>JAAGVU020000008.1:16917237-16937125 GCA_011763525.2 Mormyrus iriodes
CCCCAGAGGAGCTGGATGAAGTGGCCGGGGAGAGGGAAGTCTGGGTTTCCCTGCTGAGACAGCTGCCCCCGCGACCCAACCTCGGATCAAGCGGAAGATAATGGATGGATGGATGGATGGATGGAGAAATGCTGACTGATAATAGGAGGAACACTACATAGAGCCAAAGTTACCATAGTGTAAAAAAAGAAAATTTACTTTTATATATTATTAATAACTTACTGTATCTCTAATCGATGGTTAATATATTCACTTCCACTCCACTATAAGCTGATGTTACATGACATTCATGTTAAAACTCATCACAAGAAGTTTTTGTTGTCATTTGGAAGTAAACAGCAAATGTAGGGTTATGGCTGGAACAGGGGGAAACAGCAGGTGGCGATATACCTGTCTTGAACCAGCCATCAGCAGTGAAAGCCTCCATGGTCTCCTGAGGTCTGTTCCAATACTCCTTGAAGACGGAAAGTCCTCGGACCAAAAGCTCCCCTTCTTTCTTATCCATACCGGGTCGGACCTGGTGGTAAAAAAAAATCAGTCAACCAGAATCCTTGCTCAAATTACCCATACTGATTACAAATGCACATATTTTCAAGGGAAAAAATTAATGGAAACATAAATAAGGGGGCTTCTCAATTTACACGAGAGTTGTGTTCTGGAAACATGCTTACATTTAAAATTTCACTTTTTTTTTTTTTTTACCTATTTATCCCCCCATTCAAGACTTAAAAAATGGCATAACTATGCAATTCTGTTATTATTACACTATTCAGTTTAAAGACAAAAAGAGCTAAGAATTCAAGTTTTTACCTTAAAATCACATATTTTAAACTGTTGTAAAACTGGAACCCCTTCTTTCCCCAGTAACAAAAGTGGTGCTTTTCCACTGTCACCAAGAACCAAGCCGTACCGCAAAGTGGCAGTTTCCATGTTAATTATGTGAGCTGTACCCAAGCCGTACTCGCACTGACACGGCCCTGCTTACTAGCGTGACCAAACTGAGCCGGTTACATCACCATAATCTGATTGGTTGAAATCCATGGCGATACCGATGATCTGCGCATGGATTAGCTGAAAGAGAAAAAGGCGTATTCTATATATTATGCATTAGGATTGCACTTTGCAATGTATTGATGCATTCCAGATAACTCACAACTTAAATTTCCAACCTCCAACTTAAAAAAAGTACTACAGAACAGTGAAACTGAATGGATTCCTAATACAAATTTATGCAGGCAAATGCTAATTCTGCTAGCATTTGATGCTAACATAAGATGATTTTCGTAGACACGCTAGCAGAAATTAGCACATGGTAAATGATGCTGTTCACCATGTGATCAGTAAATAAGCATTTCTTCGGTTTTACGTGACTGTCGCTCTCCAATCCAGCCAAGCCTTTACCGAGCCGATCCATCTGCAATGGAAAACCGAAGCGAGCTGGAACAGGCTGTAACTAGTCTCTCTTCGCTTGGGTACAGCCTGGTTCCTGTATGACAGTGGAAAGGGGCCAAAAGACAGGTGGTGTCATGGTCCCGGGTGATACCTGCGTTTTTCTGCAGTCACCCTCAGCAATAATGGCATCCGTTGCGGCAGGCATGACAATCCGCACCTCCACGCCAGGAAGTGGTTTACCCACCGCGCCTGTGCCAAGTAAACACCACGGAGAAACACACCGTGAAGCGTTGCAGATGCACTTCAATACGGACACCTCCGTCGCCCTCCCAAAGTGACCACATGACAGCCTGCAAAATGGAATGCGCCACCTCCAGGGCCTTGTCTCTGCAGGCTGTGTGATCTCACACGCCACCCCACCGAAGCCAAAGGGGGACGAGCCGTGTGTAAGTTCTTCTAACGAGGCTCATTTACTTTACAGTAATGACCACCTGTCAAAGGTCTGACGCGGATTCATTCACGATCAAAACGCTGAGTTTTTTACCATACCAGTGTGAAGATCTTCTGATACCTTTTCCTAAATTGGCACACGAGCAGCACTGTCATACCTCAGCCAGAACCCATCACAGCAGACGGCAAAGACAACAGGCAGTTAAGCAGCCGGACTCCGATCTCAGAGGCTACTGGGAAGGGTCCTTCCACCCAAACCGTGTCTAGAGACTCTAATATAATATTAACAACAATGGCCACACCATAAATAATTGCTATTTTTCTGCTTTAGCTCACACACTGAATTGGCTGCTTGCAATTCTATCTATTTATTCAGCTGTGCTTTTAAAATAAAACCTGTGATGTGCGTATTCCAAGTCATCTCAGGGGGAAAAAAATCTGCCCAGGGGACAAACAGTAAATATTAAATCATTTGATGCTGCAGGGTTAAAGGCATCCAGAGTTTTCATTACAGACAACAGGTGGCCCAAGCAGTCGGGCACCACATGCCCTGCTTCGGGGACATAACGAATCCTATTAACGAGGCTGTAATCTCTGGAATTAGCCAGGTTTAAGGGCCAAATCAAGGGCCCCGCAGCTGAAGTCTGAGCAGTTTTCCTTGGGCCTGCTACAGTGTGACGTGGAGCAGAGTGAGTCATTGTTTTTGTTTACTTTTTGGCGTTTTGTTTTTTGTGTATTTATTCGTTCTTAACGGTGAGCCAATTTCCGGGCAGCCGTCGCTGTGCCCCCTTCTCCCCTCGGAGCTGACGGGAGCGAGAAACAGCATTTCTTCCCTCGATCAGAATGTCAGCAGAATCCATTTAGAGCCCGGGCTTAACGCACACTCAGTTTCGCTCGAGACCAGGGGAAAGATGAGAGGCCGGTATCTTTTGAGGCACCCTCTTTTAAGGTCAGTCAAAATGGCCTGTCAGTTCAGACAGGAATGGGCAAAAAACACAGAACAAAAGACAAATATCAAGACAAGAGTCTTGTGGCTGACGGACATTTACAGACGTGAGGGCCAGTGGTGGAGCCTTCGTGAGGGAGGGGCACCGATTTAGGCGCACAGGTTCATAGAAGGCGAAGCCTGAACTACACGAGTCATTTGAGACACGGAATGATCTGGAAAAAAAAATTAAAGTAACGTCAAGCCATCAAGCAACGGGATGGAAATAACAATGCTGTCAACGACGACGACAGCGAGTGTCGACGGAGAGATGAGGCCGATGCAAGGGAGGATGGTGCTGGCCTTTATTGGGGCCCAACGCCAAACCCTCACCCATGTGCATTTCCTGAATCCCCACAGTCAAGTACGCCGCACATTGTAAAATAACACAACGGGAGTTACCAGGAATAACACAGCTTCCTGGGAGCTACATTGATCGCCTCCCCCTGCTTCAATTGTTAATTGGTCGTTTGCTCCCCACTTGTTTGGGCCCTGAATAGGTGTAAGGTATACTAGCCAGGAATAGGTGGGGGAGCTTATTAACCAGCCTCTGATTGTTATGTGGAGTTATGCAGGCCTTTGTGTCTTTTTATGAAGTGCAGAGCTGCCTCTATTCCCATACCCCACCACAAGCATGTGTGTGTGTGTGTGTGTGTGTGTGTGTGTGTGTCTGCATGCCTCTGTGTTATAGTGCACGCTTGTCAGGAGAGCATGCCCGGCTGACACAGCAGATGAGTGTGTATCCAGGGAATTTGCTGTGGGAGACAGAAGGCACCAGCCTCCCCCCGACGATGGTGCATATACAGGTGTGTGTGTGTGTGTGTGTGTGTGTAGGTGTGTTTAAGGTGGCTGTCATTCTGTCTGTTCCCATTGGGGGGAGGGGCGAGTTTTGGGACAGACAGTGCCGGAATGCGGCCCGGCAGTAAGAGTCCACTCGGACAGACGGATCCGGTTGCCGTGGGGACGGCCATTAACACGGTCCGATCTGCGAGCCCATCTGAGGTCCTAATTAAGGTGGTGCTGTGCACAGCAGCATCCTGTAACAAGCAGCACTGGCCAAAGCACCACCCCTGGGCCTCATGAATAATTCATAACCGAAACCCCATCCCTACCGCCGGGGGCGAGGCAGCGCACGAGTGGGCCATCCAAAATGGGGGAGGGCACCAGTCGAGAAAAGAACACCTGTGTCTGTGCCTGTATCTTTTTTACAGGGACAAATTTTGAGAAACAGTTTCACCGAAGTTTGTAACATCTGAATGTCAGAAAAACAACTGGTTTGTTTTTTCTGGAAATCAAACGTATGTTTGTTAGCCGCTAATTTTAGCTGTCCGTTTTGTCAGAATGAGTTAAAAATTAAGCAGATGGCTGAACAAAGGTGTATGTGTGTCTGTGTGTCTGTGCATGCTTGCTATTTGGGATATTTTACCTTTCACTTAGCATGGAAATGAAATTAAATTAACCGGATCCTACATTCAAAAAGGGTTAACTGGAGAAATGTAGGTTTCTACGACATATTTGAACTGAATCGCAAATTAAAACATATTTTAAATTTTAAATTAAATTTAAAACATAACAGAGTTTATTCTGACGTTAAGGGCTGTATGATAATTGGCTGGAAAAAGACCCCGCGGGGGAGGTCACCCACTTCACGCAGCACGGATATCGATTTGCGTTAACCTACTTAGGCAACAGCATCATGGGCGTTACCATGGGCGAGAGCCCAGCTCTCACAGCCACCGTTTCTCCGGGCCGGCCCTAATCACCACCACTGAAGATCAAAAATAATGCTTTTTTTTCCCCCCAACACACGGTAATGAAATAGAGCAAATTAAACACCAATGACAGCATTATGGGCTCAAATGGTCAAGTTCATTGCTTTGAAGGTTTTAAACCTTCCTCGCAGTCTGTAAACAATGGGTGTTTCTCAATATGTGTACTTGTCTCTACTTGAGTTCTAGTGTACCCGTTTTGCATCATCTTCCACTGCTGAAGACCAGTTCCAATACTCAAGAACAGAAGTACAGAGGACGGTAAAAATCCCTGGACATGTCATTCTTGCCTTGTTCCAGATATCAAGGATACATCGGTTGCATCCTCGCTAAATGAGACCAATCCCATTATTCACTGCACCCCAAGTTCGTTCTGGGAAGGCAAGTTTGCAAGACCGATCTTGCCAAGAGCACAAGTACGGCCTTTGCGTTCTTGGTATTGAGAGACACCCAACATACAGAGCACAGTGACAGAGAGGACAGACAACATGGCTGCTAAAATAAACTTAACCCCACGGTCAGAGCAGTCACAGGCCATTGCCAGGACTTCCAAGGCCTTATGTGGGGCTTCCGCTCTTCAAACTTATGGCCTGTGACTTATGGACTTATGGCCCTTTTCCACTGACACCAAGAATTGAGCCGTACCCAAGCCATACCACAAAGCGACAGTTTTCCATTACAAATTATGCGAGTGGTATCCAATCCATACCCGTGCTGATACAGCCCTGCTGCATGAGCAAACAGAGCTGGTTGCGTCACCACCATTTGATTGATTAAACTGCACAAAGACAAGAAAGAACTGGTGATGTGTGTTGACATGCATGGATTAGTAATATCGCACATCGTCATGTATTGATGCATTCTCGAACTCAGAACTTGATCATTTCCAACCTCCTACTCGAAAAAGCACTATAGAACAGCTGAAAGTCATGAATTCATAATGCAAATTTACACAAGCTAATGCTAACTGCATTAGCATTTGATGCTAACATAAGACAATTGTTACAGACGTGCTAGCGGAAATTAGCACATAGGAAATCATTATGGACATCACGTGAACAGGAAATAAGCGTCTATTCGGTTTTACATTACTGTCGCTCTCCAACCCAGACACGTCTTTACCGAGCTGACCCCTCTGCAATGGAGACACCAAAGCGAGTTGGAACCGTGCTGTCTCTCTTCACAGTATGGCTTGGGTATGGGTCAGTTCCTCTATGCCAGTGGAAAAGCGTCATTAGAGGCAGAGAATGAGAGAGTGAGTGAGCCCTCCATGGGCTCTGCAGACAGACATGTCACACCATTACTGTGTATCTGCCGTGTTTGTGGGTGAAAGGCGGAACTACGGCGGGACTTGGCACCTGGAATGCGGGCTCCTCTCAGCGGATTGGACAGCACCATGCCAATCTCCGTCATCCCATAGCGCTCCAGAAGGGTATGTCCGGTGATCTCCTCCCATCGGTGGAGGATGGGCTGAGGCAGGGCAGCTGAGCCCGACACCATCAGCCTGGGAAGGGGCCATAGGAGATGGGGGGTTGGTGTGGGGGGTTGCCAGGGCCCATGTGAGGGGAGTGCTGTGAGGACAGGACCTCCGGAGGCTAGCCGCTAACGCTAGCCCAGTGGACAGCTGCCTGAAACACTCCCGCTGTAGGCGAAGCACTTCAACAAGGGGTGATCTTTAAAAGCGATACTGCTCAGCGGGTAAACAAGTCGATATTTTCGACAGGGTGTGGGGCGCGGCCGGCCCGAGGTGCTGCCTAAGCGCTCAGCGAGGCAAGCTAACGTTAGTAATTATAACATCAGTACCTTCAGACAGATGGCTGGACTGACCCGCTCGTGCTGGAGAATCCGTCTCCCGCAGTCAGACATACCTGGCATTCCAGAGCTTAATTAAAACTGCTTAATTAATAACGCGAGACGGGACGGGCTTAATGACAGAAATTGACCGCTGCCGCCTTGATGAAAATCGCCACGTATCTTTACGTAGAGAAAAAAATTTTTTAATGACACCTCCGACGGTCCAGCATGGAGTCGCCCCCTGTTGGCCAGGCCCCATACCTGATCTTCTCCGCGCAGACGGCCCGGACGAAGTCCCGCACATGGGGTGTGGCAAAGTGCTGCTCGTAGTGCTGGATGAGCTTAGAGTAGATGGTGGGCACAGCCATGAACACGGTCACCCTAGGAGACTCGGCGCTGAGGAGGAGCTCCCATACCTGATTGGATGGAGGAACCAGACCCTGGTTAGGGCAACTACAGAGCAGGATGGAGGACATATAACATGCATTCTTACCATTACACACACACACATACACACACAGATCTGTCACACACATTATTTAGAAGAAGTATGAAAGAAGATGGTTCAGAACAGCTAGAAAATTCTGTTTTATTTCCCAGGACACCCGTTGTTGAGACAGACAGAGCCTGACACCCACTACAGTACCACTCTGCAGGACATTTATGGGGGGAGGGGGATTGGGGGCAACGCTGGCAGGAGTCGGAATTGGGGGGCGGCCTCCCTCGCATACACAGGCAGACGGAGGACCACAAGCGTGCTGACAAACAAGGGAGCGCGCACAGACGGGTACCACCGCACAAACGTGCCCAGACGATGAACAGCAGCGGAAAGAGAGGGGGTAGACATTTCAACACTCACCGGCTGGTGTGCGCGCGCACGCACGCACACACACACACACACACACACACACACACACATACGCTACGCCTCACTGCACATCCGGCACACAGTGGGAGAAAAGCGGGAATTAATTGAAGGTGAGCGGCAGATTCTCCTTCCCTCTGTCCCCCCGCGACATTCACCCCGCCCCCCCCCCCCGCGCCCCCCTCCCTCTCTCACATAGTCTCATTATTCGCCGCTTCACTACCTTTCTCTTCTTATCAGTCTCTCTCGTCGTCCTGCTCTCTCCATCATGCCCCCCCGCCATCACCACGTTACCTGGCACCCCCATCTCATCGCTCCCCCCTTTCCCCCGTCCCCCCCACACACACACCCGTCCTTCTGTACCTGCCTCCATCTTTCTTCCTGTCAGACACCACCAGTGCGCTACCGTTTCTCCCCAAGTCCCGTTCCGAGTTCAGTGACACAAACAAGCAATGACAATTAACGATCGAGGACAGGGAAAGCTGGGGGGGGAGGGGGGCGGATAGCCGGCCAGGTCTGTGGTGTGCTTCTCCCATGCCACCGTGGTTGCCCTCGGCTAGGCCTCACCCGCCACAATGGTGCTCGCCCGCACGCCGATTTCACGGCCCGTCCTGGGACCACACACTCCGCAAATAATATCCGCCAGCGATCCCACCAAGCAGAGCAGAAAACATAAACAAATTGTCTTTGTCTCACTTTAAACCATCAGCAAATTCAGTTGCGTGATATAAAGATGGAAAATGACAAGCACAGCGTGCAGCGAGAATTGGCAAACTGCACCCGGTGCACGTTCAGGGCGTGGTAGCAGCGGAATACAGGCCACAGTTAATGAATCCATGGAGTGCCCATGACTGGCCAGTGCCTTATTTCTCTGCATGGCTGTGGAAGGGGGGTGGTGGCTTCCAGCACTAGTGCATTCTGGGAAAGCGGCCACACAGAAACACACACACAGCGCCGAGATCAGAGGGGAGCGTTATTTACAGACTGTGTTCAGCACCTTCTGGGACACGTCTATCAAACGCACTGGAGCGCTTCCTGAAAGAGCCACTCAAGGGGGAAGGGGGGGCAATTTACGTCCTTCAGAAGAATCAGCCTGCACCACAGAGAGCCCACACCTCGTACCTGCACCCCCCAATCCAGGAGCTCTGTCCCTTGACCACACATGAGACAAGCTCTCTACTTCTGCACCAGCTAATTGCATCTGTCTGTCTGCCTGCCCGCCCAAGCCTCCATAAACTGCCCCCCTCCATGCCTTCACCTGAAAGCATCTGCCCTGACGACCCCCTCTATTACACTCCCAGTCACACCTCACTGAACAGCGGCTGCCGCAGGCCGCAGGGGGTCCTGCGGGGCCAATACCCACAATGCACCTCTTGGCCCTCATACGGGAGCTCGCTGGCGAGCATCACCGACCTCCCTGGACACAGTAGAGCAGCTTTGGCCGACAGACACGGTCGCAAAGGGCCTGTCCAAACGCTGACAGAGCAAACCAAGATGAAATCCCATGAAAATGACCCAGAATATACCAATTTCACCACATCATGGGGGTCAGAAATGTCCCCTTTTAGCAAACATGATTTGCAAGCTTCCTATGCATTGCTTACACTAACTGTCCTCTGAAGCCCTTGCCTGTCAACTGCTTGACCCCCTACACAACCTCTTCAAACCTCCTCCATCCCCCCAACAATCGTAGTCCGTCATTCCTCAGTGTCAGCCAATCGATGGCGTTGATTCGCAGCTCTCACAGTGAGGCCGGGTGGGCAGACAGGGTAATCCATCACGGAGACGCGGCCGCTTAGTGTGACAGCCTGGGGGGGCCACATGCAGCTGCCCCACCCCTTGTGGCCCGCCACCCAGTTCTGGTTGGGCAGCAGGGGCCCAGAGGCTGTCAGCTTTGCCAACATGGGGGGGGGGTTGGGCTCAGCGGCGCAGAACGACGCCACAATTAGCAGAGGCGGCTGACAAGGTGCCGAGGAATATGACCTTTACCTAACCACCCCCCCCACCCTCAGACAACTTCATTGTTTTTAGTTTTGGGAATGAATGTGACATAAGACTATCCTCACCTCAAAAGTCAGTCCAACTGGAACAGTACAACATGAAGGAGTGGTGTGTGCCTGTGATCAGAAAGTCGCTGGTTTAAATCCCAGACTCAGCACCGTTGGGTCCCTGAGTAAGGCCCTTTACCCCCAACTGCTCCAGGGACTGTCTGACCCTGCTTGCTCAGGAATGTTCATACTTGGAACATGAAAACCAACCACACTCTGTAAATCAAATAGTAACTATTTCCAAAAATAGAGGCGAATGGTTGACTAGGAGAATCGTAACTGGCCGTCTCCGTGGGATCGAGACGACAAGTATGGGCAAACCGGGGTGGGGGGGGTGTCACCTTCTGGGGTTGGAAGTCGGGCAGCATACGGCAGGTGGCACCCGCCCACAGCGGGCACAGCAGCTTGTTGACGATGCCGTGAACGTGGTGAAGGGGTAGGGTGTGCAGGATGACATCATCCCTGGACCAGCCCCACTCAGACACCAGGCACTGGATCTGCGGTGGGGGGAGGGGGGGACAGAGACTTTAACACAGCAACAACGAGGAGGGGAGTGCAACCTGCCCCAGCAAAGTAACCTTAAATGAGAAAATAACCATCCATCCATCTTCCACCACTGCTTATTCAATATCAGGTCACCATCAGGCTAGAACCTGTCCCAGGATGTACTGGGCCTGAAACAGAACAGTCAGGCCGGTATGTCTGCTCACACTGGGCACACACAGTCACACATTAGGGGCTATTCAGGGACACTGGTTCGCCATGTTTATGTACTGTTGGAAGAAGCCAGATTACCCACTTAAACATGTAAATTTCATTTGCACAGTCGCAGGTGGGAATCGAACCCACAACCAGAGACATGTGATGCCACAGCACTAAACACCAAATCACCATATGAGACAACAATGAAAAAATTCACCTCTAAATACGCCTATAGGGCATATGAATCCATATAAATAATGAATAGCCGTGACACATAATGGTCGTTAAGTCTGAAATTCCAGAAAAAGTGAGAGCAAAGAAAAAGGAAAAAAAAACTTCGGCTTTCCAGACTTTTTCCGAGGCTTCACTTTTTCTTTGGAATATGTATCAAATTATTCTTTTTAAAATCCTGGCTCACAGTGACTGCCAGGCAATCTACCAGCAAGAGGAATCATTAGCAACCACTAAAACCAGCTGGAAAAGAAGTTTCCACTGGGTAACACAATGGCAAAACACTCCAGGTGAATTCTGCCATAAATAACAGACCACATTATCCAGGTGAACAAATCCAGGTCTAATCGGGCATGTTTAATAATGGCCTCTGCTGATTCAGCCGGGGAGTTAAATCGAATGTGGAGAAGTTATTAAAAAGAATGCAAAGCACAGAGCTCAAGATAAGGGGGATCAGATTCAGTTTTATTCTTGCAAAGTACATCTGCGTGTATGAGGAATTTGGCAAGATCTCTCAGCGCAGTCACAATAAATTAGAACAAATAAAAATAACACCATTGAACAAGCATTCAATATAATATTAGATACAACAGACAAACAGGGTGAAGCTGTGCAAAAAACCAATAAAAATAAAACAATAGAGAAACACAGTACTGTGCAAAAAACGTAGGCAGTCAAGGAAAATTATGTTTAAATGATATTGATCTTGGCGTAAAACAAGGGTGGCCAATATTATCCACAAAGGGCCAGTGTGTATGCAGGTTTTTGGGATAACCTTTAGGTCATCTGTTCAAACCCAAGTGTGAGGACTCTTCAGTCAATCAGTCCTCTAATTAGTGATCTAATTTGGGAGCTAGGGCGAAAACCCGTACACACAGCAGCAGTTTCTGGGTAATATTGCCCACCCCTGGTGTAAAACTATATTATTATGCCTGTCAAAGTGTGTCAGCTTAATTGTTTCAAAAGCCCTCACCAGTATGTGCAGCTACCATCCAGTAAACTAATATATTTTTTGACTCGACCACTAGCATCGACGGATTGGGAGAGCATGGGGGGTCATGAGGTCCCTGGAAAGGGGTGTGTGGCGCTTCCGATATCTTTGCAAGAGGACGAAGGTCCAAGTCTTTAGAGTCCTGGTGCTCCCTGTCTTGCTATATGGCTGTGAGACATGGACGCTGTCCAGTGAGCTGAGACGAAGACTGGACTCCTTTGATACTGTCTCTCTTTGGAAAATCCTCGGGTACCGCTGGTTTGACTTTGTGTCGAACGAGAGATTGCTAGGGGAGTCCCGAATGAGGCACATTACCTGCATTGTGAGGGATTGTCAGTTACGGCACTACGGCCATGTGGCGCGTTTCCCTGAGGGTGATCCAGCTCGCAGGATCCCCATTGCTGAGGACCCGAGCGGCTGGTCCAGGCCGAGGGGACGCCCATGTAACACCTGGCTGCGGCAGATGGATGGCCATCTCCGGAGGGTGGGACAGGACCGTGTGTCTGTCTGGGGGGTTGCCAGCTGGGATCCCGAGGCATTTCGTTATGTGGTGGGTGTGGCAACGCGCTGCATCAGCGCATGCTCCCTGACCTGACCTGACTAGCACACCTCGTATGGCTAATCAATACCTAATATCTTATTAACTTTTTTAACAAATTTAATTAATTAATTAATTGACTTTGGGGTTAAATTTTATAAATACATGGAATGGGTGCCCCTTAGGAGAGGTTCAGGAACTGAAGCGGTGTTCATCTAGCCATCCAACAAGATATCAGTAACTTTTTGGAGAGCAGAAGAAATTCTTGTCACTTTTCATTATATTACTCTTAGTTTGTATATGTTATAATGTTAAATTGTGTTTTTTGACCAAATATACAATTAGTACCCAGATAAACAGCTTTAAACATTTTGACTGCTTAAGGCTTTTGCACAATACTGTAAATAATTACCTGGTCATTCAGAACTTGTGTATAAACAGTACCAGTCAAGAGTCTGGAAACACCTGCATTTCTCCTGATTTTCGTGTTATTTCATTATGGGATGCCTTGAGGCAATGAAGGAATACATATCAAATATTGCAACAGTCAGGAGACGTGTTCAACATCTTAAAATTTTAGACTCTTCAAAATAGCCCCATTTTGCTTTGATGACAGCCTTGCAGACTCTTGGCATTCTTTCAAGAAGCTTCCTGATGTAGCCACCTGGAAGGCTACTGCGACAGTCCTGACCAACCTCGTTATCTTGCTGAAAAACAAATGATTTTCAGTAGATGTGTCCAGACTTTTGACAGGCACTGTATAAATAACTGAATTAGATACTGCGTGGCTCTAAACATATTTGTTAAAACCATGTGAGTGAGTCTGATTGCCATGGAGAATTGAACTCAAGGCCACCTTACCATAGCCTGTAGGTTCCCATGAGAACTGAGGACCCCCTTGGGACGGCCCGTGGTGCCACTGGTGTAGACAATCATGGCCGGTCTGTCGGCCCAGTCCGCGATCGGCAGGTCTGCGTGAGTCTCTGTAGTCTTCAGCTCAGCCAGGCCAGAAGAAGGAGGCAGCTCCAGACAAGGAAGGCCCAGCTTCTCAGCCAGGGGCCCCAGTGTGTCTGCGTAAAGGTCTCCAGCCAGCAGCAAGGAGCTCTGGGAGTCGGTGATCATGTATTCCAGCTCGGAGGGAGGGTGCTTCCTGTAGAGGGGGACGGCGACACCCCCGCACATCCAGGCCGCCCACTGTGCCACCACGTAGGAGGCATCGTTAGCGCACAGGAAGGAGATCCTTCTCCCCTGTACATCCCCATAGGCGCAACCCAACTGCTCCAGCAACCTCCTGGCCAAGCCCAAACTGCTGTCATATAGGTCACGGTAGCTGTGGCTGCCGCTGGCATCTAAGATGGCCAGCTTGTCTCCAAACCTTGGAGCTCTGGTGAACACAGGAGTGACCCTCCTCGCCCCAGCTAACTGGCCCATGCCCATGGAGACATACCATCTCCTGGGACCGCATCTCAAGAGCCACCTGGCTGCTTTCTTACCAGTTTCCCAGTGTGTCCATGCCTGGCCTGAAATGCGCAGATGACCCTGGTGCATAGAACGGAGCCTGACTCCCAGCAGCATTGGGGCACTTACCACAGCCAGCTCCTATGACACCAATTCCAAAGTCTCATGGTCCTTTCAGTAACTAAAAGAAAAATAAACTAGAAATTAGTGGATTCGCAATTCTGATCAATTTTACAACAAAGTCTATAATCTTTGCTCATACTGGTATTTCTAAAGACAAATATTTGCTTCTAATCCCAAGCACGATAATGCATAAAAATATTCCAGAAATGTTTAACTACAGAGCAACAGATTCCAAAGGTTAAATAATGTATACAAAGTACAAAGACCTAGGAGACTGCCATAACTTCACAAATTATATTTTTTAATTATATTTTTAAATGATAATTGTCCATCTGGTAGTTCTTCTGAAAAAGATTTTTTCCTTCTTTTAGGCTCATTTGCACATTTACTTAATATCGTTTTCTAGCCGCTAAACGAACCCTATGTGAACAAGCGCTCAGACCCCGCGGTACTGCATGGCCCCTGCACAGTACTAAGGCTGGGCGCAGACCGGGAATATTGCACGACAGCATTGTGGGATTACAGTCAAGTCCCCGACGGGAACAAATCCCAGGCAAACACACAGTCTGAGCAGCAGCGTGGGACACTGGGAGCCACAGTCGCTCTCACACCTGCTCTCACCGCAGAAACCCCCTGACATCGGCTGCACCCGTTTTAATTAAGCAGGACAAGCAGGACGAGCAAGGAGGTTAAGGGATAATAACTGCAATAAACGAGGGCAGGGCGAGTAATTCTTAAAATTAGACTTGAGTAATGATTACCATAAAGTCACAGGACTAAGCATGGACTAGGACCGAGAGATTAATAGTTTATGTGTGGAAAAAAATACCAAGCTGGGAACAAGAGTTCTCCTTGAGGCCAGGACTCTAGAAAAATAACACAATAATCACCATTCATGCATAATTAATGTACCCCTGGTTATAATTATATAACAAATTAATGTTTAAAAACATTTCTGGTACAGTCCCTTCGATTAGGCTGAAGTTCAAGCAAAATGTATTGCGTGATTTAGTACACTGTATTAGTAATTCAGAGGGAATCATCTTATTTATTGCACATATTAGCAATCCTAAATTACTACACATCTAGATTCGCCGCGGACAAATGTCACCTTTTTATTCTCCGGTACAAACTCCATACACGATTCCTAGCGATGACAATGCTCTACGTCTGTACTGTCAATAATATCGAAAAAACACTAAAACTCAAGCGTATCACTACCACTTAATTGATCAAATAGGCTTTCCGTCCACTTTATCTTACCCCCAAGTCATTCCAAACGTACGTATACGAGCGCGGTACAGCATTAAAAGCGTCCGGAGGGAAACCGCGGCACGGCAGCACATAGTTCCCGCTTCAAAACTCCCATCCCGAGAGCAGCATGAGACGCTGCTGTATAGTGCGGAGCTTCCAAAACCTAAATTTTAACGTGCACCGTTATCTCTTCGTCTGTTTAATTACTTGCAGTAATTGTAATCAAATCTATGCATTTGCGTTTACGTTTCGTTGGTAAAAACGGCAATATTCTAACGGTCCTATCTG
Organism: Mormyrus iriodes; assembly: GCA_011763525.2. Lineage (NCBI taxonomy): Eukaryota > Metazoa > Chordata > Actinopteri > Osteoglossiformes > Mormyridae > Mormyrus > Mormyrus iriodes. The sequence continues at coordinate 16,932,126 of JAAGVU020000008.1, forward strand.
AAGATATCCCTAGCTAAGCTATCCATAGAAAAACAACTGACACACGTTTTCGGATATAATTGAGTAAATTTGTATTTAATTTGGATGCCTGTAAAATGCATGTTATCTGTTTTGCAGGAGCCTAGAAGGTATTCATACTGATAGACCTCTGAATATATTACTTTAACATTTCTGCAATACTACCCAAGAAACCACATTTATTATGAAGAATAGGTTTAAATACACAAAGCCTGATTCTTTTTCAAACAAAGTAAATTGGAGCTGTATTAGCTGCAGAGCATCTCCTGTCCTGTGGTGAACAAGATGTCACCTCGACGGAAACGGCGAACAGCAGAGCTAGGCATGAGCGGGAAGGCGCCATGGAGGCGGTTTCTTGCCAGATCATTCCTGCCAGGACCAAGGCATGCCAGCGCTTTCTGGCACCGGCTCACGGTGCGGGCACACACAGCCGCCAGCTGGCACTCGCGGGCCTCAGATAAGGATTGCTCAGACATGGCACTCGTTCAAAAAGTTTGCACATCCCCGAACCCCCATGTTGCAGGCAAGGATGGGATGTTCCTGCGAACCTGGCTCTTTTTTCCTCGGAAACTCCCCTGCAGTGGAGAAATAGTATCGTCAAAGAGCAATCGCTCCATAAGTGGGGACGCGCCACGCAGGCGAGCATCTTCAGCTACAGCCTCACTCCTTTCAGCGATTACTACACAGAAACGGCAACGTTGGCGCCACGGTTAGCGCTAAAACTGGCCATATCATTACGTCGCGTTACGATATTACCCCGAAAGAGGACTGAAGGATTCTTCCTTTTGTGGTATTTACCTCACAGTGCTTGAACAATCTGCTAATCAACATTTACATTTGAAATAAACAGAAACATGCACGGTTGCATAATGGCTACTGAGACCTGCTTATTACCTGCACGTCACAACCTCCGCAGGCAGAAGATCTGTGGCTTCGGTGTTCCGATGGCATCTACGGACCTGCCGGGGTGGACTCGGACGAGAATGCATGCCCGCGTGGTGGGGAGCGACCTCTTGATCTGACGGTTGGCACCCGGTTTTTTCGGGCTGCCGCATAGCACCGCAGAGCAGGCAGGCTGTGTGGCGGGGCAGCGGGTGCCAGGCGCTGGTCCAGCTAGGATGGAGCACACGGCAAGAACGGGAGGGGAGACAGAAGCCCGTCCTTCCGCCAGGGGAACGGGAGCCGGGAGTGGAAACTGTCGGAGTGCCAGAACATGTGTCGACTTGGCACCAGATGAGAGTGTCTTGGCAAGCGCCCCGCTCCCCCCGTGCCCTGCTTGGAACACATGGCACGTCGGGCGGCATCTGGCCACGCTGACTCTCAGCAGCTGCGCTTTATCTTCGCCAGTTGGGACACTTGGCACTGCCACTTCATCAACTACCTGTGGCTCTCCCGGGCGGGCAGGGGGGCGATGAATAATTCTGTACTGCAGCTGCAAACTTGACATCTTTCCAAGAGATACAGTACGGTAAACACGGGGCTGTCTCGTGCCACCCGTGTGTTTAACAAGCTGCCGCTATTGCTGTTAGCCGCCGCTGCTGTTAGTTGGCATCTTCATGTGTGCCGTCGTCGTTTTTGAGGTTGCCGTCGCTGTTAGCCGATGCTATTGCTGTTAACCAGTGCGGTAAGAAATTGCCGTTTCTGCTAGCTGCTGCTACCCCCAACTGCTGTTTTGCAATAGTTGGTGCTAACGCCGTTAGCTGGTGTTTTTGCCCTTAGCTAACGCTACTGCTGTTAGCTTTTGCAGCTACTGGATACCGGTTTCGTTGTTGCCTGGCACTGGCAAGGTTGCGTCAAACAGAAGCCTCGTTGGCGCAGTCTTTTGTTGGAAGATTTGCATATGGGACTACTCTACAGTCAATTGTGCTGACGGCTTCAATAATGCTTTGAATTGGATTTGATTTCTAAAAAGGGCGATATCTTCACAATTTTATCCATGTGGAAAATATACATTTTTTGCTCTTTCAAAAACAAAAACAGCAGTTCGAATTATAATTCCGACTGAGGGACCTTTTTTTTTAAAATAAATTACTTGCTACGTTTGGAGTACAATGATTTCACACCTCACTTTCCAGCAGAGGTCTTGCAGAGTCTGAAATATGCTTCGCGATGCTTGGACTAGGACTGCGCTGCATTCTTGACGGGACTTGAACGGGACTTCAGTGATGCATAATGTAACCCATCTGTGCAAAAACCTGTGATTTTTACACCACACTGTTAATTAAAATATCTGCTGTTAGAGTCCCAAATGCTGCCTTTCTGGGAGAACTCCCAAAACCTGCAATTTGCCAAGCCTGGGTGTGCACTTTTCCTAAGGTGATTATAAAACATACATTAGCCTCAAAGGATACAATTTACTTATGAAGATATTGTCTGTCAGATGAGCCTGTTTTTTTTTTTGAAAAGGACCTGAACACACAATTCCGCATAAGTCACCTGCGTGGTTCTTGGCACATGTCATGGAAATTCATTCCAGCCACGGAAGGTGGATTCCATGATTTTTCAGTTTTTTTTTGTTTGTTTTTTTTAAAATATTCTGGACCCCTGGCTAGATTTGCAGTAATGCTTCTGTGACTTAATTAGGCTTTTAAACTGATGTTTTTTTTTAAACAATAAAACAGCTTTTTGTAGGCAAACAGATGATTGCGGTGAAGATTTAGAGAAGCTTTTTTTTCTCAGCGAAGAGTGACCCATTGGGAGTTGGTTCCATCTGTGGCAAGCTGACCCAGTTTAGCCCACGGCCACGTCCAACTGTTCCGTGTCCCGAACATATGTGCACTGGCAGGGGGATAAGCGATCATCGCCGTGCGGGACCGGGAAACACATATTGCTGATATGACACCGGACCTGCAGCGTGGCTGAACTCTTCCCTCGGAGAACGTCGAGAACGCCCCCAGATTCGCACCTCAGAGGTAGACGTGTGGGAGGAAAATACTGGCGTGTACCTGGTGGGGCTGTGGATGAAAGCTGCTCACTGCTGCCAGCAGGGTTTTGCAGGTGCTGTATTTTTTGGTTTATTTTTGGACCCGTTGATCGAGGGGGCGAGTGGGGGGGGGAGACCAGCTGCCGCCCTGAACGACTTATGACAAAGAACTGGAGCTGGATACCACCCGACCTATCGTTGCTGGGGTGCTGAAGAGTGCCGATTGCTGGCAGGGTTTCCCCGACGTCCCGTTTTGGACAGGGAGCGGATGCAGCCTCGCCCACTGGGGCCAGGGGCCGTGTGGTGGCCATATGGATGCCGTGTTATTAATGAGCGGAGAACGGTATTGTGGTGAGCTGTACTAGTTGGCTCATCCTGGCGCTGCAATAACCCTTGTTTACAGACTTTATGGCTGTTTCTCTGACGCTGCTTCTAAGCGCCACCCCCCCCCCAAGCAGAGTCACTGGGGCTACCACAATGCCCCAAAGCAGAGGCTGACTGTCCCTGCAAAGATGGCCTCTCTCTCCTTTTGGCCCTGACCTACACGGAATGTATGGCCCTCTCTGCTGGTTACTTGAGGTTTAAAGACGGCCCAGTGTGGTTTGTTTTCATTCTCCCCGTGATGAATTATTGAACTCCTGTCCTTAATCTTCCACAGAGACGTACAAAGTGGATCTTAGATGACTGAAAATCTAGACCAAACGAACTGAGCAGCGCCGGCTTTTTAACAAATAGCACATTACTGCGGGCTCCCAGAAGATTAGATCTTGGAAACGTTTCAGACTTTAATTCTTTTTAATCGTCTTGTATTGCATCCAGATGTTCGTTTTGATGGTTTAATATAATCCATCCTTTCTGTTACGAAATGTGTTCGGCGGTGGGGCGGATTCATTAGGCGTCCGCCAAAGCCGCACGTTGCGATGCACGCGCTTTGTTTACAGGGACCTCGTGCTGTATGTGATCACGTTATTCTGAACAATCAGAGAGCGGCGTGGGGAATCGTCGTCTTCGGCATCAAAATAAAGCAGCCAGACCCCGTACATCTGTTTCCGCACATGAGGCTGAGTTCACTACCGCCCAGCACTCCCTATTCTTCAGGCTCACAGCTTGACATCTGTCAGTCTCTCCCGCCACCCCGCTCCCCCTTCCCAGCACCACCCCCTCTCCTCCTCTCCCCTCCCCTCCCCCACCGACTGTCTCCACAGCGACAGTGTAGGTCTGTCACACTACGCTGGTGGTGTGTTCACACGGAGACGGCGCCATATGCTGTCTGGCCTCCCTGGGAAGCGCCAGCGGTAAGACTGCGGTGCCCGGGGCTGAGACAGGGGCCAGGCATGTCCATCCCCCTCTTCCCATCAGGCCCCCACGCCATTTCCCCAACACCATCATTAGGTTTTATTATATTTTACTTATTTAGCAGATACATTTATCCAAAGCAACACACATTTTTGAGAATGCAGGGTCAGACAATCCCTGGAGCATTTAGGGGTTATGTGCCTTGTTCAAGGGTCTAGTGGTGAAATCGCTTTGTCAGCCCTGGAATTTCAGCCGGAGACATTCCAGTCACAGGCACAGTGTCCCAGCTCAGGTGACTCGGGTATCTTCACCAATGCACCAATTTTAGGCCTTTTTGTTCCCCCTTTATGAAACAGGGAGGTTTCTGTGGGCCTGGTGTGACCTCAGTTCCTAGCTGCCCTTTCAGGTTTTTCTCAGTATGGTCCTGTGCTCAGAGGGCATGAGGGCATGGCTTATGTCCACTCACCCCGGGGAGGGTTCAACAGAGGGAGTGTTGCAACTGGACCCACTGCTGTCATCTCACTCCAAGCCTTCTTCTCATTGTCAAAAAATGAGGGGAATGATAATGGAATTTATTGTGTACCCGCGTTATTGAGAAGGCTTGTAACATTGTTTTTCTCTGCGTTTACTTAGTAGGAGGGAGGAGGTATGGGGGGGGGGGGGGGGCGTGTTTTGCGGGGTTGTCTTTCCCAAGTTTTCGGCGCCACTTTGCATTTCAAGCAAGGGGGTTTTAAGGCGCAACTTAGTCTCGGGAAGAATTGTT
>JAAGVU020000008.1:16937225-16949118 GCA_011763525.2 Mormyrus iriodes
ATTATTATCTGTTTTATTTCTCCACCGATTAAGAGAACAGTATTTTATTTATTTTTTTCTTGTTCTTTAGTGGGGGGGGGGGGGGGGGTGGGGGGGGGGGGGGGGGCCGTGTTTTCCGAAGTTGTCTTTCCCAAGTCTTCGTCGCCACTTTGCATTTCAAGCAAGGAGGTTTTAATGCGCAACTAAGTCTCGGGAAGAATTGTTAGGCACGCGTGTTATTAATTTTTTTTTTGTTCCGGTCCCGTGGCGTCTGTATGAATCCCAATGATGCTGACGGGGCTCCACTGCTTATTGACTTCCTTTAAAATATGAAGAGGCTTTGCTGAAAGTGCCCTGGGTCATTAGCTGAAGAGTGGGCCCAAATCCCCCTCTGAGGCCGCCTGCCTTCACCGTGTTAAATGCGCTTCTAAAATATTCATAATCATACACACGCAGCCTGAATCCGCTGGGGAGTGGGAGGGAAAGATCAATATTAAAATGTATTCCTGTTTTCATGTGTGGTTAATTAGCTGCGGTTCTTAAGCCGTGACATTTGTGAGCAGATTAAGAGTTGCTTTTACAGTGCGGCAAGGTAATACATTTGCACGCTCCTGTTCCAAGGTACTGTCGGCAGCCATTTGTCATGATTATGATGATTAGAATAATCTTTACTTTCATTTTATTGTCTTCTTTTTTCTTAATTTAATGTACATAACTAAGCAAAAAAAAAATTCTAAAAATAAGAACAACACCAGTGTAAACTCATTTCTTCTCCCTTTTAATAAGCAGCGGCTGAGCTTTTAAAGTTAACGGTGTATTTAATTATTCTTTAGTTGCATTAAGTGTGGTAAACGGCATGATATGTCTTGTAAATGAGATCGCATGGGCCAGTGCTCCAGAGACAGGGTCAAAGGTCAAAGGACCAAGTTCAGTTGAAGTCCATTGTTATTCAGAGGTTGTGAGGTCAGCTGCTTTGCTGCATCACCCTGCTACCAGTCTGCCTATACGAATGCCCGTATATCTGTGTCAGGGGTAGGGCTACAGGGGTGGGCCCACATTGGCACTGGCCCCACTTAAAAGCTGATTGGTGTCCAAGGTCCCCTCGACCCTGTCACTCACCGAATCTAAACATGTTATTGTCTAATAGTAAGGTTGTCCCCTCTGTATCAATTATGGTTTCTCTTATGCCCCCCACCTTAAAAAAATCCTAGAATCGCCCCTAGTCTGCGTGGGGAGCCAGGGTGACTGCATGGTTCCTCTTTGAGGAGACCGGTTCCAGCTTATGGTCTGGCCTCTCATTACACAACCACCACTCTGCGTTTCCCGCATGACGTTTCTCGAATCCGCAGATCGCCCACTGGGGATCTCCATTTCCAGTCCAGAAGCATCAATCGTGTCCCACGAGTCGCCCGGAAGAGCGAGCGGTTCTGCTGGAGGGGAGCATCACGGCGGGACCCAGGACGGAAGGAGGCTTTTCGGGGAAGGCTAATGAGCAGCCCAGAGACGGCGACGGCCTCCAGCGACGGCATCGGGCGCCGGGGGGGTGGGGGCAGCGCAGGTGCATTTGCAGTCTTTTCAGACATTTTACTTATTCATCGGTCGACACTTTAAGTATTTTTATGTCCCCCCCATCCTGCTGAACGTGATGCCAATTCTGTTTCCAGAAGACCCGCAGAATGTAAACTATTTATAGCGTGTGAAATCTGAGAGCAGTTTGGCTATTGACCCATCAAAGAGCGTAACATGTGCTTAGCAGGTGCCGTCACTGGAGAATCGCATGGGTACATGAAATGCGCCATACTGAAGGAAACCCACGAATGCAACACAGTCGTGGCACAATAGTCCAATGCTGGCAGATGCATTTAGGACAATGAGGCCTCCGCTAACAATGCAGCTATCAAAACAGACGGATACAGGGAGGAACCATATTGCCACCCCGCACCCCCGCCTGCAGCTTGCTGTTTTCCTGGACTCTTCATGTTATGTCTTCGGCTCAACCTCCCTTGTCACTAAAAGCTTGGCCCCACTGGTGAGGAAGGTCACTTCCACTGAGCTGTTCCTCTATGTCATTAAAGGCACTTTGAAAAAAAAGTCCTCACCAGATGAATCCCAAATGCAGATTCTGCGATAGCATCTGCATTCCAGATGATGACTGCCTGTGCAAAGTCCGACCTAAAAGCAGTACTCCTGTGTACTGTATAATAACAATCAAAATCTCTGTTTTAAAGCAGTGGGTTTGCTGTCATTCACAGCTGATGGAAAAGTTTTTTTTTTGTGGCCTCCATCCACAAATTGAGATTTGGGATTTCTGGGACATTTCTGTAGTACTGTTTACAGATTTTCCACTTAAAGAGTAAACTAACAAATGATGAGTACTATGACAGAGGAGAATAGATCTAATGCATCATGTAAGACCACAATGAGGATGTTACTGGAATAAGGCTAAAACTCCAGGTCTAAATCAAGTTATTAGACATTGGAAGCCACTGAACACACGAGATGACGATGTCATTGCCAGGCCTTTGTTCAGTCTTCTGAAGCCTAACTATTTGCAATTAGGGAATGACGTGAAGAATAGCCACGTTAAGGAAATGAACTGGTACCCTTCTACTTTGTCACAAATGTGTGAGGCATTGGGGTGATTATTTTCTGGCAGATTTTTTGCAGGCAGAGATCATGCCTTGCACATGAATTATTTTAGGCACAGCAAGGGCACATGTAGTATCCCCAACGAACTTTGAGACTGAATGAGATGCTTCTCATTATGCTGGATTGCTGACATATGGTCAATATCTAGAGCACCTGGATATGTGTGTTTTTGATGGGGGAGGGGTGAAGCAAGGAAACAGAGAACGATGGAGCCATGACACAAGGGAAATTAGCGCCTGGCTGCATGATTTTGACCCCCAGGTGAAGAGGCTCTATTTGACTAGCTAGTCCAGTAGATTGTTGTTGCTCGCTTCAGCAAGGGGGATTATGCTTGCCTCAACTGCACTGTGCGTAGATCCTCACCGAGGATCATGCCCTCCTCTTTATAGGCAGACCTGCTTGTCTGAACCACCCGCCTCCGCTGGATGTATTTCCGTGAACTCCTGCCACATAGGATGTTAACTTTAAGCTCTTGTGGCTTTTGTGTCATCATCGGCCAAACCTATCCTACATTGATCATGTTTTACGACAACTCTGTGGTATGCGGTCACATGGAAGATGCCTTACAGTAGAGTAATATCCTTACCGGATCGATCAATAAAACTGTCATAAGAATCCTGGATGGTTATAGATAGCTGATGCATAGTTCTAATATGTAATCCATAATTCATCCTCCAAATGTATTCTTCTGATGAAAGTGACCAGCTCCTCGACCTGAATAGGCATTATACCTTATCCTTCAGATTAAAAGAGCCAGAATAGAGAGAGACCTAGTTCGAAAGTCCTGACAAGAACCTTCACAACTAGTCTTAGTCTATAAAGAAATGGCAGTCTTGCTGACATTACTAATAGAAGCTTCAAGCTTCACAAAGTGGAGTATTCGTTGACAAGAGTTCTCTAAGGATGTCCCTCCAAATCAATGCACAATAAAATAAATACTTTGCAAACATTTGATTCATCCCTATTCATGGATCAAAGCATCACCTGACGACATCCCCTTCTGGAGAACTACAAGGAACCCCATCTTGAGTCAAAGGACACTGACCATTCTCACACTGCACCAAGGAATAAATTGACCACCTCAGATAACACCAGTGAAACACCAAGCCAATTACTGAAATACAGCTTTGTGTGTCTGAATAGCTAATTCCCTCAGTGGGAGGATCATCAGGAGATTTAAGCCACATCTGACTTTTTAGGGCATAAGCAGGCCAAAGTGCAGATGCTGTTTTGGTTGCCTGATACGAGCCTCAGGGACTGTCCGCAATAGAATAAGTGACTCCCAAACATAACTGGTTCCCCTCTTGCAGCCTGACCTTATCTTCTGCAGGATGTCTAGCTGTGAGCTTCAGAATCCCCATCATATGGTTTTCAAGTGTGCCAGAAGAAATGACAGAAACGCAGCCACGAGGGTTGGGTGACAATGACCTGGATGCTGTGTTATGATGTTAAAACCATTATTTTATTATTCTGTTAAACTCCTCTAATTTGTGCGTTTCTTTTGTTTTGTCAGTTAATGTTAGTGAAATTGCTCCTGTTATAACTCAAATTATCTATTAGGAAATAATTTTTATTGAGTACCGTTAAGAATTCATTTTCATTGGGGCCCCAAGTGTGTAATGTAAACTAAATTTAAGCATGATTAATACATTTTAATTGATAGTAATAACTGAGTTGTCTCCGGTGTTTTCCCTCACTCTGACAGTATCGTGTTTGGGACCCCTGCTACATCCTCATAAAGCCCTTTGTGACATCATGCGGTGCCTCCCCCTCCTGCCATAAGACCCACCCTCCCCACCAACATGCTCTGTGGTCTCACATGATGTGCTCAGTCAGTTTGGGGACAGCAAAATCATAAACCACACACTCCACGGCTTTCCTGTCTCCTGGCACAACACTCACCGGGGCTGTCCTTGTGTCCAAAGCGAGAGCCTGTTGACCCAGAATGTGAAGCAGAGAATCTGAAGCCAAAGCCACCGGCGAGTGGGACAGCATGAGGTCTCGTCGCCGGGGCGGCTGCCTGTCCATCACATAACCCAAAGGTCAGCCAGCCAGCCGGCCTGGGCAGCTGGTACCAGAGGGTATAGTGACACAGAGGGTTTTCGTACTAGCTCACAATTTAAGGTCGTGACCCCCTGACCCTTGATGTCTCTATTTTTGCACTCCCCTTCTTTCCATAGGTTTGGGGGAAGTGCAAACAGTTCCCCCAAACCACAGCTCAATTAGCAATGGATCAATATGGACCAATACAAGGACCTGCACTCAACTTGAGTTTTCAGGAACTGTGGTACAGGAGTTAGGGGTTCCGGAAGCTGGGGAACTGTACCTATAGGGCTTTTTTTTCATTTCCCATGACAGCAGTGCTATTGATCTGGTTAATGTAATTCCAGCCAAAAGGTCTAGGCATGAGTGTGGTCTATTTAAAACCTCTCTCTCCCTGTGTACACCCCTCCACCCCAGTACACACTCCACATGCCATCTGTCACCCCCCTCCCCAAGATCCTAACCCCCCCCAAAACACGTAGCCCCTCTGCAGCCCTGTAATGAGGGGATTAGCCATCCGACTTGTATGGAGAAAGCACAGTATCACTAGGATGGGTCACTGGTGGTCCTGGGGCAGAAGACCGACCAAGTGGTTCGGGCACCCGGGGGGTTCTGTGCTGAGGGGGCGGAGCCCCGGCAATGTATTGTTCTGTCGGGGCTCTGGCAGTGCTGTTGACGGACAGCTGTCTTGAGCACAGGGCCCTGGAGAGCAGGTGTGATCATCTCATAGCAGGAGAGACGGCATCAATTTAACTGTACCCTCACACCACTAATGAAGGAGTCAACATATGCGGAAGCAGCACCGTCTGCTCCATGGTAAATCTGTACGTTCTTCATGCATATGTATGTGAGTTTGCCTCTACAAGCTGTATCATGGAAGAGAAAAAAAGAGTAAACTGTTTCTGAGAACAGCTGAAGAACTGAGTCTGAATTATCCGTCCACAAAAGACCGCGGATATCATCCACCGCAACGCCCCTTAATTCACACTTGGTGGGAAATAGAGAAGGTGTCCTGGGATTGGACTGTAGCTATAATGAGCTCTGGTCTTCTGAGTGGTGGGCGGGGGGTTGCCAACTCAAGGAGTAATGGTCATGGTATAATGGTCATGACATTGAACCCATAAAATACAGGAGGTACCTTTCCTCAGTCCCAGCAGCCCTTGCTGGTTTTACTGCAGAAGTTGACTTTACAAACAACTGAATATTATGTAAACTTCTCCTAAAGGAACCTTATCTTCTCGACAGTCTGGGGTTAACTGGACGAGATGTTTGTATGACACAAAATACGTAGCTGGAGGTTCTCAACTCGAAATGCAGATTACAGTAAACGGTCCCGAACAAATTTAACATAAAATATTTTATGAAGCTAATTGATAGAAGTTGCTTAAATTGTTGTGATCCAAGAGGATGATTTTTTTTGCATTTCACTAAAATACTGTATCTGTAAAGCAGCACCCCGCCCCCCTATGCCATGGTGTAACATTGTACAAAGACTCATGCACTTTGTGAGACTATCACTAACAACTGAAATGATGTAGCACTCCGGTTGGGACATCAAACCTGACACAGTTTAAACGGTGCTATCATGGAAACGAGAAATGTAAAAGCTTTGCAAAAACTATGCACTTTTGGGTCCCGGGGGGGACCCGTAATGCTTGTGCTTTTAGCGGCATGGAAAACAAACAAACACGCATCGGTTTGTTTGCATAATCCTGATACCGATAGCTGTGACACGGGTTGTGGCGTTGGGTAGAACGGCCTGCGTGTTTGTGTTTATGGCTTAGCTTGTTTGTTTGTTTACGTTGGAGTACAGGTCTTCACATTTGACTCAGATAATGTGCATTAGCTAATTGCTGTATGTACGTGTGTGCCAATCAGCAGTTGTTTGTACGCAAGAATTACCACATGCATGATAGCTGATAGTGACTCCCTGCTTATTTGAGCGAAACTTTTGGGTAAAATGTCTGAATAAATCTGTGCATTTTGGGAGAATGGAGGTGTAGGTCGGCTCTGCCGCGCTCATGTGTTTGGGCATCTATGTGTGGCGTGTGTCTGCATGAGCCGGGAAGGGGTTAGGAGTGTGTGGGCAGCAGATGTCAGACCCCTCACCCCCCTCCCCTGCCCCTGGGAGCACCTGTTGGGTCAAGGCCCATCTGGAAGCTGAGACACCGTGGTGCAGGATTGCACCGTCTGCACGGCCCTGCCCCCGAGGCATGCCCTGCCGTCATCCCTCCCCTTTCGGCCCAAGAACCACGGTGCCCACGACATGCTGTCCTGGCCCGGAAATAAGAGAACAAAAGGATGTGTGCTGATATATGGAACAGGACAATACGATCCACCCAAATCAATGTCATGTGCTTCAAGAAAAGATGCACCGACGCAGTGAAGCATGGCTCTGACCTTTCCAATCCCCAACTGTATCCATGTCAGCACATGCAAAATGTAATTCTCTCTTTTGGAGTTCCTCCTGCCCGGAATGTTCACCTCCCCCTTGTGATGAGAGCAGAAAAACAGTAGCGCATAAACAGTTGACTGGACCTCTGATGCGCTATGTACTACTGTTAATTAATTCTGAATACGAGCATTCAGCAAAATCTGTCACTTATAATAAACTGGGTGTCACTCCGCATTCACGTATGTCTGTGTGTGTGTCCCCACAAAGGTGGTATCCACTTAAAAAAGTGCCATTCTCTTTGTCATTAGTTTGCACCTGTTTTTGCATTTTGCTGGAATTAGCGTTAAAAAATGTTCCAAGAACGACAGAAGTGCAACAGTGCACTTGCATGCATGGAATAGCCCTGCTGCGTTACAGAGGATGCATGCAAATGTCGCTGACTCACCGGATATGCACCTGTGCACTGGGTGCCATGCATCGTGAGGTGATTGGCCGGGGAGAACAAGCACGAATGTCAAGTTTATAGCTCAAATGTCATGGTCGCATCAACCATGTGACACTCAAGCCATTTTTCCCACAACAGAATGCAAAGCTTTTCTGTAGCCATCAGTGAAACCAGGTCTGGACTGCTAAGGTTCACTAGATGTCGAAACAGCACAACAACTTTCCCAACGCAGAGTCACACAGATGGAATTTGGTAGTCAATAAATTTTGACGAAGGCGATAAAAATGATGCAAAAACAAATACAGAGAGAACACCCGTATTGTGCTCCGTAAGCAACCATTTACACCTCACTGATTTTTCATTCTCCCTGGCTTTAGGCAAAGAATGCCTTTCTAAACACATTTAAGCTCAATGGAGCTCGGCTAGTACAGTGTGACTTAGAATCAGTGTATAATGGGGCAGGGGGGTTGGCAGAAGGGGGAGGTGCATATGCCCATAGATTATTTTGCAGTTTGAACGTGATAAGCCTTTCTGTCATGAAAACTGACATCTGGTCAAAAGCAGGGCAGTTTACTGGGTATGTGGGCTCAACCCTGACAAAATGTCATCCTCATCTCAACAAAAAAAGAGCATGATCCATAAAGCATGATTTCTCAAATTAAAATTGATCGCCCCCCTTTCTGTCATTTGCATAAATCTTTGTCGCTATTGTTCTACGGATGACCCCCCCCCACCAGTGATTTGGCTTCTGTTTCATGACTTTCTCCTCCCTTTGTCAACACTGCTATGCATGTTTTACAACCACCCCACCCCCACCCCCACCCATGCTCAGAAAAAAGTATACCGCACAAGATGGTAGGTAAAAGCAAATTAGCAGTAAAGGCAGTAAAGGTGAATCATACTGGCAACTGTCATCCTCTATATATACACAGAAAAAATATTTGAGTCTTTTCTGCCAAATATCTTAGGAACCTTTTTTCTGTTTGTTAAAGTAATTGTAGTGACACTATAGACCTCCTTTGCAGTTAATTAATTGATTCCTTTTTGACTTTCACCAAACTCTAACGACCAGCCCCTTCCCCCTCCAATTACGCCCCCTCCTCCACCAGCCAAGAAGGACGGTCTCTCCCCCAGTCGTAGTCCCGTGGTCTGTGCGGCGATGCCGTTTTTAGACATACCCATCTGTTGTCTCGCACCTTCCAATCTGCACCCCCCAAGTCACCCCAGCCCCAAGCTCGTTCCTCTCCTCAGCTCAGTGCCACAGTCTTCCTCACTCCACATGTTCTCCCTGCTACCTGCATCCCTTCACTTACTGACATGCAAAACATTTCAAAATGACAAAATAAAATGTATCTGTACTACAGCTCTTAAGTGGAATGGCTCCTGGCACAGGATAACGGTTGATTTTGACATTGTGAGGACATATCGGACCATAACTAAAAGCTACCATGTGAACACACACATACACACAGTCCAAGTATTCATATCTTTATAAGCACTCTCCATTCATTTCTATGGGCATAACCCTAATCCCAGCTATGACAACCTTAACCCCTACCCAGCCCTAACCTTAACCTTAAGTAACCGAACAAAATACAAGACCATTGGCATTTTTAGTTTTTTGATTGCACTCACAGATTCTTATAAAATTAAGTTTATCCTTGTGGGGACTGAAAAAATGTCCTCAGAAGGTAATAAGTTACAGGTTTTTATCACATTGTGAGGAAATCTGGTCCCCACAATGTAATATTTGCAAACAAACACATACACACCATTCATTCAATAAAAGTTAAGTCAAAATGCTCCATATTAATAAAATGCAACATTAAGATAGTATCCAAATGTGCCTTTTTGGGGACTGATGAAAACAACTGGAAAAACAATGCCTCAGGGATAATGGAAATATTATTAAAGGGAATATAATAATCCCTACTCAATTGTATGAGGCTCATGGCTCCCCAAAATGAATGCCTTAGCACATATGTGCATTTGAATAATGAATAAACTGTCAGTCACATAGTGACTTTGAGATGTTAAAAATAAAACATCCAACCTTTCAGCACATGGCTATTTTCTTGAGTACGGCTCTATCAAAGTAAGTGGACAAATACAAATTTTAACCCTAAAAATACTAGATATATATTTTTAAATCTTTTACCATTCCTCTGCGTTTTATAAATGTTAAACAATAGAAAATCCGTTCCATCCTTACTGTTGAGATTAATTATTTTATTAAATCTTTGTGAAAGGCTTCATTTAAAAAAGCATTTATTCAGTTACGTTTACAAAATAAGGTTAGGCAGACATGGGGTCCTATCAGACATCCCAGCGATTATTCTGAGCAGCGCTGCAACGTTCAGTCCTTCAAGCCCTCATAGCTTCCGCTAATGACTACCCTGGCATTTCATTTTGATTGTATTGTCTGGAGGCTGTTAAGAACGGCAACCGCGCTCGTAATTAATTATTTCTTAAACAGTGAAGCCAGCATCTATGCAGGGAAGGTGTCCTTCATCTGGTGTTTTTGTGCTGCGATTATGAATGGGTAAATAGGCTAGCGTAAAAGCTTCGGGGTTTTTTTGTAAATACCAGCCTATTTCATGGTAAACTAACAGATCCAAAATAGATGTATTAATAATGTAATAAAGTAACCTATCAATTAATAACAAAGCCATAAAAATACAAACAATAAACTATATTTCCCCTTGAAAAGTAATTTGTCTGATAGCAAATCCATAGATACACCAAACTACTAGATTCCCCTGCCTGCTGCAACAGATATTAGAAAATATATATGATCGTTAACTAGCAAACTTCAAGAATACCAGTCAAACATTCATCATATAACCTTGTTATAGTCCTCCAGTAAACACCATTTGTGCGATATATGGTATTATCACTATATAAATCTCATAAACTTGTTTTCCAGTGGACCATTTCGGAGTTTCTATGATATGACTAATTTTTCCCCCTACATGACATATGAAACATCCCATAGTCATCGCCTGTACAGAATGATCCGGACCTCAAACATCACTCATATTGCCATATCTAGTTAGCATCAGTGATGGAGGAAAGAGTCCCCGATACGAGCAGGTAGGGCTTCGTCACGTTAGAAGGCAGATCTCCGTAAAGGGCTCGTGGGCTTTTATAAGCATTCCCGTGAAAAATTATTTATCTGAACAGCAGATAGCTGAGATAACATCTTTCAAAGCGACACGCGTTCCGGCGCTCCTTATCGGGCTGTTGTTTAATCTCCGCATCGGCTTAACTAGTCATATAAACGCAAAAAGTCTGGGGTCTGGGGTTCCTTAATACGCGCCGGCTCTTGACACGCGTGATTAAGGCGGCGTGCCATACATGGCGCTTCCGCGCCTGTTATATCGCCCCTGCCAATTGTGCGTTACACCGTTTGATGAAAGCTTATCGCGTCGATTCGTTTCCTCTCGAACCCGGCGCGCTTCTCCGCCGGCTCCGTCTGATTGGGCTGTTTGCCAGGTTGCTGTACTATTCCAGGATAAATAAAACAGCCCAGAGCCGAAAAGCTGAAAGGAGGAGAAAAAAGCAGAAATTACGAGGAAATGATATTCAATATGTTAAATGGCACTTCTCGGTGATGGATAATAATAATAATCTGAATGCCGCGTGCACGTTCGCTGCGATCTGATTGGCCGGCTCTGGTGCGCTGGTTGCCTTAGCGTGCTGCTTAACAAGCTGGAAGTTGCCGATTGTTTACTGAGGAATAGTTGTAGCAATGGTGGGGGAGTCATTAATGTTTCGCCACTGGCTATGGGGGCCAATGCCCCCATGAGGAGAGACATTTTCCCCTCAAAGTCCTAATTTCAGCCCCCCTTGCCCCCCATTGCCCTGACTCCCAATCCTTGTTGCTGCCCTAGCGCCTCAAAGTAGCAGAAGGGTGGAGCTTGAGGCTTTGCATATTTGGCCCACTCCCTGAGGCTGCTCCACCTTCCCCCCCCACCCTCAATTAGGGAACAGGATGGTCTTGGGGTGGGGGGGCAGAGAGACAGCTGTGTGTGCTCTCACCTCTAGATGTCCTTACCTGCTTGTCGTCCTTCTTTGTTCTGCCTGCGGGGGCAGCGGTGGTAACTCCCCCCCCAGCTTCCGCCCAGGCTCTCTCATTGGCCTGCTTTCACGCTTAACCCTGGCCTCCGGGAATCTAGGGTGCACTGTCCACTGTGGTGCCGGTCTTATCGCCACGCATCAGCGAGGCGGAGTTTTCTAGCACCTAAACATCCGGCACGGCGCTGGGGACGGGAGCACGGTGCTTAGCCGACATAATTCAATTTGAATCCATTCCCCCTCATCACTTATATTGGAATTCATATATTCATGACTTGCAATTCCCTCTGCGGCCCCACCACCTG
>JAAGVU020000008.1:16952825-16964995 GCA_011763525.2 Mormyrus iriodes
CCCAATGCGAGAACCCAGCCGCCCCGATCCACCATCAGCCCAAATTAAAAGGCTGTCCACCCCGGGCATGTTACCCCCCCCCCCCCCCAACCCCCAACCTCCACTGACGTCCATGCTGAGATTATCAGGTAGCATTGACAGCAGCCCCTCTGCTCACCTACATTTATTTTACTTAGTGCCACGGGTCATCGGTGGAGGCCAAAAAGTGCCCCCCCGGCTGACTCAGCCCATAAGCATCAACATAATTTTGGGGGCGTTGGGGGATTTCAGGCCCACCCGGTTTAATTTCTGGTGTTAAAAGCATGGAGAGTTTCGGAATCCTTTGCGGTCTCCTATCAGTGTTCCAATTCTTTTTCCAGTTTATGGCATCCCAATGCAGCCTCATCCCATGGGCAAACCCTCCAGCCAAAGGCCTGTGTCCCATTGCTCACATCAAGCATCCCTAAACAGCAGCATGTGCTGCTAACGTGGTGATTCTTTAGTCATATATCCTCCTTTCCTGTTAAAAAAAACTCTATGCTTCAATACTAACTGAAACTGATTAATTTTATTATGATTAAATCTCACTCAAGGCGCTCTCTGCTATTTCCTGTGAGCTGTTGTAGTTATTCTGTATTTCTCTGCAGCTTGGGTGATGTGTGGTTCAATGGGTTGGAATGTTATGCCTGTGATCAGAAGGTCGCTGGTTTAAATCCCAGGGCCGATAAAGTGAATTCATCATTGGGCCCCTTGAGCAAGGCCCTTAACCTCCAATTCTCCAGGGACTATCTCACCCTGCTTTCTCGAAAATGTTGCTTTGAATAACGGCGTCTTCTTTATTGATAAAATGTAATCAAAAATAATTTTGTATAAACAAGTGTATGACAATGAGAATGTCGTTTTCTCATGAAAAAAATATAGTCATTGTGCAGATGGAACAGCATTAAGCACATTTTTGCTTAGAGGAATACTCCCCAAAAATTCAGACAATTTGAATTTGAAGATTTGAATGTTGGTGTGAAAGTTTGTTTGTTTATATCAAACTTAAATGGATTTTATTGTCCTATCCCCTGTATATGTTGTGCAAAGCGATATGCAATAGCATTTTCCAGTGCCATGCCGCAACATAGAGACAGTACCTGTTAATATTTTCTAAAGCAAAGCATAAAGCTATTTCAGCCTGACTCAAGCCTTGATTAAACAAAAAAATGTCAGGCACTGATCAATATATTGTAATTTCAAACAGGATAACTCCACCCATGTTACACTGTGGCTGTAATATACTGAATGCTAGGCTATATGTTTATCCTGGTATTTATTCCATTATCATGACAAAACGGAATTTGTTTTCTCAAGATATCGGAAAAATTTTCTGCTATGAAGAGAAAACAGTATTTAAAAATAATGATATTTCAAGGCTTTTCTCATTTTCTGTAAAAAGCAACTACAAAATTAATAAAACATAATGTTGGGAAGTACCGACGACCAAGTTTAAACATGTGACCAAAGCCCCCCCCCCCACCCCAAAAAAGTCGGATACCAAAAGCACCTGCCCAAAGCGGCTGCTGATGTCGCTCTCCGGATGGAGATCTTCCTTCCCGGTGGGAGTAGCAGCTCCGGCGTGTCGAACATCTCATGCAGCTCCCCACTCCGGGTCTCTGCACACTGGCACGCTGTTAAAATTCCGATGGCGTACACCAAACCCTCCTGGAGGGGGTGAAGGAGCCAGCTATTATCAATTAATCTTTGCTTTCTCTCTCTCCCCCACCCCCCTCGCAGAGACTTGCACCATATGCTTCTCTGTCAGCTCCTGCTTTTAATTTACTCGCTGTCTCTGCTGTGAAAACAGGCCAACAATTTATCTGAATTGCTGATTTAATCAGGAGAGTGAGAAGCAGTGGTGGAGCCCCATACCATCGAGCCCCGCCCCCAAAGCACGCATAAACACACACACACATGTAGACGTGATGCTCTCTCAGTAGAATACACACAAACATACATCACACTAACCAATGCAAAATAAAAAAAAACGCACATTAAAAACATAGAAACATCCACACATGTCCCCTTAAACCAGGGTTTTTCAACCAAGTCCTTGGGGGCCCTGAGCCAGTCCACATTTTAGCTCCCTCCCAGTTCCAAACACACCTGAACCAGGTATTAGATGTTCTTGACTATTTGGTTCGTTCTTGATTGTTTGGTTCAGGTGTGCCGGGAACTGGGAGGGAGCAAAAATCTGGACCATCTGGGGGTCCCTGGGGACTGGTTTGAGAAACACTGCCTTAAATGACGCACACATGCACATATGTACACATGCACACATGCATGGTGACATGCTGGAAGATCACGCTCTTACACACACTCAACAGCGCATGCTCTGGCACCCTTAAGGCTGTGAAAAACAGAAAAATCACATCAATACATTGACGAGTCCCCAAAAGCTGGTTATGTGTTTGCAGTTGTAACTTCCAGCTGACAAATTCAATTTGTTCAGCTAAGAGGTGTGTCAAATTAGACATGGAGGCACCTTTTTTGACAGGTGAGACGGCACCTCCAGGTTCGGGGAATTGCTTTGGACATGCTGGTACCTCTCGCTGAGGAAGTGAGGCCAGACGGTGTATCAGAGCTGGGCTTCCCCATAAAAACCAGGCTCAGAAGGAGGCATCCTGTTTGCCACTAGGAGACCACCAGAGATGCTGCAAAATCCTCATAACCACTGTGTGGGTCTCAGCAGTAGCCATAGAAAGAGTTTGGCTGAGGTTCCCGTAACTCTTAAAAACGGGGGTTCACATACTTTTGCCATCAATGACATGATTGTTCAAACAACTGCTTCTCAGCTGGTGAGACTACATTTGGGTTGTGGGACCATTTTGGTGTGGTTATACAAAATAAAATTACAGTCAGAAACACCCCTCCAGGTCAGCATATTATAGTCCTAGTTGACTGCCCCCCCCAAATAAATGTGGTTCAAAATTTTTTAATAATTTAAACCATTTGTACAATATATACAGCAATGTAAAATATCATATATATTATCTGTTAAATAATAATAACTTCATAAATATAATAAGATATTAATATCGACATTAATATTAATAAGAATAATAAGATCATAAATTAAGATTATCCTAAGGTTCCTAAAAACTTTTCTCACCGTTGTGCATTAGGATGCACATTGATTTATTGTAAATTTAGTAGCTTAGCTGCTGTGTCCTTCCAAAGCAGATTACGGTTTCCACACCCATGTACAAGGCAGGATATCCTTCTGGAGAGATCCGGGTTGGGCTCCTCACTCGGGAGTCCGACAGCGAGTCCCATCCAGGGAGTTCAACTGTCAGCTTTCATGTTACAAATTCATTATCTCCCACCTCCTGCCATACTGACATCTGCATGTAGCTATAGTGGGTCGCTTAATTAGCCTATTTATTGACTTATTGGCTAATTGCCGCATTGTAGTAGGCGTATACCTAGGGCTCCATTTTTAACAGACGGTACACGTCAAACGCATTCCTCACCATCAATGCCCATAGATTCACATGCCCATGCATACGTACATGCTACGAGTAACACACGGATCACACGTGGAACAGCTGAACGTTTACAAGCAATATATGTCATCTGATCTTCACAGCACTTGAACTGGTGACTGTTTCAGTGGCAGCTGGCCAAGCTGCTCAGTCCAGGCTCATTTCCTCGTGGTCGCAGACTCTAACTCACCCTGGACAATTACCAGACCATCCTTCATATGAGCAATATGCCCCCATCAATTTGCATGTGGATTAATTTGTCATTGTCTTGATTCCCTGCATCGCACCAGTTCAGATGCAGGCCCATCAGCAGCAGGGAGGCTCATGCTTGACCCCAGACAACATCCCGTAGGACTGCGCAGAGATCACGTCTTGATGTTGTGTGTATAACACTTTTTTGTGGAGATCCTACCAGGAGGAAAGGAAGAGGCACTGACATTTGTGGAAAAATTGGCTCTTTGTGGTGGGTGAGGTATCTGACGATTAAACATTCATGTGGACTCAAAAGAAGTGTGGAAGTTTCCTTGTTTGTGAAGTTTTCTATGGGTATCTGACATGTTTCTCCTCGATGATGAGGATTCAGGCCCACGATATTCACTGCCGTCCGAGGGCCTGAGTGGTATGCGTTTTTGGGGGGAGGGATCTGGCCAGCGGGCCCAGGGGGACATCCAGCCAGCGCACATGGCGGCCATGTGGCTGTTAACGACGGGGTGCTCAGCTGGCTTGGAACTGCTAATCAAGAGTGGGCCAGTAGTTGTCCTGAACACACAAGCTAGTTTCCGCTGACCAGACCAGAACTTCAGCCAAAGCTGGACTGCAGAGTGCCGTACTCCGACTCGGCAAAACCCATAGAAATTCAATCCCTCTCGCCGCCATTAGCAAAGTGCAAGTTGGAACACTAGCCTTTGTTTGTTCACTTGAAGGGGAGCTGACCTTCAAGAAATCCAGCGCAGAACGTAGACTGCTCCCACCCTGATCCAGGTCTTATACAGGAACAGAATGAATGAATAAAATGACAAAAAATATGAAAGGATGTTAAACAAAATACTATATTCTCGATGGGCCTCATTCAGCAAGTCGCATTTATCTGG
The DNA here is from genome assembly GCA_011763525.2 of Mormyrus iriodes. Lineage (NCBI taxonomy): Eukaryota > Metazoa > Chordata > Actinopteri > Osteoglossiformes > Mormyridae > Mormyrus > Mormyrus iriodes. Next base: position 16,957,423 of record JAAGVU020000008.1, read on the forward strand.
CATCCTTAAATATTTGCATACATTTGTTGGTAAAACACATTTCTGAGGAGCACTTGATGTTGGATTTACTGGGGTTACTGGTAAATACGCTCTGATTGTAGCCACCTACAATTTTTTTTCCAAATTAGTTGTGTTCTCCTTGTTTCCCATTAGTGTTAACTACGGGTTTAATTTCAGGTTTCTGGCAATGAAAGTGTTAATGTAAAAGCAAAGACGAAAATGATTCGAACGTTGCAGCCATCCATCCATCTTCTGTACCCAATCAGGGTCATATTGAATTGCAGATGGGATGACAGTCCATCAGGCAAGCTATGGGCCTATTATTATTAGAGGCACCAGTCTGCTTAACTATGAGATGGCTGGAGGAACATGGGGAGAACATGAGAACATGCAAACTCCACACACAGAACAGAGATGGAATTCAAACTGCTGGAGGTGTGAGGACATAACTTCATCATGTTGCCCCTTTAAAGCTTTATATAATTATTATTTTGCATCTAATAAGAAAAAACAGGATACAACTATATCCTGCAAATATGGCTACCTTTTGTTTAGCAGTCACTGGAGCAATGGGGGTTAATAGCCTTGATAAAACCATTGTGCCAAGCATGGGATTTGAAACAATAACCTTCCCATCATAGGCTCACTAGCCTAACCCACAGAGCCACAAATCACATATGACATAACAGTGGGAAATTTAAGGGTCTTAAACGTCATACCGTGTAACTTACAAATCCATCTTTTTATTATTATTTTATTATTATTAGAATTGGAATTTATGCTTTTAGTGTTTAAATAAATAATACAGGTATGTTTCTAGACTTTACTAAACATCACCCATCTTGCCAAGGATAGAGGTCATCATCTCGCCAGCAATCCAGATAGTTGATTGCACATTTTTAAACAATATAGATTTACTTCCACACTTACACAACCCAACAAGGTCATGAAAACTACACACACAGACCAATTCCCCCAATCACAATTCACCAATTCACAATCACTAATCGTTAGTTGCATTTATAATACATTTGCAATTCATTTACTCTGTGAAACTTTAAAGGCAGTTGATCAATAATGATAGATGGAAATTCAATTCATAATTTACCAAATAAATTTGTGATAAATGTATGTGTCTGGTCTGTAATGTAGTGCATACCAAATAACATGTTCTCATGACAAAAAACTGTGAATACAAAAATAGATAAAGAAAAAGTCTTACATATAGTCATACAATTATATGTGAAGATACAGAGAGTATCACCTTGAAAAGTATTCTCAATATTATTATAAAAAAACAATATTGCTAACCAATTTCAAAGGTGAGGAATATTGAAAAGTTTTCAAAGTTGTACTTGTTTTCAAAAGAAAAAGAGTGTAAGGGAAAAGAATCTTTTTCTGGACTGAATTTAGACGGTTATTCCTAGGTGAGATGTTGGGAGGTGGGGGTGATTTTCACATACAAAACAAACTCTTGACAGGAAAAATACAGACTGACCTTCTGGCTTTGAAGAAAACCTTCCATCTTCTGAGCCTGGAAAGCAAGCTTGAGAACATTAGTGTCAAGAAAGCAAACCCATCGCTGACCTGAGGGGGCAAAACAAAAATGCACAACTGACCACTTTCATTTACATGACGCAGCATGTGTCCTTAACACAATTCAGCGTGTTTGGTTACCACAAAAACCCAAGGTTCTACATGACATTCCTGATTTTAAAAAAGTAAGAAAAATGGGAGGCTGACACAAAATAAATCATTCCCTCCCAGTCACGAGGGGAATTCAGACAAGCATCTCGCTCGATTATCTAGCCAATAGGGGGATGGGGGGGCAGCTGTCTGAATGACACCCCCCCCAAACTCCCGTCCCATCGGCTCCCGGCAACAGAAGGTCGACCGCCTGTGCTGGAGAATATGATTAAGGGGTGACCAGGGAGCCTCTTCGCTTGATTCACGGTTGCGTGTTGGTATCAAGCTCTCCACACCTGTGGTTCTACCAGTCCCCAGAGAAGATGAGCTTGAAAGGAGGGGAAAGCTAAGGGGGGTGGGAAGGGGGTGTAAAGAGAGGGAGAGAGGGTGAATGAAACCTGGGAGCCTCAAAGATTAAGGCAGCAAAGAGCAGATTTCACTGTCTTTACATTGCGGTGCATTCTTCACCTTATTTCACAACTGGAAACCGTGGCTCTACGTGACTTTTCAGATGTATGATGGACAAGGGCCCAGGGTTGTTTTCTCAAGCATAGGCAGGATCTGCCTACACGTCCCAGTCTGGGAACGCATCGCACACATTAGCTGTGTACTTGATCCTGGAGCGAAGAGTCTATCTAGCCATGAGTCACTGGATAAAGTTGTCGAGCGTCTTTGTTAATGGAAGAGCCTGCATCGACGTGCTGCATGCATGCATCTTCAGATCATCTTTCAGATCTAACTGAAGGTTGGATATGAGTCTATTAGAGACCACCTCACGCCACAGTTGTTCCACATGGGTCAGTAGGGGTGGTGTTTGAAGTTCATGGGGTTAGAATTGATGCTCCTTGGATTTGCTTGGGTCTCCATCCTGCTCACCATCCTGGGACATAACTTGTTAAAATTCCCCATCTGTCCTATATGCAGCCTAAATTCCAGCTTCTACCACTTGGGCTGAGATTGGACACTCTGGTTCTTTAGGAGACAAACACCCCCTCCCCAAAACCTGTGGCTAGATAAATCCTTCTATGGCCCTCTGTTGGCTGGACATAATCTGGTCCCACCCAGTGAGATCTGAACCCATGCCCTACCACAGCCTCAGTGAACAGAAGGACCTACATACTTTTTTCCATTCACTGGTGTTGATGCCCAGTCTTCAGTCTAAGCTTGAATTAGCCATGTGCTCATGTGAACTCTACGTGAGACTATGAATAACATTCAACACTCTTCACATGGTTTAAAATCAATAACAGTACTACATCACCCTTTGAAAGATCACACACATTCAAAGAACAGCTAAATAAGAAAGGACAAAGACACCATTAATATTTATCTATACTGTTTAGTCAGATCGAGATTTTTCTGTGACAAAAACATACTCTCATCCATCGTTTTAATGCTGGGGATAATGTACACGACAGGCACATATCAGTTTGCACGCAACACACGTATCATCCGCCCTATAAGCCATCTACAAATCAAATGCGGATATTAGAGATGTATAGATAAAACGAGGAGTTTCCAGACAATGCCGTGCATCAGGGCCTGGTGGAGAATGAAGAAAATGGATCCGGAGGGCTGGCTTTCATTATCCGAAGCAATTAGTCCTCCATTTTATTTTTATTTTTATTTATTTATTTTCCCCCATCACACCCACACAGGAGGGGGAGAGGAGAAAAAACCAGAGCTCTCAGTGAGCACAGGCAGGCCGGCACGGCGAATGACAATGGGCCGTGCCTGAGCCGTGCGGCAGAGATGCAAGGCCACTCTAATTGTACACCTGCGAGAGCGTGCGCTGAATCCTCCCGTAACAATTATGCAGATGACTGTCTCAGCCTCTCTCGCTCTCTAATGCAGTGCTCCTCAGGCTTTTCAAACCCTAGCCTCTCCCTCCTATGCGCCATTACAGCTGGACAATGAGCGATTCAAGCGTGGAGCTCGATGCGAGAGATGGACTTAATAAACCAGCCGATATAGACTTTGGAGGAAGGGGGCTGGGAAGGGAGACTCAATAAAATGTGTTCATTACAGACATTGCTAACTTGACTTCTCACGCTAGGTCTAGGGGGAGACAAATCCCGTTGGAAAAAGCAGTCCGGATTGGTCACGCCATTCCGGAAGTGCGAAGCCCTGCTTCTCCACTCTGGGTACCGCTAACATGGTACCAGTACTTTGGGGGCCGCTGCTGTTCAGAATCAAATTAGCAAAACAAATCAGCCATATGATGCGAAACCCCACTTGCTTTTTTTTTTATCACCACCCCCCTCCCCCAAAGTTGCAGCCTTCTTGCCATGAGGGTCCCCATGGACAGGGCCAGATGTTCCTGCTGCAAATGTCCCCCTCGCCTGCTAATACAATATTCATAGGCTGCCGGGAGCATGCCCGCTTGTTTGTTTGTTTGCTTATTTATTTATTTCATCATTCTGCACAACAATGGGATGCATACCACGCATTCCTCCCTCCCTCTCTCACATTTCCATTGTCTGTTCCGGTCTTATAGTCCACAGGATCTATTCACCTTTTGCCGTTCTGGTTTGGCTCCTGTAGAGGATGCATTCTTGGCCCAGGGCCTCCATGGAGGAAGAATGTAACAGAGGCATTGAGAGGTTCATAAGGAGCAGGCCAGTCAGCTCTGTTTGGACCGTCATCCACCATTTGTGAAGAGAGTCACCCCCACGCAGGTCACCCGACCTCTCTATCTCACACAGCATTCCAACAGCTTTAAGACTAACTTTATTGATCCCAGGGGGAAATTCTGTTGCATACAGCAGCGAGGTAGGTAAAGTGCAGACAAACAAACATACAGTGCAAAACAAGACAAAGTGCAGAGACAGTATGCATAGTGCAGACAAGTAAAAATAAGTTTAAATAGTATACAGTGCACAAACATAAAATTCTGAAAAAAAGGGCATTGAGGAAATAAACAAACAAATAAATGAATTGTGATAATAGTACATTAATATAAAGTATATGCACAGTTATATGTACAAATGGACAGCACAGGCCTTTTACTTTAAGCAGTCCTCCTAGCTCTCTATCTCATAAAATCCTCACCCTAACTCTCCAATACCACAGTGCTATAGCCCCATTGGGGACTGAATCGCTGGCTGCAGTCAGCAAGACCCACACATCAACGAGCTCTTCGGAAAGTCTTCCACTTTAACCAGGACCTCTCTACTGAAACCTTGACATGCAACACCATTAGTATCTCGGTGTGAACTGCAGAATGGCGTCGGTTTAATTCGAGGGCTTATTACCACCCGTAGCTGATGGTGCACTTCTTCACAGCTTCACAGTGTGTTCAGCACTCACCAGGAACTGCCCCGTGCTCTGCACTTGTATCTCCCAGTACTCTTTGCTCTGGTCTGGATAAGGGCATCTACTCAATCAATAAATGATAATACATGAATAAAGTATGCGGCAACCTGTGCATCTGACTCGCAATTATGCTGGAAATCAATACGGAGGCTCCATCGCATATTGTATTTTTTATGCGCTCAGACTCAGAGAGTTTGCTGTAATTAAATGTAAACGGTTTAATTTCACAATGTGGTCTTGGTAGGACATTGTTTGCTGTGGTCTTTGGAAGCACAGCTAATCTGAGATACCCTAAACATGGTGAGTATTATATGATTTTACAGCACTATGGCATTTGAGGGAGGCTGGGAAGGTAGGAATTAAGCTTTGGGGACTTCCTTTTGAGGCCAACAGCTCTGGCATCTCAACAAACAGAGCATTATGCTAACAATGGGAAGGTTGCGGGTTTAAATCCCAAAAAGTGCTTAATTGTAGCCCTCCCCTTTACCATAAGGCACTTCGGCTAAAAGTATCAGTTAAATGTAAGTAGGGCTATACACAAAAACAAATCTTTTTATTCCATTGAAAGACCTGCCCTGCTGTTTCAAGTTATTTAATTAGGGTTGTGTTCAGATTCTTTCATGACTAGTGGACCATAGTAAATAAAATGGGATTGGACTGGCCGCTCCATTGATCGACTGCCTTAAAGATGGTCCTTTTATGTCACAGTCGGATCACAAGACCCCATTCACCTTCCTCCCGAAGACTTCACATAAACATCTCCTGGGACTCCCAGTAAGAGGCCCAGGCTTCTCTATGGTACCTACTACACACGGCAGCAGAAGACAAACATACAGCAAGCTTCAGCAGGTCCACAGGAGCCCAGATGCGCCACGCGTAAAGAGATGAACGGCAGAGCGGAGCATGACGTCGCTTGACTCGCATCCAAGGCGACAGCTGACGGCGGAGGCAGTGACATCACAGCGCCGGTAGCACAGGCAGCAGATGCCGCAGCAGCTTTCCGGGCTTCCCTGCCAAGTCAGTGCATTCGCGTGCCGGCCTGTCGTTTTGGCCATGCCCCCTCCTCCATGGGGACCGCCCACCTCTGTATCCTCCCCTCTCGCTTCCACCGGGTGTCCCTGGGGGAGCTCAGATCAAAACTGGCCAGTTGCCGCAGAATGCCGGCAGAATTATTTTTGTCCAGATTGACCCCTAATGGCTTTTTCCTTAAATTGCCAGCTAATTAGAGATTAATAAGTCTGTCGGACGTCTGGGGAATCACACGCCCAGATATTTTCAGTTTTAATCATGGCGCTTTGGCAGTGCACTAGTGCGTGAATGTGGTATGCATTCTGATATAACCGCAGAATCATGAGCCTGGGTGTAAACGTGAGGATTTAAATGTGAGTATTTGCGGGTTGCTGTTTGTGTGAAAGTGCAGGGTTCGCCTGAACATATGTTTCCAATGTCATCCCCCACATGGAATAAGGCAACGAACCGGATGCGTCTAGTTACCGGTATTCACATTTCAGTGTTTGCCTGTGCATGGGGGTGTATGTGTGTGTATACAGTTACCCCAACCCCCCCATACCAAATGCTTGCCCCAACTTTATGCTGGATTTATGAAGGAAGCTGTCTACTTTCAGGAGTTTCACTGCCTGGGAGATGTTTGTTCATGGTATGGTCTGACTCAGAGAGCCACTTCCTCTGAGCATGGTCCTCCCACCATGCACTGCGGTTAAGTGGCTTCTGCTTTTAAGGTTCCGGTCAGGTCATGTCCTAAGGGAGACTAAACCCTTAGTTCTGCCCCCATTTCTCCTCTCTCTACTGCTGTTCTCCTTCATTCATCACCCCATTCAGACCCAACTGTGTTGACATTTCATGGTTCATAAGTTGGGATGACTTTGCTTGGCTTGACTGGGTCAGCGGATGTGAAATGTAGAGATGCCCATAACAGCTTGGTAGACCAAAGCCTTTGGAGTTCTACACGGCTGATTGACCAGAGGCATGTCTACTGTGGTGGGTTTGTGTGCAGCCAGCAAGTTGTGTTATTAAGAGTGTTGAGTATTTTTAAGCAAACAGAGAAGTTCAATGTCATGTGACTTGCTCAGAAGTTAGTGCAGCGAATTTTACATTGGTTTGTTTTGTTTTTGCCATATGTTTCAGATTTCAAAACAGCTCCGTTAAAATACACATGGTCTCCTCCAGTAGGCTTGCTGACGGTATCCTGGGGTGGCTTAGAGTATGTGCGTTTAACACACAGGACCCTGAACAGACAAAGGCAGTGGCGGCTGGTGCCGCAACAACAAACGCATTTCAATCAGGAAAATCCGAGCGAGAGACATTTTAATGGGTCTTCAGATCTTCCGAGAGGCTGACAATAGAGTTAGCATCTTTCATTTTCGACTGGGTGTTTCTTTCTCTCTCTCTTTTTTTCTGCCCCTTTTACACATTTAGACAAACATCGAGTAATAAGATATGCACGAGGCACCGGGAAGGAGGCATGCTCTGCAGAACAAATGGTGTTAATTTGCAGCGTGTATCTGAAGCTGCACATTAGAGACGAGCCTTCAGGGACAGGGAGAAAGCAGCA
>JAAGVU020000008.1:16965104-16976870 GCA_011763525.2 Mormyrus iriodes
ATGTAAGGAAGGGAGAGAAGGGGGGGGGCTGGGGGGGATGCCAGAACTGCGAATCTTCTCTCCCTTCCATCTCGCCAACAGATAACACACCAACAGAGAAGTTAAATGCTTCAGGGTAACCATGTGGGGAAGGGCGCTATATTAAAATTAATTGAATCAAACTGAACATACTGGTATCTCAGAGAGATAAGAACGGCTGGAGCCAGATACAGGGAAGAGCTGACACTGGTCCCAGCACTCTGCACTGACAGGCGACATGAGATTCTGACACAGTGCCCCCTGGCTACACACCCATTAGGCACAGTCCCACGTACAGGTACCTTCCACACCCGCCATGCATCGAGGAGTTCCGTGACAGAAAGAAGCATGGCATGGCAGCCCTGCCAGTGTATGTGTGTGTGTGTGTGTCTGTGTGTGTGTGTGTGTGTGAGTGGGTGGGGGGGGTTACATCGGCAACCAGCATCAAAGGGCTGCCCCCTGGGGGGCTGGCGTGCATGCCATTAGCAGCTGGAGGATCAATAATGACTCTACAGGCCCATGCTAATGATACCTGCAGGGCAGAAGCTGAGCAGCCGCAGGGCATGGTGCTGACAGCACACACCCCATGAATGCGTGATGAGAGGGGGGAGAGGGCGCCTTTATTTCAGATCGCGCACTCCCAGGTCCCGTGTGGAGGTGCGCGTATGCGCCTGCTGCGTGTGCGCGTGCAGGATGGGTGGGAGGGCAGACCAGGCTGGCAGAAACATGAGGTCTGCCCAAAGACACAGACAAACACACCCACTCACGTGGAAACGCACATACACACACTCATGGAAGATGAGGACAGTGCAGTTAGGCAGGGAGGGAGGAGGATGAAGTGTGGGGGTTGGTGGTAGGGGGTCTAGGGGCAGAGGAGGACATTGTCAGCCCCTCTGGGTACACAGAGGCATGCAGAGGTGTATATGGGAGGGGGCGGTGGCATGGATCACTGGTAGTGCAAAGTGAAGAGAGGGAGTCAGGAATTGGTAGGTGGAGAATTCCGGCATGTTTCTCAATGTGACCCAACCCTCCACCTGGCCTCTGGATGGGAGCCTGGCCCCTAATCTTCACAGTGGTGCTCAGAGGACTCTCAGAGACAAAGAAACCAAGCAGGGCCCCGTCAGTCTGCCCACCCTTGGTTGGCACAGGTAAGCAAGGCACCCTTTTGTGTCGGACGCTGAAGCTGCCTCTGTGAACACTGCCGTTAAATATGGCCAGGAGGAGCTGGAATTAAAGCGGGACAGCAGACAGCGCCCCCAGGTCCCATGTGGTGCAGAGCATGGTGGATCGCTCCATTCTAATCATCTCCATGATTACAGGCACAGGCACAGCAGGTCACAGGCAGGCACAGCACTCATTGATTCGCCTCCCTACCCCAACAAGAAATCCTTTTGTTTTCATAAGGGCCAGTTTTTTTTTTACCTGCAGCTATCCCATCCTACGTGATTGACCCAAAGTGATGTGTTCTGGACCGTGTGCGTGTGCACATGTGTTCTCTTCTGCCCACGGTCCGCTCGCCCTCTCCAGCACACACGTATGTGCACATGCCGGCTCACCCCCTTCCTGATGCTCCCCCCCATCCCAGGAGGTGACATCTGCCGGGATTCGCTCCGCCGGCTCCAGATGCGCCTCCGCCAGCACCGGAGAGCTCATTTCAATTCCATCACACTCTCCCAATCATCTCCACTCTCCCCTGTGCAACATTAACGAGCCTCTTTCATTTGAATACGTAATTAGCCGCCCGAGCACTCTGCTTGGCTAATTTTCGAGACAAAAGGAACAGTGTGGGGGGGTTGGCGAGGGGGGTGGGTGAGAGGGAGAAAAACAACGCATTTGCATTTGAATTTAATAGAGGGGATGGGGTGTATTTTTATCGACAGGCAGTCGGGGAGTCTGTCTTTCTCGCTGCCCCCTATGGACACCCCACCTCTTGTCCTCCATGACAAGACCCAGCCTGGCCAAAATGCCATTTGTGCCACATGCCCGACATCCAACCCATCGAGCTCTTCAAACCCCCATGGCCCCCTGTCATGGACCCTCCCTGACTTTGTCGCTCGTTCTGCAGATGTCCCCGAGCGTACCAGCTCCTACCAGCTCATCCGCTTTCCCCTCACACCGCCACACGAATCTCGCTCTGTTGGGCTCCGCTTCCCACAGCAGAAATTCCCCCTTCTGGGATTTTAACATGCAGCCGACTTCTCCCACGTCCGGCTCACTGCTTTCCGATAACCTGGCGGAGGTTAAGGAAATGAGCTCCTCTGGGAATGCCGCTCCACTTTTTCCCCGATGACGCCTGCTCGTGCTGCCGGGCAACCCACCTGTGTCGGCATGCTGCCGAGAGCCCTCTCGCCACCACGCAGCCGCTCCTGCCAGAGGCTCTCCGGCCGTCCCTGCTCCTCGTGTGCCACCATAGCCCCGCCCCCTGCTGGTCGCCCGCCAGCAGAGCACCGCCGCCTGTCAGCTGTGAGCCAAACGGGCCCTTTGATCCTATTAGGGCCCGTGCCAAATCAACACTTTCCTCATTAGAGGATCACTTTCAAGGCCCTGCCAATGGAACACCAGCGTTGCTCCTCGCCCACGTCGCGTGGCAGCTTCACCCTAATCGCTGACGGCTTCCTTGCCCCCCCCCTTTACACCCTGGGTCTGACATTACACGACACACTCCACAACCCCCAGTGTTCACACCCTGACCCCTCCACCTTTCAAAATGTGTCCATTGGCCGTAACATCAACAATGCTTCCTGAGGAAACTTCTGGAAATGAACGGGCTGCTCGGGGTACTCCTTTAGAACGTTGGGCTCGGTTCCATCCAGTAATGCAGACTGGCACGCAGTTTCATAGTCATTTTTTTGCATTTTCATGGAAACTGTCAGGTGGCCATTCATGCGCACAGGTCAACAGGTCATGCGAACAGGTCATTCACGCAACCAGCGCCTGAAACACCGCAGAAACTCAAGCAGGGGTGAGAAGGGAGTCTTACAATTTGTTTCGCCACACCCAACCACCAAAACACAACACGAGCCGTGGACTTGGAGCATTACTCAACCGCTCTGCCTTTAAATGCATATCACTGATGCCTTACATCTGTCATTAATGTCCATTGATAAAATGTGCACCCCTGTTGGTGATTTACACTTGTTTTCACTGGTTACCTTATATGGCTGGTGGACAGATCAGCCCATGTGCCATGGTCCCTGCGTCTTCAGATCTCTGGGCCAATTTGTTGGCTTGGGTGTCAAGAGCCAGGCAACATTTCCGGTGTACATCAGTTTGATTACTTCATTAGCGCCTGATTTTGAACTAGTTTTGAAACTGTTTGTGGCAGACAGCTGGGGATGTTTTGATTGGTTCTGAACCACAAAATTCATTAGAGGAGCAGAAACTCACCAGGTCCCAGTAAATTCGTCTGCTGGTCAGTGCTTACCGGGAAGCTAATCCTACTTGCGTCAGGTGTCTTGATGGTGCTGACTGCTTTTATTAGTGGCTATTCGAGTGTCATGGAATTCCCCGAGGAAAGGTCACATCAAGTAAAATAGCAACAAAAAAACTGCAATTCAATCTACCCTGTGGCTATTTTGCTCTCTGACCTTTGACCACCACCTTAGGTATTTGTATTGATCTTTCGCCCCAAAGAAGGACCTTATTGAACACTGTGCCATCGCTACATGAAGGGTCAGTGTCGCTGCCCTTGGTTAAGTTACATAAGCATACCTGTATTGATGGTTTTATAGGAATTTCAAAAAACAACACACCTTGGCCCTCAGAACTGTAAACAAGGATGATGAAATGTGCAGTTGTATGGCTGGGGAAATAACTCTAATTCATCTATCCTCAGACCACTTTATTCAGTACAGGGTCACATGCATGCACCTCACAGGAGCCATACCAGTGTCAGTGTGGCTAACTGGGTTAGGCTGCTGTGTCTTTGAACGGAAGGTCACCACGTCAAATCCTAGGGTCAGCACAATGGTTTTGCCATTGGGCCCTGAGCAGGGCTCTTAACTCCTGTTGCTCGAAGGGTATCTGATCCTGCTCTCTCAAAAATTCATGTCGCTTTGGATAAAAGCGTCTACTAAGTAAATAAAAATGTAAATATGCACTCAGTGTAGAATCAGATGTCCTTGGTGTCAGATAGCGGCTGACCTCAGTCTGCTTCACATCAGCAGCAAACTGCCGCTTTTAATTTTCCCGTTGCCTAACGACGCAACATCTGAAGGTCCCAGGGGCTGATTAAGGTGCAGGTAGAGTAAGCGGGGCTAGAGCAGAGGGTCCCACACCTGCAGTCTGTCATTGTCTTCAACCTTTCCAATGTCACGACGCACATGGTGATGTGGGCAGGAGGGCGTGAAGTCAGTTGTGCGTGCTGCTTTATGGGATTTATCATCAGTCCATGCCAACCAAGACAGTCGAGCTGCATGCGCTGATTTTTTTTCCTATAATGTGCTACCACCTGGCACATGCATGATTTTAACGTGTATGCGGCATGTGCTCCGTGCCAGGAAGGGGTTAAGGCCGCTTTTGGCGTGCTGTTTCTGCCTCAGTGTACATTATGTACTCCTCATTTGCATACTGCAGTGCGAGCTCAATTAAAATGAACTTTTAATTTCTTACAAGAAAATTAGTTTTGCATGTGATGCGTGCAAATGTGGGGATAATGGGTGCGTTTTAATGAGCTGAGCATCCTGGAGACTTCATGGCAGGGAGTGGCACGACCGGGAGACGTTGGCCGCTCCCTCTTCCCTTCCTTTCTCTTTCTCAGTGTTTCCTCTCTGTCTTTCTTCATGTTTCATCCTCTTCCTGCGTGTCTCTGTAATCTATTCTTGCTTCACCTACTTTCTTGTCTGTCTCTCTGTTCCCTTTCTGTTTCTCTCTCCCCTTTCTGTTTCTCTCCCCTTCCTGTTTCTCTCCCCTTCCTGTCTTTTTCCATCCAGTCTTTCCCTCTGTTCCCTTTGATCCCTCTGTTCTCTTCCTGTCGCTTTCTCTGTTCCCTTCCTGTCTCTCCCTCTGTCCTGTTACTGTCTCTCTGAATTCCCTTCGTATGTCTCTCTGTCCCTTTCCTGTCTGTTTTCCATTCCTGTCTCTCTGACCCCTTCATGTTTGTCTTTCTGTTCACTCTGTCTCTCTTTCCTTCCAGTCTCTCGGCTCCCATTCTCTCTGTTCCCTTGCTGTCTGTGTCTCTTTTCCCTTCCTGTTTCCATCTCCACTTCCTTCCATTCTCTTGCCCCACCTCCTGTATATTTTCCTCTCCCATCCTTCCTTCCATTCCCTTCTTATCTCTATCTCTGCTCCCTTCCAGTCTGTATTCTCTCCTTGTTTCCTTGTCATCCTGCCTCTCTCTGTTTAAGTTTTGTACCTCTCCATGTTCTCCTCCTCCCCCCATCTCCTTTGGGCACTCTTCTCTCCTATGCTGTTGGTTGAAACCCTCACAAGATTTTCCTTTTGTCTTTAAAAAGAAACTTCCAGTCAAAATTTGAAGAATAGGAGTGGCACGAGAAACACCAGCACTGATTCAGGTTCGCCGGCACAGCGGTCGTGGCCCACTCCCAGGAGACGAGTTTTCTGTGACTTACCTGAGAGGCTGACAGTCGGGGTAGCTGCCCACAAAAACCCAATCAGCTAATGTTGATAAAAGAGGAGGAGTCCGGGACATCTGTTCACACAGCACACAACTCATTTGAATCACAAGATGAAATGACTCACATCTGCTGAATTGGAAAACATCAACACCCCCCCACCCCCACTACTTCAGGTCTCCTGACAATCTCCAGTTCTCTCTCTCCTGTCCTATTCTTGCCCCCCCCCCCCCCATTTGTGTTTTAATTTTACCATGGAGGTGGGCAGACTCCAGCTGTGACCACAGGATGCAATGGACAAGCCCGCTGGTCCTCATTTTCTGGTCACCTGTGGTAAGTCATGGTCATTAGTTAAACAGACTGAGGGGGGATCAACTGGATTTAAACAAAGGCACCCCCGCCCCACATGCCCCAGTTTGGGCCCCAGTAATGAAACAGTTGTGTCACCCTGAATGCCACCTGCTTCCCCTCTGATGAACTCCAGCTCGACGTAACAAGCTGCAGCACCCAGCCCGCAGAGGGGGCATCTGTCATGTGGTGTGCCGCTGAAACACCTCACACCCCCCTGCCCCTGCCCCCACCCCCAACACTCCTGTCCTGCAGCACAATTATCACCAATCGGCCCTCAGCCTCTGACTGCTTAATCTGTGACAGATGATGGCACGGCAAACAAAGAGTCCTCCAGAAAGGCACAGACGTACTACTGCTGATAGAGGAGAGAAGGAGGGAGACAGAGAGTGGGGGAAAGACAGAGAGGGAGAGAAAGAGAGACATCTTTGCGAATAGGGGTCAAGGCCTAGAAGGTCTAAGAGGTCGCATTATGGCTGTTGTGTTTATTTCTGTTTATATCTTCTCTCACACTGACACACACGTTCATCACCAAACACAAAGAGGTATTTCTGTATAGATTCAAGCGAAAAAGCACACACGCACGCTCTTTATCCCTTGACCCTGGAGTCAGGCATAGAAAAAGGGATTGGGGGGTGAGGGGCAGAAGTGCAGGGGGCATGACACCAGCCTGTCTACCAAAGGACAGGAGCCAATCTCACACACAATTAAACAGAGCAAGAAGACACACATGTGGACATAAGAGTGTCCAGCAAAGAAACACAACCAGATATACACACTGGCATAGCAGGGTCCCACAGCCTCATAAAGACCCAGTATGGGAGCCCTTACGATGCATGTTTGTGTGTTTTTGCATGTGTGGTTTTCTCTGTATCTGTTTCTACCTTGGGGGTTTCATGGTATCTTCCTCTGATGCAAAGCTGATGTTTGATGTGTTTTTTTCCATCAGTGACCCTCTGCATTCCTTTGCAAATTTTTATAAAACACTTCTAACTTACCTGCGACCCTAACCAGGATAAGTGGTCAGCAGATGGAAGGATGGATTGTTGACTTAAGGATATGTGAGTGTGCCTGTATTGTTAATCATACAATACAGGTTTCTTCAGTTTGTTGGGCCCGAGTAAATGACATTGAAAGGATCATTGTGGACAGACATGATAAATGTTGCATGCGGTCATTCTGCACCCACGGCAGCTCTGGCCTTCCTCTGTGAGACTCGATAACATACATGTATTGCAATATGATGCATTTCCATCTCTATTCATCTATGCCTGCACCCTCTGTGCGCGTATGAAGGCCATGCACTGGCAGGTGCAAAAATGCTCACATGCAAGTGTCACACGTGTGCACGGTCGTCAGGCCGCCTGATCCTGTGGCGGGATGCCATGACGGCACACCCCATGAGCATGTGCGTGGGGTGTGTGCCCATGTGCCAGTGCCTACATGCCCGGCTGTGGCTGTTTTCCCCTGCACGTGGATAGTGATTAGTATGGCTCTGCCAATCACCAAAATTTACATTAAACCTGAAATTAATTTAGCTTTTTCCCCCCTCTCTTTAATTACGCCAACATCTGCTGCCGAGTCGAGCGGCACACATGAATTTGAATGACTTCCCTTTTTTTAATTCCCTCTGAACTTTGGGGAGACCAGCTTGGTGGCAATATTTCTCAGTCAAACGAGCATCTCTGGGAGGAGAACGAGCCAGAAAAATTATAATTTCCTGGCTGCGCTTCACCCTTTGGTTTTATCATCAGAGACCCCCCCCACCAAAAAAAAATGACAGATGACGTTTTACCCCACTCAAACGTGTGTACCTGGTCAGCTGAAGTCCAGAAAAGCAGCACAGATTCTCAGCACTTGAAAGTCTCCTTTGTCTCTCTTCCCTACAGAGTGTTTTCATAACAGTGTATTTACAGTGCTTTTTCACTCATTTAATTATGGATATTTAGACAACAGTGTGTTGCATTTTCACTTGACATGGCACAACTGGAGAATTTTACAGACCATTATACAGGACGAGACTTTCTGCAGTGAGAATGAGATGGGAATTCTGGCATCTCATTTGGGGTGTTCCCCACCTCATGCCTTGCTGGATGTTTCCCAGGCTAGCCCGAGCTGGATACAAGGTTATGGAAAAGGAATTGATGGCTGGATAAATGATCATTCTTGCGAGATGTTACTATTGGGCAAACAAGAAAACAATTCCTGCTCTAACCACCGCTCATCGCATTAGCGGGCAGCTAATATTTTGTCCTCATCAGCCTGAAACACTTATCTGACATCTGCCCATTGGTGGAAATTTTTTGCTTTTTGCCCTGTCATGCTGAGTGATTTACGTCGTGGTTATTCCACCATTCATCACGGCAGGTGGATGCGTGCAGGGCCCAGGGATCACCGCCTCCCATTCCTCGCAGCGGGATGCGGCTCCATTATCACCCGGCACCAGCTGCATTGGTGCAGACGGCCCAGGAATGACGGAAGGGCAAATCGGAATACAAACACCTGAGATAATCCTCCAGCCTGTGAGGCACGCACAGTTTAGAAATGACCCCCTCCCTTCCTTTTGAAATGTCACGATTCTTAAGCTTGTCGTTATTCTGTGTGTACTTACAGCTTGCGGACTGCAGAGGCGCTGTGCACAGGAATGGCCCAGAAAAGATAAGGATGCTGGATCAGAGCAGGCACCCAGCACCTGTGATTTGCTTTACCCATACTGTGAGGGTATTGGGGTAGGGGGCTGGGGGAGGGTGGGGGCAGCCCTGGAAGTCACAGTAATTAGAATGTGTGAGCAGGGAGGGCACTGCCCATCAGTGGGGCATCTGGAAATAAGTTATACTTCTTGGTTGGCAGTGGGGGAGGGGGGGGGGTGTCTGGATAATTGTGTGCCCTCCTGCCAACCAGCAACGCGCTATAATTAATCCCTCTGAAGTCAGATGAAAGTATCGACAACACGGTGTACAGCAGCCCAAACACATATCAACTCATAGCATCAGGCCTCGAGCAATATGACCCCATCATGCAGAAGGATGGGCTGGCTTGGATTTGTATTATTATTATTATTATTGTTGTTGTTGTTCTTATTATTATTTATTATCCATCTCCCATACTTGATTATCCAGTACAGGGTCACTGTGAGGCTAGATTCTATCCCAGAAAGCACAGGAGACATGAAAGGGAACTTCCTGAACAGGCTATCAAAGGTCCACCGAAGGTGTTTCAATAATAAAAATCATCATTTTATTTTCTCCCCATACAGCCTTGGCCTGTCATTTATGCAGTTATGGTGGCTTTACTGTATAAAATCAGGTGAAATAAACACAAATTAATGCCACAGGCAAACTAATGGAACTTGAGCCTGAATCCTTTTAGTCAGAAGACGCCTCTTTTTTTGACGTGATGACAAGCAGGGGGCGGAGACAATTAAAGGAGAGCGGGTGTGCTCGGCTCAGCGTGCAACCTGCTCAGTAGTCCCCCGCGCACCCCCAGCCTGCTGGTGGCTCACTCATATTTAATCGCACAAAAGATCTATCGATCGGCGCGCGGAGAGACGAGTGTTCCTCCGAGCGCGATCGCTCCGTGACAGAGGAGCTTGGGTGATAATGAGAGGACCGACTCCATTGTAGTTATTTAAATATCTGAGCTTAATCATCTCCCAGCACCCACCCCCAACACTTTAGACACTGTCTATTTACCCATTAGTCACGCCTATTTCACTGGAACTATACCTCCGTACCGTTCAATTGCTGATCCTCGCTTTTAAGATGACGATAACCAGTGTTTTCGGAAGCAGGGAAGGACACAGGGGCGATCTCCGCGCTCCGTTGATGACACGATCCTGAACGGAGAGAGGTGAAAACATCACGTTTCAAACGAGACTTTTAAGATGTTTATGTGTATATAATATCCCTCGAGATCGTCGGTATCACAGCCTCGAGACTTTCAAATTCCAACACGTTTGAAAGCGGTTCTTGCTGTTTGTCAGTGATACCTATGTTTATCGGAAAAACGGAAAGAGTTTCCCTGTAATTCAGCCTGGAACACAATACTTCCAGGTGGGTATTTAATGGTATTTTAATTTTCCCTAAGGATGAGACACTTCATTTCTGCCTAGACAGGATTAAGTAAAGTAGCTGTTGTCGGTGACCTAAATTGCACCTGAAGCTTTCGCGCGTAACTGCCGTCGCGAGGACACGGAGAAAACATCGCGCAGGCGCGCGTCTTACGTCAAAGGCAGTTCACGGCGATTTTCGGACTTTCGCAAGCACGACGGACCCGTTTGATATTCTCCACCGGAGTCAGAGGACTCGGAGTGGTTTTTAGAGCATTTTCCCGAGAATTGCAGAGAAATTTTCCCCTCTGACTGCCGAATGTAATTGGTATGTTTTAGACCACAGGAAGTGACCCAAATGGGCCTGACCCCCCAATCTCCACACCTGAACCGCAAACAGCAGCCTCAGCTCAGTGAGCTGTAACGCTTCAGATCCCCTTGGCCCTTTAATCTCCATCTGGCTCCATTGTGTTTCTCCCCCCGCCACAGAGCATCACTCTCCGTGTGCGCACCTGCCCCCGGAAGGTATACCACCATTCCTCCACATGCAGTCAAACTCACCGCTGGCGTCATGCAGCTGTCTTTCAGTCATCACACTGCCAAGGGGGTTCAGCATGTCACATGAGAGTGCTGCAGCCTTTATCAGTGGCACTGGGCAGCCCGATCACTGCACACTCTTCTGCAATTTACCTGACAATGTGCAAACAAAACCATATGATGTGGCACATTTTGAGTGGTGCTCTGGGCTACAAATGGACATGGGCAGAGGAGAGCAGTGGGGGCAGAGCTTCAGGACCAAATAACTCAATCCTCAAGAGAGCCAAATAGTTATACTGAATCCACACAACATGCTGACTTCCCCAGTTCCACTGCCCCCGCCCCGATCTTGCATACAGCTTCTCCTGATACATATTTCCTTATTAAAGTACCTTACGATAAATGACCTTTCCATAACACTTGAGTTAGCATGTTTTCCAGTCACCACATTCTTGCCTGATTGGCTCTTGGGGAAGATCGGGAGGATCTGACCTTCCCGATGCTGAGCAACCTCAGAACCAATCCAGGCCCTCAGTTGAGTTGGACAGCTCAAGCCTGACAGCCCCTAAGCCTGGATTCAGCAATAAGTTTGTGTGGAGGGCCAAATCCACGCTTCACTTTGTCAACAGGGGCCATTTTTAATGATTTTCATGTCCCGTGAAAGAAACAGCAGAAGACTTTTTAGATTATTTTTCACATCTGCTCTTTTCTAAAAGACCTACATTCTGAAACAGGTTTTGTGTGTCAATATGGAAGTAGCAATCGTATTTGCAATTATTTGTGCCATTTTTACCTGTTTTTTTAAGCTCCGTGGGCCAGATCTGGCCCATGGGACGGCTTTCTGCCCAGTTCTGCCCTAAGCCAATCTGCTCTCAGGCCCGCCTCTCAAACCCAGTGTCCAGTCCTGCTGTAGAGACCCCAGAGCTGAGACGGCCACCACTTGGAACTGTCCACAGACGGGACCAGCAGGTGAGCATGACTGGCAATCACCCTGACAGAAACGCCCCGCAGCCAATCCACATCAGGAGCAAACAGCGGAAACCAGAGCCAAGCACTTGTTTGAGATTTTCGCAAATAGCGAGGTGACCTTTTTTATCTCCATCAGCACCTCCTTGCTCTGCTCCTCAAGGCAGTCTATCCCTCAGCCTCTGCTCTTTAACCCGGGGGAGGGGGGGGGACACCCCACCTTGACTTTCTTTTACCCCCACAAAAAAAAAAAAAAACCAAATCTAAAGACAATAA
>JAAGVU020000008.1:16987346-17006266 GCA_011763525.2 Mormyrus iriodes
CACCACCACCACCACCCCCGTTGCCGCCACCCCCCCCCCCCAAGTACTGAGCGATGTTCGGGAAAATCCAGAGAATCCCTAGGGAACGGGGTAAGATTCTCAACAAAATCACTGGTGTGTCCTGCCGGACAAGTCGCCTTAGCCGCATTGGGGATCATCAAAATAAGAGGCTGTAATTCATACAAAGGGGATGACTTATCATTAGCCAATGATATGTTTTGAATTGGTGAGTGACAGGTGAGGGGGTACTCTGGGTGCCAATCAGCTTTCAGCTGGGGCCAGTGCCCCTGTGGCAAAGCCCTTGTATATGTCTCTGGGCTTAATCACCCTGCAGACAAGAGAGCTGGCAGCAGTTAATGTGTGTATGAGGACAGAAGGGTATTGTGGGGTTGAAGCAAACCTTCCCTATTCGACAGCCTAAATGTGTCGGGGGAAAAGTCAGGAAGAGAAAACGTGACAACTGAGAAGAATGTTTCTACTTTTAATTATACATTCAGTCTTTCTTTCTCTATTGATCCCCAGTTAAAGTGATCATTAAGCTCCTGTCTGTCTCCCAATTTTGTTTATATGCCTGGAGGAGACTATGGAACAATGATAGGACGATGTCTCTGAATCGGCTGGTGTGATCTTCTAGGCTCAGTGTCAAGCTCAGAGCAGCAAGCAATAAGTCCAACCAGGCCACACGCTTGACGCTGCTTCTTGCTGACCTTCCACGTGTCACCCTGTACCTTTCAGAGCAGTGCCACCCAACTCATTAATTGACATAGGCAGCTGCCTACAGCACCATCTTCTGAAGGGGTCCTGACTTAGCGAACCAACTTCACTTTGTCTCGGAGGAGGACGTCGGTGGTGCAACTTGCCTTGGGTACCACATGGGCTTCAACAGGTACTGCCCCAGAGGTTACCGCAGTTAAAACTATTTAACAGAACAGATCAACTCTGTTGCTATGATAGCATCACTGGCCTGAAAATGGAACATGGTGAAATCATAATCTGCTGTCTCCCACAAATATCACAACACCTATTTTATAATCTCTCCAAAAGAGCCAGCAATGACTTTCAATAGAACCTTTCTTAGGGGTAATATCAGGGACTGAGGCACAAAAGCAAAGGATGGCGACTTTAAAGGAAAACAAAATGGCCGACAGATTGATGGAGGTCTATGGTAGAGTCTAGAGGTGTCAAACAAAAAAGAGAAGAGAAACCAAACAACAACAGGGTACAAGGGAAGCAAATGGATGTCCTCACAGCCTCACTGGCTGTTATATGCCAAAGAGTAACAGAATTGAGGAGACCCAGCATTCTGTGAACAATTTCTAAATATAGCTGAAAAGCTTCGAACTTTGTTATGTGTCCTCTAACATCATTTATGGCCATCACTTCTTAGACAGTACCAAGTAACCAAGGACATCTGATGGTCTCTTGTCAGTATGGAAAGACCCCACTGGTATCAGGACATTTCTGAGAGCTTGTCTCAGTAGGGGGGTCTGTGTCCCTTGCTGGAAAAGTCCCGCCCAGGTCATGCGACTTCTGGCATCACATCCAGATTGCTCGCAGCAGCCCTGCGTGGCAGTTTCGCTCTGAGAGAAGGACTGCACATCTGTGCGAGTGTGTAGGGAAGTCCACTTCCTTAAGCCGAAAGGCCACTTTCACTTCTGCCACACACCTAAGTTTGGGGGCATGTGGGAGGGGGCAGGAGAAGGGGTATGAGAGTGTGTATTCACTAGCATGCATTTAAGCATCACTCTCAGAGCTAAGGTGGACCAGGCAAAAAGGTTGTGGCCAGAAGGAAGTGCTGGGCTGGGGGGGGGGTGGGGTAGTGCTGGTGTCCAGCAGGAAAGGGGAAGATGGTCCTGCCCATGAGCACAGCTGGTTCCTGACAGAGGAAGCCAAGACGGAGGCAGGGGGCTGGTGTCTCTGTGCTATCGCCTCCATGCAGCTCTGTTTACCTTCCCCTCAGACCCGGCCTGTGCCTCCCCACCCCTTTCACACGGGGGGACGGGGCCACACAGTCACGCTCTCGCTCTCTCTCTCTCACACACACACGCTCTCTCACTGCATCCCTTGAAGGAACCCTCAGTCCCTCAGCTCCGCTCCCAGCCACTGGCAGTCTGCCCTGGCTTCGATTCTGGACCGGCACCTTCCTGGAATCGCACCCGGCTGCTGCATCTGACCCGCTTTAATGGACTTTTGAGTGAGGGAGGGAGTGAAACAGAGAGAGAGAGAGAGGGAGTGGAGAGGGGAAGGAGTCTCAGTTCATGCAGAAAAGGACCCAATATTGGAGTGTCCGCAAACCGCCTGAGAGTGTCATGGGAACACAGGAGCAGAAAGAGAGCGGAAGGTCGTTCACAGCATCTCATTAAATGCCGGGTGCTGGGAAGAAGGAGTAAATCCCCAGAGAAGAGGGAAGAAAGTTCTGGAGGACTACTGCTCTTCATGTGATTTCCATGTGTGCTTCTCGGATTCTGGCTCTCACCTTTAGGACTGCTGATCTCACACCATTGGAAAGCACAGCCCAGGCAGGATCAGCAAGCTCAGCACAGGCTCTGCTGGCGTGGAACGAGGTCCACTCCTGCTCAGAAGAGGTCTGACCTCTTAAAATGAGGTTGCCCTCATCATCAATGGGGCGAAGGCTGGCTTAGAGAGGAGGACTTTCTGGTGTTCTTGTAAGGTGAAACTCGGGGAGAGTTGCGTTTGGTCCATAGTACCTGCCCTAATCTGAAGAGGTCAGATATTCAATGTTTGGTGACTCCACCCCCCCAAGAATGCAAAAGCTGTCTACCGAGCTGCACTTCCATCGCCCACGGGGATATGACCCGGAGAAGGTGTCTCCCATGGCCAGCCCCGTTGCCCTGAGGATCCCCACCGTGACATTGACCAGCCAGAAAACCACAGCAGCCCAACGCTCTGCACACGGCCTCACCCCCACATCACCCTCTGCTGGCCGGGGAGCCAGGAGAGCCCCTGAGGGTGAGTACCAATCCCTCACTGGCTGTCTCTTTGAGTGGCAGTTATACACCAGTTGCCCCAATCATGTCCTCTTCTATGTTCTTTACCTCTCTTCTCAAATGTTGATGTATTTAAAAAAGTATCAGGGAAAACACATACTCTGCTCTGTTCTCTTGGGGTAGATACCATGAGCTATTTTAAGATGTTTTTATATACAATATTTCTAATGAGGGAATTCACTCTTCTCTGGGGTTCCCCTCGTAATGACAGTCGAGTCAAACAAACTTCCCCTCGGGGAGAGTCAGCGAAAGAAGAGCCCTGATCAGTTTGTACGTTATTATCAGCCCTCTCAGCCCTGCCATGGCATCGCCACTGGCCACTGGGTGGCCCAGTGGTTGAGGAACAGTCTGGAATTTGCCTGGCTGTTGTTGATCCTTATACTTAATTGCTTGTACCCACTTTGCTTAAGCAGAAAAATCCCCACCAACCTAGCATAAACTTATCAGGTGTGGGAGTCTCTGTGGGTTGAAGGCATCTGCTAGACTATGGGTGCGTAATCCTGGAGGTGCTGGGAGATTAAGGCAGCCCAAGGTGGATATCATTGGTCCCTGTCAGACGTTCACTTCTACCGTAACATCAGTTAGGGCTGGACAAGGCCGAAGACTGAATGACAGATGATTTGTGAAATGTGATTTTTTGAGTCCTCAGTTTTATTTTGTGTATGTGGGTTGAAGCGGGTGTGTGTGTGTATGTGTGTACTGATGACACCTGGGACTTTGCTTGGGTGAGACCCCATGTTTTTCCGGCTTTGAGGCAGATGTCGAGCCTCATGAGAACAGGAATACAAGTGGGGAAATACAGGGTAAGGTATACACTTTTCATAAATCAGAAAGCCAAGCAACACTCAGAAAAAAAGTCATTAAAGTAGTACTTTGGAGCTCCTAAATATTTAAAGGGGGTGGGGGCTGCTCAAAGAAGCATTAACACCCCACGCAGTGAATTACCTGTGACAGCCCCCCCCCAGTTTTTCTTCACGGTAATGAGCTTTGAGGACGGCTCTGTGATAAGCACTCTATAAATAGGCTTAGTCATAGGCGTCCTCTGTAATTCCCTGATAAAGCGAGAAGGACCCCAGTAAATGCTCACTCCATCCATCAGGCTCGTTTTCGAGTCAGGCGGCGGGGGGGGAGGGGCGTGGGGTCTTCTTGCCCGTTTCTGTGGGGGAGTTTACCTGTTTACCAGGTGAGCTGGGGAGGTGGGGGAAGGGGACAAGGGGAGTGGGTCACACAGGGGTCCCAGCTTCACCGTGGCACCCACCCCCCTCCCTATTTCAGGGCGTTATGAGAAACAGCCTGAGCTTCCTGCTCAGGAGCAGATGTCGGAGGGCTCAGGCACAGCTGGGGAGGGCGATAACCGCAGTGGCAGGGAGACAGCAGAGTGCTGAATCCTCTGCCCCCCCTCGCCCCCGACCACATACCCCCGTCTTATCACCACTAACACAGCACACACTGCACCACAATGAGGAACTGCCACCACCCCCCCCACTCCAGAGCAGGCAGGCCCTTATGGCAGTACCTCAGTGTGGGGGGAGGGAGGGGTTGGGCAGGCACTGGCCAGGAAGCTTCTAGGGGATCGCCGACCACTAATACTCAGAGAGAGAAAAACTAATTAAAAAAAAACCTTCACTTTTGTGTTCAGCACCTTTGCTAAATGTGCTACTCGCCAGGTTACTCGTCCGCGTTGTCGTTTGAGGGCTTGCACGCACTCTTGACGGCCCCCCACGTGCTCGTACATAGGAAAAGTGGATCCCAAACTAACGCCGTCTAATTGGTCTGCTTGTGGAAATAACTTTTTGTTTAATGATCATTCGCTGACACTATTACCAGCTGACCCAGTAACTCAAAATGTTAAAAACACAGTAATATGGACTGAATCCGATCTGAGATGGATCTGTTAATGTCTGTAATCCAGAACACCAAGGGAGAGCTCTATGAGATACTGAAGGGGAGTGTGTATGTGTGTGTTCTTGTTTGTGTGTGTATATCTGTGTGTGTGTTTGTGTGTGTATGTGTTTGTGTGAGTGTGTGTGTGTATCTGTGTGTGTGTTTGTGTGTGTATGCGTTTGTACATGTGTGTGTGTTTGTGTGTATGTGTCTAGGACTGTATGTGTGTGTGTGTTTGTGCGTGTATGTGTTTGTACATGTGTGTGTGTCTGTGTGTGTCTGTGTGTGTCTGTGTGTGTGTGTATGTGTGTGTGTGTCTCCCAGCAGTCATCTCTCCCACTTCTACTGTACTGGCCTTTCAGTTCCTGAGGAACAGATGTTCGCAACTGGAAATAGTGGAAATGGCGCGTTAACCCCCGCAGTGCTGATCCTCTACAGCACTGGGCTTGCACCATGCTGATCACGCACTGGAGCACACACATACACACGCAACCAACACACATATATATTCCTATCATTGTGGGGACTCTCTATTAATTTCTATGGGCATGTACGCTTATGTTCGAACATACATACACACACACTCACAGCCAGCATGTACACATGCCGATAGATAAAATGGTAAATGCATACAGGTACTTCTTTATATACCTCAGTCCAATCAAAGGTGACACTGAGCATCACGATGATGGTTCAATGCCAGCGGTACCTGTTACACACCACCCGTGGAGACATGTGAGAATCCAACCACCACGCCCCCTACTCTAACACCGCTGAGTGTCAAATAAAACACTTACAGACAGCATCTGTGCTCCCCACCCCCCCCCACCCCCCCTGACCCCGTAACTGATTTAGTCACCAGTGTCTTGAGGACATGTTCTAACTGTGTGAACTCCAGCCATAAAATCCAGATGAGGCAATAAAACGGCAGCTTGAGCAGCAGAGATCTGGACCAGAGCCGCCGCCCACGTGCCCAGGACCCCCCTGACCCCAGCGTCCTCGTAAACTGGCAGGTTCGTCTGGTGGCTTGGGAGGTCCGTGCGAGCAGCTCCTGATGGTGGGGCATTTTCCGGAAACTTCAGAGGAAGGAAAGTGCACCACTGGGTGGACGGGGATCTTGACGCACATATCGCATGTTACATATTACACGCATTTTGCCTCTACTGTTCAGTCAGCAATGACCTATTATTCAAAAATGAGTCCTTTTTCCAATTTTTAGATTCCAGAATTTTCTCTCAGGTCTGGTGGTTGTTCTTTTTTTTTGGTGAGGAACCAGATTTCACCAGGTCTGTCTGACCTCACCAACATCCTTCCATGTCATCTAACAACGTGCAATTTTTCTCCCTCTCTTTCTCCTCTTCTGCTGCTCTCCCCAAAAGTAGGCACAATATGCCACATGGGTTTTTAATTGGGAGCTCCTGTAATAACTGATATCTTGCGCCGATCCAGTGCTCTGCAGCACTCCCCCCGCACCAGCCGGCGGCGACGGCCTTATCTCCTTTGAACACGCGAGCGTGTGACTGGCACAGTGGGAACGGATTTGTGGCGCATGAGCTGAGGAGTGGCCATGAGTCCTCTCGCCGGCGCCCCTCACAGGCCTCCGTAGCACCAGGCTCATTTACATAACCCCTGTTCGGCACCCCTCCATGATATCTACCCATCTGCGCCGCTCGTTCTGATACTCCTGCTAAGCCATCAGATTGAGAATCGGCAACATGGGTTTAACATCTTTTTAGGACTCTGCCTTAAGCAATAAAAATCAAAAATAGCATAAAGTGGGATGACGTGAAGGCGAGGGCGCCCCCTATGTGTAACCAGTAGTTGAGAAACTTAGCACCACATCTATCGAAGCAGGTCGATGTCTATCAGTTTATCTTGCAATGCCCTGGCCAATGATCTTAGGCCGAAAATCTGGCAGTGAAACTGCGAATGAGCCAGAGAACCGACAGCCGGTCTGCCATCGGTCCCGGGAATTGTCAGGGAATGAGAGTGGCATTGCGTCACTCAGGTGTCCATCACCATCAAGGGCATCGATTCTGGATGCTCTAGACTCTAGTCCCACCTCCACAACTGTCACTCAAGTCTCCCCCCACCCAATCACAGTATCCAATTCATTTCAAATCAGCATTTAAATATACCGATGAAAATATAACAATACTCAAATATATATATTTCAAAAATATATTGCAAGGCATATATCTGGAATGTATGTTACTGAGTAGTATATGCACAGTCGGGTACAGTAATATACATTGATCTCTGGATGGCACAGTGGTTTCCGTAGGATTGTGTCGATAATCCAGCGTTGAAGAACATAGCGACCTAAGCAAACACAGCTCACTGGGATGGATACAGATAAGGAACCTTGGGGTAATCCCCTCTCCCCCGTCCTCTGAAGGGCTACTATTATATGTTTCTCAATAACATTATCCAGCCAATCTCCATGCTGATCTCTTATGAAGGAGCATGGTGAAGGAAATATGGGAGAGCTGAAGTCAGTCAGGTATAGTTAAATTATTTTAGCCTGTCCTAGTGGCTGCCCCATTCCAGTTCCTTCACCACTGACGTCTGATGACAGCATAGCATATATAGGCTGGAGTCATAATCAGTTGCTTGGAGACACCACCAAAGTGGTTGCCCATAGTGTATGATTGTATGAGTGAGTCCAGGGACGCGCAATATTTCTAATACATTTGTTTAAAATACATATTTAAAATACAAAATTGTATTTTATAAGTTGTATTTGACTTATTAAACAATTAATTAAATTATGTAATTTGTATCAAAATACTTTGATGTTCAGTATATTTGTATTTTGAAAAGAAAAGAAATACTTTCTTCATAATGTATGTGTGATGATATCATGTGTGCAAAATGTTTCTGCATTCATAAGGAGGAAGTTTAGTTTTTTCAGGCATGTTAATAAATGATCATTAGTGCCATGCGATGGGTTGGCGCCCCATCCTGGGTTGTTCCCTGCTTTGCACCTGTAGCCTCCGGGATAGGCTCCGGACCCCCCACAACCCTGAATAGGATAATCAGGTACAGAAAATGGGTGGATGGATGGACTGGCACCCCACCCAGGGTGTATCCCAGCCTGATGTCCCATGCTGCCTGGGAGAGTCTCTGGGTGACCTTGGCCAGGATTAGGGTTTATAAGATGGATGGATCCTTTTATAGCCAATTAATAACTGAACTGTTTCTGGTTCATGTCAAAGCCTAAAGACAGAAGCCCTGAATTCTATTGAAAGCACAGACAATAGCTTCTTCCAATCAACGGTTATCAGATCATCTTGTAGGCAACTACCAAGGGGGGCATCTCATTTCCTCTCTGCATATTTACTTTGTGGACACAGGGTGTGTTCAGGGTCTTAGCGTGACACTTTGGGCTTGGAGCTAAATGCTCTGAACAGCCAAAGGTTGATGTCAGATGGGGGGAGGTATGAATTCAACTCATAATCAAAGACCTACAGGACTCTGTCAACCCTTTTAGTAATGAAGGGGGTGTTCAGACAGCCTAGGAAATGTTAACGTGTCTCCAGGGTCCCTGGAGAATCAGTCTTCCTTAGATTTGAGTCTCAGTACAATTTCTCCATCATTTTCTAGAGACGTAACCAAAAAACAATTAGGCACAGTCAAACAGCAAATCACGTACGCAGGCTACCTTTTACAATTAACCATTAATGAACAGACACTCCAGAGGTCATGATGTAACAGTGTCTTAATGTCTTAACGCTGCTTCACTCACGGAGAGGTTTGGCCACAGTGAGGTTGACCTATGTTACACAGTCTGTTAAGGAGACCCATGGGGCCTACAGAATGGCACTGTATCCATGCCACCTCCCCCCCCCCGCTGACACACAGGATGGAATGGCCACCATTACCGCTCGCAGGGCTGCTCCTGGGGGACCTACCAGCGGCAGTGTGGTGTGGGGTGAGGAGGCCGTCCCTTGATGTTGCCTAGAGAGAAACACACAGGAAAACAATAGGGGCAGATTTTCCCCAAGGTCTTGACGGTTCATCACAGATATGATTCTCCAACTTTCCCCACGACGTGTCACAGACTACGTTCGTGTGGTGGCCATTTTCTAGCTTGATCGCCAGAGCTGCACGGAATTCTGCACCTCACTGTGGAACCTAGACAATGTTTTCTGTGTTGTGTGGTAAGTTTCTTCATTGGCACCTGTACTTTTTAGGGCTTTCCAAAAGGGGAAAAGCTCAGAAAAAACAAGGTTGGGTAGAACTTCTCTGTCTCTGTGGTGCTGAATTTGTGTGACAGAAGCCTTTGTCTGATGTGACTTACATATTTCACTCAGCTATTTTCAGATACCTTAACGTTTCTAAACAACACAACAAAAGTTCATTGTGTGGTGGAAACATTGAAATGCCATCAGTGTCTCAATTTTGCATTTAGTGAAATGTTCATTAAACTCCTCTAATGGGTCAGATATCATATTAATGATAAACCAGACTTAAAGGTATCAATTGTGCAACATAATTACATTTGTGAAACATAATTACAGTATATCACACTAAAGCAATACTGTGATGCTTTGTAATTAAACACATACGTCTCATTACCGGTTTCCTGTTTACAGTATGATCATTAATTTGTTAATCAATAAAAAGCAAACAAGGCACTGAGTGGGTGAGGACACAGCCTTGTAACTTGAATGGTGCCAGTAGCTCTTTTGGAAAAGCTTCTTGTTCGTCCAATGTATTCGTTTTGGATAAAACTATCGGCTCAGCAACCAACCTGATGGATCTCCTCCTAAAGGGTTAGGGTTACCTGTTAGTCATTTTAATGCTAAGGGACAATTACTATTTCACCTTTCCACGTGCGCTTTGCGTTGCGGACGAGGAGAGGTGACGTAAATTTCGTCATCAGGGGCTGGCTGCGGAAGGCTGCGGTCGGTGTAGCCCAGATTTTTGTCTAGTGGAAACCTTGCGCCTCGATGAGTGATATATTCCTGCGGAGCCCGTAAGAGGTCAGGGTGAGAAAATATATTTTGAGATTCTTTCGCAACACTTTTGCGATCCCTCGCATTCGTTTTCCACGAATAATAACTGTACTGTGTCCTTTTGAAGTACAAAGCATAGAATTAATAATTATTAATAATTCATAAGTATAAACCTAAACCATATAGACATGTCCCGTGAATGGTGTTTTAAGCATTAAACTATGGGAGACAATGCACACCATGTAACTTTCATCTATGTGTTTCTGTACATATTTATTAATAATGCTAGTTCACTACCAGTAATTGTAAACAAGACAGCTGGGCTATTGAACGCGAAGTGCAGACACAAACATTATTTAGGTTGATCTTTACCGTCACGTAAATAGCGAGTGGGCAAGTGTAGTCGCAAAACTATTGCCAGGGAACGCAAAACTATTTCAAAAAATATATTCCCACCCTGACGTAATAGGGGCTCCATATATAACATCTATTATTGATTTCTGCCCCAAAATCATATTTTATCACAAGAATCGAATAGTACTTTCAGTTAGAAACCTGATGGGGCAGAGGTAAATATTAAACATATTTACTGTACAAATTGTTTGTGAGACGAGTGAGACATCAGTTAAGTAGTTTTACAAAAGAAAGTTATGTTTATACGTAAAACGTATCTCATCCTGCTTTTGCGTAAGCTTCATATAGACCTAGGAGACGACATCTGCCCTCTGCTGCTCTGGAGGAATATCACTGCAGTACGCATGCGCCGATCGCGACCATCCGCATCCACGGTGTGAATACAAGCTGCCGCGCTGACGACCGTGTCCAGACCAGAAGCGCAAGAAAGCGCACGCGAAAAGTATGAACTAGGCTTAATGGTGGTCAGTATTACTTGCTGCAAGCAGGGGTTCCACAAAAAAATTTTGAAAGCATATCATATTGTGCTCCCAACCCAGGGCAATCTAATTATCTTTCATTTGTATGGACCGCCCTCTCAATCGGAGCCCTTGGAATCATCCTAACTTTCCCCCCCTTTATGGTGCTCCTCTCTTTAAGTCTTTGATTTGCCTAAAAGTTGGATGGAGCACCTTCCAAATAATCAGCAATGGTGGGAGGCAGATTCGTTCTTCAACCATTTATTCAGCCTCCACATGGGTTTTCAAACCAGGCCAATTAACTAAAACTTCCCATTTCCCCCCAGGAAAACTTAGGCACAAATCATAAACAGAAGATTCTGAACAATACTTATATAAAAAAACAGATGAAATAAGTCAATAAATTGAACAACTTCCACTAAAATAAACTTAGAGTTGCCAACAATAGACAAATTGTTTTGTCAAAACCTTGCGCTGGATAAATGGCTGTGGAAGGTCGATGGATGGATAAAATTCATGTAGACTATTTGATAGCTGTCCAGAGAAGTCTTCTAGGTATATTAGTTTAGGCAGCATGCCTGTTGGCACACTAGCATCCATGGTAGTTGATGGTCTTTTGCGCAGGTTTTGCCGATACAAATGGTGAAGGTCTTGTGCTAGCATTTAGCTTTTCTCTTTAGGGAATGCTGCCAAAGTATCCGTTCAAGTGCTAAACTCCTTTTAACATATGTAGCCACTGAAGGCTCTCATCGCTGTCCACCTTCTCATCTGCTGCCTAATTAGCAAGGGCAACAGAAGATTATACTTTTCATAGGTGCCTTTTTGCTTCAATAAAATGTGCCAAAATTGGCCCCCGCTGAACGGGAGCGCACACAAGCCCCCGTGTGTTTGGAGAGACGACAGCAAACAGACGAGTGGATTGATTGTGGGACGGGCAGCAGCGGGAAGCAGCTGCGTCGGTCCACGCTGCATCGCGGCGTTCGCCGAGCGGCCGTTTTATTTGCCATGCTTAAGGCGGTATCTCTCCAAACGCCAGGCAGATGTGAGATTCTCAGTTAAAGGAAAAAAAATCCTTGTCACCTGCTTCCACACAGAAATGACTCAGGAATACTGCGGCTTGAAAAGGCTTTTCTCCCAAAGTATCAGAATTAATGTGGTCATTATGTTCATCGAGAAGGAGAGATGTTTCGGTTAGGAAGTGGCTGGGATGAAAAATATTTTATGATCGTGAAACTATGCCTCATTCACGGCTCTCTATTACATAACACCTGTGAAACTTAATGTCCTCCACTCTCAGAAAAAAAGCTGAGAAATTTGTACCTTCGCTTGTCTCTGGGGCTGTACCCTCAACCCCAAGGTACAAAACATTAATGTACCACCAATGGTACAAAAATGTTCCTCAGAGTCCATTTCCTACTGCTAAGGGTACAATTGGCAGACCCTTGAGGGTACTGCCCCAGTTCCAAGCAAAGGAACAAATTCTTATCCGTTTTTCTGAGAGTGTGGTTAGAGGCTGCCGAGATCCAAGCTTCATTCTTCCCAAAGTGGGAGTCTGCTGTCCTTTTTCCATCGCCTAAATTAAAACTGCTTATCGGGGACAAACCTGCTTACACTGTACCTGAAAAAAGTGGGTGGCAGATGGTATAGTGATTAAGGAACTGGATGTGTGGTGGGAAGGTTATGACTTCAGATCCTGACACGAAACATCTGTTACACCATCCAGGTATATACTGAGTGATTTTTTTTTCATACTAATAATCCATTTTTAATAGAGAAAATATAGGCATTGTATTTTTCTTTGGATAATATGTTTGCCAAGCAAACAGACAAAAAAAGCTTGAGAATATATGGAAATAGATAATTTGGTTGATTCTCTGGCTTCTGGGGCAAATGATACAATTCGTTCTTTTCACTAGAACCACAATTTATATTTGGAACCTCAAGCTGTACAAACATCCTGTCCAACAGTTTAACTATAATTATTATCTATTTTGAATAATAATTGTTTAATGTGATTACCTTTTCACCAGTTAAGCCTATGGAAATAAAATGAGTTACCGTACTACAATATATTTTGATAAAAGTGTGTATCACAACACATTATCATGAAAAAAACTGAAATATATATGTCATATGGGGAATTTACATTTAAATTTTAAATATAAAAGGATAAATTATTTAAGAAATGGATAAGTACTGTGATTTTGAATAATGGGCAGTGAAAAAGGCACCTAAACACTTCGGGAAAAAAGCTTTAGATAGCCACACATTCAGTGTGTACTTTAAGACATTTGGAAGAAATAGCAATTTATTTAGATTAAATACACGTTTGAGTCCTGAGATCCGTTACAGTATCGAAGAATCCCTGAACTATATTATTCTTAGTCTACCGTTAAAGAAGACGTCTGATCGTCACGTGGTTAACGCAGAACTCGGTCTTGCGGAAGCGAGGAAACAGCGCCCCCATGGGTAGACTTAGGGGACATACGAGGAACACAAAACCCGTAAGGTGAACCGGGCACCTTTGTACGCTTATAAGGCGATGCTTGGCAACCAAACAAATACTTGAGATCGAAGCGGCAGAAAATGTGGCTTTTAAATTCAGAATAAATATTCATCACCATAACAGCAGCCCGCAACTAAAGCACTATAATTAAATCTCTCACGTCAGTTTTAATAGGGATACCCTACAAGGAAAACCCAAGTGCTGTTCCTATAAAGGAACATTTTCTGCAATCATTTAATGACTGAAATGTAACAAAATAAATATTTCAATGTTAATGTTTATTTTAGCCTAATAACAACAAAATACAAAGAAAATCTGAAAAAAACATGCATAAACGTGCCAGTTATAAAATACAGCAGTTTAATGTTTATTGTTTGTCTGCAAGTCTTAATTTAGATTGGGAATATAGGAACGGCAGCAGTACTAATGTAAGAGTAACAAACAGCCAAGAGACACAGACGGTATCTGGACCGTAAGGAGGAACGGAGGCTTGCAGAGGTGGAGTTTGCCGGTGCTCAGCCAGTAGCCGAGCGGTGTCGGGCGGCGAGGGAGGCTGTCAACTTCTGGCTTTGAGAAGCTGTCAAAAAGAAAGAGAGGGAGGGAGGGAGGGAGAGAGGGAGGGAGGTTAGGAGCGCCGGAGTACGCATCCCCGCTCCAGATGGCGATTTAAACGCAGACAGAAGGTTGCGGCGGGGAGAGAGGAGAGAGCCACACGAGTCACTGTTTTAAAGGCAATCGAAAGGCCGGCGACAACTAAGGAGATCGGCGAGAAGCGCTACACAAACCGCTTATTCGATCTTTTAATTTTTCTTGAAGAAATAACGGGATTTGGGGTCGTCTAACGGCGCTTGTTTACTGGGGAATGAGCGACTGGCGTCGCCGAACGGTCGGAGCGACAGTCGGCAGGGAAGCAGAAGCGCTCTACCCACTGACCGGGCGCCGGTGCGGCGTTATCCATTAACACCAAACCTTTATTCTTGGGGATGTATAAAGGCTCATTTTATTGGGTTTCGACTGACGTGTGCTCAGCAGCAGACTGAAAAAGTATCGGAGAACTGAAGTGGCACCGGCGAGAGGATCTGTGCCAGAATAATTTGCATAGTTTTACCTTTCTATGAGAGTCACGGCGGTCTATCAAGTGTTTCAACCGTGGATTACCTGGCAAAATAAATAAAGCGTTACACGCTGGCATGAGCGAGTGACTTTCGTGATGTGCGCTCGTTTTTTCCAGTGTTATTGTTGTATTTGAAGATTTAATCTACTGCTGAAAATTGCGCGCTTTCTTTCTTTCTTTTTTGTCCTTTCCCGGAGTTTGAGGCTGGATTCGAAGAAAACCGAAAATGAGACATAAAGGAGAAGGTCAAATGTGAAACCGAAAAAAAACACACAAAAAATGTGTTGATCCTAAAAACCAACAAAACTGTAATTTTTATCATCATTGAGGGAAGATAAAAACCAAAGACTGATATATTTAATAGACTCCGTCTCAGAGTTGTTGCTTTGTAGGGCAAAATATCTTTCAAACTTATAGCTGTGAAGTAAATTACCTCATAATTTATTTAAATCGAAAAGTCAGCGCCGCTTTAAATCCAAAGGAGTCAAGTATTTTTATTGTCTATTGGCCAGCGTGCGGATTTTTTAAATTATTTTTTAAATCTACGAGAGTAGAACACCTTTAAATGGTTTAGTAAATCTGGATGCTTTATTTTTTACTATTCTTCCAAATATTGAGGACTGCTGCGTTGTAATCGCCATTTCGTAATTTTTATGTGGATTACCGTTGCTTCAATTACCTCAATTTGACCTCGACCTTGAGAAAGTAAGTGCGGCATTTATGTTCAGAGTGTTATGCATTGTTTATGTGTGTTTATGTATGTTTGTGCGTGAGAGAGAGAGCCAAAGAGATAGAAAGAGAGCCTATAAGGTGTCCAGTTGAAAAGCCTTGTCTTTGCTTAAAGTAGCCTACTGCTTAGTTGCACGTTTCTGATATGCCTGAAATACAGATTTTTGCAGAAGAGTTTACAAATTTTTCTGATTTCGTTTATAGTATGCATTTTCCAGCCACATTTTCAATTAGTTCTAACGCTTGTGATTTTTGCGCCCGATTTCGACTGTTAAAATCTCATGTATGTATTTAATCTTACGACAATTTCCGCCTCATTTTACTGTATCACTTGTCATCACAGCCGATATAAACCCGAGATGATTTATTCGGATAAACCTACGTCGTTGACGCAAAATCGCGGGGTCACGGTGACCGAAGCATCTCAGTTTAAGAGCCCGCCGGCCGGCGGCGGTGGCTCATTGTCAGGTTGCGTGTTCCGGGGTGAAGCGGACGGAGGAGGACGCCGCTTTGTTAACGAGGGGATCCGACACCTCCCTCCCCTGATTCCCTCCCTCCGTTAAGTTTTCGGCACCGTCGGTTTCGGTATAAGAGCATTCGATGGCGGGGGTCGATCAGAGATGAGGCGACCAGCATTGTGACTTCTGTCCGTCCCTGGCATCTCTCCGATTTGGCGTTTTCATCACTCCATCATGTCTAGAAATAAATGACATATCTCTCCCAGTTATAGCTTTGAATTCAGTAAACTATACCCCTGAAATTAAGTCTCTTAGGTCATTCCTCAGCTGTTTTCTGGGTAATATTACTGTTTGCACTATGTTAGGAAAATGTCCATATACAGCTACCATTTTCTATTGATTCAGTTTTGTTCTACTAACTTGCAATGTACATTTGTCAGTGATACCTCATGGAGGAACTGGATGTTTGATGTTACTAATTTTAAATGCAGTAACAATATCAATAAATTCATTTGGGACATTTCAAGAGGAATGTTAATTTTAGTTATATCTTTGCATTTTCTGTTAAACCAGTATTTAGATATATAGTCCTTACTGTCATTGAAGCAACTTGAGATTGTTCCCTATTGAATATGTCTGTTTTTATTATTATAGCAAGATGAGTGAAAATGTGGCAAGACAGATATAGACAGGTAGCAGTACTCTCCTGCAATCTATAAATGGTAACTGTTGTTCTTCGACGTCCAGCAGGAGTTATCCATCCGCTATCGTTGATAGTCTGCCCCCATCCCTCATGTAAACTCTCCCGCATCTGGACAGTTTCATTTCGATCAGATGGTGTCTGCTTTCTGCATTCCCTTTAATACACAACAGACTTTGGAGGAGGAGGAGAGGGGGGTGGGGGGCGGAGAGCCATTAGTGCCTGAACTGCCAGCCCTGAATTGCTTGCTCCTTCATCGGATCTTCAGGTGGGAGCTGCTGACTTCACATGTCCAGTTGGGGCGAGAAAGCACCCATCACCCATTTAAGGCTGGACAATAAGCTATACCACTCAAGTCATTCTGGCTGGGGGGGGGGGGGTAATAGTCATAACCTAGGCTGTGTGCTCCTATCAGAACCCCTGGCCCTTTGTTTGTTCCATTCCATTGATCTTGGGACCGCAAACAGGTCGTTCTCGCTAAAAATGCAGCTGATGAAAAACGCACGTTCCTTAGCTTTTGTGGACTGGATATAGAGCCAATCCATGCCTAGCAGTTTAATGTGTGAGCCCTGAGCCGCATGGAGGCTTTTGCGGCCAAAGAATGTTAGAATCCATGGCGTGGCGTGAGAGCACACTACCAGCCTGTTAACACTCCCCTGACAACAGCAAAGAAGCAACGACATAATCTCCATCATCCCCGCAACCACCAGCATCACCCGCATCTTCTCCTGAAAACATCTCCATATTGCAGCTTCTCTTATTGGTGGCGATTAAAAACCATTCGGCGTATTTTCGCTGCTGGATGTTAATGAATTATGCAGCCAGTCCTGGTAAAGACCTGGTTAAATAATTAAAGGGGATGATAATAGTCACTGTAATTGATGGGAGGTCTAAAGGTACAGCAACGGTCGACGATTCAGAATTGGACCCCACTAGCAGAGATGCCTCGTGCTTTAAAAGGGAGGAGTCCCCACCTGGTCAGGAAGCCTTTAAGGAAAGACATTTGTTATCCTTTGTGAGTCTGTGCTCATTCTGTGTGTACCTCACTTAGCAGAGTAGTGGATCTGTTCTGTTTAATATCTAGTAAGCTGTAACTTTTAAGGGGGTGGGGGTCAGCCATGATCAGAAGCCAGGGAGGGGGGCATTAATAACAGAGAATGCCAACAGGCCTCGGGTTTGTGTTGAGGCGTCGTAGCATCTGTAACTGTAGTGCCAGAGAAGTGAATCGGGACATGTGGAGTCAGCACCCAGTGAGGTAACAGTGCTGACGATGGGATAGCAAGAGGGAAGGACACATGTTCATCTCTGGAGACTTTGCCCATCCAATCAGCAATGAGCCCAATGAGCATAACTCATGTTGAGTTTCGTTTGCTTGGTTCGGTTTCTGAACGAGTGATGTTCAGCTCAGCACCACGTTTCCCTCCGCAGGGCTGTCTTACGCAGGCAGCCTGATGGCTGGCGATGCACACCGTTGCTCCCCGACTGCACTGCGTGTCTGCGGAGAGGCGGGGTGATATGACAGTGAAGAAGGTGTGTTTGCAGTTCCAGGAAGAGATTGACCATGTGACCACGTGACAGCCGAGGCTAACGGTTTAACATAACACTGTGGCGGTGTTTGAGCACAAGGGGTTACTACAGCAGTACGGCGTGATGCCGGTGGACGGTGCATCCCAGGGGGGCACAGCAGCGGTCGCTGCTGACACCCCTGCTCTCCCAGCCCCAGTCTCTGCGGGGCGACCTTCAACAGAATCGCTGATGATGAAGTGATGGCAGTAGTGTTACCGGCAGCCGTTGGAGAAGGGGGCTGAGGGTGCAGGTGAAGTTTGCCATCGGCGTAATTAATGCGATACGGCAGATGGCATTGAGCAGGGGGGGTTGGAAGGGGCGGGGAGGTGCGACGCTCTACATCACGCCGTGGACCGGCAGCCCGGACGGCAGGGCGCTGACGTCCGCCCCCCACCCTGAAACCCCATGCACATGGGATGGACCACCTTTTTCCGCATCCCAGACCGAATGCCCCCTGGGAGCTGGCCTGGGAGGGATCGTGGGGGGGGCGCGGATGCGACGAGCAAGGGTCAGCTTGGCATAGCTGGATTATCAGCAGTGAGATGTTCAGACCATTTTCACAGTGGCTGTTAATGAATTATTCAGCTGTGTGGGTAAGAAGAGGAAACTCTGGACTTTCTCACCGCAGAGAGCAGCTGCTCCTGGAGAGGTACTGATTCAGTCCGGAAAACGGCAGAGAGTTCCGGAGAACCCCCCTCGGAGCCTCCAAGCATCACGTCAGGCCCTCCGTAAGCGGGCCGCCGGCTGAGACGGCCGTACCTGCTGAAGGCGTCCTGGGATCCGGTCCCATAAGCAGGCAGAAGCTTACCCGCTAATACGCTATAATACACTAATGCTGTTGTGTGGCTACGTGGGGCAGGCTCCACCCCCAAGGAGCTGTGCCCAGAACAGCTGGCCCCAGCCGTGAACGAGGACCCCACGGGCTCCCCACCGCCTTTATTTTTATATTTACGCACGCCCTTAATAAGAGCCGCGGGCCCCGGGATTACTTGGGCATTAGTAGCCAAGGAAAGCACTCAGATTGCAGTTAGGTTCCCAGTGTGAGGAAATAAGAACATAAGAACATAAGAAATGTACAAACGAGAGGAGGCCATTCGGCCCATCAAGCTCGTTTGGGGAGAA
>JAAGVU020000008.1:17007366-17017649 GCA_011763525.2 Mormyrus iriodes
TGAAAAGAGGAACAAGGGGGGGTGGGGGTGGGGGGGGTGGGGGGGACCGGGGCGGGGAACCCCCCCCCCCCGCCCCCGGGGGGGGGGCCCCTTTCATGCTTTGGGCCTCCCCCCCCCCCCCCCCCCACACACATGTACTTTCTGTACTGCTGGCCCCATGGTAAATAAATCCCTGTTACGCCATCTCCTCTGTCCCATAGACAAGTCTGTGTTGTGTTTCGTTTTTAACAAAAGAAACACAGACAATCATGTCCTTTTCCGTGTCCCTGTAGGGTCTGCTTCTATCTCTCTCCCAGCATCTTATTTTTTTACCCGCAACGCGAAGGAAACAAACTTAGCAGACGGCACAAGCTCCCTCCAATTTCCCTTTTGCCCATTCAGATAAGTAGAGCCAGAGTCTGCAAAATCCAGCTGTTTGCTGTGATGTGACATAAAGGAGGCAGTTTCGGCATCAGTGTCCTCAGGTCCCTGACTGTGCGGACTCTCCCGTTCACAGCACCACGGTCCAAATGGCAGGGAAATTGGGGGAAGGCATGTGGCGGGGGGGGTGGCTGAGGTGGGGGATCTGCTCTGCCTGATGGCGTGCAGCCGTTCCTTGCCTCGGTGGGCCCCCCAGGCCGGGCGATCTCACGTGCCAGGCGCTTGCCAGCGAGACGGACGCCAGCTTTAACGAGGTGGCATTAAAGCGACAGTCTCCCTCGAAGCCAGTCTGAGAGCATCTGAAATTTCCCTGGTTAGAGCCGGGGGAGCGGGAAGCGGGCGGGAGAGGGCCGTGTCTCCACGCGCTGGCGAAATTAACGGCTGTTATCTCCCCGAAACAGAAGGCCGGCAACAACGCAGCCATTTAAATTGAGTTTTAGAGCAACGTCGGGTTTCTGTCATTTATATTGACAGGCTGCTGGCCCATTTTCTCCTTCACCGCTAACAGATATCTTTTCTAAACTGCAGCCGTGTGAATAGGGTTTTACTCGGCGCAAGAAACTTTAATAAGTGCTGTAAATTAACCAAAGAAAGGTCGCATTGGTTGCCGGGCGACACGCTGGTCTTCTGGTTGCGCCTTTTGGATCTGGCCCCAGCTCCATGTGGGTAGAGTGTGTGTTCTCTCTGTGTTTATGTGGGTTTTTTTCTCCCCCTCGTTTCCTGCCCCGGTCCAAAGGGGGTTGAGGGGATGTGCAAAATCTCTGCACAAGCAATAACTGGAAAGTCACAGCGAGCCCTGGAGGAAGAACCACAATACAGAGAAATGCTTATTTAAAAAAAAGTATCATTAGCAGATGAGAGAGGGTGACACCGAGATGCTAGGAAGGAATCGGATCAGAACCAAGGAATTAGATAGGACTCAGACGAAGAGTGGTCCTTGAGGATGGGGTCATAGACTGGATCAGAACTATGAGGAGAGACAGGACTCCAAAGAAAAGTGGGATTTGAGGTTGGAGTCAGAAATGGATTGGAACCATGATGAAAGACAGGACCCAGAAGGACAGTGAGCTTCAAGGATGGGGTCATAAACTGGATCAGAACCATGAGGAGAGACAGGACTTAAAAAGAGGCATTCATTAAGGACACAGTCACACACCGGATCCAAGCCATGAGATGAAGAACAAAAAGAAAAGATGTGCAAATTTATCCTCAAACCAAGTCACAGCAAACTGTGACAGATCCTTCACGCTTGTACTTCATTCCTGATGATCTTTTGCAGTGACACAGGGAATCTCTGCGTTAATGACACTGGTACTTTTCAGTCCCCCACCAATCACTTGCAAGAGTGACTGTGCCAATCACACGCTGCTCATTCTGCTGCTTTTGAGAGAAGGAAAATCTCGCCGGTGGCAAAGGCAACTTGCCGGATCCGTCGCCGCATCCCTTGGGAGTCTGTTTGTTCCTTCAGGTCCCGTTATGTGGCCCTGAGCTAAATGGAGGCTCTGCGGGGGAAACCTGTCAGGTTTCTGTTTAACTTGTCACATGACTTCCTCCCCCCATCAGAACTACCTGTGAGGGAATGAATAGCGACCAGCCGGCACACCGCCGGCGCTCGGGGGAACGTCACGGAAAAGCGAGCGATAACTCAGAGCTGACCATCTGGCCCGGGAGGAGCAGAACAGGCCAGGAGCAGGGCCGACCGAGACCGCCCTGTGTCTGCGCGGCCCTTGGTGACACGCCTGCTGCGAGATGGACACACCGATCCCGTACCGCTAATTGGCTTGCTGGCGAGATGGTGGCTCGCAGCTGCTTCCTGCTGCCTCACAAGGAACAATCGAGATTTGGTCGGCTATGGGGATCCTGACGGTGGAGGCAGGCAAACAGGCCCGTCGCCCGCGGTGCAGCTGGTCTCAGCCCGGCGAGGTGGCGGCTCAGAGGGCCGCAGGTGTGAGGGTCCCGGCACACACCTGCCATGCAGGAAGCCCGAGTCGCCTCATTGCTTCATGGATGCCTCCTCCTCCTCTTCCAGGCTCTCCCGGCAGCAGGCAGAGCCACAGACGGAGACGGAGAGAGGGAGGGAGAGAGGGAACATGGTGAGAGAAAGAGAACAGGAGGGGGAGCCGAGGAAGCGAGTGTATGGCACACTGAGTAAATAACGGCCAGGGAAAATAAACACGGGGGTGCTCCCAGCATGCTTTTCACACAGATCTGCAACAGATAAGAGCCCCCCCACCCTGAGATGAGATGACAGGCGCCCCCTTGCACACTCTGGGTAGCCAGGTTCACCCTGATGCAGCAGGATAGGTATCGGGGCTGCAGTGTTTTGCTTCCTATGTTTGTGTATTTTTTTACCCCCCCCCATCCGCCTGAGTGGAGGTGTGGCTGGCATGCGCTTCTCTTTGTTTGTCAGGATCGGCGAGGCAGGTCCCCAGGAGGGGCCCTTCCTTATTCCCCAGCCGCCCCTCGCGCTGCCTGCATGCAATTAACAGAGTAATTAAAAGCTTGATGAGCTAATTGGCGTTTGGCGGAGCTGCAGGTGTTTTGATAGGGAGGCTTATTTGTGTAAGTGCGCAGAGTAAACAGCCTCCGATCGGGGCTAATTCTCTTTTGGCTCCGGTCCCTCTGCCCGGTTTGACACGGCGCGGCCGCTCTCACACAAGCGGGCCAGAACCAGGCCCTGCTTACGGGGGCAGGGAGGGATGATGTCCAGCCGGGCCACCCCGATGATGTCAGCTGAAGTCCCGCATTTTGTTACCCTTGAACCGTGACTTCATTCCCATCGGACAGAATGAGAAAGTCCACAATGAGCTGTCATTTCGATCCCGAGGCCAGCGGGGAGGGGGCTGGCTCTCTCGACCCTTCCCTTCAGCCAACTCGTTCTTGTTTATACTGCCCACTAATCTGCAAGCTCTCCGGCCTCCTTTCCCCCCCTCTGTTCTGCTTTGTGTCACCCCCATTGCATCCCCCGCCCCCCAGCCAAGGCAGCTGTGCTGGTGACGCCTCCACACCTACGGAGCGTCCACCTCTCCCAGGTGCCTGGGGCTGGCAGTTACTTCTGCTCAGGTGCGGGCTCCTTGCAGGATGGCCCCCCACCCCAGCCTTACCAAAGGTGTTCTGAGCAACAGCGCAGCAAACGCCGGGCGCCTCGCGGCAGGAGTCTGAACAGAGGCCGCTTTGTGAGTCCAGCTCTGTTTTTGCCCCAGGGTCTGTCTCCTAATGCTCATAACAGAAGACAGAGTGCAGAGCTGGGCCCTGAGCGCGTGTGCGTGTGTGTGTGTGTGTGTATGTGTGTGTGTGTATGTGTGTGTGTGTGTGTGTGTGTGTGTGCACGCGTGCATGCCCGCCTGCCTGCCCGCCTCATGCCCGGTGCCCGGTGCCGTCCTAACGTACCGCAGATGGGCCGGACTGGGGAGTTGTTCTTGGCATGGTTCACCGCGGCCGAATGTCACAAATACTTTCCTTTATTTAGGAATGGCTCGGGGGTTAGGGAGCGAGAGAGGAAAGGAGCCAGGGAGGGAGGGAGAGAAAGCAGGAGAGGGAGATGGAGAATAACAGCTTTCTCAAACATCTGGATTTCATTAGCGGCCACTGGGAGAATCTGAAGAGGAAGGTTTTTTTCCTCTCTCTCCCTTCCTTTAAGTAATAATATATGGAATGGAACCACTTCTGCTGACACCCTCCCAGGATTAGAGGGGATGGGGCTAAACGCTGGCAATTACCACGGTGCGGACACTGCCGAGTGGGAAAAAACAAGCGTTAGAAGAGACTCCACGTCTTCTGCCATCCCATACAGCCACCGCCGGGCGGTGCTAATGAGCATGGAGGCTCTGTGGTCCGACGATGTGATGGAAACAACCAGATCGCAGGCGGACCCCAAGGGGACCCCAGAGGGCCCGTCCAATTGCCCAGGATTCCCCGATCTGGAGAGAGGTGGCCCGGGTATCCAGTTTGCATCAGCAGTCCTGGTCACTGAGGGGGAGGGGAGCGTACTGCACTTGGCCATCTCTGGAGGCGATGCGCTGGGCCCAGGAAATCCCACAGCTGCCACGTCCCGCCTGGCGTCAGGTTGGGAGGGGGGCTGGGGCGACGGTGTAAAAAGACCATGTTTGCCTTCACTAAACGTATTTGTTCCGGCAGCTGGTATCAGAGGGATTCCTCATTAGCTGTGGGGGGGCGGGCCATCGAAACACAGCGTCCCTCCCCAGGCTTATCGTTAGTGGGTGTAATGGTTCAGTTGCCGTGTTGGAGACTGCAGTACAGTCCGTAATGGGGGAAGTTGGTGGGTAGCCCCCTCCAGCATCATTTTCTCATTCACTCTCACATGTCAGCAGAGCTTGTGACCCCCCCCAACCCCTGGGTGTATTAAGGGCAGTCTCCTCCTCTGCAATATTATTTTCCGAAACAAGCTTCATTGCTGAGTTCTTGTCACAGCGGGTCTCCCTCCCAAACCCTTCCCAGTGTCACAAAGTCACAAAGGACTGGGGGGGCTGAGGGGCAGGTCAGGGGACAGAGGTCAGCTGGGTTGGGTCGTAACCTGTGGCGTGCTGCGGGTTCAGGTATAGGTTGGAGATGAGGGGTTTGAGTGGGACATGGGGGTGGGAAGGATCACAGCTTTAATCCTGGTGTTTTGATGTGAGGCCCGTGTTTGTGCGGCCGATGGGCAGCAGATGTGAGCAGGCTGGCCGGGCAGAGAGCCAGAACAGCTGGGAGAGCCTGAAAACAACAGCATTCCTGGAGTCCGGGGCGGGATTACGGAAAAGCGAGGGAGGGAGGTGGGATCTCAGACGACAAGGACCAAGGAATGCTGGGGAAGGCAGGGGGACAGGGGTCTCCTGGGGTGGGGGGCTTGTTTCTGCCTTAACCCTGGCTGGTGCGTGTAGAGCAGCCATGTGAATGGGATTTGAACCCCCCCCAGCCTTCTGAAGAACAAGCAGGTGACAGCAAGCACAGCAAGGCTCAGTATCCTGTCAATACATGACAATCCCTTACTATACACCCCCCACCAGCACTTTTTTGAGCACATAAGGCCAAAAAGATGAAAAAGGGGAAGGAGGTGCGTTTTATACTGGGGTTGCAGATTGCAAAGACCCCCCCCCTCCCCACAAGATGTTTAGGTGAGGCACAGTGGTACATGATGCAGATCAGACCAATAGGGTCACATCCATCTCTGGCTGGGCCCTGACATGCCTGCAGCCCTGAGGG
Source organism: Mormyrus iriodes (assembly GCA_011763525.2). Classification (NCBI taxonomy): domain Eukaryota; kingdom Metazoa; phylum Chordata; class Actinopteri; order Osteoglossiformes; family Mormyridae; genus Mormyrus; species Mormyrus iriodes. Next base: position 17,012,989 of record JAAGVU020000008.1, read on the forward strand.
TTCAGGTATGGGCCAAACACAGGAGTTTCATAAATCGATTATTTGAGTGGGGGGCGGGCTCAAGCCTAGGACGGCGTGTGAGGTCCGTGGGAAAGTGCATCCTGCTGGTTCGCGCCTCATGGTGCCGCCCTGCCCCCCCCACCGGCCTCCTTGTTCTGGGGGCCTACCGGCTGCACAGATGGGCCCAGATGGCAGGGGACCGCTGCAGACACAGCAGTGCATCAGAGCTGGGTGTTGAGCCCCCATCCCTCAGCCCAGCGCGATCCAACAGCTGTCTGTAATCCCCTCCGGTGTCCCAGCCCAGCTCCTGCCCCTATCCCCTTCCCGCCAAAGCCGCTCTGACATTCCTGAGGCGTATATTCCTGCGTCACAGCATGCCGGCCATGTAAATGGAGCAGGCTGTGGTACAGCAGTGCCGATGATTTGTCACCTGACTGGCATCCGCAGGTCTGCAGCTATCAGCTCATCAGCTCTGGACGGTGCCTTCCGGGAGTGGTCACTAATACAGTGTTCATTTTATCACCTGTGTAGCACAGGTTTATATCAGCATTATACCAGGTGTGTAACACTTAACCATTGATACATTATATCAGGTATATAACACTGGTACATTAACACTGACACATCATATCAGGGTATAAAACTGGTATATTGCCAATGATGCATTGTATCAGGTGTATAACACTGGTATATTACCAGTTATACATCATAGCAAGGGTATAACACTGGTATATTATCAAGAGTACATTATATCAGGTGTATAATATTGTTATATTACCACTGACATATTATGTCAGGTGTATAACATATATACCGTTATATAACGTATGCGTGTATAATGTGTATAACATATATTAACCCCAGTTTGTCTTGTTAGGTATATAATAGTGGTATATTCCAGGAATGTTAGGTGTGTGATACTGGTGTATTACCTCTTATGTTATTGATATATTATAGTTATTACTGATGTGTTAGCACTAGTATTTTATATTATATGTACAGCAGTACATTATCAGGTCAGACGTTGTAAGGGTCAGGGCAGTGCTGGTATATTAGGACTGGTAAATAAGATCACTGAGTTCCTCTTCTTGAATACTACAGGTGAACCTTTTACACCATGTTCTGGGGTGACGCTTTGGTTCTGATGGTCTTTTGATCTGACAAGAGGGCAATTTGGAAGGCAAAAACATTGTATAATATCAAACCTGTTTTCCATGACATCTAAAGTCTAAATAATAACATCTAATATCTAACCTGTAACATTAAGCCCTTGGCCTGTAACATCAAGCATCTGCCCTGCAACATGAAGCACATTACCTGTAACAATGTAAAGCCTCTGACCAGTAACATCTAGTATCTAACCTGTAACATCGAGCCCTTGCCTGTATCATCAAGAGTCAAGCCTGTAACACCAAACATCTGCCCTGTAACATCAAACATCTGCCCTGTAACATCAAGTATCTGGCTTGTAACATCAAACATCTGGCCTGAGACATCAGACATTTGGCTGCCATATTCACATTAAGCATCCAAGAGGGATACTTTTTCTCAACTTGGAGGATTCCCCAAAGATCTATCACCCCGATGGAGGACAGAACATTGTGTGTCAACACCACACACACTGTACCCCCCCCCCCCACCCATTGAACTAGAAGGATGCTCATCCAAAAATAATGATTAATTTATTGTTAGCCAGATTCTTACAGTTGTTCCAAAATATGCAAGTGTGCAATAAACACCTTTTTTGTGGGCAGGAGTGATAATTTACCCAACGGGGATTTATTTGCCATGATAAACGGCCCGTTTGAAATGCTCCGGATTGCTGCGGCAAACCTGTTTCTTGTCTTTTAACAGCGACTATGCGAATAGCAGACGCGGCAGCATGGCCGGAGCTGTAATAGCTTGGCAGTGCGCTGTCAGACATATGGTGGGCGGCCCACAAGCCAGTGGAGTGGTCACATGACCGAGCCCCAGCTAGAAGCTCCTTGTCCAGGACGCTCTTGTGACCTCTCTGTAACTCCCCGCTGACGGTGCCCCTCCCCGCCCGGCGACTGCCGTCCCTCTGGATCCGGGACTAATTACAAGCCCTGCTGCCGCTTCTGGCCGAGACCCTGCACCGCCGGTTATTTTTGTACCTGGCTCACGGTGCCGGCACTGAGCAGGCCTCCCCGCAAGATGTGTATGTGTGTGTGTGAGAAGCAGTGCGCCTTCAGAGGTTGTTTTCAGCATGGAGGCAGTTGATTCTCTTACTGGGGCTGCTGAGGCAGGATAGTGGTTCTGTGAAAGCCACGGCTGTCTGCCCCTGTGCTCATCTAGCGCAGGCTGGAGGTGCCCCGTCTGCCCGCTTCCTGTTGGCCATGATTGCCCTTGTCTGACTCAGTCACCACAGTGACCAAGGGTGGACTGTTTAGGCCACTAAGGAAACGCCACAGTCACACGTCCCGGGAACGAAGCTGCCCCTGAGGAGGGAGATGAGTGTGATGAACATGCTTTACCTGACTGATTTCAGCATGAATCAGGCCATGTGAATCGTGTATTGGGCTCACTGTCACATTGAGCTACATTTTTGCAGCCGTTCCAAGCCAGGGTAACTGCACTGTATACCCCAGGGTAGCTGTGGGACACTGAAACGTTTTTCCGCTTGGTTTCAAAATGATGCATGGCTTGCGAGGATCACCGGGGTGACTCTAAAGTGTGTCCCTCTGTACTGCTGAGGGGGCCAGACCACCTGACCATGCCCCAGAGTGGGCGGGGGGGTTGTGAGCTGGCCGTGTTTGGTCCTGGGGCTTGGGGGGGGGCAGCACATGTACCCATGGCCTTGATGGTCAGTGTCAACACGGGCTGCATATGACACTGACCATCACGCGGCTGTCCGCAGAAGGGAGGGGAAGGGACAACGGGGCAGGGGGGAGGGTCAGGAGGGTGGCAGACGCCGCTGAGGAAAGGCAAGGGTGGCAGTGGGTGGGGTGGGGGGGTTCTATCCGCAGCTGCTGGTCGGGGCAGCAGGTGTTGCTGGATCTTTCCAAGAGCGCTGAGGGTATGTGTGTTTACCTTCAGCCTCATGTCCTCTGTCTATCACCTTACCCCCCAAGCCCTTCACCCCCCCAGAGCCCCCTCCCCTGAGGCTGCCGGCGCCCCATATTCCACATGTAGGGCACCCCAGTCATCGCTGGGACGCCAGCAAGGTTGTTCCCCTAAATGTGGTATGACTATGAAAAGGCAGGCTGCCGGTCTTACCTTGCTGCACAGATCCTACTCCAGCCCAAACCACAAGAGCAGGCTGGCCTGCTGTCAGTGCCGCGGGGGTGGCCTTGCCGTCCAGGCCCCTGCAGAGGCCGGGCGGAGGTGCCCGAAATGACCTTGTGTGTCCCTTGCGTGATCTCACCGTCGCACCTTTCCACAGGTAGCGCAGAACAGAAGGTTGGAACGATGCCAGATTCACCCGCCGATGTCAAAACCCAGCCCAGATCAACCCCACCCACCATGCCACCGCCCCCTCCCGCGGTCAGCCAGGCGGCCAATCGCAACGCGTCATTCACGCCCACCACGAGTAAGTCCTCGCTACCGTGCCGTCTGGCGAGGGCAGCGGCAGTCTCTGCGCCCATCATCTTTGTGCCGAGACGGATCGCATGCGTCTCGAATTTTTAAAGAGGCGGACAGACAAAGGCAGGGTGTAACCGCGGGCATGTTTACCGTGGTAACTCGCCTCGTCGTCCTTATGTTCTATGCATGAACTTCCCTTCCACCCCTCCATATGTCAGGCGGCTCGTTTTGTTGTCTTTTCTGGTCTCATTAGAGCATCTCTTCTGCCCTGGGTGGTGTATGGACGTGTGTCTGGGCCCCCCCACCACGCTGCATGTCGGTGCAAAAGAACCCTTTTAGGCCATTTTTTGTGATTACAGTTCCTTGTGAATAATGTGCATTAGCATGTTTGCTCACGAGCAAATGGCCTGGGAGCACCAGGTGACCACGCACGCACGAAAGCCCAGGTGTGACACCCTCTCCACCCGTGGGGTCTCCTGGCGAGGGGGGGGGTTTACCCGCAGGGGCCGCCTGAACACTGCTGTAGGCCCGAAACCTGTTTCTTCCCTATATAGTCATAACAGGCCATGTTGTTTCACCTGTCACATCACTGTCCACCAGTGCGGCCCGGTCCCTGCTCCATAACCAGAACGCAAGTGGCCGTGTCACATGCCCCCACCCACACATGCATGAGCCACAGATTATCACAAATAGCACCCGAGCAAGACGCACCAACGGGGAGCGTGTAAGACTCGCACGGACTTGCACGCAGATTTATAAGGACACAGCTACAAGCCGCCCCTGCCCTCAGGATTTGCTCCAGCTGAGCAATGGTGTCCATTTAAGAGGCTTGTTTTGGAAATTAAGTGTGTGACATTAAGCACCAGTCCTCGGATAGCGAATTAAACGTATTTCAGCATTTCAGTTTTGTATATTTTTCTATTTGCAAGGATGGTGCAGCCATTTGGTAACGCAGGAGAGAATCGGACTTGAGTCCTTCTTCCAAGGAAGCTTGTTCAGGACACTGGGGGATGTGAGGATGAACTGGGAAAGGAGGACGGGGGGTAGGGGTGTGTGTGTGCTGTTTTTTTTCAGCAGGGTTTTCTGCCTGTCCACGTGTGTCAACTTTTATTAATGTT
>JAAGVU020000008.1:17026875-17047637 GCA_011763525.2 Mormyrus iriodes
AAGTGGGGTTGGTGAGGTATAACAAACATCTTGGATTTGTGTGGGGGGGGGGGGGGGGGGGGGGGGGATTAATGGTACACCGATCTTCTGAAACATGACAGCTGTGGGATTTTGCCCCCCCCCCCCCATTGTATACATACGTACAGTGCTGGGCTCACCTCGAAGAGGGACTCTTCAACAAGAAAAGTGATGCTTTATCTCACAGAGGAATAACTTTAAAGGTTTGTTTTTGGCTTTAAATAAGAATAATAAAAGAATAATCCAAAAATCCTGAAGGAATAGAGAAAAAGAAAAAAAACCAGTTAACTACCTTGCTAGCGAGCCAAGAAAACGTACACCGGACTCACCTCTCTGTACAGACGTGAACCCAAATGAATTTTAAAAGAACACGATCCAAACCTTTCTATTTTTACTACACTGCCAAAGTTACTAAGAGACAAGGAGAAGCACTGATCTCGTAACCAAACGCAAGCTACTTCAGCCTCTCTGCGGCAGGGTCGGCCCTGGGAGGGGAGCAGCAGCAGGAGCCGGGGCCCGGGGCCCCGTGCGTCGAAGCCGAACCGACAGCAGCCCCGCTGTCACTCAGACACAATTCCATGGTGACGGGAAAATCACTTCCGGAGTTTTTCCTGTGACACATAAACCGCGACAAGCAGCAGCAGAACTAATGAGAAAGTGAACAAGACAGTGACTTTACTTATTTTTGAGCGGTGATGGACTGGAAACCAAAAGATGCTGGCCGGCTCCCAGTGAAGACAGAACTGCTGATCCTCACAGAACTAAACGGCACTGAAACAGACCTTGTCCCACATGCAAACCCAGACTGGAAGCTTTTTTTGCTCTTCGAAGACATTTAAGGGGGTTTGACCTTTCCGTTTTTACTTTCCTTTTTCAGAAGCATGCAGAGCACTGTTGATTTCTCTCTTTCTCTACCTCCCCCATGTGTACCTTCCTCCGTACCCCGTGGCCCCTTCGGCTAATCTCTTTCCGCCTCGACAAAACACCCACGTACACACATATATATATATATATATATATATATATATATATATATATATATATCAGTGAAGGGGATAAAACTTGTTTGTAGATACCGGTTTTGTTTCTTTTTTAAGGAAAAAAGACGTGTCTCGTCTCTGATGTTTGTTTGCAGAACACCCCCTGACAGGAAGACTCCAGCGCTTTAACGTTTTGGAGCTGAACTTCGTAACATGAAGAAAGACATTTGCCAGCACAGTCTCCTTTGAATCTGCAGCAGGCAGTAAAACGTGAACCCAGAATATTCTATATTACTCGTATCGTGAGACAGCAAGAAGTTAGAGGTGCAATATGATAGTAGAATTCAGCTACTGAAGGGAACCTCAGCAACTGCCCTTAGGGTAATACATAGAATATAAATATACATAAATATATTTAAAATAATAACATTAACTTAATGTGAATGTATATAGTATTTAAAGAGGTCCAAAAAATGTTTGCCAAATAACAGAAAGTATAAAGTCTAGAATATACTTTTTTTCATTTAACATTTTTACTAAAGCAATTACAGTTCAGCATTCAAACGTTTCGTTTTTTCTCTGTTTGCGAAATCTGATGTGCATGTAATGTACAGCAGAAGTGCACGCAACGGGCGCGTGGTGCCGCCCATGGAATCGCAGCTCGAGCGCAGCGCGAACCGCTCCAGCGCGGCGGCGCGTGGCCGCAGCGCAGCCTGCACGTTCTTTACGCATCCTGCACACGTGCAAAGGAAGATCTCCTTGTTAACTTTGTGCGATACGGTCCTTTTCCCGTTTTCGGGAAGGACTGGCTTTATGAGCGCCGAAGTAATGTCAACAGCGGGCTGACTTCGCTCTTTTCCGACTTTCAACAAAGCTAGTTTTACTGCGTTAGTCTTGCGAATTTAGGTGAAATACTGCCACCTATTGGACATATGTGCCGCTGCGGTAGCGGAGTATGGCACCAAGTTAAGAAGAGAAACTTAACTAAAACCGTAAAGACTTGTTTCAACAGTTAATGTCACTTTTAATCCGTTCTGAGATTACTGGGCCACAGAGGACGATGGCGCTTTAGAATCTTACCATTAACAAAGTAATCCTTTTAAAGAGATTCATAAAGGTTCTCCAAGGAAATAGGCAGCTCATATCCAAATTATTTAACTCCAAATAAGTCCACATCCAGTTAAGTAATATTAAACTCCCTAAATGATTTTGTCCTGTTTAATTTCATGTCACAGTGTTACTTTGCTTCAGCGTAGAGCTTATTGGGCTAGTCAAAGTTATCAGACGGTACAGGGGACACATTAAGAGCTGTCCTTATTATCGCATATGCGCATGATCCATCTTCATATTCCATTCCCAATATTTAACTTTTGCAGACCACAACATGTCATCCATCTCTCTGTATGCGTGCATGAGACACAGAATAATATACATGTGTATGTCTGTGTTGATTTGTAATCTTTGTTTTTCACTGCATCTGTTTTTTTTTAGTCTGCAGGCCCCACCTTAAACAGGGGCCCCCTTTTCTGCATTGCCCCCCCCCCCAGGAAAGGATTCTCCCCCCCCCCCCCCCCCCACAAACCCATCCAGACATCACTAACCGGTATCTCTCCCTCTACCTCTGAGTAATCATTGGAAAGAACAGATAGACATCACTGCCGGGCAAATAAATGAGGAACAGAGCTAAATCACTCAGCTGTGAGAGCTGCGCTTGTTTAACAAACCTGCAAGCCCACTGAGATTTCCTGGCAAAGTCTGAGAAAGCCGACCTTGATAGCTGGTTTAAACAGCAGCCGCCGTAATGTGTTGATTTCAACAGAACCTGCTGGTTCCACAATCCAATAAAGAGCATTATTTCTTAATAATACAGCAAACAGCACTGCTTTTCAGACACAAAAAAACTCATTAAAGAGCATGAGGATTCCACTTTTGGAACGATGATGTCTATGAAATGCCTGTAAAACATCCAGATCACTTCAATAGTGCCAAGCCTGTTCCTGTAGCCCAAAGCCTAACATAGTGTCACTCCAGCAAACGTGAGGGAGACCCCGCGATTTGGTGCTAACTTTAAAATGCAGGCTTTTGTAGCTCTCAGGGTGCTTTGAAGGAAGGGCGGCTTATCTCAGTGGGCAGAGGTTCCATTCTAAGGCGAATGTTCCGTGAGCCTGTTACCCTTCTCATGTCATATTTCTTCCAAAATAACAAAAAGCACAGACCAAAGCATCTCCGAATGGCTGCAGATCTCACCAATGAGCAGTTTCGACATGCCATGCGAAACCTGAGAGCAGGAGGCTCCGTCCCAACTATGTTTAAACCAAAGTATCTAAAATAGACGAATTCGCTCGAAGCACAAAAAACGCCAATGTACTTCTAAGCGCAGAGATCCACAGCCAGCTACCGTTTCAGCTTCTTCCATTAAACATTTCAAACGCATAATTACCTGTTTACTCCAATCATTCGCCACAGAATATTACAGCTTCTTATTTAGGAATGTAAAAATGTAGTAATTACACAACAACTGCAGGGGTAAATGCTTCAATGTGTAGCTTATTTGTATGGCCAGACAGAAGTCAGCCCCCTGAGCTTTAATCAAACATTTGAGGCGTAAATATGTGAGGAAGATTATCAAACCAATAGGAGCAGCACTACAACCTCATATTCCATTGAGGAATTCCAATTAGGAAAGTTAGAATAGTATTTTTAGATGATGCAAAAAATCATATTCTCTATATCTCTAGCCGTGCTTTGTGTGTCTGCCTGTGATTCAAACTTGAGGCATGATTCTTTGGTTTGTAATTGTTTAGTTGCATAACCTCAACAAATCTAACCAAAAAAAACTTTGTGTAACTTTTAGGTTTGTCTGTTATTATCACCGCTGACCCCACAATATTTCTATCTTTGAAGACTTTTCTGTCTGTGAATCGTATGGAATTCTGTCAGGGGGTTCGTTCTGGGGGCCTTAGTCCCAATGCAGCAGCATCAGCAAAGGATGCTATTGTGGAGTACTGGTGGGTCAATGACATGCTTGTCATCGCTAAATTGGAAAGAAAGAGAGATCTTGACATTGTTGTATATGTCCAAAAACACTCCGATCATATTAACAAAGAATTCTGGGTTATGGTTTCAGGCGTTGCTGTGAGCTACTCGAAAACAAAAATTCTCCTGTCTCCACCGTACTGAAAGGAACTGTCCTCATGCCGTTGAACAATACGAACAGGTGTTTTTAATTATTCAGATATGGATATGGTCATTTGGGAGTATAGTCAAAGGGATTTCTGCTTTAACGCTTCTGAAATTTGCAACAAGGAGAGCCGTCGGCTGCTGTAAATAAATATGAATGTTCGTTTCATTAACAGGTGCGGGGGGTCCAACTCATTCCTACGTTGGCAAAGAAAACCCGTCTGTCACATTCTTTTTAGCTTTTTCAAACATGGTCTATGAAGATGTTCCATTATGCGTATAACGTGCGGAGGCATAAGCTTCTCTGACACAGTTTTTACTAACCTAGAGAAACAAACTGGTTTACATTGCCTGTGTGATTCTTCAGCTGTTTCGATAAAAAAAAAAATAATAGTTTGTACTGTAAACCTGGCAAAGCTTAACTGCTGGAAAGGTCTTTGGAAAGATGGGTACTGCTTGTATTCTCAAAGCCATTGTAGGGACTCTCTTTTTTAAATAAACGCTTTAGACAAATGAAGGTTTGATTTGATATGTGTAGAGAATCATAATATGCTGTTTCGTGCAATACATTATTACAGAAAAAAGTACGTTTCTGTAGGAAGGTCGGTGTGTTGAAGAAAATGTAATTTTCTGTTCCTCTTTAAGAGTCCTGTGATCATGCTCTAAGAAAAGCAAACTGTGCCAGGAGAATTGTATTTTCATTTTAATTTATTTCTTGCATGCGTCCCCTTTCGCTGTTTCCCTCTAATCGTGCGCTACGTCGGACATGTGAAGCTGTAAACATTCTAATTCAGGTTATTGTCTGTGTTGAGCTATGTATCTGTGTAATTAAAAAAGAAAATTGAATATGATCTCCTCTTACGCTTCATGAATTATTCCCTTACTCCGAGAACAGCTATACAGATAGAGAGAAGTTTGTCATTCCAGTCTTAATATTAGTAAATAAAAATTAATATTATGCCGCAACGCCCTTAAAGAACCAACGGACCTCGGAGGTAATTAAACTACATTGTATCAAAGTAAGGGTTTTCTTTTAATTCAGGCTAATAAGCACATGACTTAAAATCGGGAGTATAGCTAATGCTGCTCTCTCTCTCTCTCTCTCTCTCTCTATATATATATATATATATATATATATATATATATATATATATATATAGACATACACACATACATTTTAGGGTTTCAGTTCTACTGAACTGCACTGGAAATCACAATGTATAAGCAAATCAACTAACGTGTAATGTAAATCTTTGTATCTTACGGTTGTTACCCTAGTGTGTGACCTAGAACCAACCGATTCCAATACAAAGTGTATTGTGGTCCAATAACTTCTTAGGGTAGGAAAATATAATTAGCATTTTAAAGAATCATAAAGGTACAAACAGCTAAAACAAACACTTTTTCTTATGAAATGGGTGGTAATTATTGAAAGACACGATCATAAAACCAACTAACAGAAATCACAAAAAAGCACTTTTCCCCCGATTTTATATAAATGGTAACCACCGCATTCGCGGTTAGGGAAAACGGATGGATTGATGAACTGCGTTTAACTTACAATCCAATTTAGGCCGGTTATACAGTGTTTATTTGCTGAAAGTGGGGACTGAATCATTAAAGTCCATCTCCATATCCATGTCAAACCTATGCACATGATGGCACCATACGAAATGTGCAGAAATGCAGTCTGCAAAGTAATACATTATTCCATCAATGCATTTGTGGTATGTAAATATACAAGCTCCCAACAAGAACACCGGGCCTACATCTAGTCATACAGGGGCCCACAATCGCCACGTAAGCAAAGAAAAGCACAAAACAAAAAACAGACAAGTAAAACAGGTGCACATGTGTAAAGGCTTGACAAATATACCCGGATATAGTAAATGTTCACAATCACCAATTATGACGCTACTGGACGGAGAAAGTCTTCAGGGCGGCAGCTGACATCTTCGCAATGAGAAACATGTTTAGATATTTTCAGACCAGAGAAATCCCTTTTGAAAACTACTCCATCTGGCCAGTAAACAGTTTGAATTCCAGAGGTATATGTTCACGCTATTTTTGCAACGTAAATTAACGACACGGTTCCTGTAGGTGCTTTATTTCTACGCCCTGGTTATCACGTGACCGGCAGGTGCCCATACATTGAACCATCAAATCTCTCATCACCTTGGCCAGGTAGCAGGTAACTCCGTGCTCATTTGGCGTACAATTGATTGCTGTGTGTGAAGACGGTATTCTGCCCCACACTGCCTCTCATTTCCACTGCCTTGAAAATTAGGATCTCAGATGCACAGAAACGCACGATTTGTGCTACCCGACGTCGCTTGCAGTCTATAGGCTACTCCATCTGGGATCGATCAGTGAGGGTAATCGAGAAAAGCAGGGGTTGTAGTAGGCATGGTGCTAGAGCCCGCTAGCTACTGACATGGCGGAGCAAAGACGTGGTGCGCAGAGGCATCTGGACGGAGAGTTGGCCGGCGATCGCAGCGCCGAGGATCCTGTAAGTGTGAAGATTTGCTTATCGTGAATGCTGCTACCGAGCTCTTGCAGAAAAAAAGATTATATCGGTTTCCCGTGCTATCGATGCTCCTCATTCATTGCATATAAGTTATCCTTTATCCACTAAAACCTACGTTCAAAAGGTAGTTATTTCTCTAAAACATGCATTACTTTAAAAATGGCATGGATCCCCTGATTTGGTGCATGTTTGTTTAATCGCATACATGTTTCTGTGAATTCTTATTTGAGGTGCGTTGGCTTATGCCGATCGTTTAAATCGCACCGCCTACAAGTTATGTTTTATTTCTTGCAGAACTCCACCCTTATGTGGGTTTTAGTGTCGCCCGTAAAGGTGTTTCGCGTACGTGGAGATGTGGCGTTATTCTGCATTTTTAAATGTCCGTGATGATCGTATAACCCAAACAGGCCGTATCCACGAAAAAAATGGGGCGCATTTGCAGCTGTCCCAGATTGTTCGTGCAAGCAATTGTACAAACCTGATTTGTTTGGAAATTAAAATGATCTCCATTTCAAAATACTTGATAGTAAGTTTGTCTGTATTGTGATGTAGTACAGTGTGGGAGGGTATCATATAAAGACCATGGAGATTTTTTTTGGGAGGTGGTTTTTCGTAGATCATGAACGGGGCTGTAGGTTTAAACGAATGCAGTTTTAATTTTGGAAAGGAAAATGTCTGATGGGTCAGTGAAGGAATGGTGGACCGGCTTTTGGTTTATACGCTGTTTCACATATTACCGTTTTACAGGAGCTGGAGGCAATTAAGGCCCGTGTGTTAGAAATGGAGGAGGAGGCAGAGAAGCTGAAGGAGGTGCAGTACGAGTCAGAGAGGCAGCTCATTTGTAGCCCCCAGGGGGGTGAGTTTCAATTTTTCAGAACTTAATGGGAAACCAAAATGCATTACTTAAGCTTTATAACGGCAAGATGTCAATAGTAATAACATCATTAGGCCATGAAAATATTTGTAAATGCTACTCTAAGATCAAAAGTGTAAGGTATTTTACAAACAGCCATAGTGAAGATGCAATGCCAATAAACTATACATGCATATTTTTTTAAGCTATTAAATTGAAGCACGGGAGCATCATCTTTTACTTATTTGAATCTAATGAAAAATCTGCTAACTATAGAAAAAAAAAAAAAGCTAAGTCATTAGCTAACGGGCATTCATTACTGTTCAAAGATGTCAGCCCCTGGAGTCAACACAAGAGTTCAGGTGGTTCCTGTAGATGACTGCCTGGACCAGACCTGTTACTAATGCTCTGTCCTAAATAAGATATTTCTCTCGATTGTAACTGAAAAGCTTATTATGTGATGGGCTTTAACTGTGAAGCTCTTAACATGTTAATGCAGTTGATGCATGGATGATAGGACCTGTTTGGAACTGTAGTTTGGTTGATGCAAGTTTTTGCTTACAAGTATAACATTTGTTGGGGCGTGTTGCTATTCTCCTTCGATACCTGAATCCCATTCTCCTCTGGTTTTGTTCTCCAGGGTTGTTTTATACAATGACTCATGAGGAGAGGATAGACGCAGACAACCGCTCAGTTTATGTGGGAAATGTGAGTGTGTGTGTTTCCTGACGCTCTTCGCTTTGCTTTGTTCCGTTTTACGGTTTTGGGTTTGCATTGTCTTTCAAAGCAAAGGGCTACGTTTTGTGAGTATGATGATTTTTATTTTTTTTAAATTTTCTTGAAATTTTTGTATTATTGCTGTTAGGTGGACTATGGTGCAACTGCCGATGAATTGGAAATCCATTTCAATGGCTGTGGTCCTGTGAACCGTGTCACCATTCTGTGTGATAAATTCACAGGCCATCCAAAAGGGTAAAGTCCCGCCCTTCGCCCAGCTATTGTTCAACCCATGTTGTCAAAACATCAGTGTCAGACTTCTGCGTGGCTTTTTTTTTTTTTTTTTTTTTGCATTTCCTGTGTTTTCTACTAAGTGAAGGACCTTCTCCCCAGGTTTGCGTACATCGAGTTTTCAGACAGGGACTCTGTGAGGACTGCTATGACCTTAGATGAGACCCTCTTCAGAGGTAGAATTATCAAGGTGAGATACACAGAGCTGAGATTTCAGAATTTGTGCGCAAGCTGAGCATTGATCCTAAGCAGTGTTGCTTGAATACTACAAAATGTTAGTAGTAACCAATAGCAACACATGGAAAATGGCAAGTCGCCATTGCCCTTGATAAGTTTCACAAACGCAAGACATTTGGTTAATGGTTTTCAGCAGGAAATCACGTCCTCCCAGCTCTTCTGCAGATATTCTTGAGCCTTTGAGGTTGTTTTGACTCCTCTGTCCCATTTGTCCCATTTGCTATGGCAGTGTACTCCCAGCTCTCTGCCAGACAGTCCACATTTTTGCTAAGAAGCTGGAAGGGAGCAAAAACATGTACTGACTGCAGGTCCCTGAGGACTGGATTGGGAAACACTGTCCTGTGGGATTGAGGTTTGGGAAGGCTGGCTTATTAGTTTGAGTAGGTTTACTCAGTGTTGAGTGGTACTGTACCACTGGAGGTTAACGAAAATTGTTATTGGGGGAGGCGGCATCAGGGGCCAGTTATATTTATGGGGGTGACTATGCAGTACTGTCTCTTATGTTTCCACTTAGAAAATACAATAATCTCTATTTCACTATTATCATTTAGATGTGAGGTGGCATAAGGGGTACCCATGGCCACCCCTTAGATCTACCCCTGTACTGTACATTTTATCACAGAAATGGCACATTCCATGCGACCTGAGCTTAGACCTTTGTGTGTCACTGTTGTCATGCAGGTGTTGCCAAAACGGACCAATATGCCTGGGATCAGTACCACAGACCGGGGCAGCTTCCGTGGGGCTCGAGCTCGAGGACGAGGCTTCCGCTCCTTCCGATTTAACAGCGGCTTTCAGGGCAGGTACCACTGCCGCCCCTCCAGGTCAGTACTGCCGCACCCCTACGGCCTCCCGCCGGGAAAGCGGCCCCGGGGAGCTGCGGAGCACCGCCACCAGGGTGCGAAGCGACACCCCTGCCTCCTCCTCATTACGCCACCAACCAGCGACACTGGGCCGGGCCCAAGTGGAAAGCAACACCGATAGCCACTGTGCCCTCATCTAGGAAGTCGGGCTTCTGCTGTTTAACTGTGTTGTTTGTACCTTGAATAAAGGATATGACCATCCCCATAGAATTACCTCAATTTTGTTTTTAATCTGAAGACTCATTAGAATGTAAACTTAAAGAGAAAACAGGTTTCCTGGTGGAAAATTTAATTAAATGGGGGTTAATTAGCTGGGGTGAGACAAGCACAAAGGTAAAGGTTTAAAGAAAAGTCCAGAGGAGTTCATGGAATCTTGTTCTGACTTAGAACCATTTTGCCAGAGTGGGCACTAATGCTGCCCATACAGACAACCAGAATGGAGGTAAAACTGCCAGGTAGCCGTGCAACATTGTGATGCCTCGGAAATGAGTTGAATTCCATCGTTCCAAAATTGATCCACCTTTTTTTCCTCGTTTTAGGGGAGGTGGAGGACCTCAGCCTTGGTTTACTCCTTACTAGTGTGTAAAAAGAGGATGTGAAGATGCGGAGGCTGTAATATTGCTTTAATTCTCTCGTGCGTTCGTCTCCTAAGCACATGCTGTCTCACTGTGTGTAGCTTTTTATCCTGGAAGCAAAGTGTACTTTTTTTTTCCCTTCTCAGTGGATGTGCCAAGCATTGGTTCCTGCATTTTATGGGACTGAGACAGGTATTTTGTGGGGGATGAGTTATGTTGAGTTGATGCAGGTTTGGTACATTTTGCAGCATATCCTTTGAGTATATTGCACATGTGTTTGGGAGAGGATTTGCATCCGTGCCTTGAATTTAAGTATCAATTTTTTTTTTTTTTTAACTATAAAATGTGTTATGTGCATTGTAAATACATTTCTTTACTGGATAAATAAATGTTCATTATTTAGCTGTGGCTCTTTTTTTTTGATTACAGAACATAACCAGTTTTATTCAGCTTTAAAAAACTGACAATACTTTAAACAGGGCAAATGGGTTGAGCTTTATATACAACGTATACAGACTACAGAAGAGGTCTTCAGCAAGCTTGGACCATCATGGCTGACACGACACTGTCAAATGCCCTGGGAAAAAAAGAGCACAGAAATGCTGGGATGATAAACAATGTGTGAATCACCGCAAAATGGTTGATAAAATGAACCCCTTACTTTGACTGAATGGGATCTCCGGGGTTGTAGAAAGGATTGCACATCACATCTGTGAAGGAGTTGTGCAACTTCCGAAACATCTGCAGGAAGGAAAATGTACTCGTCAATGTTATCAAGCAGATGTAGCGCTGAAACAACTGAAAAACAGTGAATTATCAAGTTTTCCATTAGTGTAATGTACAAGTTAAAATGTCCTTTATTACAACTACAATAATGTCATTTGATTCTTTTGTAGATATACATTTCACTTCTTACAAAATTGCAAATATGTTACATAAAAGTAGTAGCATTGACTAGTATTAAGCCGGTATAACAAATACATAACCGTAAATTCTAATGATTGGTGCAAGACTGGCTCAGAAAAGGTGGTGGTGGTGATGTCAAAGACTATGATTAGGGTTAGGAAGCTTTAAAACTGTATTTTAGTGCAAGAACACTGAAGCGACTTACACTGCGGATCTCGTTGTCTCTAAGAGATGTGTTAGATGACTCCACCACGATGACAAATTTCACCTTTGAATTCGTTACGTAGCCATATCTGATGTCACTGTAAAGGTGATGAATTAGTGACTCGATACAAACATGTTCGTGGGTGAATATATACAAGACGTATGTGTGGCTGGCCTACAAAACACCAGGGACCACACCACTAAACTGCAGCGACTGTTTAAAAACTGTAACAGTATTGTAATCTGTAACGCAAGGATACACTTTGTAATCTTCTGTCGGGTAGAGCAAACCAAGGTACAGTTCTCTCTGATCCACCAGCACTTTTCCTACGGCTGATACTTTTTCCTCCACCACGTCAAGCGACGTGTGTACGGTATAATGAAACTTCAGTTCATTCTCCGAGGGCACACTCCGGATGTACAGGGGATAGTTCTACAGCATAAAACAGTCATATCAAAGAGTGCAACGGTCTCTTATGTCACAGGAGTGTCAAAAAGGACGAGAATTACACCGATGGATATATCCAGCTGTCAAAACAGGAGATGGTGTGTAGTATACAATCGGATTTTTTAAATTAACATGATCGCAAATATACAGACTGATGAAATATTCACAAATACACTCCAAAATCATGCGAAAACAAAGTCACTTTAGCTACATTGAAAAAGCAGTAGTTTGTACATACCTCTTTAGCTACCACGGCGATACAGACGGCCATATTGGACAATGTTGGGAGTCTGGTCACGTGATCACGACGTGCACGCCCTTTCTGCATTGCCGTTTTGTGTTGCGCTTCCAGTTTCTGAGGTGCCTGCGTGCAGTTTCATTAAATACGTTCCTTTTGTAATATCACATGTCCTAAGTCTATTTATTTGTCCTGGTCTTTTTCAAGATGTCTGCTCTGCAATTCATAATAAAATATGTGTATCAGGATTGTAGAATACACTACCCACCAACTAACCGAAATCAATGGCTTTCTTGTTATCTACAATCACATTTTGTTACATATTACGTTATCTTAATTTTACTATTTTTGCTACTTTAAAAAAATATTTTCTCATTCATAATGTGACTGTTTCACTACCTCACAGGAGAGTTTGAGCCTAAATAAAAGACTTGAACTTCACCTATACTAGCTCATGTTTCATTTCTGAAATTGTACATGAGCAAATGATGAAATGAAATCACGATTTCACGAGGCATAGTATTCAGCGACGCTTTAATGCAGTAGGAATGCATAGGGTGCATGTGATCGGCTGTCAGCTACTTCCTTAATTGTCTGTCATGTGATACTTCACTCCGTGCAGCAGAAGCGACTATGAGCGTCGATCACATTAAGAAACTTTTACTTCTTCTAATCGCTTATAAATGCTGCAGATGTTTAGAGGCGCTCAAAAATGGCTCTACTCCAAATATTATAATCATGCTTATGGATGACGTAAGGACGACTTTCTTTAATGCATTTTCAGCTTTTCGTGTCAGTGTGAGACTGCGGTGTTGATAAAGGCATTCAGTTAATATATGCAGCAGGACAGTTTTGCGATGTTGTGTTGATTGTTTGCAGTGTTGTATTGATTATTTTATTAACCGAGCATGATGTTGGGTAAAAGTTGTCATATCTGTGTCAAGTATAATATAGAATAAAGTAAGTCGTTTTGTCATTCTGTCGCCTTTTGATATGCTCTGGTTCAGAATGAAGCACCACTTTCCTTATATTTCCAGATGGGCTGGGGTGATCTGGGGGTCTTCGGCCAGCCGTCCAAAGAGACCCCGAACCTGGACCGGATGGCTGCCGAGGGGATGCTCTTCCCCAGCTTTTACACCGGCAATCCTCTTTGCTCACCCTGTGAGTCTGACCACGTCTGCTTCCTCTTTTCATTACATTTACATTCACTTAACAGACGTTTTTGTCGGAAGTGTCGTACAAGTGGAGCCATTAATGTACAATCCCCGCAGAAGGGGATATAGGTCAAAAAGACTAATATAGGTAAAAAATCGCAGGGAAGTTTGTCTGTTTCGTACTAATTTTAGATATTTTGAATCGTATAAAATAGAATGCATGCAGTCATCCTTTAAAGTAGCTTATCACTGATAATAATAATAATAATAATAATAATAATAATAATATGTATTTCCTGTAGTTACTAGAAAAAGCTGTAGATTTAGCCTTTTCCCTAGTTTATAACAACCCCTAAAATGGCTTTAAAACCATTAGGACTATTCTCGTGGTACTTAAGAACCTCATGGGCTCACATTCTTAATTTTAAGGATTGATCACTGTCCATGCGATTAAAGCCTGTACCCACACTCCCAGAGGTAAGGGATTGTTAGAGCATCTCACACGAACAGCGATTAAGGGGCAGAAAAGAGAATTTTTGGGTTGAGAGATTGGTAGTAGACACCCGAAATCCTGTAAAAGACCGTACCCTCAGCCTTATGAATAATTCAAAAGACTAGAGCTACACACGCTTGGATGATAGTGGTATGAAGACTCATTATGGTAATGGGGATAATGTACTTTTGAAATATGCTAATTAGACCTAATTTAAGAATTTGCATAAATGTGCTATTTAAATGAGATGTGCCATTAGGCCTTTTCTTTTCTAATTAATATTTCAGCAAATAAGACTTTATCAATTATTAATATCATACGTGTGTGATTTGGGCACCGTAAGGAAGTCATAAGTGCAATGCCTACAACTTTGCATCAGTGTTAGGGAGAAGGTACCGTGCAAGAGTTCTGTCATCCCTGCACATCAATTAGAATTTAATCACGTTTGCGGACATTACCATACACGTTTATCAGAATGCTTGGCTTTAGCTTTCCGTGCATTGTGTGTGTGTGTGTGTAAGTGTGTCCGCACACACGTGTGCTGTTAATCTTGAGTTACTTCTATGGCACTGAATCGTCTTTAAGGCTGACTCATTGGCACATGTGCACTGTTTTTTTTTCCTCTTTTTTTGAGCGCTCTCAAACTCTGGAGCATTATCTATTCAAGCCTCACATAATGCAGTCTGTCTACATTCTTGTGAGCAAGGCTTTGTAAGTCATCAGGAAGTAAAGCCTGCGTGTGAGCTTCTATTAAAATGTCTTGTCATGCCACACTGCATAATTATCTGGAATTAAGAGCGAATACTTTTTCTTCTCAAGGACGAGTCAGCTAAGCAGGTAGAGGGAAAGGAAATGAGCCTGTGAGTTATGCATAGATCACCGCGAATGGGGATGGAGAAAAGAAATGAAGAAAGATATAGTAAGTTGTTTAACGGTGACTGCATCTGTTGCTGCATTTCTCAGCCAGAGCTGCACTGCTGACGGGGAGGTTACCGGTCAGGAACGGCTTCTACACCACCAACGGCCATGGAAGGAACGGTGCGGCCTTTGTGTCATCCTGTGGGGGGGGGGGGTGTCCCTGTCTCCGTCTCCGTCTCCCTCACCCTCAGTCACAGCACGTGTCGAATCAGACCAAGAGGATTTGCCCATTTTTTGAATCACATTTCAGCTTAACATTCCAAACAGACAATTCATGTCCCCCTCATGCTACAAGTGACGTGATTTCTGCAGTTAATTCCTCTGATTGAGATGTTAAGAGGTATCCTAGAATGCATAGCAGTAGTACTAATGGCTCTTGAGGACTGCAATTAAGCACTCCTGTTTTAAAGACTGAAATTCAGCTTCTTTTATTCTTCATAGCAGCCACCCAAAAAAAAAAAACTCAAACCTGGCTGGTCGTGATTCGCGTAGCGGCGTTAGTAAATGTGTATTTGTTTATTGTCCTGTCCGACCTGTGACGGTGTGTCAGGAAGCCGTCCCAGGACCCTGACGCCTTTATCTTTGCTCTTCTGTGGATCCCTGTGTCGGACACACCTTTTACAGCTTACACCCCCCAGGAAATAGTGGGAGGAATTGCCCAGGATGAGATTCTGCTGCCGGAAATGCTCAGGACGGCTGGCTACATTAGCAAGATCGTGGGCAAATGGTGAGTGGTGGTGATAATGATGATGTCAGAGTCAGTATTTTTTATTGTCACCTCCAGTTGTGTGAGGCATGGCTCATATGCTGAGATGTAAATTTGATTTTGTTGGTCATAGTGCAAGAAACGGTAATAAATAGAATATAAACATGCAACACGTTTTAAATATGACATTAAGACATGGACATAAGACAGAGAAATACAGTGTTGCACAATAAATGTGTAGTGAAACTGAATGAACAGTAAAACATAATACATTTTGGCTGCACTTTTACGAAGAGACAGGGAAAATTATGACATATCAATGCAATGGTTCAAACCCTGATTGATCCCTTCTTTGGTTTCCCTCAGGCACCTAGGCCACAGACCTGATTTTCTCCCTCTGAAACATGGGTTTGATGAGTGGTTCGGCTCCCCAAACTGTCACTTTGGGCCCTACAACAACTCTGACCGGCCTAACATCCCCGTGTACAAAAACTCGGAGATGGTGGGCAGGTGAGGCTCATGTATGTGATACGAAGGAACTCGCCCGCTTCCCTGCGCTCACGTTTGGCTGCACCTCCCCCCCCAACTCGTGTTTTCCACCAGCTGTGATCACGATGCTCCATTTTCCGCCCAGTTGTCCCTCCCCCTCTCCATAACGACCATATGCGCGTCAGGGGTCGCTGACAGCCGGGCCGTTTTTGTGCTTAGCCGTGAGTTTAATTGCCATACCTGGGCCTGGACAGACGCGCACCCAGGAGACGGCAGGTTGCGTTTGCCGCCTTGCACGAGGACACCTGGAGTCGGCTGAGCATGAGCGCCTCGTCGACGGGTGCGTCGGCACGCCGCTCAGCCATCCAAGCAGCCATTCCTCACCGCACGCCACTGCTCTCTGGAACATGAGGCGCTCCCAGAATCGGGCTGTGGCCTCGCTGTGACGAAGCGGAGTGCCGGGATGCTCCCAGGCTCCTGAAAGTAACACAGCGAGAGCAGATGGGGACTCTCAACAAACAAGTCTTACTTTGGATGGTGTGTAGTTCAGTGGATCAGACCTTGGTGCCTGTAATCAGACGGACATCGGTTTGAATCCCATGCTCGGCAGTAGAATCACATCTCCATTTGTCCCTTGAGCAAGGCTCTTAACCCCCCAAAATGCTCCAGGGGCGCCGAATACATGGCTGGCCCTGTGCTTGGACCCCAAGCTTTGCCCCTAACTGTGTGTGTGTGTGTGTGTGTGTGTGCATGTGTCTCTCAAAGGAGAGCAAGACTAGATATGCGAAAACAACTAAAGAATTCCAAGGTACCTGCTGTTGTACTTGTGCAAATGGCAAGTGAAGCATCATGGCAAGGGCAATTTCGGGACACCAGTTCAGTAGAACATGCAATTCCGAGAGCTATCGGTGGGAATCAGATCCCTAGACCATAATGTGCTGGGTGACAGTATTAACCAGAAAAAAAGATAACAGTGGAAAGCAAAATGTACTTCTCTCTTTTGTAGGTATTACGAGGAGTTTGGTATCAACTTAAAGACCGGGGAGTCCAACCTCACACAGATTTACTTGGAGGTGAGAGCATAACCACAGTGCCTTTTAAACATGTTGCTTGCTTTAGCCTTGGATGTGAACAGCTCGTGTGTCATCCCCAGGAGAGCCTGGTGTTTATTCGCACCCAGGCTGCTGCCCACAAGCCCTTTTTCCTGTACTGGGCTGTGGATGCGACCCATGCACCAGTCTACGTCTCCAGGGGGTTCCTAGGGAAGAGTCAGCGGGGTCGGTAAGGTCATAATGTCAAATATAGGTAACTGGTGCCACAACATCATGACATCACAGCCCGTTGTAGAGTGTGAGGTGATCCTCTTTTTCACAAACTTGTGTATGCTTTGGACAAATACTTAAATAGTAGGTGTAAATATAAATGTAACTCGATTAGGAATGCTGTTCTGTGGCCTTGCGCATCCTGAAGGTTATAGGTTCAAATCCAACAAGACTGTTCTTGTGAAATTTCCCTGCTGCAAAAATTGTGTCCAACTATATATTGCCCCACATAAAAAAGTGTCAGGAAAGCAACATAAACTTAAAAAAAAAAAAACTGGTATTAATAAAGCGGTCAGTGAGCACTTTCACACCAAAGTTCCGGAACCTGGGTCCTGGGCCGTCTTGACTGGGAACTTTTGTAGTTCCAGGCCACTTTCATGTGTTGCTTTCCCACCACACAAGAATGATCTGCAACCTGTATACTAAATTAGTGATGATTCCAGCAGTTCACACGTTAAATTTTCCTGCATAATTTCATACGAAACACACTGCCACCCGAAAACAATGGAAGATGAACAAGTCGTTTTAATTACCTAACAAAAGTTAGTTATTGGGGAGATCGATAGCGATCAAAATGGGACACAGCCTTTTATCTATATATTATTTTTTACATCAGCAACATTTTTATAATTGGTTATTAAATCTGGCCAATTCAGTGCCCCTCCGCATACCGTAATCCGTTGTATTTGTGCTGTGTGCATGCCCGGAAGCATGCCGACTGTGGCTCACTACTCCTGACTGTCGGCAATCGACAAGTTAGCAAGTTTGGTTGAAGCGGTCACGAGGCAATTCTCGTGATACTCATAAGACTCATAGGAGATGTTTATGCTATAATTATAATTTATTAATGAATTATGATAATTTCTTTTTTGAAACTGGCCACAGGTATCACTGTTTTTGTTGTTTAATTAATTTTCTTTGCTATAAGTTACTATGCGTTGTACTGGCATTCCCCTAACCCTGATTGTCCCATTGCATTTGTGTGTTTTAGTACGTGATTTTAGTGAATGCGAGGCTTTTCAGGAATGCATTAGGTGCATTGTAGCAGGACTGATTGTAATGTTATTCTGCTAATAAGCGGTGGCAAGTTTCACTGCCAGTACCAGTGATATTAGAAAAAAGTACATTGGTTAACAATGAAATTTTCCTATGCAGAAATATGCAGATGTAAGAAAAAAAGTATTCACTGATGCATTAAATGTAGCTGAGGTACAAAAATAATTCCTGCAAAAATAATCCCATCTACTCAATTTTTACTCCACTACTTCTATTTTTGCCACACTTCGTGTAACAGCCACGTTAGCCCCGGTGCTTGTGGTCAACCAGTCAAGAAGTTATCGCTGAAAGCCCCACCCCAGTAGTTTGTGGTTGATTTGAAAAGTACCTAAGCTGAGTGCAAATTTAGGGACTGCATGCTTTGGAGGCTGTATTCAAAGACGGGATGTGTTACAGTGATGTGACACGGCCGTCCCATTTCAAAGGATCCTTCAGATGTGGTCTGGGAATACGTCTTTCTTTTGCCTAGTTGCAAAAGATCCACCCGTTGGATCCCTCGCAGCCCAACATATCCCAACATTCATTGCTCAGACCTTTGAAGAACGCAGCCTACAAAGTCTACGTTGACCAAGTCCTTCGAAGGATGCTGCCCATGATTTCAGACACAGCCCTAGTACACAAAAGTTCCCGATTCGGAAAAAAGGTTCTGGCACCTGTAAAAATTTCCTGCGGTGTGAAAGCGCCTAGTATTTCTGTTTTTGAAATAATAACTGTACTGGCATCCCATCCAGGGTGTTCTCCCACCTTGTGCCCTGTTCTACATGGGATACAGTCCAGGCCACTGACACCCCTGACCAAAATTAGTGGTTTAAGATGGATGTCAATGTTAACTCTGGTGACTGAAATTTTAGGCATACTAAATGTCTGCTAACCAGGACACACACGTTCAGAGCTCAGTGGATCTTAAGCTTCTGGATCGAGTGGGGGTGGCATCGTTTGCTATGGAGGAGTGTCATGGTGTCACACAGGAGACAAATGTACTTACAGGAATCCAGGATGGTGAGACCTGATTTATTACCTCCTGTCTCACCTCTGCAGACGTGACGTGAATCGGTCACGGCTGTAAAAGAGGAAGCTTGTTCGGATGCTGGAAATTAAAGCTAAATCAAACCAGGGCTGAGGCAGGGGTGGGGGGTTGATTTAACGCAGTGGCACTCATTAAGTGTACACACGCAACCGCTCTCAGCTCTGGGAATATTGATTAATTACATTGCGAATTTCACGCTGTGTGTGCCGTTCTGGTTTGAAGGTTCCAGCAGCGGGCCCCGTCGCTCGGTGCTCTCCTGATTCACTTTGAATGTGGGAGGCTCACCGTGCCGGCAGGCGTCAAGGTCCGTGCTGACAGGTTGCATCTAGTTATATAGAACGGGAGAGTCGTGTTCAGGAAAGCCCTGTGGTGATACATGTCGGTCCTTTTATCTCACTGAGTAGGGGGTCTTGCCACCTCATACCGTGGAATCACACTTGAAAGTAAAAGGGTTGAGGTAGGCTTGGGCGGTATCAAATTTTTCATATCATCATATTGCTTAGACATTATACTGTGGTTTATTTTGACAGAATTTTCATAAACAATGCTACTCTGCCAAGTGGAGCTGTGAGAGCAGTTCAGTGGGTTAGGCCTCTCTGCAGGTGATCAGAAGGTCACCGGTTCGAATCCTATCCTTAGCAGAAAAGTCACATCTCCATTTAGCCCTTGAGCAAAGCAAATAAGTGACCCTGCACTTGGAACCCAGATTTTATTGTGGTGGCTAATTTTATTGGCAAGATTTCAAAATACTGCAGTATACCCAGTAATACCACCCAAGCCAGGTTACGGGTTCCGAAACCACAGCGGTGAACTATAATTGTGCCTTTGAACAGGGTGATTAAACTGCTGTGGAAAATTCCCAGACATATAAAAGGGCCCGAGTGTGAAATTCCGTGTTATGTAGGTCGCTTTGGAAAATGGGGCATTCTGGATTTGAAAATTAAAGAGGTTTCATTATAATTTCATGGTATATGGTGAGGCTGACTGCTTATTTGACCAGCTCCAGTGAGGCACGTTTAAGGATAGCATGGTGGCATTTTGTTGTCCTGTAGCTATGGCGATGCCGTGATGGAGCTGGACCATGGCGTGGGGGTGATCTTGGGCGAGCTGTGGAACCTGGGCCTCGCAAAGGACACCTTCGTCTTCTTTACCTCAGACAACGGAGCTGCACTCATATCTGCTCCCACGCAAGGTAACTCAGTGCTATCCCACTGTGCCCTGTCCCTCTACGTCCTGTCCCTCTGTCCTGCCGTGCCCTCTCCCTCTGCGTCCTGTCCCTCTGTCCCGCCGTGCCCTCTCCCTCTGCGTCCTGTCCCTCTGTCCCGCCGTGCCCTCTCCCTCTGCGTCCTGCCCCTCTGTCCCGCCGTGCCCTCTCCCTCTGTGTCCTGTCCCTCTGTCCTGCCGGGCCCTGTCCCTCTGCGTCCTGTCCCTCTGTCCCGCCGTGCCCTGTCCCACCGTGCCCTGTCCCTCTGTCCCTCTGCGCTAGTGCTGGGCGATTTAAAAAAAAAAAAAAAAAAAAAAAAAAAAAATGTAGGTAATAAAAAACAACCAGGCCTGTTT
>JAAGVU020000008.1:17047737-17059729 GCA_011763525.2 Mormyrus iriodes
GCATACGTCGTCCAAAGTATGTTAGTGGTTCGGCTATCTCCGAACGGACAAAACACAGATAAAGCCAGTTTGCAAAACTTGATAATAAGTAACCTT
This sequence comes from Mormyrus iriodes, assembly GCA_011763525.2. Lineage (NCBI taxonomy): Eukaryota > Metazoa > Chordata > Actinopteri > Osteoglossiformes > Mormyridae > Mormyrus > Mormyrus iriodes. The sequence goes on from JAAGVU020000008.1 coordinate 17,047,834, forward strand.
TTATAATGTAAGAAAATTTTGTATTTATATAGTTTGTGCCATTCGTTAAAAATAAATCTTATTTGTTAATAACACTTTGTTTATTTTAACTTGTTCATTCAGTTCATATTAGGATACTTACTCTTTGGAAACTGGAACAGCATAATGAAACTATAATATCGATAAGTATCGATATCGATCAATACAGGTACAATTTTCATGATTTTTTTTTTCATATCGCCCAGCTCTACTCTGTGCCCTGTCCTGCTGCATCCTGTCTTTGTCCCATTGCACCCTGTCCCATTGCGCTCTGTCCCTCTGCGCCCTGTCCGGCTGCACCCTGTCCCACTGTGTCCTGTCTCTGTCCCTCTGCGCCCTGTCCCTCAGCCCCTCTGTACCCTGTCCCACTGCCTCCTCTCCCATTGCACCCTGTCCCTCTGTGCCCTGTCCATCAGCCCCTCTGTACCATGTCCCTCTGTCCCTCTGCGCCCTGTCCCACTGCCTGCTGTCTCACTGCGTCCTGTCCCTCCATCCCGCTGCCTTTTGTCTCCCTGTCCCACTGCACCCTGTCCCTCTGTGCCCTGTCCCTCTGTGCCCTGTTCCACTGCCTGCTGTCCCACTGCACCCTGTCCCTCTGTGCCCTGTCCATCAGCCCCTCTGTACCATGTCCCTCTGTCCCTCTGCGCCCTGTCCCACTGCCTGCTGTCTCACTGCGTCCTGTCCCTCTGTCCCACTGCCTTTTGTCTCCCTGTCTCACTGCACCCTGTCCCGTTGCGCCCTGTCCCTCTGCACCTTGTTCCACTGCCTGCTGTCCCACTGCGTCCCGTCCCATTTTGGCCTGTCCCTCTGCACTCTGTCCGTCTGTCCCTCTGCACCCTGTCCCACTTTGTCCTGTCCCTCTGTGTTCTGTCCCTCTGCACCCTGCCCCGCTGTGCCCGGCCCCCTGCGCCCTATCCTGCTGCATGCCACCACTGAATCTTCTGCTGGTGAAAACTGATGATAACCATCAAGGCCACCAGACACCAAATCAAAGACCAAAGTCTTGTATGGTGAATTTAGGATTTGCTGTTTGGCTTAATATATTTTTCTATAGACCCTTCAGCTCAATGAGGACTCAACAACAAATCAGCAACAGAAAATAACGGTTAATGTTAATGCTGATAAAAGGCGGGAGCGGGGGTGAGACTATGGGCTCCCATTAGGTAGGGTCCCCCTGTGATGTCACTGCATCCCTGGAGAGGGTCCTGGTTCCTTATCCCCCAGACATTGAGGATGGGGAACAAGCAGAGTGGGTCGGTACTGATACTGAGAAATGACAACCTTACACATTGTGGCATGTACAGCAGCACCAGCAACGTGATCTAAGGAAAAATAAAACAAATTAACCTTATTAAAGTCACGGCACATTGAGCGGGTGTCCGGCACGATTGCCAGAGGAAAGCCGCGCAGATTACGAGCTCCACGGTAGAAAGCTGACAAAATTTCTTTAATTTATTTTGGAAAATGACAAGAAGGCCTACATTCTGCGATCTGAGAGCTGGAATTGGACACATTAATCAACACCGTTAGATAAGCAGGGGCCTGACCTTACAATGCCTTATTAAAGTGAGGAGATGGATTTCAAAGGCCGTCCTGAACTTGGCTGACAGCCAGGTGTCATGTGACTGTGTTTCATACCTCTGCTGTGTGGTGAGATTTGGCGTACCCTCTGGGGACCGGCTGACTCCACGATCTCACACGTTATTGCGCCTCCTCTGCGTTCCTGCAGGTGGCAGTAATGGGCCCTTCCTGTGTGGAAAGCAGACCACGTTCGAGGGGGGCATGAGGGAGCCAGCAATCGCTTGGTGGCCTGGGCACATCCCGGCTGGAACGGTAAGGACCACCCCACCCCCAAACCGAGTCATATTGAATTTCCTCATGTTTCTGAGCTATGGGGCCAGATTCTATCAAAGAAGTGCAGGACAGGGTCCAGATGATGCATATGGCACCGTGGTTGTGTGTGTATGTGTGTTTGCACTTTCGAGGCTGATCCTCTTACCACCCCCCCCCCCAAGGTCCCTCCCCTTCATGGCAGCATCAAATATTTTGCTGCCAAGCCGGCACGTTCTGAAAATGACTTTTAATTGTATTAGGTTCTGCTGTGACACCGGGCCGCACCAAAGCCGGGTCGCCTGGGGGTGTGGCGGGGGGGGTGGCCCGTGGGTACGCTAAGCCGCGGCCCGGTACACATCTCCGGGGGTGTGCTGGGCGCTGATAGCACAGTGGAGCGCTGGGGGAGCGGGAATTGGGAGGGGCTCAGGCGGCTAATCTGTTTGTGTGTTTGCCGCGCTCGGATTGAGCCGTAATTAGGGCCCCTGTATCTGAATATGCCAGGCGTGCTGGATAAAGGGCGACAAAAAAAAAGTCCAGATGGGGGTGGGTGGGGGGGGAATGAGTCGGGATCCCGTGAAGGATGCGGTGGCAGAGATGTGCACTGCTTGTCAGTGTGTCGCGCCGGTGAACGCCCCGAATTGTTAATTAGATACGTCCGGACTCTCATGGTATACTGCTAAGTGTGCCAGAGGCTGTACTTGTAGCTAACTATTAAGCTGACTGACTGTTAATTTATTCTCACCAGTTAGTTACCATGATGAACTTTAGCATCTCAGTTCAGTGCCCCCCCCCAGATGGTGTATCACAATAATGGCACCTGGTAAAAAGTGGTCAGCGTTTGACGTTACAGTCTATCAAACCACAGCAAGCAAGAAACGTCCTGAAAGGTTTTAGCATATGAATTATCTAAACAGAAATATCTAAACAGCTACTTTTCTTAGCCAAAATGCTCGAAAAATGCTCAGTTTGATCACATCTGGTACCATGTAATCGTAGTAGTAGTAATAGTAATAGTAATGGTAATAGTATTTCTGGGTGCTGATTACACCTCCCCCCAGCACATTCCGCAGGTCCAGCTGGTCACTGATGCTGAGTGCAGGTACAGCTCATCCGCAGCCATACCAGTTAGTGCTGGAGTGGGAATGTGCTCACATTCCCCTGGTGGTGGAGAGCTGCACCCCCCCCATCCCACCCAGCCCCCCAGCCCTATCCTCCCAAAGCTGCCATCACGCCGCTCTTTGTTGTGTTTATCAGCTGGGAGACACAGAGCCTGAGTGCGTTAGATAGGGGTAGCAGGTCTGTTTTCTCTGATAACACGCAGAGGGGATTTATTCACAGCTGAAAGGACTCATGACAGAGAGAGACGGTGGGGAAGAGAGCGAGCGGGTGGACGCAGGCTGTCCATATGTATGGAAATATGTTTATTTTTTTTCCTTTCTCTAAATGTGTTTTTTCAGGTGATATCTGGGCGTCTGCTTCATTATTAGATGTCCTCTGTAATTCCAGCTATTACTTGAATTCTATTTTGTGTGTGTTAATCCAGAAAGTGTGGATAATAGAGGAGGTCCAGGTCCCTCCTTTGCTGAGGGGCTACAGGAGGAAAGGAAACTGTCTTGGCCAGGTGTGCATATGTGTGTCCACGTGCGTGCGCGTGTTTGTATGGGCGGGCCCACGGTGCCTGCTCATACCTGATAGGCCTATCTGATGGAGGTGAAAGCGGCTGGTCCCTCAGAGGGACGCTTGGGAGAGAATGGGACGAAAGATCAAGGATGACAGCAGAAAAATGGCATTTTATCTGAGGACGGTTCAAAGTTTATAAATAAAATAAAGCTTGGCGCCGGGCTGTGAGGGTGCGATAACGTGCTGGCCTCCGTTCACGGTCCGACACCCCCCCTCCCCCCAGTCCCTCATTTACAGAGACGTTTATGTAGTTCATAATAAACCTGGGGGGGCAGAGGCAGTACACCATCAGGAGCACCCCCTCCCGTCTCTGTCACACGCTTTTATGTGAGAGCGTGTGTAAGTCACGGCGTTGTGCTGTCATGTTGGGGGTCACAAGCAGAGTGGGATTCCTTGATGGTACATCACAGCTGACATGCCTGTGAGTTTCCACACAGCAGGCTGCTGCAGTGTGGGGGTGGGGGTGGGGGTGGCGGGGGTTCTCCCTTGTCTTCTTGTGCCGGGCCCCTGCTCCCCATAGCTGTATGTCACGCCTCATTCTGAGTGCCAGTGGAAGCACAGACACGAATGCGATTTGATTTTGTCTCCGCCTCCATTGCCTGCTTTGTCTAATGAATGATGTCATCATTAATGTACCTCCCCCCTGCCCCCGTAGCCGAGTGAGAAAGAATATGGTGATATTCTGGTGCTTGTAAAAAGTGGTGAGGTCTGTCCCCTGCAGGTGAGTCATCAGCTGGGCACCGTGATGGACCTGTTCACCACCAGCCTGGGTTTAGCTGGCTTGGCCCCCCCGGGCGACCGGGTGATTGACGGGCTGGACCTGATGCCTGTTCTGCTCAACAGTACGCTCATTGACAGGTGAGATCCCATAGGGTCACACCAATGTGCAGTTTGTCTGAGGTCGGTCGTCACACCCTTAGAAAGTGGCCAGTGTTCCAGCGGTCCTGTGAAGTCCAGTTCGTACCACTGGGAGGCACACTTCTTTTTTAAGCCTCCAAGTGATTTCTGATAGAGGACGCTGGTTATAGGGGTGACCGCCCAGGTCCCCGGAGCGAGTCTGCAAAGTTGAATGCCCAAGAGAGCAAGACCAGCCCTACTTTTGGGGGTGTAATGGGGTAACACACATGGGTGTCTGCTCACCCTTAGCGTAAAGCACAGCCCAAACCCCTTATCTGTGGGATCCAGCAGTAAGCAATCCCATTTTATACCCATGCAGGCCCATCTTCTATTACCGTGGCAACGTGCTGATGGCAGTGAGGCTGGGGATGTACAAGGCACACTACTGGACATGGACCAACTCATTGGAGGAGTTCAAGGAGGTAAGAGTAGCTTCCAATATACCAAGGACTTCTAATTGTAATTGTAAATGTATAATTGCCTCCATGTTGTCATATATTAAAGATAACCTTTGACCCTTTACATCACTTTGTGATCGCAGTCGGTGAAATGCTAGTATCTGTTTTTGGACACAGTCTCGGGAAGGTTGTGCTACAGGCAAAATTAAGATAAAGAGAAGTGACATTTAATTGGGGAAGGTGCACTATCAGGAAGCCCTATTGTCAAGTACCTACCTTTAAGCTCAGCAGTCCACCCTTATCAGCAACCCACAGGAAGTTTCCAGAAATATTAAAGGAATTATATCTCAGGCTAAATGCTGCCGTCTTTTCGAGGCAGCCACACCAGTCCTCAGCAGGTCAGAACTTGAGCCTGTTGTTTTCTGGCTACTGAAGATGGGAATGCCTCTCTCCTGGAGGACTTTTGCATCAGTGGCGGCCTTCATTATCATCTCAGGGGAACTGGAGTGGAACTTTGGGAATAATGGTGTCGGATTGGCCATCGATCCATGGCACGGAGGGAGAAGGTGGTGCGTTAGGGGTCACCGGGCATCCCAACATAATCTGCGGGAGCTGGGACCATGTCATGTCCTGCATGACCTTTTTAACCTTCGACCTTCTGTCCCCTTTATTGGCTACATGCAACACCAAATCCTGTACGATGATGAAGGATGTATCTTGAGGGTGTTTGACGGTGACATCATGCTCATTTCTTGCACTATTGAAATCTGTTTCCTGTATATGAATAAAACACGATGTGCATGCAGTCCACAGATTTCAGGGCCAATCTGACACAGAAGTGTGCTGGTGTTCAGGAGAGAGCCAGTGGGCCAGACTCTCCTCGCTGTCCCTCCTTCGGCCTGCCTTCTGGCTATCCGTGTCAGATTTTATGCTTTGCGCCGCCTGTTAACCTCAACCTCCCTGGGGGCGCAGTGGAGTGAGGACCCACAATGGAATGTTTTACTGAGGGCAGGGAAAGTGCTTATTTAATTGCCACTAATGCCTCACTTGCCGGCCAATCAAAAGTGGCCTAAGCTAAATGAGTACCTTGGCCTTATTGGACCCATATGAGCTGGAGACGTGTAAATGAGACATTTCAGGGTTGACCGTAATGCTCTTGTCTTGGTGATGCCCAGCATTGTGATGTGAGGTTCAGAAGCTACCTGTCAAGCCATGATCATGATTATGTTGGGGGCAGGGGGGGCTTTTCTGCAGATGCACAAGTGCTGTATTTGTAGGGTGTCGGAGCTGGGTGGGGGGGTTGCCTGCCCTCTGGGGCAGAACACCAATGGACTTGTAAGGAACTGTCCTACCCTGCTCTCTCAAAAGGGTACGTCACTTTGGATAAAACCATCTGCAGAATAAACAAAATGTAAGTGTGAAATGTAAGAAGTGGCTTCCTGACAAACCGGGGAGCTTCTATCGCGTTATAGGCTTCCATCAGAGGAGTACTCATGACGAAAGAAGCTTCTGAGGTTTAGGGTCACGGTGCTGCCATGTTTTCCTTTGTGTGTGCTCTTTTCCCCTCCCAGCTCTGAGTACCGTACACTAACAGTGTTTCCAGAGCCTTTTTCTGCTCTCCCGCTGTTGTTAGTGAGACTTGCAGTCCGATACAAATGTTTGTCTACAGCTCCTCTTGCCCCTTAAACCCAGGAGGGGACGCCAGAGTGGTGTCCCAGAGTTTCAAGCGAGTATGGTGTCTTGTATGTCCCAGGCATGGCTTTCAGCCAAGACTTTGGTAACGAGGGAACCAGAGCTGGCCTGGATTGGAAAGGCTTACCTAATGCTTAACTTGGCAATGTGAACTGGATACTTGGGTGGATTAGACACTATATGCATGTGATGCAGGATGTAACCAGAGACCTAATCCAACTAGAAAGACGTATACTGGTGCTCATTGTCAATTCAGGCACGACAGTGGAAACCCCCACAGTCTCTGACATAGGCAAAGCTCGTGTCCAGGAAAGGCAACCCTGAATTACGTGGCGGTCTGTGTGACCACGCTCATTGAATCAGAGGCTTCAGTTAGTTTGGCCCTTGGCTGCAGTCTGAGGTACATGTCTTTGGTAATGCAAAATGACCAGGTCTCTGAAGATTCTGGGATGCCACCTGGAAGCCTATTCCTCTGGGCTAACTTGGGATGAGTAGCAGAATTAAATATCTGAACATCTGGACTTTGCATACCGTCTTTCTTCATCATCATGCTAGTAATAAGTGGAGCAGTTAATTGAATTGGAGTTGTAGTTGTAATGCATGGGAATCTCCTCATGACATTAGCTGTATCTAACTTTCATCTGACTTAATTTAAAGGATCTGCGGTCTGTGTAGCTTTTTGTAATTGACGTCATGCTGAGATTGACATAAATATTGACAGTCTTCCATGTTCTCCATCCACACAGGGCATCAACTTCTGTCCTGGGGAAGAAGTGGAGGGTGTGACCACCCATGAACAGAAGGAGCACACTATGCAGCCACTCATTTTCAATCTGGGGCGGGACCCCGGGGAGAAATACCCAATCAGGTGAGTGGACTAAAGTAAGGGAACTGTCTGTTACCACTACTGACTGCTCACACTGCCCCATGTTTGTGGTCCCGTCACCAGCAGCCTGACACCTGAGTATGAGCCAGAAAATTGGCTGGGGGTAGGGTGGGGGTGTGTTCCTGTCACCACTAAAAGATGGGTGGTCCCAAGCTCCCATTTCAATGATACATAAAATTAACCACCACCTGCCCCCCCCCCCCGAAATAAACAGCATCCCCCCCAACTTCCATTGTTACGCTGCTGGTTCTGTGGTCCTTGGGTGCTCAGCTGGACCTAGCGGGAGCCATTACTCACTGTCGGCTCCTAAACAGCCGCTTTGGATGATGTACGGCCTGTTGCCACGCATGCCTTCAGTTCTGTTAGCATCCGGACGCCGTGGCGACGGTCATCCCTGGCCCCACAGGTTCCTTGCGGGAGGCGGCCACGCCCTCCCGGAAAAAGCCGCTGTTGTTCAAATACACCGGGTTCCTGCTGGGAAGCATGCCCGGATCACGGTACAGATTGCACAGATTCCTCGTCACGTTGAGACTGAGAGGTGACGGCTCGATCATCCTTCAAAAATAACTGTCCATTTTACATCTTGCAGCTGACATCTCTCAGTAGATCTCCCTATCCTTCGGGGCTGGAAAGCTCGGCTGTCTCGTCTCCTGGGACGGGAAGGGACCAACTCTCCCTCTTTGCCTTCCTCTTTTCCTCCTCCTCCTCCTCCTCCTCCTCCTCCTCCATCTTTCCCCCTCCTCCTCCTGGCCGGCGTGTGACGAGTGCTGAAATGGCAGGCAGCCCTGTGCACACAGGCCTCATCTGCCTGGGACAAACACTTCAGCCTCCAATCAATAGACTTTAGTGAATTGCTCAATTTCCTCGAGGGGGTCGCGGGGGCATTTCTCTGCTCCCTCGGCCATAGCCAAATGTGCACACGTGTGTGTCTGAGTGTGTGTCTGTGTGTCTGTGTGTGTGTGTGTGTGTGAGTGTGTCTGTGTGTGTGTCTGTGTGTGTGTCTGTGTGTGTGTCTGTGTGTGTGAGTGTGTGTGTGAGTGTGTGTGTGAGTGTGTGTGTGAGTGTGTGTGTGTGTGTCTGTGTGTCTGTGTGTCTGTGTGTGTGCAGTGCATTCATGTGCTTTTATCTCTGGCTCTGTGTGTGTGTATACCCTTGCGATTTTCCCTTTTTTGTTGATCCCGATGCACGGATTGGCATTTAGTGTCTCTTTGTGTGTGACATGCGTGTCAGTATACTTTGACTCCTCTGTGTGCATCTCTTTGTTCGTGTGTGTGTGTGTGTGTTTGGAAGAGCGCGAGAGAGAGAGAGAGAGCTTGTCTGATGCACTGCTGGGGGTATGAATCTCTAATCAGTGCAATCCCACTCCTGAGCGCGGCCCCCTCCCCCCAGGGGCAAAATATAATATAAATCAAAAGGCTTCATTTGCATTTAGTGTCTTTATTATTTCCATTCTCTGTGTTCAGAAAGTCAGCTCAGTAATGAACCGTGGAGACAGTGAGTTTTGTGTATAAATAAGCAAGCTTTTGTATATCAATTGTACATAAATTATCGGTGTTGATAGCTGAAATATGCAAGGCTGTGTACAAGTAATTCTGACTTCAATTAAAGAAGAGAATGTTAGAATCTGAAAGTTAGGTGGCTATATAAGGGTATATAACAGTGCGGGGGTGTATAGCAATTGTTTATTTACAGTATACAGATGCTCCCCAGGTTACGATGGTCTGTGTTATGATATTTCAACTTTACGATGGGTAAATGTTTTTCACTTTCAGTGTATTCAATAATTATGAAGTATTCAACATTATATTATGAAATAGACTTTGTGTTAATGATTTTGCCCAACAATAGGTTGATGTAAGTGTTCTTGGCATGTTTAAGGTAGGCTATAGGCTAAGCTGTGATGTTTGTTAGGTTAGGTGTACCTTATTAAAATGCATTTTTGTCATGTGATATTTTCACCTTTCAGTAGGTTTATTGGAACGTAACCCCATTGTATCCAGGGGAGCGTCTGTACATTCCATCCAGTTATAGAGTTTAAATTTAAGTGTCATTTTTGAATAACTCTGCATTTAAGGTTTACGTGGAAACGGGACACCTTTTTGATTAAATGTCTGTCATTTGTGCTTAATGAATAAGAGGCACTTCCCAGCTGGTTTTCCCACACTTTTTTAAATTCATATTTGGATAAATGTAGTAGCTTTGTTCATTATGAGTACAATTATTAGTGAGAGGTTTGTATTATTTCAGTATGACCTACATAATGTACATTATGACAGTCTAACACAGCACACTGCACAATGCTGGGTCCACACCGTGCAAAGTGTAGTTATTTCATTTGGCAAACAGAAAAGTAAAAAGTTCCTGGAGGACAAGGGGACAGAAAGAGCAAGGGAGCAGAGATCCATTGTGTGGTGGAAGGTGCCTGTTCCAGGGGGAATGGACACTAGGGGGGGTTGTGAGTGGAACGGGTGTGGGGTTTTTACGTTAATTGACACTTCACCTCATACACGCACACATACCCCCCCCCCCCCCCGAGGCCAATCAGGGGAGCGGGCAATGGGATTTGGCACAGGTGCAGCCTCCGCTGAGGTTGTAGGTCATAATTGCACTAGTGAGATTTTCTTGCGCGCTGCTGTTCCCGCCGTGCCCCTTCCACAGCACACACGCACACGCAAGCCCTGAAGGTCCCATTAATGGCAGCGTTCCTTCGATTCGCCCGGCGACTGCATGCCAAACCCAGCTGAGGCCTGCTCGATGGACTCCTGAATGTGTAATTGCACATGGGGGAGGGAGAAAAAAAACGGCCCAGTGAGCCTGATTCAGGTGCTCCCTTCCCTGGGAAGGCTCTCCACTCCCACAGAGATTCACTTGCGTTTCTGTGAGCTGGTCACAGATTGTCAGTGATGCTGAATTACACTCAAAAAAGGATTAAATTTAGCTATAAGCCATCAGCGTAGATAGTGTGGCATTGTCCCGGTGAAGCTCTTGTTGTACCTGGATGGTGCATCTCCGAGATCTTGGGCTCTATTATCATAAGCTATGGCACGTTATAGGCCCCCAATCAGAAGCTGTGTGACACAATCCTCTTCAGCTCTCGTTTTGCTGCGAGTCTGAATTTCATCTTTCTCGCATGCCAGTCAAGGATCCATCTCGGCGGCGGGCATCTTGCCCTGTGAAGAACGACCGTGCACTCTATCTTCACGGACCTCTACTCGCACTCGCACGCTGAATATCTGCATTTCCGCACGTGTCAGACTGTGTGTCCGGGTGTGAATGAGTCCCTGGCTTCTGATTGGCCCCCCTTATGACCCCCACCACAGCGTCCTGAGCCCGGAGTACCAGGCTGCGCTACAGCGAATTACCCCTGTGGTGGAACAGCACCAGAAGAATCTGCTGCCTGGAGTGCCCCAGCTCAATATGTGTGACCTGGCGGTCATGGTGAGGAGAGGGAGCGCCGTGTGCCACACACACACACACACACACACACACACACACACACACACACACACACACACACACACACACACACACACACACACAGACTCCCCACAGTCACCGTCTAGCGCAATTCTCACTTTATCCTCAACTCCCTTTACACCCACATTCACCCTCACCTTCATCTGCTATAAGTGCAAATGTCTTTTTCTTCAGCAAGCCATGAAGTAGAGCAAAATGTGGTATCCCACAAGAATTCAATGCACTCCTACAAAGATGCATCCTCACACCTTGTAAAAATAACCTTAGTTCCTCTGTATACTGTCTCTGAGGGTCCAAACGTCCCCATAAATCTGCATACATGCAGACTGGTTGCTCTCTGTCCTGGTGCACAATGTTTGCCCTTTAGTTAGTTGCCACTCTTTTTTCATTCCTGTATTAAAGAGTCTCATTGTGTGATAATCTAATGACTAATCTTCCCCATGGGTCTCAGGACCTCCTGTTGCTGAGGTGTTTGCAAGATTTTAACTGCCTGTGCCATAATTAAGTACTGTTTCATTGGATGTGTTTATCAGAAAGATGAAGCAGAATTATGATTTAAAATATCAGTATGGGGTGTGCGTTTGCGATACAAGTATCTTTGCGCGGCAACAGTGCCCCCAAGTGGTGCCTTATGGGAAAGGCCTAACGAACAAAGGCTATTGAGGTCTGAGCCCGTCCTTACAGTTATTGGAGTGTGTAAAGCTGTACCTCTTATTACAGAACTGGGCCCCACCTGGATGTGAGAAGTTGGGAAAGTGCTTGAAAGGCCCAAAGTCAGAGCCCTGGAAGTGCCACTGGCCTCACTGAACTGCTTTTGAATGATTTGGCGAAAATGGTCGTTCAGCACCTACCATAGATTCACACATTTTACACACTATTTAAATCTTTCATCATTTTATTTTCTTATGAAGAAATTTTTTTATTGTGTAAACTTTGGGATATAAGAACATAAGAACATAAGAAATGTACAAACGAGAGGAGGCCATTCGGCCCATCAAGCTCGTTTGGGGAGAAC
>JAAGVU020000008.1:17060732-17085543 GCA_011763525.2 Mormyrus iriodes
AAAAGTTTAGGGAAGGTCACATTAAGTTCACCTGTAAAGGTTACAGTGCATTTTAGGTTCATCCTGAAATTTCACCCCAAACCCAATATCCCTAACTTTTTGTGAGTAGTGTATGTGACAACTCTGCTGAGGGTGCTGTGGCTCAAGGGGTAACCATGTTGACTCTCACTTCCAGTGTTAGAGGTTCAACTCTTACTCTGACCCACTGGAGTTTGTGTTCTCCCTGCGTCATGTATAGTTTTCTTTTGTGATCCAAAGACACGCAACTTGGTAAACTAGTATCTTAAAATTCCCCGTAACATTTGGGTGCGCGCGCGCGGGGACCTGTCCTCACATCTGCGCCTGCGCCGGTACTTCCGCATTCTTACGTAATCTACATGTGACAAATCATTTACAGAGTTTGCGATGGCTAATGGAACGCACCGCGAAAAGATGGAGTTGATTACTCGTAATATAAGAACTTTTCCAGACTTTCCCGTGAAAGGAATAAACTTCAAGTAAGTGCATCTTTCTCATGTCGCATTGTCGAAAATCTTTATCCGGTAGCGGTTAAAACTTGCGGTTAGAGCTAGATGCTATAACACGTATAGGTCCTGACGCGATCTGAACTATGATCCGTAAGTCTCACAGTTATCTTATTCCAGAACTACCCTTATACATCCACATACATACGAATGTGATTATAAATAACAAGGGAAGGGATATATCAGTCCTGTTTTTGGGTGAAAATGGGATGTGTTAAAGCTTTGTAACAGTTCCGATTAAATTTATGCGTATTTAGCTAATTGTAAACTGGATTTTTAAAAGCCTAACACTTATCAGCCTGAATTCCCTCCTGAAAAAACAGCATAGATCAGCATATCCAATGTAATGCCTGCTGGTTATACCATCATGTGTTGTTTTGGTGCTGGTGGACGAGCATCATTAACAGGACTCTCAAGTCACACACGTATTTCAACCAGCTCAAACGCCACAACTGTCATTTTTCACTCTGTAACGGATGCTGCCCACCAAGGTGTCCCCTTATATAGAATTAATGGACAATGCACAGGCATACGGAGTGGAGTTTTCCGCCGAGTTCATAGCTGTCTCGAGTTATACAGAGTTAATAGCCATGTACCAGCCAATCAGAAAATAGTGTTTTTTGGTTCCAGGTAAATTCCAAAATAAGTTACACGCGATCCCACTGTACGCATGTTATTACAGGGTGGGTACAGACAGGGCGGAAGTGAAAGAGCGCGATCCGATGAATTCGGTAGGCAGGGCTCTCAAGTGTCTCGCAATGACTGTGAGACACACGCCATGCCCCTAACAGATGTAATCTCACTCCAGACTTTTGATAAAACTTGGGAGCCCTGATTATTAATGAAATATTGCAGGTGGGCTAGGACAACTCTGCTGGTCCACCAGCTACACCAAACCAGCACTTCAGCAGGGAAGTGACTCTCTATAAGTATCAAAACGCTCTAGCATATATTTCTATGCGTCGTTTCAAGTGTTTTCAAACTGGACTTGATCTCTGGTACATGGTGAAATGGGTAGCTTAAAGACATTGTGTAACGATAATAATAATTGCTGTACTAAAGAGTGAACTGCATTGATCAAATATCGTGTGAGAAAATCTTAATCCAAATTCTGAGAGAAAAAATTCACGATTCAAATGTGACTCGATCACGGAGCTATAGTAGATAATTTCCCCCCCCCCTATCTTTCAGCGATATATGTCCAATACTGAAAGACCCTTCTGCCCTCACAGCCGTGGTTGATCTGTTTGAAGAACGCATAAAGCAGACTTTTCCTCAAGTTGATATCATAGCTGGTATGTTGCCACCCAGAATAAGATTAAAAGCTGTCAGTTATTCTATTTGTGAATGTTGCTGATTACTAACTGGTCATACGTCTTCCTTATACGTAGGCATAGAAGCCAGAGGATTTCTCTTTGGACCTCTCTTAGCCCAGAGGTTGGGAGTAGGCTTTGTGCCAATCCGGAAGAAAGGGAAACTCCCCGGTCCTACAGTGTCTGTGTCTTATGCCCTTGAATATGGAGCGGTAAGCAGTTATGACACTGACTTTTTGTCTTGCTAAAAAAAAATTGCACATCATATGTTCTAGTATTAGATAATGACATTTCCTAAGCAGATATCTATCTATAGCAAATTACAGTGCGTGTATTTTATGATACCAGTTGAATATTTACTTTAATTTAGACCTTTAACACTTTGGTGACAGTTCTTTAACAAGTCCATTGCTTGCTGGCTATGATTTATTCTTGACAGATTGTGAGCTGACCTGATGTGTCTTTTTTTTTTTTGCAATTTCGGGGGCAGTCTGTGGCTCAGTGCTGGCTCATCAGTTGAGCCTCAAGTTGAGCACTGTGGAAACAAGGAGACATCTCCTTGCTGGATAATTAAAAAAGTCACCCTCCGTTTACTGACCCTACTTGTGCACTCGGTTTCCCGTATGCCACGCATGTTCCAACAGTTTGCAGGGCATTTTTGTAGCATTAACTTACGCATGTGCGTTATTCTTTGATTTATTTTAAACTTAAGTGAGGCTCCAATCACCGTTGTCACTGTGCGCTACAGTACATCGCCTTAATATAGCATCTTTATCAGTTTCATTGAAAGAGGAGCGTCTGTATTTTTTACAGTATCAAAAATAATACCTTCAGGATTTCTAAATGCTGGGGAATACTATCATACCATCATACTGCCCAAGCCTACATATGAGCAAACGTTTGCCGGTTCAAATCCCATGGTGGACAGTGTGATTTAACTGTAAGCAAGGTCCTTAAGCCCAAAGACTCCAGGGACTATCTTAAACCACTTTCTCAACTTTACATATCTTTGGGTAAAAGTATCTTGTAAATAAATGTAAATGATGCAGTTATTTTCTTGGTACACATTATGAGCCGTGCTTTGCATGCAGGATGTCCTGGAGATCCAGGAAGATGCAGTGGCAGCAGGGCAGAAGGTTGTGATCATTGATGACCTGCTGGCAACTGGGGGTGAGCTGGTGTCCATGAGTACTGCATTTATGTACCAACCACTGACTTTCTTTGCATTGGCTACCCAGGAAGGGATACCCTGTTCAATGAAAGGTTAACCAAACTGTTTGGTACAATATTTATCAGTCTAGCGGTATTTTGATCCTACTTTAGTGTACTTCAGACCTGTGGAAGTGCATTGCCCATTATTGTGACCACTGGAAAAGTTGCTTTTCTACAGTTATAAACATGTGCAATTGTACCTTACACTGGAAAGCTGTTAACATTGGTGTCTTTCTCTTAAGGGACCATGCGTGCTTCTTGCGAGCTGATAGAGAAGCATCAGGCAGAGGTGCTGGGCTGCTTTGTGATAATCAATCTGAAGGATTTGAAGGGGGAGGAAAAGCTTCACAAGTACAGAGTATTCTCCCTGGTGCAGCATTGAGACCCCGAGACGGTCCTCCTTACTCTGTGCAAAGCAGTGGTGACTGCTCTAAGAATACAAGGGAAACTGTGCTTCCTCTGATATTTTAGAAAATAAATGCTCATATATGCACTGTCCTGTTTATATTGGTTTTAATAAAATTGGGCTAGAACGCGTTCAACTTCATGACGAGCTCGTTCAGAATCAGATATTTATTGTAGATGGTTTGACGCGATTTTCTCTTTCATACATTCCCGTGCAGCACAGGGCATTAAAACCTCCTGAAGCACAGCTTCACTGGACCTCTATGGCCTGGCACAGAAGAGCCTTTTCACTGCAGAAAAGCTGGATGGTTATTGGATAAATGCACTAAAATTATCACTTCCAGGGAAGCTCAGTGTCTCTGGGAGTAAATGGAGCAGTGGGCGGGCCATGACGCTGGGCTGCTGCATGATGATTGGAAGAGCTGTCTAAAGGACGGAACCCCTTTTTGATTGACAGCATGTTTTAAGTATACACCGGCATTACAGAGATTCGAGTTCAGTCACATGCGGATTTGCAGGTGAAGTCGTAAGACAAACTGCTGCACTCTGTGTTGTTTGCTGGTGATATAAGCCATTTTTTGTACTAATCATTCTTTAAATAAAAAAAAAAAATAGCGTTCTTGACTTTACTCCTTTTTTCAGCATTGTAAAGTTAGTTCATATAATTAAAGTAGCTTGTGGAAAGGGAAACTAGTCAGCTAGCAAGCTGTGCATAACGGCAGAGGGTGCAGGGGAGCAGGGGTAAGCTGTGTGATTTCTTGGTGTTTTATAAAGACATGGAGTTGGATAGTGCAATGCCTCAGCTCTACAAGCTGTTGTCATTGGTGGCAACAATTGGCACTACATCAGCAGGTGTAGAGAGGAGCTTCTCCTGTTTAAAACGGGTCAAGTCATACACCTGCAACACCATGGGCCAACCTTGCTCTCCTGGCCATTGAGAGGAAACTGGTTAAGTCCTTGGAAAAGATGGCCAATTGGTACGACAAAGTCACAGACCATTTTCTGCAAAAGGAACAGAGGGCAGAATTCATGTACAAATAACATAATGAATTTTATGATGTAGGCCTAATATGAGCTTCCCCTGTTTGAAAGACTAGCAGCCGCCACTGGTGCAAAGGACATCCAGTGTTCCCTTGGCCAGTCACCTGACCTGGGTGGGCCTAATGAACACACACAAATGTGCACCTGACATTCCATAGAATACTTGCAGATGTCATGATTCTTCTGAAAATGTATTTTAGGCAAGTAGTGTTATATACAACGGATTAAATGAGTCTCATGCAAGAACCACTCCTGCTAACAGATTCGTTCTTAAGTTGCTCCTGCCTATGATTTAGGAGAACTTGCCACATTCGCCGATCTTCTGGAATTTTGAATGTCCTCTTAGGGCACTTTTCCACCAAATCAGGTACCGTACTTTTGGTACTTTCCCTTTTATAATGACTTCTGGTTGAGATCCTGTACCAAATGTTCCAGTACCAAAATTGGGTACTCTTTTGGTACTTCATGGTGGGAAACACTTTTTTTTGTCAATTTGGTTAAGCAGATAGCCTGCCTTTGAAATACAATACGAACGGCATCTTGAAAAAAGTAACCAAGTCAGAAAACAACGGTAAACAGGTAAAAAAAAAATATTGTGATCTGGTTGGAAGAACAGAAACAACAAAAAGATCAGTATGGCATGACAAGAAATTTAAGAAATATTTTAATATACTAGAACAGCAAGGTATTGGAAAATTTCCAAATACATGAATGTGATTTTGCTGTAAAAAAATATTTAAAAGCAATATTTAAAGCATAACGTTAAAAATAAATTTCTCACAATCCCGTCTGAGAGAGTTTTTAACGGCAAGGATGAAAATGATTACGATTGTCTCAGAGAATGCATGCAAAAATGGTGCAAGGTCAATTTTAAACAGATTTTTAAACATATATTACTCTATAAAAGGAATAATTAAAAATTGCAACGCTAGCTCAGTTTTTTTCCTATGACAGAGTAAAAATGTTTTAGCAACTTGAACCCCTTGCACTATAATGTACGTTCAGTATGAAGGCATGAAAAAGCTCAATCTGATCTCAATCTAGCTGACTGGTGATGTGAGAATTGCATGTGCATAACATGCGATGTTGGTATTAATATATTGCCCATCATCCAGCCCTATAATATACTACAGCCATTTTTCAAAGTCAGCATAAAATACCCCGCCTCGTGTGATGTTACTTGGTGCCAGTACCAGTTTTTATGCTAATGGAAACCAGTGCCGTGAGGTACCGTACTTTCTCAACGTACCTGGTGCAGTGGAAAAGCGCCCTTAGGCACAAAGACAATTCACGAGTGGTCCAGACCTATCGCAAGACTTATGCAGTTAGCCTGCTGTTATCCAAACCTAAGTTTCTCATTAATGGATTGTATCTTTAATTACTTTGAAGCAATTTTGACTTTGGAATTTCTTTTGTTTTTCCAAATATAAAACATATACAGTACTTCATAATTAGGTTGACAGTATCCAGTTTGATGCTACAATTTGAATCATTTCTAAATTTATTCTTGTGGTCTAACAGCATTAATATAAACTGGCTATCGATGTTATTGTGTACAGCACAATATTAATATGAACATCTCACACAGCAATATGATTTCAATCGTGCACTAATTAAAGGTCCCTTGATTCCAACGATGATGTTAAAAATTGTAGACTTTCTTTTATGGATCTCTGAAAGCAGGACTTCAGTTTTTGAACTTTAAGTTCTTCTTCCCCATCTTTAATGCCATTTTCATGAATTAACACATCCTGACATATGGGGCAGGACGCATAACATTTTACAGTGTTATTTGGGCGTTCATTGTACTGATTTGCAATCCTCATGTACGTGCATTGTATTATGCGCTGGTGGCATTCATCATGCTTACGCAGGGTAATTTAGGGTGTACTCACACCAGGCAATCTGTACCATGCCCTAGCTTGTTTGACCAGTGTGATCGCTCTTTACAGTTGGACTCGGGCACTGCACATATCTAGTGTGATCACTAACCGTGCCTGAGCATGGAACATAGACATATCAATAATACAACTGGCACATGCATACACACATGTACACTATACATGAACCAGTTCTGGAAAGAACAGATCAGATGGACTGTACGTATCGGGTAATGAAAAGCATTTAACAGGACAATTTGGTCTATGGCAGAGGTGCATTGTTTCTTGGAAATGAGCTGATAACATTATCCAGGAACAGGATGCAACACACAAAATCTCCAAGATAATCCCACATTTTGCTAAGCATCTTATATGCACAGCACAAGAACATGAAAATTGCCACGCAGCACACTTCAATCTATGAGGGCCATGTGTCATTGTGGCCAAAACAACTCCAAATACACCACCACATAAGGACATCAATCATTAACTCCATTGCACTGCATGATGGTGTTCTTCCTCTCTTTTCATAAGCGTCACACAGTCATGACAAAAATGTGCTCGGGCCCTAACCGTTAAGCTGGTCATGAGTCTAGACTAGTGGGGGGGGGGCAGGGAGACGATTGTGCTTGAACATGATACAAGGCAACTAGGCCAAGTGTGAGTATGGTTCTCTGCAGTTAGGAGCATCTGCTCAATATGACATGGCACCTGCTCAAACCCATCGTTTGAATAAAAGAGAGGGAATTAGAGGGAAAGCTCAAAACACAAAAATGTTCTTGCACGTTCTCTATAATCTCAATTTATTATGAAGTGTCAAATTGCAGAAGGTTTATGCAATGCCTTATTGCGCTAGTAATGGAAATGACTGAAATTTTCAGGGTCAAATTCATGCTTTAGTAAATATTTGTAGACAGTAAATAGTAAGAATACAAATAAGGCAACTTTATTGAAGCTTCCTTCCCTACTTATAAAAAAAAAAAAAAAAAGCTTGAAGTCAGCTTCTAGATTTACAACAGGGCAATAAAGAGTCTGAATAAGATCACTCCACTCCATCTTAAATGCATCACCCTCAATGTGATTACATTACACAAGTCTTGACTAAAACTCCCAAGACCCTCATGAAGTTAAAACTTCACATCAGCAGCCATGATACCTGAACCAAAAAGTCAAACACCCTTTATTTAAAAAAACATCCACACAAACTGCACACTATCCTTCAGACATTCAGCACTTCTCCTCCTCCTGCATCTTCTTGTTCAGCTTCTGCAGAATCACGTTCAAATCCATAGTTTTGTTCAGCTTCAAGTAGGAATCCTTCCTAATCTGGTGGATGGTCAGCCATTCAGGGGCGAGTTCGGCCAGCAGACGCAGGTGTCTCTCCATCTCTCCTGAATTTGGAGGGAGAGCTTTTGTGTCTTCGTATGACAGTACAGGGTTATGCATTTCAGAACCACACAATGCCTGGTTGTGTATAACCCATCTACTCAAGCACCTCCTGAAACTAGAGAATTCTGTTTATGCACACACCCTTTTACAGTCATAAAACTCTGGCTCCAACAATGAAATAAACCCAACCAACCAGTTCGCCCCTCCAAACTCCTGGGAGGTCCAGCATTCATTATCCATCATTTCATCAATGAATTCAGTATTAAATGTAGTCAGAGAACCATGCACTTACCGCTGTTGAGTGCAGAGCGATAACTTGAAATCATGCGGTTGCAGGCCACCTCCATGACTAAGGCTGGCTTCTTCTCTCCCACAAAGACGTTACGCAGAATCCTGGTGAGCTCTGCGAGCCGTGACATCATCAAAAGGTGCTCTTCTTGCTGAGGACTGCGCGTCATGGCAGCCTGGAGCTTCTGGGCCTCCTTTGCCCTGATCTGAAGTAGACCGGTAATAACAATTAGCATTTCTACAGATCAATACAAATACCTCATCACATTTAAATTTTGTTTGTTATTCTCAGCAATTCAATGAGTTATTTTTATTGGCAGGTTTGCGGTGAAGGCAGAGAATGATCATAGGATAGAGAGAAAGACATACCCTATCTACGAGAGACTGGGAAATTCCTTTCAAAGCACTGGGGGTACCAGGAGGAACAGATTGTCCTTTCTCTGGGGGCTCAGAGTCTTTCATCACAGGCACTTCAGTCTTCAGGGCTAGATTAGTTAGGGCCTTTTCCATCTGTGCAGGATGACAACCCTGTTACAGGAAGGCTAAAGAACACTAACAATTGCACTCAAGCCCACCTTCAGGCCAAGGACCAGAATTACTGGGGTCCATCATTACCTTTGGGGTCAATAGAGAACGGGCCTTGTCCAGAACTTCCTGGGCAGTTGTTAGCTTGTCCAGCTGAGGGGGCTGGGGCAGCTCACTGGGCAGGATGCTGGGGACTTCATCCACATTGAAGCGTGGATGCCAACGGGTTAATTTGTCACCGGGGACACTTAGGGGAGGGTTCAGGGAAGCCAGGAATGCCTGAGGGGGAAAGCCATTTACAAACCAATGCCCCCAATAATCTTTTTAGGCAACAGATATGTAATGTGAAACAGAATTTACCCTGTGGTGTTGCTTCACAATTCCAACTAGGTTTCGGTGGAACGTATGTTTCCTTTGCAGCAGGCGCGAAGCTGATAGCTGGGGATGTGTACCACTCCTCTCTGAATGAGTTAAACCACAAAAACTTGGTGCTTGTTTCCAAAATACCAATTCATACCAGGACCATCCATTCATTCCAACCATTAGCATTAGTCTCAGAACAGCACCTTACCATCTTCAAGAACTGGCTCCATTGTTAGCTGGTAGCTTGACTTTTTTGCAGTAGCACTAAAATTAGGAATGTTTTTCTCCTGGCGAAAAGTGTAGGCCAAAGGATAGACCGTCTTAATTTGACCGATGTGATTCTCCTCAAACCTCCTGCGTAGAAATGACAATGTTCAATAGCAGAACATCTAAAATCCAGATTTCTGCTTCCTTTTATGTATTTGAGGATAGCTTTTGTGAGTAACAGATTTACATTCGACCGAAAGCTAAAAACATTGATGCATTTTCCTTACTTGTGCATCATATCTTGGACGCCCTGCTTGACTTTGGCGAAGGTGACCGTCTCAGAACGATTGAAGAGCATTCCCACAATCACATCCATGCTCCGGAACATCTCTGCCAGCACTTTGTACTTGTAAGGCAGGGAGAGGCCAGGTGGAACATCCTGGGCGAGTGTGTGGTAGCGCTGGTATGCCGGTACCTTCTCTCTGTGGAAATGGATGCACAGTTCTCCATTAACATGATGTCCTTCCGGCCACCACCTCTAAAAGGACACGTTAACCACTGGAAATTCAGACGTTAGTGACCCCTTTAAGGAGATTTATAGATGCCCTGATAACTCAATGGCAGTCAGCATTTACATCAGAAGAGGTTATTAACCAGCACCACACCTATGTAGCAGAGTTCTGTACCTATCCTCAGATTCAGGTGGAGTTTCCTCTGTGGTAGCCTCTTCTGTCTTTTCCTTCTCCTTCCTCTGCTGAACTCTCGCCACCAGCTCCCGGGCACGGGCAAGTGTGACTTTGACATCAGAGGCATCGACGCTGGCAGCAGGAATGGGAGATGACTTCTGTCTCTGTTCCTGGATCTTCTGGAGACGAGACTTAAGTGCCGCAACATCCTCTTTGGAGAAGGTCTGCAGGGCGAAACAATACCCTATCCAAAACAGCCCACTCAAAACACAAAAGGGGGTTTAGATTAACCCCTGTGTAAATTTTTGGGGTTGAAGTTACCCCAGTCAATTTTCAAAATGAAGATAAAATTCTATACATTCTAGAATTTAGAACGGAAGAGGTGAAATACACAAGGATCAAATATATGCGCAGGAGGAGCACTGATATACACAGAACTTTTAATAGCATGCTAATGTCTGGAAATTTAAGTCGTGGCTTTTGGTAATTACCTTCTTCCCAGCAGCTGGGTGCTGGGGATTGGCCACAGCATTCTGTTTACCCACTGGAGAAGAGCTGGCACCCTGATTCAAATTTTTAACCTCTTTTTCACCAGAGCTGTGATTGTTCACAGGTTTGGTCACCTTCAAATAAGTTGAATAAAATAGTACATTTGTCAAGTCTCATACCATGAAAAATATTTCCCACTGCAGAACTATGGTGACATATGGTTAATGTTTAGGCCCATTTTTCTAATAGAACCGGAAAAGATCAAACGGACTTAATCCCATCATGGTGGCCTATGAGAACCATGTAGTCTCAGACATCTAAAATTAATCTGAAGTTCTATGATTTTAAAAATTCTGGCTGCAATTATCAACTAACACGTGGAGCAGTCAGACTGGTCATTCACGCCTGCAATACCGATGGGTTTTTGCAAATTACCTATCAGATATAATGGTTATATCCACAGGGCGCTGGGATGACCCTAATAGGGCCTGACCCGGAAATCGTAGAGCCACTGGTCATGCTCGGAGTCGCCAAACAGTACACTACTTAATTCGTTTATCCAACGCTTTCATCCAAAATGACTTACAGTAGATAGAAAAGTTACAATTTGTGTGCGCTGCCTGGGATTTGAACTCACGACCTTTGTGTTATCAGCACAATACTCAATGAATTCAATGAATCAAAAAATACGACATGGTTCATTCACTTTGCTGTATGGCAGCGTATACTTTCATTGGTTTAGAATTGTACAAAGACTGCTTACAAACAAACAATCGCGTCATAGTTAAAAGAATCTCTACAGAATAAAAGTTACAGTGGACAACTTCATAATATCTGCTCCATATGATGTAATCTGGATAATCCACAAACAAATTCTATACAGAAACACGACATACCTGTTCCTTAGATAGGTTTAGCTTTTTCCTGGCGGATTTCTGGGCCTTCACGTCGGCAGTTTTCAACAAAATAGAGCCAGACTCTCGACCCAAATCCACCCGAGCGCGCTTCTTCGCAGAGCTATCCCCAGGAGGAAACAGTTCCGAAGAAAGGTTGAACTCAGTCGAAGTCCGTTTGGGGGTTCGAGGACACTCCTTTTGACTTTGCTCCACGGATTTTTCCAAATGATCATCGGAAATCTCTTCTTTATCCACCGGCAAGCAGGCCGCAACTTTCGTGTTATTCTGTACGGCTTTTGTGGAGCGCGTAGATATAGTGGTAGTCGGTCGGCTTGCAATTGCATTCTTTGTCCGAGTGGATCTTGCGCTTTCCCTTCTTATCTCAGTCCTCTGCACCTCGGTTTCTACAAACGCTTTCTGTTCACGTTTACCTGTAAGAGGTCTCGCAATAGCACCGCGCTTGCTCTGGGCAAAAAAATCTGTTACGCGAGCCTGAGACATTTTCCCGTTAATGTCTGTAATAGCCTACACAGCGTAATACGCTTCTTTAAAGCGATAAAAAAAAACTACACCGATATAACGAATCAAGCCACCATGCTCCCTTTCCTTTCGTCTTACTGCAAGCGGCAATGAAATAAACTTTCGCGCGAAACACACCCATGTGACTCGTCTGGCCCGCGCAGCACCAATAGCCGCACAGCCCTCCCCTTACGCATGCGGCCTCATGATCATAGAAACGATTGGTCCCGCCCCTTCTCTCAGCGGTCCATAATAATAGTCAAAGTAATAGTTTGTGGAGATGAAAGGCGGATTTTGTGCAGATTAAACCAGGTTACATTGACTTAAAAAACATGCTTACGCTGACGCAATATTTCTTTAATTCCCGAAGGAAGATGGGAAATTAACCAAATGATGGCATCAATAATAAACCTCTTCAGAAATTTAAAATCAAAGCATATTTCCACTTTGTACAGTGGAGTTTATATGTTGTACTGTATGATCCTGACAGCAGAATATGTTTAACTTATTTAGCAGAGTTTTGTTTTTGAAGAAAAAAAAACTCGTAACTTCCGTTTTTAAACCACTGTGCAGTTGTATAAGTATTTGAATGTCTCATACACTAGTAAGTACTAGTACTATTCCTATGTCTTATTCACTCTCGCGGGGCACCGAAAACACCTGGCGCGAGGCAGGGAATAACCCAGGACAGGGCGCCGACCCTTCGCAGGGCGCCCTCACACACCATTCACACCTACGGACAATTTGGCAACTCCAGATCACCTTAGCATGTTTTTGGACTGTGGGGGAAATCGGAGAACCCGGCGGAAACCCCACGACGACATGGATATGAGATGTGAGGCTACCGCGCTACCCACAGCGCCACTGTGCATTTAGACAAGAGACGTTTAGAAGTACTCAAGTTTTATCAACACGATACACGCAAATTGGTAGGCTTTTGGACAATTATGAGAGATTTACTGTGCATCAGTGAACAGCTGGTACCAGGGAGTTTTGTTTTTGCAATTCTATCTGTATTCACTAGGTGGAACCATTTTACAATAATAACCATGGCTAATGCTAGACAGCTGGACGAAGGACGAGGCAGGTTGAGTACATGGGCAACAGTAGTCCATTTAGGTAAAGTAAGAAAAGTCCTTTCTGACTAATAAATGAGCAGAAAAATTACAGCAGGACAGGGCTGATAAGTGTAGATTGAGCTGCTCTATGCTAAACGTACATAGAAAATGCCATACGTTTTAACACGTACTGTATACGTTATTTGCGAACACGTGGTAATGACGTTCCTAAAATGCCATTCGTTTGGTGCTTGGATGACAAAAATATTATTACTCTTAAAGTGGTTTTATACGTTTATTTGTGATTTATAAAGGCAGACTTCATCTATGGTGAGTTTAAAAGGCAGTATAAATGGTTTGGAGAAAATATGTTTTCCAGAAACAGAGTAAGGCCAGAGGATCCTTAAGATATATAAGTGGAAGTAAGGGTATATTTCAAATTGTGTGTACATCATGAAATGGTAGTTTTTTGTAAATTGAACCGTTTCGGTTTCGGATATTAACAACAACCGATAAACTTTAGTAACTTAATTTTTGTCTATGGCTTGGCTATCTTGCTTTTATTTTAAAAGTATTTCAAATAGTGGTAATACAAATAAACATTTTAGGCGTGCTTTTTGTTTTTCCGCCCGTTTCCCCTTACTTTAAAATAAGCACGATTGCGCGCAAATTTTCGAAAAGTGCAATGAACTCTTAACTTTGGGCTTACGTGTCACGAAAAGGGCGAAAAAGATATAGATGTAAAACCAAAATAGAATGTAATTAATGATAAACTACTACAAGCAAGGTTCTTCCACGCAGTGTAGTGAGCTGGGCTGTCTTTTGGAGGAAGGCGTTAGAGGGTGGGCGCTTCTTGTAGCGATGGGTGTAGTTAGCAAGCATGAAAATGCGCTTTGCTGTAGGTAGAAGCGGTAAAAGGCGACACCTACTCACAGTGTGACCAGGACGGCCGAAACCTTTGGTTTAATGCCAAGAAAAATGCGCACGAAAGCGCTCCGAGACTTTGCTTGGTCATTCGGGGTCGGAAGAACAGTGCGGCTATTGCAACACAAAAGGATCACTTTTTCCATGAAGATGTGAAATTTGCCGTACTGGGAATATTCTGTCTACCAAAGCAGTGAGTGTGAGAGAAAAAGACTCCTATGCAGGGGCGTGTGACTGGGTTTGTTGATTGTTTTCTGCTTGCGTGAAATTATGATGTCATGAAGAAACTTTTTTTGACCAGGTAGGAATTGTCAAAGTGGCATTCACCCACTGCTGGATCTGATAACTTTTCCTGACATGCGCGAGAACTTCTGGGCGCATTAATGTTGCCTTTGCGATGGAGTGCTTCTCTGTCTATCCGCGCCGTTTTGCAAAATTTTCACGCTTAACATGAACATTGGTCCCGAAGAGGATCGGTTTAATCTGAATACTGGGAATTTGCCGTCGTGCTGAGGAATGCTGCGGCTGGAAGACTGAGCCTTCCGGGACGCGCTTATGGAAGTCCGCGTGGTTTGCGTCTTCTACTGCTGCCTGCTGCCCTTATTCCTGCTAGCAGGTAAAGTATCTATTCCGGTCGTTTGGGTGTTTGCTGATCACTGTCATTATAATGAGGAATAAAACGGCGTGCATGTCCAAATACGTCATGTTCTGCATTGCTGCAAGTTAAATGATAACTGTTTAGTTTGGGAGGAGAAGGGTACGTTTTTGTTTTGTATTTCACGATGCTTTGCTTAGGGTGCAGATATGTCACTATCATATTAGATGAGATTGTAATCGCGTCAGTTATAAAAGTTTCACTGTAGTCTCTTGTAGTACTTTTGGATAGTGTATTGTCAAGTCTGGTGATATTGCTGTCAAATTTATTCAGCTTGTTGAGATTTCTAATGGAGGAAAAAATGATTTAATACTATAGTGTCTAGTGTGGACTTAAGATCGTAGAATTTTCATTTTAACGGAACCGATATGACGTCTGTATAATTTAATCACTTTTAATTTTAATATGGTAACGGTGTCCCTTGCATTGTGTTTCCTGCTTAATTTCCTGTTCATCTCAGACAAGGTCACCACAATCTTGAGTGGGTACACAGTTTTTACACACACACACGGATGTATGGTTTATTTGATTTATTGGCTGTTCTTGGTGTGGGCTGGGGTGTGTGTGTCCAAATTTCGGTATAGAGTAGAATGGGGTTTTAAGGTGTACTGACTGTGTTTCCTCACTTTGTTCCCAGACACCTGAATAAGCCTCTAGTCCTGACTCATCAGGTGTCATTTCAGGGGACACACCCTTGCCCTCCTTTTCCCCTGGGCCCAAACACGTCCCCCTGTTAGGATTCTGAGCCTACACTGCCCTCACTGGTCCTTTTCATGGTGGAAGTCAGCTCAGACCATTTTTGTTAGCATATTAGCATGAAGATTTTCTGCTTAAATTATTTAATGTATATGAGGTCATTCTGACTGAGTCACCCCGGTTTTTTTTAATGCATTCCATCCTGTTTAGTAATTTCCTTTTCTTCTCATGTCAGCCCCCCGCCCCCAATCCGTGACACTTCTGGCTGCGCTCTGTCAAAGCTGGGAAAAGGGTTGCACTTTTTCTGCAGCTGTTGTGAAAAGGATTTTAACAGGATATCATTGGGCTTCCTCTGTCACATGGGCTCTGTCATACTCACAGGAAGTCAACGGCACTTTTGCAGTCACCACTGTCCTCACCCGAATTCTTATATGTGGTCAACCAAACCCCCATCCAGATTTAAACTCTGATTACAGCCTGGTTATGTCGTCTTCCAATACTGTCCCTACAGTCCCCAGTGATGCGTATTACTTATGTACTGTGCATGGACTTGTCTTCTCAGATGTAACTCATTCCTGCAGATGACTTGTCAGATGCCTTAGTGACTTCTAACAGTCTTTCTGTTTTGGTCATTTTATAATCCCCTTCATTTAAGGATATTCTTTTCACCCTTTGCTTGGCTCTCTCTGTTTACCTGTCATGGGTCTTCCCATCCGGAGAACAATAGGTGACACTATGAAACGTTGATAAATTTGTAACCATTTTAACTTAACCTACTAATTGCCATGTAGGAAAACACATTTAAGACTGTTTTTATCAATCTGAGTGGCATGACCCATTTCCACTTTATTTAGAAATTTGTGCTTTTTTTTTGTTCAGAAATTGGTTTAATATGTTTTAATCGGGGGTTTTAAATCTCATTTTGCCTCTGTCTTATACTTTTAAATACAATCCTGAATAGCCAATGTCCAGTTAAGGTCTCAGTGTATTGCAGTAAGAGTGTGTGTCAGTGTATCTGCTGTCTTGCTCCCACATTGTTCTCTGTTAATCATGTGACTTTGGTTTATGTGGGCCTTATCTCCCCTAGCACATTTGTTAGTCGGTTAACAGAGTATCAGAGAGTCTTTCGGTCCCCCCTTGACACCGTCAGCTCAATTAAATGGCAAGCTTCTTTATAATGAATAGCTCAGTCACCCGTAAGTGGAATTTTACAAGGTCTAATGATCCTTAGAGGGTCGACGGGATAAACAGTCATATGGGAAGAGCCTTTTGGCCTTGAAAACGACCATTGCAACCGCTCCGGCCTCCTGGATCAAATTCACCCGTGTTCTAGAGCAGGACAATCATGCTCATTCTTTTGAGGGCTGTACATATGCCGGTGTTTCCTCATACTGTTCCTTTAACTTACCCTGGCACCCTCGTTTAAGACCCCTTTTATGCAGCAGAGTGCTGATGGTGTTTATTTATAAATGCAGTTACTCTCCCTTTTTAAAATACTGCCTATAATTAAAAAAGGAGAAACTTTAAGGTGGTTATTATCTAAATTCCACTGCTTCTGAAGTATAATTCCATTTTGCTGTAAGTGGAGTACAGATATACACCATACACACACCTTGATGTTTGTACAGTGCACACTTTGTGTCGTGTCCAATCACAGTCAGTCAGGACGGAATGCTCACCAGTGACAATTCCAGTTCATTTTCAGAGGAGAAACTGTAAAATGGGTGGGGCTTCCAAAGATGAAAAACAAAGACTGTCACCGATTTTCTTTCTAGTAATTGCACAGAATAAAAGCACTGTATTTTAAGTTGCACAAAATTTACGGCTATGATTCATGTATATTCATGCAATTCCAGTTACCACTGAAATAATAATAGACTTCCATACGTGTGTTTGGGAAAGCTGCATTCTATGTTGCATGTTCGGCATCACATAAAGCCAGTTAAAATGGAGGGGCACCCATGAGGCCAGTCTGCTCTCAGGGGCGTGATGCTCACCCAGTCAATGGAGGAACTGGTGCAGGACAGCAGATCGTCAACTCGGCTTGGACGTTGTCCCCTGCAGGAGGGAACTGGTAATGGGATGATAAATCACTCTGGGAGCTCTCCTTGCGGGAATGCGTTGATAAACATTCCTGTCCTGTTATAGGCACAGCATTATTCAGCTGTCTAATAACACTCATTAAGATAAATTACGCTGCTGGTCGTGTCAGGAATACACATTAGTTTGTGCACTTTTAGAGGTGGCTACTGTAAATGGTGGGGGGATCAGGTACGGATTTGTGCCCGCATGTCGTCGATTTAATGGCAGACTTTTTCTCAGCTAAAGCTGTGCCCGTTTGATCCCGTTACTTTAAGTTGTCCTCCCGATGGTCAGACTTGTCAATCAGTTCGACTGCCGCGAATGCAAGTAGGAGAGGAGACAGGAAATGTGGCAAGTCTGAGTTGTAATAAGCATCTCTCTTTATACGCTGGGTGCCTCAAGTGTCGGCTTGCGGAGATGACCTCATACGGGGGTGTAAACAGCTAGGTCGACATGGCTTTTATTTGTTTTACTCAAGTTTTGCAGCATTTTTTTGTCCATTTATAGAGCTCCACGGTGAGCCGGCTGCGGCCCGTTCTGAAGTGCGTCCTCCTCCGCTTCCCTGGCTCCCTGACAAAGCCGTGTGTGATCTGGGAAGGGCCCACCAGCAGAGGCACGTGGACGTCTCTCATTGTTCACCAGAGCACCAGCAAATGTTTGTGGTGTGTGGTTCAGCCTGTTAGGGTGCTGTGCCTATAATCAGAAGGTTGCTTGTTCAAATCCCACGGTCGACCAGAGTGATTTCACTGCGGGGCCCCTGAGCAAGGCCCTCAGCCAGTTCAAGCCCCAACTTCGGCAGAAGTGATGTAATTCTGTTGAGCTTTTGAGCAACAGCCTTTACCGTCCATAGTGCTCCAGGGGCACCGAATAAGAGGCCTGACCCTATACTTGGACCCCAAGCTTCACTCTTAACTGTACGTGTGAGTGTTTCTCAGAGGAAAGCAAGATGGGTTATGCAGAGAGAGGCATTTCAGTATACCTGTACTTATGCAAATGGAAAATAAAGGATCATTTCATTTCTCCGGGAACCCTGCTTTTTTTAAAACGTTTGTTGCTTTGGATAAAAGCATCTGATGATTATAATGGGTCTGCACACCTATCGCAGTGTGGGAGCAGCTGTCTGGGATACTGACCATGCCTGTTTTTCTCGGGGATGAGGTCGAGGTCACCTTTTCTGCACAAACAGGATGCCAGTCAAGATGGGTGGCCGTGCTTGGAACCAGAAGGAATGAGCATTCTTTTTCTTTTTTTCTTTTGTGTTTTTGAAGTGCGTTAAGGTGGAACATGTTGTTCATTGTTTAAGAAAATAAGCAGTGACCAGCCCGTTTCCCCTCAGCGCACACTTCCAGTGAGTCTCTGTGTCTCTGACTCCCATGAAGGGTCGTTGCTGATAATTCAACGTTGCTTGGTAATTAAACAAGAATTCCAAGGCAGTGCTTGGTTGAAATGACCTGGAATTGAACATTATATCTGTCCATCTCCATAGTGGCCCAGAAATTCTTCCATCATACTTCATATATTCATCATGTTCTTTCTTTTGACCTGTTAGAAGTAACCTGCTGAGTAAATGATTGAGTCATTTCGGGTAGGTTAAGGAAAATGATGATGGTAGGTAAATTGAGTGCAATGCAATCCAAAGATGATAACATGAATATCTGCCAAAGTATGTTAGATCTTTAATGGGAATCTATATTGTTATGCATTATCCCACTCAGATAGAAGATAATTTAATCTGGTTTCCCTGCCCCCCACAACCATCAAAGTTAGTTGTAATGAAAAACAAATTTGTCACATAATATAGATCACATTTTATCTTAATGGCTATCTGTAGCCTTATGTGTTCACGCTTTCGGCGTCAGTTTTAATCTGGTAAAGCTTTTATAGTTACACAGCTGCCTCACTAATGAAATATTAAAAAGATGGAAAATCTGAGGGATTTGTGTGGCCTCAGATTTATAAGCTTTGGCAGCATCTCTCCATAATTCTGCAGCAAACATGCTTTATAAAGCCAGGACTGACATTAAGTCAGTCATTAGTCAAGAGCTGCGATCGGACACGTCTTCTGCTTGTT
Organism: Mormyrus iriodes; assembly: GCA_011763525.2. NCBI lineage: Eukaryota > Metazoa > Chordata > Actinopteri > Osteoglossiformes > Mormyridae > Mormyrus > Mormyrus iriodes. The sequence goes on from JAAGVU020000008.1 coordinate 17,079,956, forward strand.
TAACACGAGTCTGCGCATCTGAGTGTGCCGAAGGCTTTTGCAGCGATGGAGCTGGGATCCTGTGAATGAGCTGCCCGAGTGACTCATGGGCTGCCCCGTGGGCCCTGTACGTGGATGTTGTATCGACATGCCCGCGCAGTGGGCTGGGGGAGGTTTGACGTGGATTTAAGTGAGACGCCTGGCCGGATACGCGTCTGTTGTTCAGGACCAGGTGTCACTTGGATACTTTTCAGACGCTTGTGAAGGTGTGAAGGCTCTATTGTATTTCTAGTGTAGTCATAGAGTGGAATTCCTTCCCGGCTCTTATGTCTGAAATTTGATGGTTATGGCAGCCCACAGGTCGTATACGGCCTGCAGTTTCCTTCTTGAGATCACCTTCTGTGGATTTCTGAGTCCTCAAAGCTATATTCTTTGGACATGTGATAAATCTTTCCTAAGTAAAGTATATAAACTTAGAATTTACAGAGTAGTGGAAATTCTTGAAATGTTTTTATGGTCTTTTGGATGCGCAGATGGCACTTTTGGATGTCGGACAACATTATTGCAGGCATCGCAAATCCTGGGCCCCTTGGGAACGGCTCTGTGCTGCTGCCTGGCGTTCTGGGAGGCTGTTTAGCAGATTTACTGCTGCTGGAACTCCGACTTCAAATATGCACTTGTGTCATTATTGGCCTGAAGGAATGCCTTGCACAATGGTCAGAATGGTTATGTATTTTAGATGGTCTTTGACTTAAATACCTCTCTAATGAAATTGCAATCTAGGAGTATTATGGCCATAGTTCAACGAACTGGTTCCTATGTGTGGTCCTGAGGGCCCGTGTCTTGGGCTCAGCATCGTCTTTGTGCTAGTGTCTGTGGAAGGGTTGCACAGAGGTCACTTTGTTCTTTATAGGCTAGAATGGGTTTTTTGTTATTTTTCTTCTTGCATTATTAAATTCTACAGGTAATTGATTAATGGGAAATTGAGAGGGAGCTGTTTTTAAATGCTGCACAATGACCTTGACAGTGGCGTCTTTCCCAATCCAGCTGGAGGTCACAGCCTCTTGCTGGCTGGTCAGTGATTCAGAGACCTGGTAGGACAGAGGCATGCACTGTGGCCTGCGACAGAGAGAGCTTCTGGCTGGGCCTCTGTTGTGAGTGACAGGAATTCAGCAGTGTTGACCTGGCCCAGAGCCAGGGCCCATGACAGAAGTACATATAGTTGGAGAACATCATCCAAGTGCCCATCCTGCTTCCCTGGGAGGGAGGGTTCTACAGGTCCTGCTGGTTCTTATACCTCTCCACATTTTGTTTATTTAACAGGTGCTTTTATCCTATATGATGTATGATTGCGAATGCAGGGTCAGCCAGTCCCTGGAGCTTTTGAGGGTTAAAAGGGCCGTGATCAAGGCTCTAATGGTGAAATCACTCTGCTGAACCTGGGATTTAAACTGGCAACCCTGTGAAAATGGGCTCTTGTTCAAGGGTTTGACGGCACTGGGATTTGAACCAGCAACCTTAGAATCTCTGGCATAGTGTCCTAACCCGCTGAGTCACACACTGCCTCCCAGAGTCTCCCCACCATTCTGCATGCAGCTGTAAGCTCATAAACGCACCTCCCTGAGAGCGAATCATGAAAGCCTCCATAGCAGACGTGTGGGTCAGTGTCCACACGTATGCACACTTTCCTGTCCTGTTCGGCTTCTCAGACTCGTATGCCGCAGATGAAGCAAAGGCCCCTGCTGTAACTGTGGCCCTTCCGGACAGCCAGCGCCCCAAACGCAGTGACTCTGTCGTTAAATAAAACGCTAGGCACGGTTTTTTTGTGGCCTTCAATTATGGGCAGATTTGGCAGGCCCGCGTCCTGTAAACGTCACATCAACCTGAGGAGCACTTTCTCCCAACTGTGTTTGGGAGCTGGGGCCACACAGCTCTGATTGTAAAATCTAGATATAGGGCAAGGCAGCTGGAACGATGGGATCTCTGTCCAGTCAGAAGGACATATGTTCCTCACTTTACGATGGTTCCACTTACAATATTTAGACTTTTACGATGGTTTGATAGCGATACACATTCAATAGTCATAAAACTTAGAATTTTGATCTACTCCCGGATTTGCGACATGGTGTACGATACTTTGTACTGATGTCGGGCGATGGCAGCATCCACCCAGCCCCGCCTCCAGTCTCTGTAGTTATCACGCGCATAAACATCCAGTAGTGTTTAACAACGTATCGTGCTGTGTGTGTGTGTGTGTGTGTGTGTGTGTGTGTGTGTTTTTGTTTTTTTTTTTGTTTTGTTTCACGAAATAAACTTGTATTCATTTATTTACTTTTCAATTACTGGTACTTATTTCCTTATTTAGTGACAGTACTTATTCATTTATTTTTTCATTTGTCATATAATCATATTTGACTTATGGTATTTTTAATTTACAATGGGTTCGTCAGAATGCTACCCTGTCGTAAGTCTAAGAGCATAAATAAAAATGAATAAATTAAAGTTGTGAGACGTGCAAGGCACTGGGGGGACAGGGGGCGGGCAGGACCCCCTTTTTGTGACATGGTAAGGGAACAAGTAGAGATGGAGTGATGCTGAAAATGTGAGTGATAAAGAATTCATTTGCTTAGAAGGAATAAAGTTGTTATTTTTAGTTTAAAAATGTTTTAGTTTTTAGTCTTCCCCGGTGGCCTGCATGTTATAATGCCTTCTCGATGAATTAATCACTTTTGCTAATCAATCTACAACAACACCAGAAACCATACCGATGGCTTCTGGTTCATAGGGTTCCAGCATGATGCGTAAGTACTTATATTTGACTTTGTAGGAGTTGGAGAAAATAAAGCTGTTTTCTCATGGGAAAGGAGGCTTGCTGTTTTAAACCTCCTTGAAAGAAGTAAAAGAAAAAGTTGAGAAAAAAAAAAATGTAATGCATCCCCAGAATTTGGATTGAAGCGGATTAAGTGAGATTAATAAAGTTAGCGTTGTTTCCAAGAAATAGGGATATTAATGGTTTAATATCTTTTCGTCATGTGGCTTGATGTGACTAACTTGCACCGTTGCACTGAACAAATGTCACTTTCCTGGCAAGTCACACAAATGATATGGAAACATCAGCAAGCTTCTATTGTGCATGATGCCAAAGGCAGGCTTGAGTCAATTTCAAGCTATTGCTGTGGAAAGCAGACGAGATAGAGGCTTTGTCGCGGACACTGATGGGAAAGCGGGATGCTGGTGGAAATGAGCTCAATCAAATGCTAATTTGACAATCTGTTGTGAACACTGGCCAAACAACAACCAGAAAATGCTAGTAGCCTGTGACCCGTCTGCCCTGGTACTGGCAGGGGCTTTGTGCTTTGTAATGGGAGGCAGGCTTGCTGATATCGGCCCTCCAGCCTCCCTCTATGCACAGCCACGCACTCGCCTCTTTTTATCTGCCGTGCCATGAGTGTCTGCATCCTTCATCCTGTTAATGAAGCCGAGTTTGAACGGGATAGAGGTGCTGTTCATTACTGCTTTTTTTTAAGCTTTTCAGGAATGTCTACTCGGCTATGTGAAACAGTCTTTTTCGCTCACTGGATTTTTTTTTTTCTTCATTGCCCACAAGAATTCATCTTGTGCCTGTCCCAACAAGTCAAAATATTTATTCTCAGTTCTGCAAGCACAAGGAATTGCAAAATCTAATTATTCGGTCTCAGCTTGATAACCAGCATAAGGAGAGAAGATAGAGATATGAAGCAATTATGTATGTTTCTTTGTTTTGTTTCCCAGTTGTAGTGGGTTGAAATACAGCCTTTGCATATAATTAGTTCCTTTTTGTGAGTTCAGGCTTTTGCCTTATGTTCATATATAGATGAGGCTCTACAATATATCACTCGGGCCTAACGCTACTCTTGTTATTGTTGTTAGACAGTTCTCTGGGGAAAATAGCTTCCTCAGGGCCTGGAGTCTGGTGGTGCCAGTTGCCAAAGTGGTTGGAGACGCACCTTCCATTTCTTCCATTTCTTTTTGCCATCTTTGATGTCATTGCAGCTTTCTGCTTTATCAACCCAGACCACCTGGGCTTCTCTGCACTCTGTTGCAGCTGGTGGGGGGGGGGGACAGAAATTGCCTTTAGAGATTAGATTATGCTTCCTTGGTGGCTCGCTCTTGGGTCAATGCGAGAATGCAACTTGGGAGGGATCGTAACAGGCATGGGGACGGTGAGTGACCTGTGTCAAGAGTCGATAAGTCTAGCATAACCTGTTATAAGTATTCAGTGTCTCTTTTGCTAAGATGAGAGTTGTTCTTTGTGAGAAGGATCACCTGTGAATGTTTTTCGCAGTCCAAAGTTATACATTGTAGTAATCATCTAGAAGTACCGGTTTTATTCAGGTAGGTGCTCGTTTTTTTTTCCGTCTGTTTGTATTTCTGTTTTTAATGATAATAATCTTTTACTCTATGTGACAGCCTCCCCTCACCCCCCAATGAATGGAAACATCAGGTTTCTCTAGGTGTGGCCCGTTACGTTACAGTAACCTCTACAGGAAATGAGATTACGAGGAGGATCTCACTTTAGTCAGCATCCAAGCAGGCAAACCCAGCTGTGTTCATGAGTAGTGTGCTTTAAATATTTTAATTACAGTTGGTTGGTAATTATGTGGTGAGGCAACACGCTATATAAAATGAGATTTGCTAGTAGCCCTGAGTATTAAGTATACAACCAATGCCTTAGGCAAAAGGGTAAGAGAATCAAAATTTCGTCATATTCGTCTTTCTTTTACTATCCAGAGCTTCTGAAAAGGTCTAAAACCTTTGGAAAGTATTTCATAAGTTTAGTAGGTCAACTTAGGTTGAGTAGTATCATGCAACAGCTGTTTGTTAGTCCCACAAGGCCACTGAAGAAGGTTTTTGAAGAAGGCTGTTCATCTGCATCTTATTGTCTGATGTTGGAAGATCATACATTTTGAATACATGTTTTGTTGACTTATTCTGCAGGCTTAATTTGTCTGTTTTACCAGTGTTGCTTGATGTTAATCCTCATGAACAGAAATGATATTGGGGCCCTAATGGGCTACAGATACAGGCAGCCACATCTCCTTAGCTGGAGTCCTGACTCGTGTTTCATCTCAAACCAGTGTAGTTGTCAGCTTTTTGTCTGACTTTTTTGTAGTATTAGTACTGTCAATAACTAAAAGCAGTGCTCATTTTAAATCACACCTGGTCAAAGTTAACAGTGTAATGTAATGTAAGCCATGATGCAAGTAATTGGGTCTATAGAACGGTTGATGCAAATTGATGAAATTTCGTTATTACACGTCACAAAAGATATTTTAATGAGATCCTTCTCTAATGTTAGTTATTTGTTCACACATTAGTGATAGGTGGTCCCGAGCTCTGGTCTGTATTCACTTGGAGCACTGTGATTTAAGAAAGGTTGAAATCCCCTGAATTACAGAAATGGTGTGGTTTTGCAGGCAGAAGCAGAAGAGCAAGGGTTTTCTTTTAGAGTTCACAAGGGTTCCAGCAGACTTTGGGGGGGGGGGGGGGGGGGTTTTTGTTTCCTTGTCTCCCCCCGGTAACTTGTTGCCGCCCCCCTCGGGTTCAACCCCTCTTGGACCCCCCTTTTG
>JAAGVU020000008.1:17089929-17111145 GCA_011763525.2 Mormyrus iriodes
CAAATATACATTTACTACCCAGATAAATGGCTTTAAACATTTCTTTTCACTGCCTAAGACTTTTGCATAGTACTGTAGCTGCATTTATGCCTAGTCAACTCCACAGCATGTATGTTTGAAATGTGCTATTTGCCTCACTTTAGAATGTCTGCTTAATAAATTAAATGTAAAGCAGTGGAATATAGACATATACCACCACACGACTGCAGTCTATCATTGTTCATTATGATAATCATTATCTTCTCTGCATGAAATATTTTCAGTCTGTCTTCTCGTGGCTGTTTCTGGGCAGTGTGTATATGAATCCTTTCACAGGACCCATTTCGGCTCAGGCCCGTGACCCATTTCAGTGTCCTGAGGTTAAAAATGTCCTGTGGTCCATAGAGCCGTCTAGCACCGCAGGGTGGAGTCCTGGCTGGCAGTGCCTTCGCATCTGGCGGGGCGTCGAGGCTGAACGTGGAACCATTCCGAAATAGCAGTGGGGCTGAGGAGTGTTTTGGGGATGGGGGATGGGCATTTCCACCCATACTGCACGTAAGCACAGGTATCTGTTTATTTGCCCCCTCCCCAGAAACAGCCTCATTACAGTATGTGAAAAAGTAATCTGTGATCTGCTGTTGGTGAGAACTAGCTGAGCCTCACGTCTGGCTAGTTGGGCGCGATCCAAGCGGCTTCCCCTGTTGCGTGCGCGTTAGCCTAATGCCCGAGGCTAACACAGGCCCGCTTTCAGTGCACCCTGCTGCAGACGGCTCTCGCGTGTGCTTCTCCGGGGCCGCGCCGCGTCGCGGCTTCCGGCCTGCGCCTGGCTGTTGGTTTTTCCAGTGTGAAATTAGCATAATTTCCAGAATGTGCCCGGCTGGAGAGGGAGGTGTCGAGGTCACACGGGCCGGTCTGGCTGAGCTCCTCTGCAGCTGATAGTCCTGTTCCCCCTCTTGGATGGCTAATGACTCCCCCGAGCGTCCTGGCGTTTCTCTCCAGCCCCTGTTCCAGAACCTATGAGCTCACGCTTCTGCGAAGATGCCAGAGGTCTTGATTGACTGATGAGATTCTTAAACCTGGACTGGCGAGCTTTGCAGCTACATTTGGCAGTTCCGCAGATCTCTCCTGTCCTGCCACGTTTCACTTTGCCTGACATCTTCCTCACCTGTCTGATGTTTTTCTTTCATTCGCTGTTAAATTTTTACCTCTAATTTTTGGAACCTTAGTCTCAGGGCATGGAAAGCACTCACATCAGATGGATCGCGTACAAGGCAAGGAGGTTAAATTTAAATCATGGCTGATGGGGGGGTTATGGTAGGGTCAGCCAGGCAGAATATGGACTTTTAGGAAAATTTGCATTTAGGAAACTGTGCCCAAAACTGAACCTTTCATCCAAGATGACCTTTCACCCCTGCCTCATCTTCAGACTGTAGGGTTACAGGGAGTCACTGGCCCTCTGTGTGGTATAGGACGGGAAGAGGAACATTTATACAGGTTTTCTTTCCTTAAGGGAATAATTTGTTGTGGTCTTTGAATAAAATGGCCTCTGTTTGCGTATCCTTTTTGTGCGACCTGGACAATAGTTTCCACCAATGAAAGGAGAGACGCTGTTGTAGTTCATACTGTAGACATTTTCCTCACATTTTTTTACCGGAATATAATACATTGTCATTGGATTTAATGATATCCAGTTTTCATATCCTTCGGACAGTCTACTAAAAGTCTGTTTCTTTTAACCCATTCGTTGTGGTCCTCCCCTGCTAATATAGTCCATTTCAATGGTATTATACTCCTGTAGCCAGAGGTCAGAGACAAATGTTAATATGAATGAGTCTTGTGTTATACAGAGTATATCAGAGACGTAATTAAAACCTGATGCAGCAGTGTGTCGCCTGCTTTGTAGTAGGAGAGTGTGTCATGTATTACAGGTATCCTTTTTTAAAATAAGCTGTGCAGCATTAACTAGCTAAAAGCTAACTAGTTAAGGGTGAGTAAATCGATAAGATGGAACATAAGCCTTTGATGTGTTGAAGTGCATATATTCAGTACTTGGGAGTTTTACTTACACAAAAATGTTCTGAGAGCATTACGAAAAATGATTGGTTCAGAAAAATTAGCAATCAAGACCAATCAAATTACCAAGACGTGATTGGTCCCACCTCCACTAGTTGCTTTGACCCACCTCCTCTACAATCTGATTGATTATTTCTCTGAACCAAACATTTTTTGTTTTGCCCTCAGAACATTTTTGTGTATGTAAAACTCCCATGAGTGTGCTTTCACTTCTGGGCCCCAGAGAATGCACCTTGGCCCTGATGCCTGACCCACCTTTACACACTGGGACCTCTTTTCATAACCTGATCATCTTTTTGGTGTTTTTTTGGTGATTTATAACCGCTCTCTCATTACTGTTTCTCCTGCCACATTTTTCAAAAACCGGTCCCGTCCTGAAGTTCCTGTTCCTTCTTTGCATCCTTCTTCTATGCAGATCTGTTCATCATTCCACCCAGATAAGCCTTCTAAACTTGAATACGTTGCAGATGAATCACACTGAAGGATGGGATTTGTATTTTGTGCCCTTTCTGGCTCATTTACACAGAGAGGCATCTGAATGTGGCCACACATGACTAATCTAAATGTCCGTGAGTCAGAACCTTCCTTCTGTTTTTTTCCTCCGCTGAATGACTGTTTTCATGTTCAGCCATAATCTTGGAACAGCTCATAGTGAAACTTAAATCGACCGTTTCTTATGGGACTGAAATTGGGAAAATATATTCGCATGCAAGACTGATTGTAGCATGTGGCCGTTTTTTGGCAAATTTTTAAAAATAGTTGCCTCCCAGATACAGAAATGGCCAATTGCATAATCAGAGTGTCGGTAGCATCGCTTGGCTAATTCCTGTAAACGGGGTCTCGTGTGTCATCGATCATATGATATCACCACGGTGATTTGTAAATCTAGCCAAACAGAAAATAGCTTCTGCAGTCCAAGCCATTACGAAGACTTATTTCTCTTTAGGGAGGGTCAAGGCAAGTAGGCCAAAAGCCATGACTAAATTCTATGTTTAAAGTTAGGCCTTGGATGCCTCATCAGGCTTTTGGCATGAAGAAAGTAAGCTGGAGTGTTAGCATCCAGGTGTGAGGATGACTGTCCTGTTAGAGTCCAGGGGAGAATTCTGATTGGATGAGTGTAAGCGATGTAGAATAGCCCAGGCTGACGCCAGTCCTGAGAAGTGCTACTGTGAGGCAGTTTGGCTGCAAAAATGAAGTGTAGGCTTTGAGTTGAGGGATTTGCTTAGGGCCCCCTGGGTTTGTTGGCCACAAACAGTCACCACAATAAATATTAAATAGCATCATATCCTCAAAGTATGTTCTAGCTAGCTAGCTAGGTAATGAACTTCTGACTCTACTTGACTTTCTGAATATGGCCCCAGAAATCACAAACCTGTCCCTGGAGAGTAATGTCCTAAATAGGCACATATGTATGTCCTCTGCTTCTGTGTTATTTGTGGAGTTTTTAACATGTTATCTAGAGATCTAGACGAGACACTTAAATTCGACACGCTTGTTGTATGTATTTCAGTGTCTCCAGTAATCTTTTGCTGAAATTTACTGATTTAATATCAGGGTGGACCTGTAGGTCAGTGAAGGACTGTTAACATGTTTTAAGTTTTTGTTAGTTCCTTCAATGTAGCAGGTTAAGACAGAATGGGAGCAATGGTTTTTAATATTTAATGTTGAAAGCATGACTTTGCCAGAAGGGGGATTTTACTTTATTACATGCTTGCTGGCACTTTGAAGTTTGGATATCTTCTAGGAGGAAGATTATATGCTTTTTTAAAAGTGAATATCAGGCTAGCTTCCTCATTGGGAAGAGACATCAGGTCTCCATTAGTAACTTAAGCTGCAAGGTTCAACAAGATAACTTGTGTTCTGGGGATTTGTGATTTGTGTGGCACAAACGGATGAACAGCCTTCCGATAACAGAAGCGTGAATCTTAATGTCCCATTTAAAAGTTTTCCAGTCCATAAAGTGACATATACTGTTCTTTGTCCCCACAGCCTGCCTCTTCCGTCACAATGCCCTGTCCCTAGTTTATCTGCTATACCTGCTGCTGTTACCATGGTTCCCATGGCCCAACGAAGAGTCACTGCGAGGTAAGTGGTCATCTGTTTCACTCATCTATCTTCCAATTACTTATGTGGTAAAAGGACATGGGGGAGGGGTAGGTGGCTGGCGTTGGTTTATCCGGAGGAAACTGGCACACCTTCCAAAGGGTGGGGGCAGGAATCAAAATACCAGCCTGGGAGGTGTGAAGCTACAGTGCTGCCCAACTCATCGTTCCAAACGTGATTAGATGTTTAAAACATCTTTGTTTTTCCATTTGTGATGTATTTACAGGAGTGCAGGTTAAGAACCTGAGTAACAGAGAGGATGTTGGGTGTCTGTGAGCGGTATGATAGAGTGAGTGTTGCTGCAGAGCCTTGGGTCTGTTTTTAATATTGCTCTTTTTTTATGAGATTGAGATGAGATGAATTTACCATTAAGTTGAGCTCAACTGATCTAACTTTCAGTAGGGGCTTCTAAACAGTGGTGCTGTTTATCACCACACAAATCACGCATTTATATAGGGACCCTGAGGTTTGGGGTCCCCCTGTTGGCCACAAACAGTCACTACACTAAGGGGGCAGGGGGGACCCAAAGTGACTTTCTGAATGGGGCCACAGAAACAACAAACCCAGCCCTGCTCCTTTAGGTTAGCTATGGAGAGTGGTTACAGGGATCGAACTGACGCTAAACAGGAGAAAGGTGAATTAAAGGGCCGCCTTGCATGGCCCTGTCTCTGCTACTCTGTCCTTCCTGCCTGTGTCTGGCTCCTGGCTCTCATGTTGCAGAATGGGGATTGGTAAAGGAAGGCCTGTAGTTTGAGCTCCAGTTGGCTCTCCGCCGACCTTAACATGGAAGCTGCTGGGATGGCACTTCTGAGCGAGGGATAACATTTCTCAAGGTCTAAGGCTTTTTGCTCCACAGATCGTTGCTGCTTTGCCATATTTTCTCTGTGGAGACTGTTGGGTAAATGCCTGTTGGGCTGGGGAGAGAGGGTGGTGGTGCCAGGTGCCAGGGTCTGCCTGGAAGAGGGTGCTCAGGGTTGGGTTTATACATGTGAAGACTTGTGACGTTCAAAGGGTAAACAAATAAAAGTAGTGTAATTATCTGATTTTATTTTAGAAAAACAAATTCATTTTGGCTGTTACAGCCCAGTTTTTATTGCGCTGGTCCTTGTGTGTGCCCCACTGGCTATCTGGTTACATGGGCCCATTTTAGTTTCCTGATTTATAATTCCCACCCGATCCATCAAGTATCATTTTACTGCCGTCTGTTTGCTGCCAAGTATTTCATTTAAAAGTGATGGATTAATCTGTATTAAAATAGCAAGTCAGTGCTGTTTAATATATTTGTGCCTTGCTTAACAAGGGTATATGGTTCTGACCAGAGAGTCCGTAGTCGATTTCGTCATTAAGCGTATACACCTATCCTAAGCTAAGCTAACCTAACATACGTCACATAAATTAATTATTGAAATACAGTAATAATAATACATTAATACCAATATTAATACTGTAAAACTGTAATGTTTGTTTTATTTAAACAGGAACAGTGTACAATAAAACATTAACCTTTTATAACAAAGACAGATGCATCATGCCAGGTTTTAGCAAACATTGCTATTTTCTGCCCATATTCCCTGAGCATTTATTATAATACTGTAATGTCCTATACTTACCAACTGCATCATGGGGCTGAAGTTTTTTATATTCGCTTGTTTTATGAAGTGAGACACAGTGGTTGTTTAAGACAGCCCAATGGCATCACAGTAGCAGATGCCTTCAAAATCCATCCATCCATTTTCTGTAACCGCTTATACTATACAGGGTCGCGGGGGGTCCGGAGCCAATCCCAGAGGCTATGGGTGTCAAGGGGAGGAACAACCCAGGATGGGGCGCCAACCCATCGCAGGGCACATGCACACACCATTCACTCACACACGCACACCTATGGGCAATTTGGCAACTGCAATCAGCTTCAGCATGTTTTTGGACTGTGGGGGGAAACCAGAGTACCCGGAGGAAACCCCACGATGACACGGGGAGAACATGCAAAATCCACACACATGGAACCTTGGCGGAGATTAGAACCCAGGTCCCAGAGGTGTGAGGTGACAGCGCTGACCACTGCACCACCGTTCCACCATCAAAATCATTTATAGAAGTTTAATACAGTACTGTACTGTATTACACTGCACATTTCACATTTTAATTTGATATAAATTTTAATTATAAAATTGGTTTTAATAGGGGTGGCATGGTGGTGCAGTGGCTATCCCTGTTGACTCACACTTCTTGGACGAGTCTCCCCCATGGCTATGTGTGTGTGGAGTTTGCATGTTCTCCCCATGCCATCATGGGGTTTCCTCTAGGTACTCCGGTTCCTCGCATCCCCACCCCCAGTCCAAAAACATGCTGAGGATAATTGCAGTTACCAGATTGCCCATAAGTGTGCATGTGTGAGTGAATGGTATGTGAGTGCACCCTACAGTGGGTTGGCGCCCCGACCTGATTTGTTCCCTGCCTTGTGCCTGTTGTTCTGGACCCCCTGCGACCCTGAATAGGACAAGTGGTTACTGAAAATGGATGGGTGGATAGATACTTTTAATTAGATTTAAATTTTACGATTGCTTGTAACGTTTCGTCGCTTTTTGGTTTCATCTATTGTATCGCTATTGAAGGTCTATCATTAGAGTGCAGCATTAGTCAGGACATCGTTAACCGAGTCATGATTGTAGTTGTATTTTTGTACAAAACGTAAGCAAAGTCTTGTGGCCAAACCAGCCTGTTTCCATTTATAAAAACTGTTTGACTGTGGTGACAAAATGGTGGCAGGGACATTCATATATATTTGTCTTAAATGAGCAGGGGATTTTTTAATTATAAATGTGTATGGTTTTAAACGGTGTTTCAGCATAAGCTGTTTCTGACGTGATATGGTCCCAGTGCAGTGTGTGGCAGGGCAGGGTGAAGGTCTGTAAGGGGAAATCGCTACCATGATGTCATTTTCCCAGGTAGTTTCATGTTTGTAGTCATTTTAACTTGGGTGTGTGCAGGCATGTTCAGCATGCTGGTATGTGAAAGCCAGTTCAGTAGACCAGCAGGAGATGAATGCTGCTTACTGGACTGTGACAATATCGCTTACTGAGTTATGAAAGCAGTGTTTGAGCAACAAGTCAGCCTTTTTATGTAACCTGATTTTTATCGAGTTTTTAACTGGAAATGAAGTGTCGCTGTGTTTTGTTCTTGAGTAGCTAATCCTGACCCTCTTGACAAAGACCTACGTAGATTTCATCCTTCGGTTCAGTAGATAGTGTAGAAAGCATCAAATATTTTCCACTGTACAATGTCAAGACTAACATAAACAGCCTGGCAGTTTATGTGGGGGGTCTGTTTGAAATCTGCTGGAATTCCTGGCCTACTATGGCTTCAGTTTTGGCTGTTTATCATGCTCACAAACTCCTGAGTCTGAGCATGGCATTTTTGCGAGTTCTTGTTATTAGGAACTTCTATAGTGTTTCGTTGGTGATCTTTCTTCCCAGAATTCCTGCGATTTCTCTTAAGCTGGATGCACATTGTTGCTTCCTTGTAACATGCTCATCTTGTCCTGATGCTTTTCCTAGGGAGTGACTGGCATTGTTTCAGTAAATGAAAAGCCACAAACCTCGTCACTCTGACACACTTGGAAAGGGTGCAAACAGTGCTCTGCTAATGCAGCTCTGCTGGACATACAGAGCTGCTTTAACAAGGTGCAGAACAATGCGTGCTGACTTTATACACACGTGTAATGTGCATTTGCAGGCGTATGTATGAAATTGTGTAGCGGAAGACTGTGGTTTAGCTGTGTTTACGTTGGCAGCTTCTCCTCCTGCGATTCCCCAGAGGTCCAGGGTTTCACAAAACACCCATGTGTAGCTTTCAATTGCACAGGCACATTTTCCTATGTGCTTCAAATACTTACACATGCTGTGTGTGTTTTCAGTCGTGGGAGGGATTTTTCCACATCCTGACCTCTCCCTGGTGTAGTGGGAGCTAGCAAAACGGTCCCAGTCTGCTGGTGGAGAAACAATAGGGATCACGCCGACCTCTAGGTGTGTCGAGATTTGTTGTTTCAACTGATCAACTCCTTCACGCTCTAGAATTTCAGGGGGTCTATCGGTTCCTGTTTTGCGATAGGGCCTGGAATAAATTGGCTGCTACTGTATTTTCCTGAAAAATTAACAGGAAATAGGTTAATTTTTGTGGTTCTGTTATTATTAGTATTTCAGATGTTAATGAGTGGCTTTTATTTGTAGAGCCTACTCAGCTAACAGAGTACATTCTGAGAATGTAGCCAACATTATGCGAAGGTCCTCTCAAAGCTGGCAGAGAGTGTGCATTTTAGCAAAGGTTCTGTCAGTGTCAGCATGATAACATTACCTGAACATCCTTTTTAAAAAAATAAATAAATGCTATGTGTGTATGTGTATACCTCGAACCCATGACCTTTTGCGGTGTAAAGCGACAGTGTTCCCCACTGCCCTATCATGTCCTTAATTTATTGTTTTGATAATATTCTCAGTAGTTGTTGTAGTGGAATAACGTTCTGGGAGCATCAGGAAAACTGGACACATTGAACGTTTTTATACCTTAATCGTGACATTCAGTAAACGTTCCTAGAAATGAAAAATTGTTAGCGGGGCAGTCAGCATTTGGGGCATTTTGTTTTTAGTTGACAAAATGATCGACTTGCTGTCCTTTGGATAGACTAAGGAGTCTGTCCTCTGGGAGATAGCGTGGGTCCAGTTCCCTATAGGAAAATCCAGGTCACCGCCAAGTTTATGAAGCTGACAGCAAACGATATTAACAGTTTAATGAAAACCATTGTTTTTGTCCTTTTTTCCTGAGGGGCAGTTTTTGGCTCATGGACGAGTATCCAGATGTGCATAATTAATGGGGGTTCAGGGAGAGAAAAGCTGGAATGGGCTGTGCAGCAGCAACAGATCAGGGGCCGCAGGGATCCCAGCCGCTGAAGATCTGGAATCATCTGGCCCATGTGGGTGAGGGACGAGCATGTGCCTTAGTGTTATGAAGTTTTATAGAGTAAGGGAAAGGTGAACCGTGCTTTAACGTTCACCACTGGGTATGGTGCCTGGAAAAACCACAAGCCTTGTTTTGTGGACCACTGCTCGCTTCCAAATCCCACCCTTAACTGGAGCTAATTTCCCATGGCACGATTCATGGTCTTCCAGTCATGGAAGTTAAGGTGTTCAGCCCTAGAACATTCTCAGTTTCTTCCTGTGATGTTCTGGGTTTCTGTCACTTGCAAGGGTAAGGCTGCCTTTTGGCAAAAATAAACCCACAAGTGATTCACTGAAACACTAGATGATCAACGTTGTGGTTCCCTAACCTCTGCCCAGCTCATGCTGAGACTAGCTTCTCTAGAAGTGCACCAGGCTTATCTTCCACCATTTGGCCTGGTTCCTTTTGGTGTATGCTTCCAGCCAGGGTTGACCATCTCATCCTCTAAGATGTTTGCTTGGAATTGCGTTTGTTACAGAGCACGCTCGCAGGGCTCGTCGGCTGCAATGCAGTTTTAGTGCTTTAACTGCAGTTCCATTCCAGTCACACCTGTCTCTAACTGTGCCCCTCAATAATAACCCTCAAAGAGTTTTTTTCATGGTACACAGAATGACCACAACGGAGATTGTGTTTTATCTGGTCTTTCAGCCTGTTGCTCTCCACACCATAAGGCCCCAGTCAAAGCCAGCTAATAAGTGTGTGAATCATGCAACAGGCAACGGATGGTAAGAAGCCAGCTTCAGTGAGAACCTGAACACAGGGACAATCCACTGGGCGTGTGTCAGTCAGCGATTGCATGAGTCGTAAACGATAGTTTTGATGGCGAATCTCTGCAAGTATTGTTAGGCTGAGATAGCAGTCTCTGCAGTGCAACATCTCACATACAACCATGGGAAAATTTAAGCCACCGCAGCACAATTTTTTGTTACACTCATTACTCAATTTATGGGTATGCGTCTGTGAATAATATATATTTGTTTTTGCAAACTGCAGCCTGGTTCTTCCCTGTTTTTCATTAATGAAGGGCTTCTTCCTTGCTTTATGGGACTTCAGTCCTGCTTCCAAGAGCCCGATACAAACTGTCCAAGCAATGAAGTTCACACCTGCGCTTAATGTTTCCCATTCATTTTGAAGGTCACTTGATATCACCCTACAAGTCATGAGAAACTGTCAGATAAGGTAACGGTCATCTCTGCCATTAGATGGTTGCTTTCGCCCTTTACCTGGCTGGTTTCTGGTCGTTCCCAGTGTCTCCTACTTCATCTTATTCTTGTGTACTGCTGTCTTAGACATTTTGAACCTGGAAGCAACCTGTTGCTCACCATAGCCTTTTGCCAGCAGAACCAGGATTAAACCAGGATTTAAAAATGTAGATTTGTGTAAAAATATAGAGTGGTCTCTTATTTTTTCTGTGGCTGTAATTATAAGAAAGTAAGCACAAGGATAAATAATCAGTTTAAAAACAGTCCAACACTTAGTGCTCAAAGTAAGGTGAAAGTTCTTTAGTGTATTTATACGGAACTTGGCAAGATGTGAAAAGTTTTGTAGTTTCTGTACCTGGAATAATACATAAGGGTTTTGTGGGGAGGAGAGTAGAGTTAGGGTTAGTCATGTGGTTGGTCACCGTTTGTGAAGACAGCTTTTGATGCTGTAGGGAGCGCTTGTGTGTGTGAAAATCACCCACGCAGTTATGTAATGGCTGTCTTCAAAGAACTGATCTTTCACCCCTGAGATAAAAGCTTATTGAATTTCTAAGCACAGTCCTTAAATACATAATGTACTTAAATACATAATGCCTTGAATATACAAAGGAAAGAGGCCCATCTTTTTGGAGTCTGACGGCACTTAACAGAACACAAGGTGATGATTTTTGAAAGGCCTATTACATGACAAAGAGTGATTTAATCACCAAGACGAGTTCACCGTTAACCTCTTAATCACTTCAGTGCCTTTCTTCAAATATTTTTTTTTCCTCAGCAGAAAAATATTTTGAGATATACATTGTAATACTTCACCTTATTAAATGCTGAAGCGTAGTATTAAACTGAAATTTTAGTAACAGCCAGTAAAGAAAGTAAATCTGTTTTATAATTAATAGTAGTAGTGGTATATTACACACACACATTTATGTAAAGCAACTTACAATATGGTTAGTTTACCCAAGAAAACACAGATTTGTATATTTAATTTATAAAATACAACTCCTAGTTTAACCCACAACGTTTTGGTCAAATTTCTCGCTATGCCAGTACCTCTTGTAGAACAGTGTGAAGCCAGAGACAGAATAGCATTTGTCAGAGGTTCAAAAGAAGAGACTCATTCACTTCAGTATTTGATCAGTCTGATTCAAATAGGTGAACTTATCTACCAGCATCCATTCGCAATATGAAAGCTGGTCTCTCCCATTTTTGGGGTCATTTGGTCCCCGTGTTGCGCTGTCCCATGGGGATGTCTGTGATGTGACCTCTAACGCGGGAAGGAACCAGGGTTCCAAATGGTTCTGTTTTGTTTCAGCTCTGATCTTATTTCCGCAGTAAAAAAAATCATTTTCACACACAGCAGCTGACCTTGGAATTGGCAGGAAAGCGGAGAAAGGCAACATAATCACGGTAGAAGGTTGCGGATCTTCGTGCAGGAAATGGCGATGCCTTTATTTGCTCTGCAGGGCGGCCTGGCGCTCTGTCCTCTTTACGAGGCCTGACTTTGCCGCAAGAAGCTGAAGCCAGTCAGTGATAATTGAGTTTAAATGTTCTATTTTCCTCTTAAGCTGCTGTTATTTTTATGATCGCTGTGTTGCCTGTTGCCAGAAAACTGAATTTAATCCTAGCTTCCCTTTTGCCAAAAATGTTTCCTGTGCCATCCTGGAGTTTTGGAATCGCCAGTGGTATTACTGAGGATAATGTAAAATGTATAAGCAGGGAGAGCCAGTGAGGTAAAACGGATTTTAGAAGTGTACCGGAATCGCGCGCTGCCATGCTCGCATTGGCTCAGGAGTGAAAACGGGAAGGAGGTAATGCTGTAAATAGAACAGTATAGTGATCCCTCGGTGGCCTGGTAGTGCAGTGGTTAGCACCTTTGCCTCACACCTCTGGAGACCAGGGTTCCAGTCTTTTTCCCAGCTCTACGTGTGTGCAGCTTACATGTTCTTCCTGTCGTCCTGCGGTTTCCTTTGTGCGCTCCAGTTTCCCCCCACATTCCAAACACATGCTAAGGTGCTTTGGAGTTATCACATTGTCAGTAGGTATGCATGTGTGAGCCCTTTGATGGGTTGGTATCCCATGCTGGGTTATTCCCTGCCTTGTGCGCTGAGCTTCTGGGATAGGCTCTGGACCCCCAAGACCCTACATTGGGCAAGCAGGTATAGAAAATGGATGGGTAGTGATACTTTTTTCAAAATTCTCTTTTCACCTATCCCATCTTTTTCCTCTATGAGACATGCATATAGGTGAGAGAAATCTTAGAGGTCACAGTGCAGGGTCAGCCAGTGTGTGGCACCCCTGGAGCTGTGGGTTGTGGGCCTTGCTCAGGTTCCCTTCAGTCTGCCAGTCTTGGGATTTGAACCAGCTACCTTCTGATCACGGGTGCGAAGACTTAGCCCGCAGAGCCACATAATGCAGGTAGAGGGAGGGTACAGCTCAGGAGAGAAGGACCCAGCACAGTCTGACATCAGCACTACAGAGAAGGGGGGTTGCCTGTTTGCTCTTTGTTTAAGGTATGTGAGGAAGGCCTCGCCCAGGCCGGGGCTCACAGAACCTACACTGTGCTGCCCTTCAGGATTACCCTATCGTCCTTTCAAAATACCTGCTATTTACTTTAGGCTTGTAAAATCTAGCAGTATATTCGGGTGCTGGAAAGACAAACACGTTCACTAGAGGTCACCTTTCAAAAAGAGAGACCTTTAAAAATGACCGAAATGAAACGGGGGGGGGGTAATATGTTTTCTCATTTATTTCAGAATGAAGAAGTGCATTCACTACTTCATACTAACAGACAGGCCTTTTTAAAATCTATTTTAACTTTAGCTGGTAAATTGAATCTATCTTAATTCTGTCATGATGTGATACAATTCAAAGCAAACTCCGGCTATCTTCCCAGACTTGAGACAGTCCTGAGGAGTGTAAAAAAAAAAACGTGCCCTCAGCTTGAATGGCATGTGTTTTTCTTTCTGTGAAGCTGGAGACATTTCCAAGTCTTTTACAAGCTTCTTGCTATGAAGCTGTTAGCCTGTTTTAATAATGTTCACGAGTAGTTTTCTAAACTCTGCGATCACATTTCACGGAAAGTCTCTCGCTATCCCTAAGGCCCTTTGGCTTTCTGTAGGGTTTCACAACTGCCCCAGCGCTTGCAGTGAAGGGATTAACATGGGCCGGCTGAAGGTGCTTATTCAGAAATCACGGGTGCAAATTTCAGTCCACATTCAGAATAACAAGCTGGATTCCAGGAAAGGCCTGCGTCAAACTCACTTTTCTCATCTGAATTCCTCTGTCCAGACTGATTCTGCTACAGTCCAGGGAAACGCAGATTGTATCCTTATTAAATGATTGATTCCCCCTCCCTAATTTTGAAACACATTCAGAGTTCGATGGCACAGTGCTGTGGTCACCTCTGGGTGTATAACCATCATAATGTTCTTGTTGGTTTTGGTAAAGCAGATGTCCAATCGGGGAGCTGTCGAAACACTGTAATAGTTGCGTAGTAAAAGTAACTATTTTGAGCACCATAGCTATGGGTGCGGAGAGAGATGCATATAGCCCTGGATGAGGGGTGCTGTAAGGTGATGCGTGACTGCTCAATTTATATCTGCTTTACAGTATCGTTATAGCGCGTTATAATGCTGTCGTATGGTATTCTGTGAAATGAAGATGATCCAGTAATCAGTATGCTTCCTAGCACTGCCCCATATCTTAAAGCCAGGTCACGCAAGACCCTCGTGTGATGTTTGCATGTTAAATTATTAAACCGAAGCAGGAAGTATACGAGGTAAAAAAAAATAAAAAATAAAAATCGGATGTAGAGGAAGTCAGCTCTGTACAAGCAAATCAGCTTTTTAATGAGTCATGCATCTGTGTAAATTCTTTTATACTTTTGACGCACTTTGAATTCCTCTTACAAGAGGATAGGGCATAACATTGGTGTCTGTTTCTTGTCCCTGCAGGTTCAGTTTGTGGCTGTGGGGTGGGGTGTGGGATTAGGGTGCAGCCCAGGGCTGAATTAACCAGGGTCATACTCTTGGTGATGGATTAACTGTTTCTGTGAGTCATGTCATCTGCAACATGTCCAGGTTGCCCAGAGCAAGGTAGCTTACCAGATGGCTGCCTGTTTGTACGCTGCAGTCTCCCACCTTTTTCCTTGTTTTCATATCTAGCTGTCTGAAGTTCAAGAAATAATGCAATTAAAAGCGGACCCCTTAGAGGACCCCTGGTGTAGAGCAAGGTACTAAACTTGAACCACTCCTTTTAAATATCCAGTTGCATAAAAAATAGGTAAAAATTATAATCGTCTTTGGAGCTTTGTGGAGCCCTGAATTGTTTCCACCGTTCCTGTTGCCCCAAATGCACCCTGAAAGGCGGCTGGCTTTCTCACAATCCCGTGGGACCCCCGAGCAGTGTATGATAACGGCTGGGATTGTACCCATTTGGCTGATCACACCTGGAAACGCCAGTGCTCCTCACGGCATGGGGCTATTGACGATTTAGACGTCCTTGATGATCCAGCTCCGTTTTCCATGAAGACCTGAAAGCTTAAATGCATCTCCAGCAGAGATAAAGCATTATAAATTCAGTTCTGGAGGAACGGAGACACAGGTTTGGACTAAAACTGGAAATTAGATATGAATGTGAATCGTGAAATGTTTTTAGTGGAAGCAGAAACTGACTTGATTTTTTTTTTTTTTTTTAAGTCGCAAAGGGAGATGTGTTAGTGAAATACCAGTATCTGAGCTTTGTATCTGGGTCACCTGAACCATACATATTTCTAAAGACATAAGATGATATTTCAGTAGCTGTCTTTGGATTGAGGATGAATTTATGAGTTGTTCATAAAACTCAGACAACTGTAAATCAAAATTACTTAATGAAATGAAGTGTTCCACGTGTCCTTAATTTGAGAGAGTAACTTCAATGTAAATGAGCCATAAAACTGGCCTTTTCCTGCAGGCCACGAAGACCACCATTCCTATAAACTGAAACCAAAGAGCAACCAAATGCACACTAATTACAGCTGCTAAATCTTCTCAAGCTATTCAGTCCCATAAAAAGATTCCCTCTGAGTTTTGTGGGCCTCACCTCCATTCACAGTTTCTACAGTAGGACTGTTTATGCTGTGGGCTTTACTGGAGCTCTGCGTCCACATTGACAATGAGAGCTGATAGCTTTATGGAAGAAGGTAACGTTCCCTCACTCAATGGAGGGAGGAATGTGTTCTACGCAGTCTTAACATTGAGTACAATGTACAGAACCGACCAATGCCCATTCATTTAAACCACGCCCTTGTTAGGAAGCAAACCAATCATTGTTGATCTTTCTGCTTCAAGTCTTGTAAGGCAGCACACATAAATAGTACATTGTTATTGTCATTGTTCATGTAGAACATCACTATTTGTACTGTTTCCAACAATACTACATATTATATAAAAATAAAAGAATTATACATGAATTGTGAACTGAAGGGCAGTAGTGCAGAAATGACTACTGGTGAATATGGAGATTCTTTTGCTAAACAGCAGGTAGCAGATTGCATTCTTGGAATTCTGCTGGTCAACTGCTCGGGGTTGGCTCATGTCGTGCTTCCTGTGAATTCACATTGGTGTTGGAGCAGCTTAAAGTTAGCGTCCTTGTTAATCAGCGGTTGCAGTTTTTGGACTTGTGTTAGTCTTGGTTGATTTTTGTTAAGTCTTGGTCATTGTAAAGTGCACTCTGCATCGTTTAATTTGCCCCCTTAATGACTAAACTGCTCATATAACCTACTCACCTACACTTAACTAGTTAGAAAATGCTTGTGAAAAGGGGTGATGTCAGGGATAAACCCCTCTGGAGGCCTGTATGTATTTGAAAATTGTTTGAAGTTGAGGGTAGAGTTCAGAAGCAATGGTCCGACTCTTGTGGTTTTTACATCTGCGGGACATGTTTGTTTTCTGTCTGGTTCATCACCCTGTTTCATCCTTCAGTACCCCTGTCACTGGGACCCCTTCACCATAAAAAAGAGCTGGATTTTTTCTCATCCCTTTCTCATTTGCTATGGATGATGGAACACATCATTTTATTAATCCCTGGCCCTACCTTCATGCCAGGTACAGCGTTCAGGGCATGAAGAGACTCACAGAAATACCACTCAAAGCAGCCCCGGTGTGAGGGAATCGCCATAGTCTGAGGAACGGAGAATGATATGGAAGGTGTCTGCAATTATAAGCTTGGTCTGTACTTGATACCAAGTCCTTAGCGGCACTGATCCAACGAAAGCGTGACTCGCCATAATAGGACCCCATAAAATTTGCACCATTGTTATTTCTCGCAAGCGTTTTTTTAATGAGGCATTGCTTGCATGTGTTTTCTCTGCAGGGCATACAGGACGCTTCACCAAAGCTCTGCTCTGCACCAGCCTGCTCTTCCTGCTGGGACATTTAACCTTCCAGATATGCTTGCACACCATCCCAGGGCTGGACGACCAACTCGGACACAACTGTAAGAAATCCCTGGACCACAGCTGCAGGGGGTGGACCAAGTACCTGAGCAATATTGTTCTCTTAGTCTAGAATAAGGATAAATGCTTAATTAAAAAAAAACTTCTCAGATATCAGATGATGTACTTTGACACTATAATATCCACCATTTTTCTTTTTATCTTAATGACTGGAAAGTATTCCGTGGGTCTGCGATTCAGCCAGGTTCCCAGCTTCTTCTCTTCCATGGATTAGACTAGATGGTAACACTTTACTTGACTGGGCACAAATATAGTATTATGCTACTACTTACGTATTAAGTAATCACAAACTAAGTCTTAGTTACATACTGATCTCATGTTAATTAATCATTAATGAACCATGACGCATGTTTTATCTCAAGCAGTAACTATATTTCTTACTATATCTTAATTCTGTAAACCTTTGTAAACTACTGAAGGAACTAGTAATGAATAACACAAGTGAAATACTGGTCTCATGTTTGTTCATCAGTAATGAATCATGACGCATCTTTTACCTCAAGTAGCAACTATATTTGTTCATGATTTGTTCTTAAATAGTAAGAGTTATTACTAAGTAATTATGCCCTGTCAAGTAAAGTGTTACGGATTAGAATAGATTAAATTTGATTCAACTTTGTCATTGCACAAAGTACAAATACCCAGAGCTCTGTACCCAGTAGCGCTGGGCACCTGTAGCCCGTTGAAACCCAGCCGCGTGCTCTGACACCTCGCCGTGGAATGGAGGCGTGGCGGTGTGTATGGAATGCTCACTGTTCTTTGCTTGGTCTTGTCTGACAGGCAGCTCATGGGAGACCTTAACGCACCACGTCGGCGTGTCCAGGTATGTGTTTGGGGGCAGCGGGGGTTGGCTTTAGTAGCTACTGGAACGCAAATGCATTGACTGGAGGGTAATGTCAAAACTGTCCCAAACCGCTTCAAATTGAACTAATCATTTCTCTCTCCAAAAACATTTTCACAAATGTAAAGGATATTTGGTAACTCTATTTTGCCAATTTATGACTTGTCATTATTTGTCTTAAAACCCACACTGAAATTATCCATTGAAATCAGTCAGTCAGTCAGCCAGTCTTTATTTATATAGTACTGTTTTAACCACAGGGTTTACAAAGTGCTTTACAGATATTTAAAAGAAAGGAATTAGTATAAGCATGCCCAGAAAATAGTCTCCAAAATAAGCAAATAAAATTACTGATTATAATACTTACATGAAATGATAAAATAACTGATTGTTGTAGATTATTATATTCATTGTGAGAAAGACATGCTTTCAACCTAGTTTTGAAAGTACTGAGACATTCAGTAGCTCTCAGATTTTCTGGGGGAGAGTTCAAAAGTTTGGGACCATAGTGAATAAAAGCCTCCGCCTCCATCCTCAACTGCGTTTTAGGAATAATAAGTTACTCTCGGCTAGTCTGAGACATCTGCCTGAGACATACTCTACAGTCATCTAGATAATTTTAAGGGCAGTAATTCCACCAAAAATATTGGTCAATTTCATCTTCAATTTTTTAGTAGAAGGCTACAAAAATAATCACCAGGAACCAAAGTAAAGCTTGAAAAATGCAACAAATAAGTAAATAACTAAAAGTTCTTCAGGGGATGCATAGCAAAATCCCACAATGGCTGTGGAAAAGAAAATGAGGTCCCCACTCATCAGGTTAGGGGGTACCCCAATAACCATATCTTAAACGTCATTAAAGATAATGAATTGCTATCTTTTGTGTCCTTATTTGGTATTTGAAATCTAACGTGGGCTAATTGTTTATTTTGCTACTTGAAACTGTCTAAAAGATAATTAGTATCTCCATACCTGCCTCCAGATAATTAACCTGAAGTATTTTTGAGGTATCGTTATTATAACTTAATCTTTAACACACAAACAAGTACAGCTCACGTTCACGAACAAAATGGAACAAAACTAAACTAAAATGCCACATAATGTTCCTTTGCCTCACACAGAAAAACGGAATGACACGTGCAAAATTATTATAAGTAACAGATACAAGAGTGCTTGTTATAATTACCAGCAATGCAACAACTGATATTCAGTAAAAGGAGGGGTAGCACAAGGAGCAGGGGGGTAAATTAAAAATACTGGGTCATGCCATTACAGTCAAGCAGCCCTTTTGTGCAGCATATTTGAGTCATTGACCAATATATTAAAAAAGGTGTCCAGACAGTATAAAATTCACTCCATTCTACATTTAGACCTGTTGGTCAAATACTCCATTGGTATAGCTCTACATACTAACCCATGCCGTCCCGGCAGTGTAGGTGGCCTGTCATCTATCCATGTAGGTAGAATGTTTTTCTGGGCTACTGAAAAGCTTCCTTTGGTGGGAACCTTACCATACGCACTGGGTAAACCAAGAAGTGAACTCTGAAGTTCCACACCCATCTGAATATGAAGATCAGATTTTGTTGACAAATATTACCCCAATATTTTTCAGCATAGATACAGGTCCACATACAGTGTTTATAACTAACCCCTCTATTAAAGAGTTAGAACAAAACTTGATACTTTAATCCATTTTGTGCCTGAGTTGGTGTGTGTGCAGAATTCTAAAATGTCTCCTTAAATTTGTTGAATATAAAGATCTTATTCATACATTTTCATATTTCTGCCCGTGACATTTCTTCTGTTTTACAATTTAATTCTTTTTTCCTGATGTGTCATAAATAATCAGCACGCAAATTA
Organism: Mormyrus iriodes; assembly: GCA_011763525.2. Lineage (NCBI taxonomy): Eukaryota > Metazoa > Chordata > Actinopteri > Osteoglossiformes > Mormyridae > Mormyrus > Mormyrus iriodes. Next base: position 17,109,476 of record JAAGVU020000008.1, read on the forward strand.
CTAGCTTGACAAAGTATTTTATAAAATATACTATAATAAACTATTTTTTCGTGCTGTGTCTTTGTCTGCCTGTGTGTGTGTGTGTAAACCAAACCCCCCTCCCCCAAAAGGTTACCCCTGAACGATCACTGGATGGTGCTGCGTCTTATAGCCCCGGACCTGGGTGTCTTCCTCGTCTCTCTGGTCACCCTAATCCTGGGCTATCGGCTGCTGGGCAGGAGGGGTAAAGAGCTGGAATTGGAGGCCGCACACAAGGTGAGCTGAGCACAGAAACATTTCCGGGGTCCTGGGCAAAGTGATAGTCTGTGCTGTGGGCACACGGAGACAGACAGTCATCTGCAGGAGCACCTACTTGTCTTCTGCTCACTGCACACTCGCTCGATGGGGTTGAGAGTTTCCTGACAGTCAGCTGAGGAAGCGAAAGCGGCCGTGTCGCCACGTGGCAGAGAAACTCATGATGTGTGGTATCTCACCCCCCACAGCCCACACCAAGTAGCACAGCCCAATCCTCCGCTTGTAATACTGGGCCCTTGTTAAAGATGGGAAAAAAAATCCCCTGATCCGGGTTCAAAATGAACAGCTATCTTTGCTTTGTTTTCTGACCTTCATCGCCATAGCTGGTAGGTGGCTCTAATTGCCATCCCTGTTGACTTAAAATTAGTTAAAAGATAAACAGAAAGGATCGTCACACAGCTGCAGCTTGGCAGTAAAACGTCTGGCAGAGCCACGCGACACTTCTGACGCGGGAGCACAGTCATTTTGAGCAGTTCTGTTTTGCGTGGGGGGGGGGGTAAGCGCGTGGGCGGATCGCAATTTACAGAGTCTGCTGTATCCACAGCTGCACATAATGAGGACCGCAGGGTTCCGGCATGTCTTCGGGGGGGACCGCAGGGTGCCGAGCTTGCCGGCATGTCTTCGGGGGGGGAACGCAGGGCGCACTTTGCACATCTGTGATAAAACGAATGCTGGTGACTAGCGGACTTTCTAACTCGTCCGGCAAAGAATGACTTTCCCCGAAATCCCCTGACAAAGAATGACTTCCTCTTTGCTGTGGTTTGTTCTTAAACCAAGTGAAAAACTAAAATCCTGACTTGCCAGTGAGCCTTGGCACCTCTTTTTTGGTATTTCTGCCTTAGACATGTTCATACCCTTCAGTTAGCTGCCAAGCTGGGCTGAGGCCTTTTATTGTTCGAACATGACGTGTTTACTGTGATTTCGTCTTGGGCCACCAACAAGAAGCTGAGGTAATTGGGTGGGCTCCGCGTTTGCTGGTGACAAAGGACTATTGTTTAGGCCTCTAAGTTTCCACAACTGGAGCTTTGGAGGCTGGCATGGCTGGGGAGCAGTGATGGTCAGTGGTCACAAACACATTCCCAATCAACCCTCCCCCCCCCATAGCCTTTCATTCAAAGAAAAGCTTCTCCCATTTAGAGGGATATAAAAAGGCCAGTGCAATTCTTTTCTGATGTGATTTCCCCCCCCCACCTTATTTCCTTGTTGTCTTTGTTTCCACCGTCCCAGTTTCTCTTCATCAGACAAATTCTCTCTCTCTCTCTCTCTCTCTCTCTCTCTCTCTCTCTCCCTCCCTCCCCCCCTCCCTCCCCTCTCTCCCTCCCTCCCTCCTCTCCCCCTTTCTCCCCCCCTCCTTCCCTCTCTTCTCCCCCCTCTTC
>JAAGVU020000008.1:17117953-17143774 GCA_011763525.2 Mormyrus iriodes
TATATTTAGATATGCTTGCATATAAAATCCGCAATACAGTGAAGCCGTGAATGTCGAAGCGCGATATAACGAGGGATTACTGTAGTTCCTTTTTTTCTTACCCAACTGCTTGACCCAAATGACTAACTGCCATGTTAGGCCAAAGCCAGAAAGGGACTGCCAAATCGGGGCATACCACTTGACACTATTTTTAAAGAGTGAATAGACACACCATGTGTTGACTGATACTATGGTGACCTACACAAATGGCATTGCCTTTTTGGCTCTTAGCAGAGGTTGAGTTTTAGGCATACTTGTGCTATCTTGGTGGTCTTTCTTCAGGCTGTATTCTCTGTCTTCCCCCAGACTCTTCGGTCTCAAAGCAATTCTAAATCCAGGAAATTGCTCATCTTTTTCATACGACTTCACTGTGAACACGGACCATGTGTGGCCGGTGTATGCTAACCCCGGGATCCTCCTGCTGCTGTACTTCGCTATGGCGATGGTGTTTAAAATCGGAAGTCATGTGTCCACGGAAAAGGTTCTTTAAACTTTCGAATATTGAAGTTAGTTTGCATGCTATGTAGCCATAGCGTACCCATGCTCGCCCTTTCAACTCGGTATCCTCTGATAAATATGCATATCTGCTTGTAATTTTACCCAAATCTATCCTGCCTGACAAAAAGAAAACATTGCCATTTGAATTTAGATAAGCAAATACTTAAGAGCCGGTGATTGCATCATTATTGCACTGATTAATATGTTTCAGCTGGCAAGAATTCCTTTAACTTTAACTGATGCTGTACACAGAGTCTCATTTCTTTGTCATGTCTGATAATGTATCCTGTGATCGTGGAAAATATGTTCAGAAGGGGCAAATTATTTTATTTGGGCCTGCATCAATCAAAGAACACTAAGGAGAATACTAATGCTGAAAGTATTGGAATTGGGTTAAGAAATGTCCAGTACATTGTTAAAACCTGGAAAGAGAGTGGTGGAAATGACTACGGAGTGCCTCAACACTCATGTCGTTAATACAAGATCTCAAGAAGAATGAATGCAAATACAAAAAAAATCATGCAAATCTGAATAAAAATAAATGTTAGGACATTGCATAACCTCGTGGTAGCGATGCCACGACAAACGCACGCCGTAATCAAAGCTGAAGATGGTCCCATGGAATTTTAAAACAGTGAGGTCATGGTCAGTTGTGGACTGCTTACCTTGAGGTATTCATTTTGTTGTTTGAAAGCGAGATGAAGCACAGTCCAGCAGCAGGGTGGAGGTCATTGGAACAGGAATGGAGCAGGTGGAGTTAAGCTCTCGGGGTTCGCATAGGAAGTCTAATCAGGATGACAGTAAGGTAGGTAAGAGTTCTGTCTTTATTGATTTATTTTTGCTAGCTACCTTTTTATGTTGGATACATTTAGGCTATCAAAGTAACTCATGCAGAAAGGTACCATTCCAGGGAGCCTCTGGTATTTCAGTCATTCATGTCTGCCTGCAGTTAATGGTGGTGATGGTGGGCGTACTGCTGTTTATTTCACCATTATCATCTTCTATAACGTTATGATCACATGCAAACAGTGCGTTCCCATGTCCATTCTAGGAAATGCTGCTGACTGCCGATCCATTGCCAAGATGTGAATCTGAGAGCACCAGGGGTCATATCATCAACGGTTCCAGCCACCAGGACCTAGGTATGAGAATTTTTTTATAATTAGACTTGCGGAGAAATTCAGCCTCCATCTAAACATTTTCCCTTAATGACCTGTTGAATTATCCTTGTACTGTCTTCCAGGTCTAAGTGGCGCCCCCACTGGACCTGATGGGGATAATCCCCTTCACATTGTGGGTCGGATGATCATGCAACAAAGCTATGTATGTGCTCTGATTGCAATGATGGTAAGAGTGCTGCCCTAAATAATTTTACTCATGCTTCTTTAAATTTTAATATTCTTTCAGTTAATTACTTCTATAGGATTTAAGTTTCCCATTATTTAAATCAGGGGTGGCCAGTCTTATCCAGAAAGGGCCGTTGTTGCAGGTTTTCGCTGCAACTCCCTAATCAGATTACTAATGCTGCGTTACATTATCTCGGAGGTCGGAAGTGGGAGCTGGGAATGACGTCACACGTGAGTTAACCGTGTTCCAGTACGGCCAGTCGGAAAGCCATGTAGCAACACCAGGGACCTGTTTCAAAAAGCAAGATTTCTTGCTCAGTCGGATAACTTGTCAGATTTAATTTACGCACTTTAAATGGCCTTTATCTTTGTTTACTTACATTGATCCCAGACTACCTTAAATCCGACATGTCCGGCTAAGCAAGAAATCCTGTTTTCTGAAATAGGCCCCAGTTCTATGCTGGTTAACTTAGCCATTGTTAGCAATATCAGTTGATAACAACACATCACACAATATTTTGCGCATAAAAATGCTGTAGCAACACGTCTACAGATAGCGGCTGGACAGCACTGCGTGTACGACTGATTTAATGAGCCACAAATGAAACGCAAATGCTAATAAACAGTATAAAACTGCAGCTTTAACTTCTGCTGATGAAGGGCGCAGCCATGTTGAATTCTGAGGTCGGGCTTGTGTAGATTCCTCTGACTTTCTGTGTAGGAATTCTGACTTCAGGGGGCGTTCCAGTTGAAATTCCTGACTAGGAACTCTGAATTTCCGAGTTAGGAATTCAGATGGAATGCAGCATGCTTAGAGGACTGATTTGATGAAGAGTTCTCATACCTGGGTTTGAAAAGCTGACCGAAAGCTTATCCCAAAGACTTGCATGTACACTGGCCCTTTGGGGATAATATTGACCCCCCCCGGTTTAAATGATTGAGTGAAATGATATATAATCATTGAGGAATGAATAGTGTAGTAAATGCGATGTGGGTTTCAAACCATAGTCATGAATAGTCTAAGCATTGAGGTGTTATACATATATTTGATTGAGGGGTCCTAATGAGTTGGGTTCTTCTCCAGGTGTGGAGTATCACATACCACAGCTGGCTGACTTTCGTGCTGCTGCTCTGGGCATGTCTGATCTGGATGGTGCGGGCGCGCCGCCACTTTGCCACACTCTGCTCGCCCTTCATCCTGCTCTACGGCCTGTCGCTCTGCAGCCTGCAGTATGTGTGGGGAATGGACCTGGAGCTGGAGTTGCCCCAGAACGTGGGCACTATGAGCTTAAAGCAGCTGGGCCTGGACCGAACCCCACACCCCTGCCTTCGCCTGGGACCCATGGTGAGGAGAGAGCACCAAGAATCGGAGAAAGGGGGTCTCATTTTCAATAACCCCAATTTATGTCGATAAATTGTAAATGCGGTCCAGACATTTTGAATGCTTTTTGATTAGCATTAGTCTGTTCCTCACCCTTCTCCCCTCTTTCCATTGCTTTCAGTTGCTCTACACGTTGACCTTTTGGCTGCTGCTACGACAGTCTGTGAAGGATAACTTCAGCAGGAAAAAGATTTCGACCACCCCCCTGCAAGAAGTAACTACTGGAGGTGGGCACCGTTGACCAGATGGCCACCAAAGCCATCCTGTCCCCTTGTCCTGGCCTCACAAATATTTCTGTGCTGGTCTAGATATCTGATTTATCATTAGCCAGACTATTCTCATATTTTTTTATCATGTATTTTCTGCCATTTCCATGATAAATTCTTAGAAAAATTGTGTAATGTTGAGTGTAGATTCTAGTAGTATGGGTTTTGGGGTTTTGCTTTGCGTTCATTCTGACTGTTCCTTGGTTCATAGAACACAGACACGCACGAAATGTATGGAAAATTTAAGATCCAAAACTGTATTGTAGTTAGTTTTGATGAACTGCTGTATTAACTGTAAGATATTTCCCTGTTCATGCTTATTTATGGTTACCATTGCCCATTTACCTACAGTTGCATGACGTTGTTCGGTTGTCTAGCAGACCCTCTAAAAAGTGTAAATTCTGCACTCTGTCTACTCATGTGTGGCAGCTTAAATACCTGGCAAGGAAGCACAAACATGGAGCTTTTCCTGTAATGACTGCATTACTGTGCTTCATCGTTAATCTTCATACCTTCCTAACAACTGAACTAGCTGAAATTTTACACCAAGGTATGAATGTTCATTTATTTTTGGTCCTAGAGAATGCTGGGCAGAGTGAGTCAGTCCTGAAGGTGCTGGGAGGGATGGCAATGAGCTGCTATGCCAAGTATTGGATTTATGTGTGCGGTGGCATGTTCATTATGGTCAGCTTTGCTGGCAAGCTGGTTGGCTACAAGATTGTCTACATGTTGATCTTCCTGCTCTGCCTTTGTCTCTATCAGGTAGGGTATACCCTAAACTTCACCCAAGTCTTTTATTCGCTTCCACATAATCTGAGCCCCTAGTCACTGACTACAAGATGCTATCATTCATCATCAGCTTTTAGCTCTGCCTACTATGGTTGTCATCACTGTAGCCAAAATCCAACTCTCTCTTCTTGAATACACTCCCCACCCCTTCTTTAGCATTAATATGCTTTTAGCTTCATCTATGCTGGTCACCAACCCTGTGCCCTGACTGTGATGTTCCTTCTCCAAGGTGTACTACTCTCTGTGGCGGAAGTTGCTCAAGGTCTTCTGGTGGTTGGTGGTAGCCTACACTATGCTGGTTCTAATCGCCATCTACACGTTCCAGTTTGAGGACTTTCCTGCCTATTGGAAGAATTTCACTGGGTTTACGGAAGAGCAGTATGACAAACCTTTTTATGTTATAGATGAGTGAAATCTAGTTCTATGCTTTGGATTAAGGAGAATATAATACTGAGCCTCTTGGTGTGGGGTCCTGCAGATTTATAATGTGTTCTGAAATACTACCTGTGCACTTGATACATGGTTATGTGACTTCTATGCAAATTATTAACTAAAGCAATTAAGAGCTAGGGACAGAATTGGATACTCTACAGCCCTCCAGGTAGAGTTGGGCTCTTCTGCCCCACTGTGACAGAGCAGAGTTTATGTGAAGGGACAGCCATCTAGTTTTTAATACCCACTTGCTCTTTCTGCAGGTTGTCTGTCATTGGCCTGGAGACATTCCAGCTGTCAGAGCTCTTCACAAGCATCCTCATCCCAGGGTTCTTCCTCCTGGCCTGTATTCTGCAGCTGCACTACTTCCATAAGCCCTTCATGAAGATCACCGATTTGGAGAACGTCACATCAATTCACAAGTAGGGCTTACAGCCACTTGTCTGCACCCTTAGGCACAGACCGATTGCTCTTACCCTACTCAATGGATATTCCCATCATCTGGTTTATCCCTGCCTGAGATTCTGTGCACTGTACACATATTGTTATTTTGTCCCCACAGGAAGAAGCATGTCCACAGATCAGAGGCACTACAAGCTACAGTACGAACAGGGCTTGAAGAGGAGAATCAGGAGACAGATCTGGGGAGCGATGATTCTGAGGATGAAGGTGAGAATACTGAACCTACCTCCATGATGCCTGTAAGGACTGAGTTGAATTTTTTTCGTCCTTTCTTATACAGCTCTGGGAAAAAATGAGGCCACTCCTATATTTTTAAAAAATCTGCATTTTTAAATCTTGATTCTGCTGGCAGCAGGGTACACAGCAAGGCAGGCTGCTACCAGGCTCAAAGTTTCTAAGACAGCAGTACACAAGAACAAGGTGAAGCAGGAGACACTGGCAATAACCAAAAACCAGCCAAGTAGAGGGCAGAAGCAACTTTCTAACGCCAGAGGCTCCTAGAAGTAGGATGGAAGAAGCGCTTCATCAAGAGAAGCAGGGAAGAACCAGGCACATACCCTTAAATTAAGAAATGAGTGAAACTGAAATTTTTGCTGTAGTCTCCTAAGTTTTTCCAGAGCTGTATATAATTAATATTTGACCTCTGTCCTGTGAGTCCTTCTTGTGTTTTACCTTGGCTTGATGTATTTTAAGCCTGATCTTTCCTGTACTTCTTATGATCCACTTCAAGTGATTCTTCCCCCTCTGCCTGTCCACCTAGGTATGATGCCCAGTAAGTGGGGACTGGTGATGGACAGGCTGATGGTGCTCTTCAGGAAGTTTTCAGAGGTCCTGACCCAGGTGCAGGCCTTCATCTGGAGAGTCCTGGAGCTGCATATCCTCAAGATTGTGGCCTTCTTCATCATCTGGGTGGCACTGTTGGAGGTGAGGGTTCTGGACCAGAAACAAAGCATCTGAAGTGAATCTTAGGCCTGGTACTGTTTAAGCTTCCCCCTCAACACCATCAGTTCTTGATACAAACTTTGTTCCCTCAGCCCTCGGTGATGAACCTGGTGTTGGTGGTTCTCTGGGCCTTCGCCATGCCATACTCCCGTTTCCGACACATGGCCTCCTGCCTGTCCACCGTTTGGGTGTGCATCATCATCGTCTGCAAGATGCTCTATCAGCTGAGCGTTGTCAACCCTCTGGAGTACTCTAGCAACTGCACCATGGTGCGTACAAACAAGAAAACATAAATCCGTATTTATGTTCACACAAACTGACATTTCTATTCCACTGTGCTTAAAATAAAGAGTGGTTCATTCATGGTTTCTTGACAGCACACACACATACAGACTAAAATACTTTTACAACAGACCAGTACTGCTAGAGTGAAAACAAATTTAATTACAAAAAATTATGGACACTATCATGCTGAAAATCTGCTAAGGTGTTTACCCATGGATTTAGTGGCTGTTTTAAAGAACGAGCCCCCTTGTCTGTTTTGGGAATTTACGTCAGCCCAGGTAGAGATTATGACCTCATGAGCTTCTTGTTTATAACAGCATGCGGAATGACTACAGCTTCGTTGTTTGGTCTGAAGTCTTCAAGAGTTAATTTAGCTGAAAGAATGCGTTTGTCAAAATCCTGTTTCTCTTTGCTCATGGCATCGTTCTTTGTCCACATACAGCCCTTCTCCAATGAAACCAACATGAAATATGATGAGTTACATAACTCCACACTTTACAAGGAACCCATAGATCCAGCCAACTGGTTTGGATTCAGAAAGGAGGCTACAGCTCTAGGGTACAGCAAGGTGAGGTGCATTCTCCATGCCCATGAATCAAAAGGGGAGGGGATCCAATCTCAAGGTTCAATATATAGTAAGTAATTGTCTTGACAGCACTGCAGTCTATTGTGGTTTTTAATTTGATTGAAATACATCATTTAGCACTTTTTTTTGTTTACTGAATTTGTGTGGCATCGTTAATAGTAAGGGTTCCCATGTTTTGCATGGGCCGGTAAAATGGCCGGGGGATACCAGTGAATCGATTGGGAGTTGGGAGTTCCTATTTTATAGAACTCAGCTGTTTTACAGCGCTGTTAAGGAGCAGCTAGGCTGAACTTCCAATGAATGCCCACGTACAAGTGTAAGTAGTTTTGGAGCAAGAGCTGCTCAAAATTTCTAGCAAAGCAAGAACCTAATAAGATCATTCAGTGACCAGAAGTGCAACATTAAGAACATGCAGGGAACATAGAGAGGCATTAGGTTATACGGACCCAGTGATAGCAGCATGATGACTGAAATCATGAGCCCAGTGAATATACACTCAGCGGCCTCTTCATTATCTAACCCTGCTCTTTAATTCCAACAGCCTGCTCCTACAAACCATCTTGAAGCACACAGACACGGTCGAGAGGTTCCGTTACTGTTCGACAGAGCTTTGGAATGGGCACTATGTATGATCTCAGCCATTTTGAATGTGCTGTGATTTTTGGTGCTAGGCATGTTGGTTTCAGCACCATTTTGGAATTTTAATGTCGTCCGTTGTCTAGAGTTTACAGAGGACAGTGCTATAAACGGAAAGAATTCAGTCAAAACACCTGGCTAATGAGAGAGGTCAGAGGGGAATGGCCAGACTTGTTAAAGCCAACAGGAAAGTTACAAGTACAAAACTGTCATAGACCAAACCCCATAAGTTTCCAGCACCATGTTAAATCTACCCAGTACCAGGTCAACCACTGAGTGTAGTACATTATTGCTGAGACCTTTCACCTCCCCTGAACTACAATGATTGCAGAAGTCAAGGTTATTGACTTGGGACTATGATGCTGTGGTTGAAGAGATCCTGTGCTTTTGTGATTGTTATTCAGAACCACCTCCTGGTACTGATGCTACTAGTGTTCGAGGCTACGGTGTACCGCCACCAGACACACCACTACAAGCAGCACCAGTGCTCCCCGCCCCCAATTCCAGTCATCTTTCCCAATGCCAACCGGGACAACCTAGACCAGGACCTGCTAACCTGCATCAAATACCTTTTCAACTTTACCTTCTACAAATTTGGCCTGGAGGTACAAAACATAACAAGACACATCTCCGGGTCTCATATAAAACCCCAAATTTTAATATTTTAAAACACTGTATAACCTTATTTGACAATGGTAAAATAATTGATCGGTAATGTTTAATAAACGTTTCTTTATTCCATCAAAATGGTTTTTTCAATTCTAAAATTCTGTTTCTGCCTTCAGATCTGCTTCCTAATGACAGTGAATGTGATTGGCCAACGGATGAACTTCGTAGTCATAATCCATGGCTGCTGGCTGGTGATAATCTTGACACGGCGTCAGCGGGCAGCCATTGCGAAGATCTGGTCCAAATACTGCTTGTTCCTTGTGTTTTTTATGATCTACCAGTACATCCTGTGTGTGGGAATCCCCCCGGTCCTTTGTATAGGTGAATGTCCTGTGCAAGCAAAGCATCTTAACTGAGCTGATTTATGCTGTTAATGTCCTTTGTTGAATGAATGTAGTCAGTTTGCTCATTTTGGTTTTTTAATTGGTATAAGCCAGTAAATATAGCACCTCCCTGTTGTCCACAATTATGATGTGCATGTCCCTTAAAGGGAGTAACTGTATCTGTTTAGATTATCCCTGGAGGTGGAAATCATCCATTACCATCAGCTCCAACCTGATCAAGTGGATCTACCTACCAGATTTTTACACTATCCCAAATTCTAGAAACCTCATTGGTGAGTCCATGACCCCCAAAGTGAACAGACAGTAGCACTGCTGCCTCTCCTTTGTTCTAGTGCCACCACCAAGTTTACTTGTGGTGCATTGTGGACTAAAGTTGCACCTCGTTCTCTACATAGCGGACTTCCTTCTGCTGATTTGCGCCTCACAGCAGTGGAAGGTCTTCCAGGATGAGAAGAAGGAGGAGTGGATGGTCTTTGGTGGAGAGAACACTGACAAGTACAACCCAATGGAAAATAGACCTGTGAATCCTGTGCCCAACTTCATCAACTGCAGGTGTGCTAGTAAATGTATTCACAGAACTATTTTGGCTTGTCTTTAGTAATTTAGCCTGTGCTGCATCCAGTCCTCACCTCAGGTTCACTCCTCTATCACGATCTCTTTGTCAGATGCTACTTGGACATGGCAAAGGTGCTGGTCTTCCGCCACATGTTCTGGTTTGTGCTGGCTGTGGTGTTTGTGACTGGGGCCACACGCATCAGCATTTTCGGGCTAGGCTACCTGCTGGCCTGCTTCTACTTCCTGCTCTTTGGGACCCAATTGCTGATAAAGCCTGCCCGGACACGCCTGGTGCTGTGGGACTGCCTGATTATGTACAACGTGGCAGTCATCATGTCCAAGAATGTACTCTCGGTAAGTGAACTACTTCCCAAGGTGACTTATTTCAAGTTGCTGGAGGCCTTGCAAACCCTGGCCTATCTGTCACAGATCCTGACTTTGTTCTCATATATGCTGGCAGTACTACAATAGAATACATTTAGGGTAAAATGTGTTCATGAGTGTGTTGATGGGGTTTGCGTGTCTATCCATCACCTCCAGATCCTGGCCTGTGTATTTGTGGAGCATTTGCAGGAAAAGTTCTGTTGGGTGATCCAGCTCTTCAGCCTGGTATGCACTGTCAAAGGTTATGACTGTGAGTACATTTTCCAACTTCCAAACATCCGTGTAAGCCACTGCAGTTAAAAATATCATAGCTGTCAGGGCTACTCTTGTCTGACTGTGTGTATGTGACAATGTATGTTACAGTCAACACGACGAGTAATCAGGAGTGCATACTTCCTGTGGAAGAGGCTGGGATCATCTGGGATAGCATATGCTTCTTCTTCCTCTTACTCCAGAGGAGAGTCTTCCTCAGTTTCTACTTCCTGCACGTGACTGCAGATCTGCAGGCATCTGCACTGCAAGCGTCCAAGTGAGATGGGACAGAGCATGTATTCTTCTGCATCTTTGAATGAGTTTATACCCAAATCCTTTGTCCCTGGCCTGTATAGCATTATATCACTGTAGAGTTGATGTAGCATTTACCAAATTTTCTGACTTGTACTTTCTCTATGTTCAGATTTGCTGCATTGTAAGTGTCCGGATCGCAGGGCTAACTCTTCTGCTTGCATGACTGAGTTGTTGCGCATTTTGAAGGTGGTAGTAATGGACGCCACTGTGTGATGCTCTGACAGGGGTTTCGAGCTGTTCAGGGCCAGCATCGTGAAGAACATGAAGTTCCACCAGCAGGCGGAGCAGCGGTCCCTGAGACAGCTTAAGAGATCGTGAGTCGCTCCATTTATTTCCTGGAGGAAGGGATCCCTTTCCTAACTCAAGCAGATGTCCACAGGACGTCTGGTTCATTGCTTTTGTCTGTTTCATGGTTTTCTGAGGAAATGTTGCAAGCAGCTGTCCAGTTTCCTGTGTCTGAGCACGAATTCAAAATTTCAGAGAGAGGAACTCAATGGAACCACAGGAAGTATTGAATGCATGTTGTTAGAGAGTGGGTTACGTGTAGGGTTGTTGATTTTCTCAGTTGCTACTTCACCGCACCAACAGTGCGGTCTTTCCTGCAGTGAATGAGAGGAGGAGGTTTAAAAACTCAATGTTGACATGTCTGGTTGGGTGGAGGATGTCAAGCCAGTCAAGTCAAGTGTTTTCTCACATGTACGCAGAGTATACAGTGAAATGTAGCTTGATGAGCAGACTGTACTGCACAAATAAAATTAACAAAATATAAATTGAAAATTACAAAGGAATATAAAATGTATGTGTGAATTATGGAATGTGCTGTATACTCAATATGTATGAGTCGATTATACAATATTTTAAATGATGACCTATAAAGTGAATTATAAATGTATGATCTACAAGTAACAGAACTGAATACTGATTCGATCACCCAGAACAACACATGGAGTGAGGTCCAGTTCTTCCCAAGGTTTTTTCCTTCTAGGGAGTTTTTCCTTGTCACTGTCGCCTTTGGCTTGCTCACTGGGGGCTTTGGGCGGGGATAATGTAAAGCGCTTTGAGACGATGTAATGTTGTGAAAATGCGCTATACAAATAAAATTGAATTGAAGTAACGTAGATGCCATTTCCTACAGGATGGAGCGCATTCGATCCAAGCAGCAGAAGTACAAGGAAGGGCTTCAATCTTCAAAGGCTTCAGCTGCAGAGGAGTCAGGTACTCTGCCCCTCAAGCAAGGTTATATAGCTCGAATGCATGCAATGGATAGAATTTGAGTTATATTTGTTGTGTTATGGTTTTACGAATAGCTTAAAAAAGGCAAGATATGCTAGCAGGCAATAAGACACTTTCTATACCTGTGTTGACTTGTTGGGGTATGGATCGGTTCTCGAAATCATTTGGCCCCTTTTTCCTCATGACACCCCCAGAGCAGGCATCCAAGCAGAAGACATGGTGGCGTCCCTGGTTAGATCACGCCACAGGTATGTGTCCGTTTCTTCATCTTCATATATATACATGTTTAGTTGTGGGTGTTTTTATTATGTAGTAATCAAATGTGTGTGTCTGTGTGTTTGAGAGTAGACAGCTTTACCTACGTAGTGATTTTGTTCTAAAAACCAGTTTTGCACATAAAATGGCTTTTTATAACTTGATCCGTCTTAATTTTTTATACAAAATTTTCATCTGTTTTGTTGATTTAAAGTTCAGGAGTCAAAAGGCAAGTCTATAAAAAATACAGCTGTGCGTGTGCGCGCACACATCCTCACGTATGTGCTACAGTGTTTTTTTTTTTATTATTTCTCCGTGCGCCTTGCTGTGTTTGTTGTTCCTGGCATTCAGAGATGGTCTTCTCAGACACTCGTCCGACTTCTAGCCAGTGCGATCCCAGGACTGTCTATCAAACCATTTTGGCTTTCCGAGCGTGGAAACCTGAATCTTCACGTATCCCCCAGCAGCTTTACAATTCGGTTCCTGCACTTGGTGGGAATTGTTTTTGCAGACACGTGAAAAACCGTGCATGTTATTTATGTGTCACATTTGCTGAATTAAAGTGTTGTTGTTGGACTGATCAGTTTTTTTTTTATCACACCGTGTCTCGTTTCTGCCTGCACCTGCTGTTTACTTTTCGAAGAAGCACAGTGAGGGCTCACAGGGTGCCAATACACACTGCAGTAGAGTCTTCAGCAGCTGCAATCCAGCCTTTATCAGGCGTCGCTGGGATTTTGTTTTGTCTGCATTTAACATCTGCTTTCGTTTTCTGTCTCAGGCCAAACAAAACTATAGGGCTGCATTATAGGGCTTTGAGACAGAATCAGTGCTTGGATGAAAAAGTCGTTCAGAAAAGACAGACAAAAGACAGATAAGAGAGAATTTGTGATATGCTCGAAGCGGCCTGGGTACAGGCATGTGCTAAGTATTTCCAGGGGAACAGTGCATGTCAGCATGAAGGGGATTTTCGATCAAGAAGGACCTGCATGGAAACAACAGGGTCTGATACGGGCTATTCCATGTATTGCATGTCCCCTGACTGCGTTCAGTCCCCTTCTATAGTAACACTCTGCTGCCATCATGGTGCAGTGCTGTGTCATAGCAGGGTGGCAGTGTGCAGAATTGATGGCTCCCTGCCTATGTATCTCTCTTTGATATGCAGTGTTGCATTCTGGGGACTATTACCTGTTTGAGTCTGACAGTGAGGAAGAAGAGGAATCCGTGGCTGAGGACCCAAAACCACCTCGGCAGAGTGCCTTCCAGGTGAGTTTGAATCATACCATGTGGTTAATTCCTGGGTTTCCTGCCAGTGCTGTGTGGGGCTGTGTCCTGAGTTCTCGTTGGCACTCTGCTCACAGCTGGCATATCACGCCTGGGAGACCAATGCCAGGGCAGCCTTGCGGCATCGACAACAGCACATGAAAGGTGGGGTGAAGAGGCAGGAGGAGGAACAGGAGAGCCAGCGTGGCTCAGGTCAGACACCCTGTACATGCCTGCCCACACATTTCACATATAATCTATACACACACACACACACACATACACACACGTACCTGTATTCATTGGAAGCTTAGTGTAGCTGCACTTATGGCTACTTGGCTTCTTGACAGTCATATGTTTATAAAGTGCTATTTGCCTCCCTTGTACTTCAAAGAGTGTCTGCAAAATTTGTAAATGTTAATATGCACATATGTGGGGAAAACAATGCATGCAGTAAACTTGCACAAAGACACCGTGGAGTCCTCACTGACTGTATTTTCCTGGTTCACAACAGTGAATGAAAGAATGGAAGGTGGGGAGCTGGAAGTCCCTGGCGAGGAAGATGAGGAGCCAGAGGATGAAGACTCAGGTGACTGTTCTTACTGCGATAATAAATTATTTGTATTACTTATTATCTTAAAGTAACACATTTTACGTTTTAGAGTTTATGTACAGTTGAGTATCCTTGCTGAAAAATTTCTCCCCAGAAGTGTTAACAGTGCATCCCTGCATCAAGCTGAACCATGTCAAGTCCTCCTTAACTACCATAAAGGCTGTACCATTGCTATCCTGGTAAGGCCTCACTGACCCTGGTGTCTCCCAGGGCGAAGTGACATTGTGCAGAGGATCCTGGACATCCTCCGATTCCTCTGGGTGCTCTTGATGGCCATGGTGGACGGCTTGACGCAGTGGCTCAATGTTCTGACCAAGCAATATGTGAACACCTCCACCGTCCTCTGCTACCAGCGCTACTTCCACACACATAACCAGGTGACCACTGCCTACTTGACAGACTATGTCCCACGACCACCCGGGAGGAGCAGTGATCTCAGAAGATCATTGAGATGGACTGTGTTAATGGTATGCGTTTCCTTTGCAGAAGCTGCACCAGGAGGCACAGGAGGACCAGATGTCACAGGGCAGCGAGAGCCCCACCATGGAGACCTGTCTGGATGAGCTGGATGCTGATGTCAGCACAACCAGGTACACATGAACATTATAGGTACAGGGGCGATAGTAGGATTTTTTTTAAGGTGGGGGGTATAAGTTAATTCATCTAGAGGGGACAACCTTATCATTAGTTAATGATATGTTTTGAATCGGTGAGTGACTGGGGAGAGGGTAATCAGCTTTCAGCTGGGGCCAGTGCCCCTGTGGTCCCACCCCATCTATATATGCCTCTGCAAGTCCCACACATGTAAGCATACTAACTTCATCCCATTACTGTAATCTGCTCTACTACAATTACTTTGGAATTATACACTGTTTTTGAAATACAATCTCCTTTGCCCATTTTAAGCCATCTGCTCCGAGCAGAAATCAGTCACCCTTGACTTTTTTCCTCATTTTTCCTTAACAGCCATTTGGATCTGAGTGGCACAGGGAGAACCACCCTCCAGACTACTGGCTACAGCAGCACCACCCTCTGCTCCGATCCCACTCAGGAGATGGAGCTGGAACCAGACCTAGAACCTCAGCCCAGTCCGCAGTACCGCCATTGCAGGACAGCCAGCGAGCTGCTCACTGACAGGTGCCACATATCCATGGTTTCAGATCTCCCCTTTCCCAATATTTACCCAATTTATTTGCTTAGCTGAGGCTTTGTGATGATGATGATGATAAAAAATGATCAAGAACTGACATTAAGGGCTGGATTTTACTTAAATACTTCACGTTAAGTGCATAGTCAGTGTTTATGGAAACCTAATCAGGATCTTCTAATTAGTCAAAAACCCTGGTCCCTCCACAAGCTCCATGTCAGCGATCAGTTCCATTCAGCATGTAATATAATATACTGTATCTGCTATGTTAGTGCCATGCATTTCAGTTTCTCTGTTGTCTGTTTCAGACGCTTCTTTGTGGAGGAGCTGGTCCAGAGTCAGCAGTTCTATTCTTCTCAGAACCGAGCCCTGAAGTTTCTCTTTGCCCTTTACAACCTCCTGGCGGCCAACTCCGAACTGGTGTGCTATTTCATCATCGTCCTGAACAACCTGGTGACAGCGTCCGTCATCTCCCTGGTCCTGCCCATCCTCATCTTTCTTTGGGCCATGCTAGCTGTGCCACGGCCCACCAAAAAGTTCTGGATGACTGCTATCGTCTACACAGAGGTGGGTCTCTGAGAGACTTGGAATCAAACTATCTACCATTTCGCTGAAGCTCAACATGGAGCGATAGCTCTTAAGGGAGGGAACGCTGAACCTAAGCACCCATAAAGCCGCAGGATTGATGATTCCCATGTGGTCTTGCGCAAATTGCTTTGCTTCAGCTGGCCCAGTGCAAACCAGGTCTGCCAAATGGGTTACATATATTTAGCAAGATGAAAGGTATGAACAGATTAGGTCTGTGTCTGTTTTTTTTCAGCTGTACATGTTTTTCAAACCCTTATTTGGTGTTAGTTTTGCTAGAATGCCAGCTTAACTTTCACAAACATATACTTACATAGTAATTCAAAGCATTTTTCCCTTTGATCTGGAAGCAGAGCAGAGTCTAACTATCCCCTCTGGTCTGGCTGTTCCCAGGTCATGGTGGTGGTGAAGTACATGTTCCAGTTTGGCTTCTTCCCCTGGAACGGTGCCTTCACCACCAAGCTGAACGAGGACAAGCCGTTCTTCCCACCCCGCATAATGGGGGTGGAGAAGACAGACAACTACATCCGCTACGACCTGCTGCAGCTGCTGGTACTCTTCTTCCATCGCTCCCTGCTCCAGGTAGACTCGCCCACTTCCTTGCATCTCCCCCCATTTGCCAGAACAGCGGGGCCGTGTTGCGCTGCGATCGCCTCTCTCGTGCCCCCGGCACGCACCACTGCACCCCAATACCCATTTGTGTGGCTGCATATTTACAAAAGCATATTAGGGATGTCATCTTGCTCGACAGTGTAACTGCCAGATATAAATGGAATATTTTACTATTATTTTATAGTCTCAGGTCCAGTACTTAAACCTCTTTCCCACTTGCTGTCCCTTCTAATTAAGCTGTGGATACAGCTATTGCAGGTAGTATTAATATTCTACAATAGGAGCCAAGCAGTATAACACACCACAGCAGGGGATTAGTACCTGGGGTCCGTAGAGCAGTTTCAGGGGGTCAGCAATGACATCATACTGTCTGTAAATATTCCCCCCACCCCTCAGTTCTTTGTTCTTAGTTACTTATGAACTCCGGGGTTGGAGTTGCCACCTGTGATCCACAGAAAAGAACGCGATTTGTTCTTCATTTTCATACATATTTCATACCCCCCTGTGTTCAGCAAATGTTATCATTGCCCCCGCCCACACATCATTGTGTATCATTGCTAATTTTATCATGGGGGGATACACCTCCCCCCCATCCCCTCCCATTTTACCACTCCAGTGTAGGTATTTCCAAGAGGTTAGAAACACCTACACTAGAGATGTGCAACCTATATTTTATTATATCCTAATGGGGGGGGTGTTTGTATGCATAATATTTCAGCATAATCTAAACAACAGTCTAACTCACTTCAGCGCTATGGCTTGTGGGACCGCGAGGGTTCCCTGGAGGAGGAGAAGAGCCAGCAGCCCCAGCAAAGAGGTAGTGAGGAAGCAAAGCCTCTGGTCAGCCCTGAGCGGGACACCACAAGCCTGGAAGGGGTTAATCCGCACGAGGACAGGAAGACCGAAGCCGAGCAGGGCCAGGAGGAGAATGTGCTGTCTGCTGCCGCCGAGGCCCTGCCAGAGGAGCCGGAAGCTGGGATCAGGGGCAGCGGGTTGCAGTTCCGGAGACGCAAGAAGCAGAGCAAAGGTGAGGTGGGCCATACCTGCTACACCCATGAGGAGATGCGGGGGTTCTGAACACCCATGAGGAGATGTGTGTGTTCAGGGGGTGATCCTGAACGCCCATGGGGAGACGTTGGTGTTCAGGGGGTGATCCTGAACGCCCATGGGGAGACGTGGGTGTTGAGGCAGTGATCTGATAGCCAAACGTCTGTCTAAAGAGTTCCACTGTGGTCTTTTGTTTGCCTTCGCAACAGATGCCAAAGACATCAAAGAGCCGAAGAGAAAGCCAACAAGCAAACGCAAGGAGGCAGCCAGCAGAAAGTTAAAAGCAGTCGGAGAGGGATTTAAACGTCTCTTTGTTTCACTGTAAGCATAAAACCCTGTCTGTTACCTGCCTGTGGTTGTGGGAATGTATTGGTACTGCCAAGAATCACCAGTTTGTCATGTTGATGCAGAAAGAGAGTCCTATGAAACCTCATCATTGTCATGTGAGCGTGCAACAATGTCACCTATTATTTGAGTAATTTTAACTGATTTTTATTGCCATCATGTGGTGTTATGCAACACTGTTAGCATCCTAGAAAAGCAATATTACATGTGTCATATCTGTGCTGATGCTAATGGGGCTAGAAGCCTGCATTGTTGATTGTTTTTATTGGTAACATAAAGCTTTCTCTGACCGGCTCTTTGCAGAGTGCGCAACACCTATAAGCCGGTCCATGGGTTCTTCCACGACATCCTCCACGCCGAGTACCGCGCTGCAACCGACGTCTACGCCTTGATGTTTCTCACTGACGTGGTGGACTTCATCATCATCGTATTTGGATTCTGGGCCTTTGGGGTGGGTGCCCTGAAACATACTGTTACTGCTCTGATCTATATTCTGATCTACTGTTCATTGCTTACAGTTGTGAATCAATGAAAATAATAGTCTATAGTGTGGACGTCTGATCACATTTACATCCGAGGTCCATAGTAAATAACACACACTCATCGAGAGACGTCTGAAAGCGACATAGTAGGACATTAGCGGGTGTCTCGCTTATTAGTGTAACAGGTGCAGGAGCATGGGGAGCACTGCCATCCGTATAATGACTCAGTGTCCATATCTAACGTGTAATATAATATGCATACTGTAATATATATACGATGGACAGCTAAATAAGAGGTATGACACAGATACATTACCCGGACTCTGCTGTTTTGTTACATAAAAAGAAACTTACTGTACAATAAAATGTTTCACCGCGGCTTCAGGCAGCGTCTTTTCTCACCTCCCATTGTTTGCTACCGCACACATCTTTTGATTTCATAGTGCAGTTCTGCCTTATCTTGTGAAATTTATTTGAAAACTATTTTTATTATAAAGTGTTGTGATTTTATATTTACATTATTTGCTGTAGAGTACGCTGTCTATTTCATACGGCATTAATGCGCGTCACCTGCCCCCCTGCTAGGTCCCTCTTTCTCTCACCGGCTACTTGTAAAGTTGTCAAACAATATGTATTTGTGTTTTTTTCCCTGTTACATCCAGCAGCTATTCTCTCATTCTCAGTGAAATTGTTTTTCCCTATTTTTTTTTTTTTTACTTTATTTCTTAATAGCAAAACACATTTACAAGATAGCAATACAAGTGTATAGTGCAAAATCTATTGCTAACAGGAATAAGGATACAAGGGTATGTTTCTTTAAGGTTTCCATTTCTGCAATATGCACACATTTAGGAACTGTTTTACGCACACTTTGATAAATGAGACCCCAAGCCTCTCTTGGGCTTCACCCTGACTGTGGGCAGCCCCCCTTGACTGTCACCCCATGTGCCTCCACTTTCAGAAACATTCTGCAGCAGCAGACATTGCCTCCTCGTTGTCCGAGGACCAGGTTCCCGAGGCATTTCTGGTCATGCTGCTGATTCAGTTCAGCACCATGATCATCGACCGTGCACTCTATCTGCGCAAGACAGTCCTGGGCAAACTCATCTTCCAGATCATCCTCGTCTTTGGCATTCACATCTGGATGTTCTTCATTCTGCCTGCCGTTACTGAAAGGTGAGGATGAGGAGGGTCTGGTTAGATGCTCATTGATCTCTGATAGTAGAATTAGTCCAAATTAATCCTGATTCATCAGTTCTCACTATGATGGGCTATAAGCTACATAAGTAGTAGTTCATCTAGTGTCTGACTAGTGTGGATAAAACACTGGAGCACCGTTACTGTACTGTAAAGGATGCTTCCCGTGGATGCCTGCCGTACTCTTCCTCAGGCCCCACCAGGGAATTCTGATCATCCAGTGGTTCAGTTATTGCCTGCATACAAATAAATAAATTAAAAGCAGTTAAACCAGCTAGAATATCAACTCTGAGTCACACCCCTGAAGCCACTGGGGAACTGAGAGATTGGGAATTTGCCTGCGGTGATGACGTTTATGAGTACACTGGCACTCTCACATCCTGCTTCAGTTTTGGGACAAAATTATGACAAGCCATATTTCACTAAAGAGCTGAGACCTTTCATTAAATATACTGAGAACTCTGCCTGGGGAGGGGTTGGTTTACAGGAGTCGGGGTCTTGAGAGCTACTAGCAGGCAGAATCAGAGCCAGTATAAAAAAACTGAACAGCAACTCATCAGCTGTTTGGAGAAGGCTTAAGAACAATCACAAACTTCAAGAAGAAACCCCCCTCCCATGCAACTGCTGACTCATCAAAACTCAACGAGCTTAACAACCATACTACTGATTTGATCAAGGAACTCTCAGTGACTACTGTTCAAACTGCCAGACAGCTAATGACCGCGATTCTAGCCACCACCTGTGCCCCCCTACCTCCATAATCACACCTCCTCACCCATCATCTCTTATTAAAGAGCAAGACATTTGCAGGCTCTTCAGGAAAGCTGCACTTGTCACTGATGTGTTTAACCAGTTCTGGGAGCAGTGCAGGATTCCTGTTCCAAAGAAAAAGATAACTGGATTTAAAGATTACAGACCCATTTTACTTGCATCTATAATTATTTCATCATTTTCAAGTATTTTATTCTGCCTCATCTAAAGTTCAACATATACCCATTTCTAGACCCTTTTCAGTTTGCCTACCTGGTCACCTTCTCTTCCACTAGCTGCCAGCCTTCATAATCAGATTCTTACAGCTACCTTATAGAATGATCTTTGCACAATATGCCTAACTACCTGCCATGAATATATCATGTCTGCCCTTGTGTTGCACCGTATGTGCCCTGTCTGTGCCCTGTCTGTGCTTTGTGATTATTATACTGTGCCACCTGTGTATTAACGTGTGATGTATAACCACAAGCACCGAAATAAATTTCCTTGTACATATTTAAATAAAGCTGGTTCTGATTCTGACATGGCTACAGGAAGAGAGTAATGTGCGTCCCTTTTCCTGGCTCTCTGCAGGATGTTCAGTCAGAACTCCGTGGCCCAGCTGTGGTACTTTGTCAAGTGCATATACTTCGCCCTTTCTGCCTATCAGATCCGCTGTGGCTATCCCACTAGGATTCTGGGAAACTTCCTCACCAAGAAGTACAATCACCTCAATCTGTTCCTCTTCCAGGGGTGAGTCTGTGCAATACTACTCTTCGTGTGAGGGATAAACTGATCCAGTCCAGGCCAGGGGAGCAGGTCACAGATTACGGGGAGGGGAGGGGCAGATCTGAGTATCTACAGGCTGTAAGTTTAAATACTGCAAGGGGGAGTGTTTTTAGCATAGGGTAAGAGGATTGAAATGGTAAAAGTACAGAACGCTTAGATCATTTTTGTAACATGCTGCTGGGTGACTGAAACCCAAGTGAATGCAAAGCCTTTTCACATTCTGCTGTTTTAAACATTTGTTCACACCTCCTTCGCTCTGTGTTGAAGCCATGTGTTTGTGGATGTAGAGAGAGATCTGCACAGTAAATCTGGAATAAAACGATAGGATTACAGAACCATTGTCAAGGGTGACGATCATTTTATCACCACGAAATTCAGTAGCGCATACCTTGTTTGCCAGGTAGTCGTCTTTGCTTATAAGACTAAATCTGTTGATTTGTTCTCTCTGCTTCTCGCGTATCACTGCAGGCGTACCGTATTAATGTTCCTTTATCCTTCATGGGGAAACTATTATTTTAAGGCTGTATTCAGCCCTTTACGTCACTTGCCACAGACCTTAATGTATATTATGTATGTTCCCAACAAATAGCCACAAGTCAGTTTGGTGTTTTCGTTCTTTATTTAATTGTAAGGAAGAAGTCAGACTTAATGTGACATTTCAGGAACTGGAAAGATATGGAAATCAGTCAGAACAGAACAGGGCTTCTTTGTACGAGGACAGTTTGAAAGAAAAAGAAAAAAAGAACCATTTTATCTGAAAAATTTTTCCTTTGGGAAGCGAGACTAAATACAAAAGTGTAGGATTACTGCAAAAATTGGGACATGGTCACCCCACATGTGCATGGTTGCTTTAAGCTGAATGTCTTCATTAAGTATCTGCTAAATGCAGAAATTATGCACATTTTTAGGTTCCGCTTGGTGCCGTTCTTGGTAGAGCTGCGAGCTGTCATGGACTGGGTGTGGACAGATACTACTCTTTCTCTCTCCAACTGGATGTGTGTGGAGGACATCTATGCCAACATCTTCATCATTAAGTGCAGCCGTGAGACAGAGAAGGTGTGGTGACCTTTTGCTATGTTCTTCTGACCTTAGAATCTCAAACGTCTTCCTTCACCTCGTAATGAATAACTTTGAATTAGAATACTCATTCTCTGCTACCATCTTTTCTCCCATATGCTACATATTAAGGCATTTATTGGTGTGAATCACAGCCTAATTGTTGTTGTTGTTGTTGTTGTTGTTGTTGTTGTTCTCTTTCTAGAAATACCCTCAACGAAAGGGTCAAAAGAAGAAGAAGATTGTGAAGTATGGGATGGGGGGACTCATCATCGTCTTCCTCATTTGCATCATCTGGTTTCCACTGCTTTTCATCTCATTGGTCAGATCTGTTGTGGGTGTGGTCAATCATCCAGTGGACGTTACAGTTACTGTCAAGCTTGGAGGTTATGAAGTAAGTTATGAGTGGGGCGCTCAGTTTAGCGTGCATGTCTCCAGTGTCTCATCCATCTGTTAGCACAATGTTTTAGCCGATGAACGTCAGTCTTGGCATCCGTTACTAAGCATAAGCAATTGCTTTCCTCTTGAGGTTGCCATGTGACACCTGCTTTTCTCTACAGCCCCTGTTTACCATGAGTGTACAGCAGCAGTCTATCCAGCCCTTCACCCAGGAAGACTACGACAAGCTTTCAGACAAGTTCAACAAAAATGCTGTGAGTGTGGGCTTCTCACGCTAAATTTGATCACCTTCATATCCCTTTTCAGTGGATGGTTTTATCCAAAGTAACTGTTTCAAAGCCGGTTAAGTTCTTATCTTTACACTCCGCTACAGAAGTATGACAGCAGGTTCATTTCCAAATTTAATGCACTTCCTGTTGCCCTCTCTGCAGTGCTTTTCTTCATGGTTTTAAAAATGTATCTCTGTGATGGAGACTCATGGATGATGGAGGGTTTTGTATGTCAATTCAGGTGGCGATGCAGTTCATCTCTCTGTATAGCTACGAAGACATCGTCACCGCCAATATTGAGGGCAGCTCAGGATCGGTCTGGCGGATCAGTCCCCCTAGCAGGCAGGAAGTCATCAAGGAGCTGCTGAGTAGTCCCATGGACATGACACTACGTTTGGCTTGGAACTTTCAGAGGTTAGCGTGCTTTGTGTGTTTAGGAGACTGGGGGACAACATGTGAGAGAAAAGGTGGTATTTGTTGAACACCAGATGCATCACAAACCCTGCATGATTCCGAACGAGCCCTAAATTATTTGTTTAGATTCTAAAATCATGCTCTTTGTGAGAATTCCATATACCACAACAGTCCTAGTCCAGGACTGCATTTTCAAAATCCTTCACAATGCTACGGAAGATGGACCATTGGACATATTTGGACTCTGGGTTAGGCCCCTGACATCTGTGAGATCCTAGCAAGGCCCTTCTTGAAAATCAGGACACGTTTCTTAGTACCATGACAGGATTCTATCTTTGTACACGTTGTTGACCAATATCCTGTTTGGTGTTCATGAACAGGGACTTGGGAAAGGGTGGCACAGTGGAGCACACGTCAGACACACACTCCATTGACCTGCAGCCTGAAGACCCTGTTCGAGCCAAGCTGGCTTCGCTGCTGGTGGGAAATCGGACGGACCCAGTGTACGTCCCCCCCCCCCCTGCAAGCTCCACCTCAACCACAAAAACCCATTGGATGTGATGCATCTGAACGTGATGCTGTTTGTGTTTTTGCTTGACAGACTCGTTCCTCGTATGTTCCCCAACTACATCCGTGCGCCTAACGGCGCAGAGGCTAAACCTGTTAGCCAGCTATATGAGAGTGAGTATCAAATGTAATGGAGTTCCTTTGTTGTTGTGTGGATGCTAAACCATTCGTTTAACCCACATCCCACTAGTTTAAAACAAGTGGATAAGTGGTGTGGTTTTCTACCAAGGTACAATTGTGCCCTTGAAACACATTACAAACAGGCTGTATTCTGGGAATTTTTGTACTGGGAACAGCAACTTAAAGATCATGAGATGTCAGCTGCCACCACCTACATCCCATCCAGGTGACGAGGAGGGATATGAAAGCGTGACTCTCACGCTGATGAATGATCGCTCACTAAACGGCAGCGGCACGCTGGAGTGGTGGGACATCAGCATCGCTGGCTGCAGCAAGTCTGCGGGGGCTTGTCAAGTCCTTCCCATGGTCATCTTCAATGACAAAGTTAGCCCTCCAAGTCTGGGCTTTTTGGCAGGATACGGGTATGGAGCCCCACTAGGGGAACGCTCACATAATGTGTGTGTAAACCAGTGTTTCCCAACCTGGTCCTCAGGGAGCCAAAGACGGTCCATGCTTTTGCTCTCGGGGTCCCCAAGGAGCAGGTTTGGAAACACTGGTGTAAACTATTTCACCCAAATCAACTATGAGAGATTTTCAGGTTTGAATAATCACCATCAATCCTCTAGTCACTCACATCCCCTCCCCATTGTCCCCCCCCCTCCAAAATCACACAGGATCATGGGGCTGTATGTGTCGGTGGTGCTGGTGATCGGCAAGTTCGTGCGTGGTTTCTTCAGCGAGATCTCGCACTCCATCATGTTTGAGGAGCTCCCGTGTGTGGACCGCATCCTCAAACTGTGCAACGACATCTTCTTGGTGCGTGAGACCGGTGACCTGGAGCTGGAGGAGGAGCTCTACGCCAAGCTCATCTTCCTCTACCGTTCACCAGAGACCATGATCAAGTGGACCCGGGAGAAAGACTAGCCCCATCTTGACTCCTATCCCTAATCCCTGATTCTACTCCCTCCTGCCAAACCCACTCATGTTCAGGTGGGTGTCTATATCTAGACTTCTGTTCACCTGTGTCCCCTCCAACCTTCCCTGGAGATCTTCATGGAACTTGTGGGCAGGAAATATGGATACAGCCAGGGAAAGGAAGGCTACACAGGCACAGTCCGGAAGGTGCACTGTGGGGAAGGAACGAGGACCAATCACAAGGCTGCTCTTTCTGACTGCATTGAAAAGGCGTGTCCTCAGCCATTGATGGTGGCAAGCACCCCTTTCCCCACTCTTGGTTGAGCTGATCTTTCTCCCTCCTTTTTTGAGGTCTTACACCTCACAGCCAGGAAAAGGGTTGCCTGAAAGGGTTGGGAGTGTGAAGCCTAGTCCCTGGCGTCACAGTTATGAAACTGACTGTATTTCTTCGTAAACCAAATGGTGGCCAAACAGGTTTTTAAATCAGGAAGAGAAATCTGGACCTTGGTGGTTTTTCAGTCACTACAGTAAGATTTTCTGAATCTCCACTTGTAAGAATGAACAGTTAAAACTATGAATCCTCTTCCTATAGGATGTATCTGGTTAAAAGACTTATTGTGGCTCATAAGGAGAAAAAAAAAAACTTGAATTAATCAATTTCGATCCTGATTTTTTTTTTTTTTTTCCCCCACAAGGAAAGGTTTACTGTCTTATGTAAGATGTTGTTTAAAGATTGTATTGTGATAGTTATTGCAGTTAGGTTCTGAAAAGTGCTCTTGAATGCTGAAGTTGCCAAACACCATACTGAAAAATGCAGGGTTGACCTCTGGGAAATTACATGCTGGAACAGTTTAACAAATCATCATGCTTTGGGCGGAAAAACACTTTAAAGCAAACGCCAGTCATTGCTCAGCTGTTGCCAAATATAATAACACAAAGCTTGTTTTTTTTTTGTCAAAACTGCTTCCTGAGCAATACCCAGTATACACAGAGGGGGTAAGCATGTTGTTCGTATTGTAACCTGCTATGGAGAACCTCTATCCTATAGGATGGTGGTAGATGTACCTGTTCAAGGGATATGCATATCTCAGTGATCAATTCTGGCAAATCGGTAACAGCAGTGCTATAAATGGAAAATAAATGGACATTTCAGACTTAAGACCAAAAAATTGTGTCTGAGTACTGTAGTGCATCAGGATGCTTCGCTGCTGTGTCTGGAGTACCTACAGTACAGTACCCATATGAATACTGCTCAAATTAATACTAACACCACTACCCACTGTACCTCTGTCTTTGCCCTACCCTGCCTGGGCCAGACTGCAGACTCCCCTGTGATCTATTCTACTCCACTCCAAAATTTCCCCCTGGGATCAATAAAGTTCATCTTATCTTACCGGAAAAGCAGTAAGATGAATACTATTTAATGTTCCTTCTTGTTAGCTTACTTTTCTGCTTGCAATATAAAAATTCCAAAATAGAAATATGAAATGTATTAATATTTAATTGACTTTACAAAAGTAACTGAAGCACACACCGGAATTTAGGTGCAGAGTTTAAAACAGTCCCGTTGGTGCCTGACTTCTGC
>JAAGVU020000008.1:17147327-17160132 GCA_011763525.2 Mormyrus iriodes
TTCTATACTTTTACAACATAAGCAATTAAGAAATAACATGCATTGTCCAGGAACAAAATTTGTGTTACATAGTGTTAATGTCACATGTGCAATAGGAAAAACAGCACCAGACTTTTCTTTTGAAGAGCAGTACACATTTCTATATTTCTAAAGAAACAATTCCCTGTTCTATTAAACTGTAACTGATTGGTTAATTACGTGTAACTGATTGAGCTGATTGGCCCACGTAGCATGACAGTGGTTTGGGTGCCAGCCTGGCAGGCCACACAGCAAAGAAAACAGCGCTCACCGTGTCAGTGGCCAGCGATGCCCCTCGGCCCAGAGAGATGTTGCTGAGCAGCTTGATGGCCAGCCGGGAACAGCTGTCCCCCATCATGACTTTGGAGTAGCCCTGTGTCCTCGCCGTGTGCACAATCAGGTGTTGCCTGGCCCAGCACAGGTCCAGAGGTACAGTGAGTAACATGCAGACATGGAGCCCACAAGAGCCCGAAACGATCCTCGCTTACACACCTGAGACTCAAGACATTTCGACTAAAAAAAATAAATAAAAAATTTAAAATCTCCAACGTATTAAACCACAAGCCCAATGTCATGTAGGGCAGGGAAGTAATCCAGACAAAGACCACAGCTAGTTGATGGGAACAGCAATTCTGCATTTAGACTTGGAGCTACTTTGTGCTTCCCGTCCACCATTTTTCCTGTTTGCAGTTTTCATTGTTTAATGTTTAACAATGTGGCCACGCTAACCTACCTAAAGCTGTGTGGAAATTCATATAGCAACCTTATCTTCCAAATTCTACATTTTCATAACTTCCATAATATTACCCCGAAGGTCAAAAGGGTCATCAAAATGACTGACTGTCACAGTGCCTATAGCAATATAATGAATAACTGCCTGTTCAGGGAAGGGTACAACACTCATTGTGGAAATCGCACCTAAGGGTCATCAGTAAGTCCTCTTGGGCAGTGAGCGTTGTCACAGAAGAAAACAGCCTCTCCAGGGCCAGGGTGTGCTGTAAGGTGGCCGTTTCTCTGGTGCTCAGCTGGGCCAGATGCTGCTGGGCATCCAGCACAGGGAGATCCTCTGGCTGGATCGGATCTTCAGATGGGCCGGCTCCAACCATGCTGCATTTCCGGATGTACTGGTCCACGGCACCCTTATAACCCCTATCGGCCCCTGTGAGGGTTGGGGATGCAGCCTCCAGGACCGATCCTGACAGAACAAACACCTGTGGGATTCATTCATAAATAAAGATCAGCTCACTAGTACATTAGCCAGGTCACCACCCAGGACAGAGACACTCACTGGATAGCTCTCTGACTCTTCTTTGATGAGCCAGGGGACAAACAATGATAAATAATAAAATCAGTAAAATTTCCCACAAAAGCCATGATTTCACTGAACTACTATTTCCCAAGCACCTTATAGCATTATATATGCCACGCTGACTTACTTTAAATTAACACAAGGACTATAATACCACACAGGGTTCTAACATGGAGCTTAAGGTTAGGAGGCTGGAATGAGTCCCTCAAGGAGCCCTTCTGTAGGATACCCAAGCAAAAGGGACTGTACTTGAATCATTCCAGCAAAAACATCCAGCTGAGTAAATGTGTATAAACTAACTCACTCTTAGTGAGCATCAGCTTAGAAGCTAAATGCAAATGCATCCAAAACAAGGGCAATTCATTGGAAATTACAACATTTAGGGCTTCAAGCCCATTATTTAGCAATGAGGAGAGGCCCTTGACAACAAGCTCTCTGCTCCAAGGGCTTACCTCCTCCAGGTGGACTATATGGAAGGGGAAGCCAGTGGCTTGGAATATTGACTCCAACTGAGCAATCACCGTCTGTCTCGCTTCTGCGCTCTGGCCAGTAGCCCCTCCCTCTTTAAATAAAAAAAAAGGGGGGGGGGGTCAGCCACATCACAGATTTATAACAGAAGTCAAGAAAAAATATATGTTTTAAAATTGAGCATTATAATAATTCACTACAGATTCTGTCATATGGCTAGAAAACGTGCAGTTTACCATCTATATAGACGATTCCTGGAACAAATCTTAATTTCTTTGGTGCATCTTGGCTCAAACCCTGAAAAAAAACACAGTACAGAAAAATTACTGGATTTGCATCAAACCACACTATAAGAAAGCAGAAAGGTAATTTAAGCACTGCATTACGATATTAGTATAGAATACTTATATTAACAACCATCTATAAATTAATAACGTCGTAAATGAAACATTCTCACATTTAGCCTACATGTGACTGCATTCGACGTTACTATAATTAATATAAATCGTGTCTTGAGTCAAGTCAGGACGAAACTAGAGAAAGAAACTGGGGGAAAAAAAATGTTTTTGGCACAACCTGTTGGACCTGCGCAAGCATGGAACTAGAAGCGGGGCCACCGGACACAGCAAGGAGAACCTGAACAAGAGACAGATAATCGCAACAGAACTGCGAAGTATGGTACAAACACTCCGGGGAGCTAAGCTGTGGGTATATCCTACCTTCTCACCGGGAAATATTAGACGATTCTTCCCCAGCATGGCGCGAAACTTATGCACAAAATACTCTTTGAAGCAGCCTCTGCATGATACAATGGACAATACTGTTAGTGCACACTGGCTATAATTAAGACGAGGCATTTATTATCATCTTCGATGTAAGGAAGCGTACAAATCATACTGGATGCTACTTGCCTTGACTTGTTAGAGGAATAAAAAACCGTGAATCAAACGATAGCATGACTTTAAGCTATATATTTTTATTTTAAAAGGAATGCACACAACGAATTCAAAACCTATTGAAAATTTTGAAATTTGTATGAGCAGTCCAGAGATCATACCGGCAAAAGGCATCTCCAGCTCGGATAATCAGCGCTGCACTGTTCACTTTACATTTCATACACATCTGAGAGACGCTGTTGAATAAACAATTTGTATAAATAACAATATAACTAACCCATAAACATATCAGTTCGTTACTTGATAAATAAAGGCGACTACCCATATATAAAAAGATATGCTTACTGTTAAGTCAAAATTAATACGTACCACAGTATCGTCCTTTTTTCCAAGTTACTGCCGTAGTGTTCGTCTACTTGACACATGGTCAGACGCTGGTAATTGTTCTAATGTACTTACAATATTACTAATATTACAATTATACTGTATAAACAGTCAAAACTCACAAGTCATAAAACCAGTACCCAACAACCTATTTAAATACACACACGTAGTAACGTGATAGCTTTCTTCAATCAGGTAAATAGCGTCGCCGTCTGATGACGCATGTAGCGTCATCGAAAAACCATCAATTTGCTTTTCCTTAACAGTACAAACTAAGCGATTTCGTACTATGTCCTGGTGGCTTAATTAAATGTTCACATTCGATATTGTCAAGTTCAAGTCTGACCGCAACGCGGCAACAATTCTATAGTTTATTTAAAGCGAGAGAAAGTGCCGACTAGCGATGGTACTTGGAATAGGAGCAGAGGCTTCAGGGATATGTAGTCCAAACATGACGGTACTCTACAGTCGATACAGATATGTGAACGTCAGTACCCAGGTATCCTTTCGGCTGAATGGCTTGTAAAGGTTTTTTTTGTTTAGGAGAGCCACCTTGTAATGTTTACTTCTTGTCGTGCTCGGCGTGTATTCTTCGTCGCTACGTAGCTCTCGCGTTGCGGGTTTGATACCGGGTGCAGAAATTATTAACCCCTATTTCAACACTTCGAGTCCGCGGCACCCGTATAATTTACGTCCCTTGATTTTATCCCGAGGAGTGATAGGGCGAGCATATATTTATAATTAGGAGCGAAGTAAGTAACATTAAGGTTCGTGATGGCGATGTTCCGCAGTTTTGTGTCGGCTACACAGTTTAGGCATCACCATCAGCACCAGCAGCAGAGCGAGGCGGCTGCGGCCGCCGCCGGCGACAGTCTGGAGAGCCAGTTTTCTTGCCCCATTTGCCTGGAGGTCTATCACAAACCTGTGAGCATCGCAAGCTGCGCCCACACGTGAGTAGCCCGTCCAGCGGGAGTGGGGGAAGCCGACACTTCTTTGTTGTTTTTCCAGCTATCGCAGCCTTTCCGAAAGGCAGTGTGCGCTGGAAGTATTAACACAGAGGCAAAAGATTGTCCTGGCGTAACATTGCCTTCCCCTGTTTAAAAAGACATTGAAAGATCACGACGGATTGATACTCATTATAAAGATTTTTTGCGTTTCAAATATTGCCCCGTCTCCGCTGATGAGGACTGGAAACTGAACTGCTGGACAAAGCGGCATGTTTTCATACTGTATTCCTTTGTGTGCTTAAGAGGAACAACATCAGTCTTACTTCGACCAATGCTCTCTGTATTTAACAATATTATAAATGCTAAAGATTTGTTAGTGAAATTCGTTTCTGACTGTATACATATTTTTTGCGCTTAGTTTAATTTATTGAAAAATTAGATATTTCTTATACATTCCCGTGCATTTCATATGATGTCAATCTAGCATTACGAAGTCTTTAATTAAAAATCCTTTGTGTGATACCGTGCATATCGGCCATACTGTGTTGCTTTGGCCCTTTAGTTACTAATTAGTTATATAGATGGACAGCAGAACAGGCCAAAAAATATCGATGTTTTAAAGGTGAAAGAGGTCGTGCTGGGAAAAACGTGAAGTTTAATTGGATTAAAGTGCAAAACAAGAAGTGTAAACGGAAGGACGTGGTTTCGGCACAATCAAAGCGGGATGCCGTGGATACAAAGGGGAAATGGTCGTGTGATTGCACGGCTGGAGGGGATGCATATATACGTGTCTGGTTTTGACAATGATGTCGAGGGGACGAAGGTGCTTTCCCTTGGGGTTATACCGAGTTTAAGCTAATAACTGCTTGAAGCGATCCTTGCCAACTGAGAGAGAAATTTTGCGCTTATTTCCCACCAGTCAAAACAATGGGCTAAGTTACATTCGGTTGGATCCGTATCCTTAACATGTCCCAATCTGTTTGTATTGAAGATTTGTTGGATTAACACAGTGTCTGGTCTCCGTGGACCTCCGAAGGAGACATGCTGTAACCAGGAGTAAGAATAAACCGAGAAACTGTCTATGCATGTGTGCATCGTACAGTTCACACAAATCTATAACCTGCCATAAGAAACACTGAAGATAACATGTATGGTGCATTTATTAGAATATGGCATGCACCATTAAGTAGACTTCAGCAAAAGATGACGTCATAGCAGCCTGTGATAAACCATTACTTTGACTGCTCAGTAATGATCTGATAACCTTTAATGTTCCTGTTTTCCTTCATATCAGAGCTTTATTAAAAAGGTGATTGGAGTAATTCACAGTTATAAACTGCCAATCCAGGTTGGCAAGCTGCATGGACCGGCAGCTCCTACCACTGAATGCATTTCATATATTTTTGGATCATCATCATAGGGGGTGGGGTGTTTTTAGATGATCAGTGGTGTATTACAACACTTGTCAGCTGTAATCTCAGGCAGGTATTAACCTTGCCGTTTGTTTATGTGTTTCCTGGGTGTAGGGAAATGAGTCATTGCTTTTCACAGCAAAAAAAGAGACTTTGAAAAGCTTCTCTCATGCAAGGACTTGTCCAAGGGCATGCTGGGTGTGGTGTGGGTTATGGGGGCTGCACTGGTTTGTGGGGTGTTTGCAGCTGAACACTGGCCAGGGTCGTTGGACAACAGATCTTCTGAACACGTTGCTATGGTGTGCGTTGTGGTTCATAACCCACAATGACCACTCTTGCCTTGGCTTGAACTTTGGTGTCGGAAATGAGTGAGGCAAAGATAAGTTGTTGACACAATTCCCTTGTCCTCAATTGATCTCTTTTTCTTCTCTTCTCATATGTCCCCTTCAATTTTCTCTACATCTCCACCTGCTTTTGGAAACTGCCATACTAGGTTATCCGTTAGCATGATATAGGCCAGTTTGCAGATTTCCCTGCCCAAACACACCTGCTAAAGCTGGCATTTGGATGATGAGCTGAATAAGGTGTGTTTAAGCAGGGAAATCTGAAAACTGTGTCACAGACTGGCCCTTTAGGACCAGAATTGGAGAACCCTAATTCAGGAATTGCGTAAAGTAAGTAAAAAATGATGTATGTCTTAACAAGGTCAAGGGCAAACTCCAGCTGAGTGTCAGCTCTGCATGGATTGCATGTGATATCCATCCTCTAAAATAAAGCTGTTTTTTTGCCTTTGAATCTCCAGTTCAGTGATGGTAGTGTTTAGAATTGACTGAAATGTCTCAGTTTTTTCGGAGCCAGTCAGACTTGCATGAAAGTACAGAAACGTCTCTGTACTGACGAATGTGATCTTCGTCACATTGTGTGAAACTCTGCCATGTTTATTTCAGAACAGGTCTCCTTCGTTGGATCGAGAAGCTCGGTCACAAAGGATCGTCATAGCGCCGTTTTGATGAAACGTCATGGCTGTCATCCTCCACTTGCCAAACGAACATTTTGTTCTCTTTTAAGGGAATAAATTTTTGACAAGAGGCAAACAATAGATGGAGAAGTCTAATTCTGCCATCCTGGTAGTTTGGTACTTGAGCCCCACCCCCCATCCTGGTTTGATCATCTATTGCTGGTTAGTCATGTTAACGGGTTTCAGGTGTTGCCAGAGTATGTGACCAAACACTTTGTCACACTTCAGTGTCTGTGATTAAACAGAGGGAGTCTGTTGTGGAAGGTCTTGGTGGACATTTATACCCCCCCCACACTGTTAGAGAGGAGCTCTTCCCTTGTTCCTCCTTTGTCTTCCTCATCCCATCCTGCTTCCTAAGTTTCCCCACACACAGTCGTGGCTTGAAAGTAGGCATCTCCAAAGATATCCTTCCTGGCTTGAGGTATCCCTTCCATCAGATGTGACCTCTCTCATTTCCAGCACTTTCCATTGGCCAGTCCACATATACACATCACCTGACCACTACTGCTGAACTATGGAATTTAACACACCAACATAAGACTCTATCACAAGTTGTAGCATTGTGGTATTTTTTGAAGAACATGACTTTGAAAGTAGCTGGTTTTCAAGTGAAATGGTGAGATCCCGTGTTTAATGCATGTGTACTTCAATCCTGTAGGAGCTCTTGTGTCTCCAACATTCCCGACCGACAGTCAGAATATTATATAAATTGCCAAACTTCCTACAAGTCTTTCTGTAGAGATGTAAGAGTGGAAATTTACAGATGTCATAACAGTTGCTCTGTTCTAGAGGGGCCTGTCTCTCTGGTATCATGGTATTTTGGGGATTATCGGTCTTCAGAGGGAGCTTCAGGCACCGGCTTTGGTTGGCATGGTGCCTGGTGCCACCCACCTGTGCTTGTGAATGGCTAAGGAGTGTGGTTTGAAGGCCAGTCTGGATGCAAGTCATCGCCTGTGTGGTTCTTGATGGCACGGCAGTGAGAATGTCGTGAAACTCTGCACGGAACAGGTCTCAGCTTCTGATCTACCGTAGAAGTCATGCTGCCACCATATTCACTGTCAGTTACCATTTTTTTGCACCATTCCCACCCTGATCTTTGTATACTCACAGTCTTATAAGGGCACAGTTATCTTTAAACGCTGAATAATGTCTTGGAAATCATGTTTTTGGGTGGCTTGATATTTGTTTGTTACTGAAAGGGCCAGTTATTATTGCCAAGGAGAAAATTGTTTGTGTAGCTCACAGGAAAAGGATATGCAAATATAGTTTTGTTCTATTTTTCAGCCGATTTCCAAAAGGGATAATAATTAATGGGATCCCAAGCGATTTGTGCGTCCCGTGACTGAGGTCTCGGTCTTAAGCCTGAGCTTTGTTATTGGTTGGTTGTAACCGGGGAGAACCATGGAGGCGGAGTTTAATTGCCATTGCTGCACCGCGGAGCAGAGGTCCGCGTGATAAACAT
Source organism: Mormyrus iriodes (assembly GCA_011763525.2). Taxonomy (NCBI): domain Eukaryota; kingdom Metazoa; phylum Chordata; class Actinopteri; order Osteoglossiformes; family Mormyridae; genus Mormyrus; species Mormyrus iriodes. The sequence goes on from JAAGVU020000008.1 coordinate 17,155,242, forward strand.
GTGGGCTTGCATCTTCTGGGTTTTCCAGATATGGACGTGTCACACTTTGCCCTGACGTGTCCCTTGCTGGGTATGACGAAAGGTGACAAAAGGATGTTTCAAAATTCATATTGGTTGTCATATAGATATCCCCAAGTGGATCAATAAAATGTCTATTGTCATGTTTTTGTTAAAAATACAATGAAATGTCTTTCAGTAAATTGAATTTGTTATGCCTGAGTATGAAGATGATACTAAAAAAAAAACTGAGAAAAAACGAGTTTTAAATGAGATTAGGTCAAGCAGAGCTTCAAAGGTGGGACCACATGTGAACTGGATTCTTTTTCTGTGTAGAGCAGAAAGGTGTAGGTGTTCTGGCCTGTAGGTATTCCGGCCTGTTGGTGTTCTGGGCTGTAGGTTTTCCGGGCTGTTCCCACCAGCATTTGCATGAGTATTACATGCACCGTCTTGTTTCTGTCATACCTGCTGTTGTCTAATGAATGTGTGACAGCCCCCCCACCTTCCCCCGTCCCAAATAGTGAATTGGTTTACTGCTATGCTCGAGAAAGATGTTCACCTTTTTCCCGGGTTTCATCTGTGCGGAGGGGATGCATCATGGGGTTTCGTTTGTGAGGCTTTAGTCTACGGCTGTCACTATTACTCGATTACTGAAAAGCATCGATTTAAAAATTTTCCTTTTCGATTACTCGGCAATATGGCGGAAGGGAGCACATAGCGGATGAAAGTGAAAATAAAGAGCGAAAACCATCAGTTATGTGGAAGCACTAAACATAAAAAGTGAATAAAAATGCAGTCGTCCGTCAGTATTGAAAAGCACAACTTAAATATCACCACAGCTGGACTGCAATACAAATACATCATAAATAAGATTTCCGGGTTTGACGGGCTCCCCCAGTAATGCAAGGTTACCCACAGATATGTGCCATTTACTAGCCTAGCCTGTCATTGTCATCACTTTGACTTTAAATCATTTTGCTTAATTTACTTTCTACGATTCATCTACGTCAAAATAATCGCTGCTAAAACAAATGTTAACCCTGTCACTTAGCTGCATCATCTTACATAATAACGGTACACATAAGCCATATAATATTAATACTTTTTGTTTTTAATACGGTTGAACGATATTTTACGTTTTACGAAATTAAAGAAGTTAACCTACTACATATGCAAATAGAACTTTTTATCTATCAACAGTGTCTGTCAAATAAGTTGGTGGTATTGTCCTTAGTTGTGCCAACAGACACAAAGCAATGCCGACAATCACTTGCTTTTGCTCAATATGGTCAAATACAAAATATTTCCATGCAGCGGAAGACGAATGTGTTTTCGTTACCAGTTCGCTTTTCTCCTTTTTGATCGTTTTGTTCAATTTAAGTCTCTGAATGAATCAAACAGCACGGGCTAGAATGATTATGATTGTGTCGGAGAGCGCATGCAGAGCTCATGCAAAAAGCGGTAAACTTCAGACTCGTTTTTTTACACGTAATAGATAATTATAAAAGGAAACCATCGTTAGAATAGCAATGTTTGCGAAATTTTCTTTCCTTTGAGTGACCTTAAATGTTTTAACGCAGCGTATTGATGGTTTGAACTCAGCAGACTATTGCGGCCCTTGCGATGTGCATAAAATGCCATGTCAATATTAACATCGCACATTGTACAAGCCTATTAGGGCGGCACAGTGGTGCAGTGCGTAGCGCTGTCTCTGCACACCTCCACTTTGTGCGGGTGGAGTTTGCATGTTTAGCCCGTGTGCGCGCTTACCGTCTTTTTGATGGTCTTCGGTTCCCTTCCACTGTCCAGAAACATGTAACTTTAAAGGAATTGGAGCCTAAACTGACCGTATGTGTGACCCTGCAATGGTTGGTTGGTTCCTGCCAAATGCAATGTATATAATGTAATAAATAAATGATTACTCAATGAATCGTCAGATTAATCGGTAGATTACTCGATTATTGATATAATCGATAGTGACAGCCCTACTTTAGTCTATCAAATATTTCTTCACAGCAAATAGAAAATTGGGGGGGGTTAAAAATATATAGATATGTAAATGATTAAATACAACCTCTCCCTGGGTTACAATGGGGTTACGTTCCGACAAACCTATCGTTAGGCGAAAATATCGTAAGGGGAAAATGCATTTTAATACAGTGCACCTAACCTAATAAACATCATAGCCTAGCCTACCTTAAACATGCCTTGAACACTTACATTAGCCTACAGTTGGGCAAAATCATTAATGCAAAGCCTAATTTATAAAAGGAAAGTGTTATCTCGAATACGAATATCTCATGTAGTTTATTGAATAATGTACTGAAAGTGAGGAACATTTACCCGTCGTAAAGTTCGAACCGAAACCGAAATATCGTAACGCGGACCATTGTAACCTGGGGAGCATCTGTTCGTACATACAGGTAAGGTCAGAATTATTAGCCCCCCTAATGAAATCACACAAATCTCTTAATATTTCCAAGGAAATGACCATAACAAAAACTGTTAATACTTGTATTGCTGTCAAAAGAACCAAGACAAAATCTCCAAAGTTTGATTAAGATATTCTATTGATGTGCTGAATTTTAATAAGGAAACTGAAAAAGGCCAAAGTTATTAGCCCCCCAGTGTTTTTTTTTTCTTTCAAGACAAACCTGACCATTCAATTAGCTTTAAAACCACACCTGAGTAATCAATTAACTTTCACACCGCACCATTTATAGACACACTGTGTCTAGAACAGCTGTACAATGCATCATTGCAAAGAACCAGTAGACAAAATCTGTTGCAGACAAACCTGGATGTGGCCAAAAGTGCAAGATTTTTAAAAACTTTGTAGATAAAAATAATCAGAGATGTCAACAAGGATCCATACTTTTATTGATCCCTTTGGGGAAATTATCTTTACGCCCCCCCCAAACTTGCCCTCTGTAGGTGAGATATTATGTGTATTATTATGTACAGTATGTATGTACACAGTAACGGTCCAAACTAATTTTGCGCCCTAGGCGAGCATCACGAGTGGCGCCCCCCACCCCTCCGTTATAGGCACAGTGTAATTGGCTGGCAAGTCAGCGCCCCCTCATAAGTTAGCACCCTGGTCGGCCTCCTACGTCGCCTATATGATATACCGGCCCTCGGATACAGTCCCACATACGTAATACGCGGTGGCCTCATAGGAAAGTTACGTATCATTATTATTATTACTACTACTACTTAATAGGCTTTGCTAAGCAGGTAAATTCATGTGAGCTTGTTCTTTTCATATTAAGACACATTAATACCAACTAGTTTTAAGAATAGTGGAATGTTACCCTTTTTTTCTTCCTCCGTTTGTGGCGCCCCCTGGATGGATGGATGGCGCCCTTAGCATTTGCCTATATTGCCTATGCCACGGGCCGGCCCTGTATGTACAGATGCTCCCTGGGTTACGATGGTCTGTGTTACGATATTTAGACTTGCTCTCTGTAGGTGACAGCAAGCTGGCCGCGAAGAGCAGCTACCCATAGTAGCAGCCTGGGACCTTGGGGTTAAGGGCCTTGCTCAAGGATCCACAGATGTGCCAAGGCCGGCCTCGCACCAGCAACCTTCCTATCACAGGCACAGCAGCTTAGCCCACTGAGCCACCCGCTGCCCCCTATATACAAACACACATACATGTATACATGTATTACATACATACATACATACATACTGTTCGAGAGAAACTGAGACTATCACCTCCTTTTGGGTGGTCAGGGAATACAGTAGTACCCTTGAACTACAGTGCATATAAAGCACAGACAAATGACAAAACTATTAATATCAAATTACATGAAAATGTGTTGACTACATTTAATGGTGAGCGATCTTGGTCTGGTGATCTAGTCGTTTGAGGCAGGGATCTGGGAAGAGAGCCAGTGGATCCTTTCTCTAGGCCCCGTCCCAAGCCAAAAAGCAGGTGAAAAGCCTAAGCGTTTTGTTTTATTACACAATTGCAGAGATAACTGCATGTAAGATGGATGAAGCCCGGCGCACGATGGCAGAATATTAAAAAGATGTGCGGTGCAGGGTATATGGTACAAATCGTGGTATAGTCCCAGCAGTGCTGCACTGTGGGCTGGAGCCTCTCTCTGCTCACCACCTTCCTCATCACCATCATCATCATTTTCACCGTTCTTTTGAAATATAACTTTCTCAAAATGGAAGGAAAAAGAATTGTTCTGGTAAATCGTGACATTTTGCCTGTTAATGTGGAGGTCCATGTTCAACCTTTTTGAAAAGGGGGCCATTCGTTCCCCTTCCTGACTTTTCGAAACAGATGTGCGTTCTGTCATACCTTCCCCCACATGTAATGGCGCAGCTTCTCCCCTGCACCTGGATGTCTTTTAGTGGTGAGCGATGGGAGTTGGCAGTGACCTTGGTGTGTCTGTAGGAAGTGCCCACACCACAGTGCAGTTCAGAAATGTACCTGGCACTGTCCACTGAGCTGACTCCCCCACCCTCAGGCCTTTCAGTATTTTCTCTCCTTCCTGTTACTCTGGGATTTTCCTTCCCACCTGAATCTGCTAAAACACTGCTCTGAACTCACTTTGTGGGGCCATGATAGGTTCATTTTTCTGCTCTGCTTTGGTAAAATCCTGAATTGAAACACCTCAACTACAAATACGTAACTCGTATCCTTAGATGGATGGCTAATAAAAGCTGTATAACAGGTTTCTGCAACATTTTTGCTAGAAATGTGTTGCTGTATTTAAAGGGTTTTGTTGTTATGTAGCTTCATGTTTTATTTCTGTTGTAGGTTGTGTGCAACACCCCTAAAGGTTTTGGCGATAAACACTTGTGTGTGTGTGTGTGTGTGTGTGTGTGTGTGTGTGTGTGTGTGTGTGTGTGTGTGTGTGTGTGTGTGTGTGTG
>JAAGVU020000008.1:17165473-17175865 GCA_011763525.2 Mormyrus iriodes
TGTTATTTTTTAATACGTTGCTGAAAATGCTTTGCAGGCAATGATCGCCTGAAGTCTTGAACCCATGGGCATCACCAGACGCTGGGTTCCCTCCTTTGTAATGCTTTGCCAGGCTTTTACTGCAGCGGCTTTCAGTTGCTGTTTGTTTGTGGGTCTTTCTGTCTGAAGATTAGTCTTCAGCAAATGAAATGCATGTTTGATTGCGTTGAGATCAGGTGACTGACCAGGCCATTGGAGAATATTCCATTTCTTCGCTTTAATAAAGTCCTGGGTTGCTTTTGCTATATGTTTTGGGTCATTGTCCATCTGTATTGTGAAGTGCCGTCAAATCAACTTGGCTGGATTGGAGCAGACACTATGTCTCTGTACACCTCAGAATTGATCTGGCTGCTTCTGTCCTCTGTCACATCATCAATAAACTCTAGTGACCCAGTACCACTGTCAGCCATGCATGCCCAAGCCATCACACTGCCTCCGCCGTGTTTTACAGATGACGTAGTATGCTTTGGATCATGAGCTGTTCCATGCCTTCTCCACACTTTTTTCTTGCCATCATTCTGGTAGAGGTTGGTCTTGGTTTCATCTGTCCAAAGAATGCTGTTCCAGAACTGTGCTGGCTTTTCTAGATGTTTTTTTGGCAAAGTCCAATCTAACCTTTCTCTTCTTGAGGCTTATGAGTGGTTTGCACCTTGCAGTGAACCCTCTGTCTTTGCTTTCATTAGGTCTTCTCTCAATGATAGACTTGGATATTGATATGCCTACCTCCTTCTGCAAACACCATACCTGGAATCAACACTAGACCTTTTATCTGCTTAATTGATGATGAAATAACGAAGGATTTGCCCACAGCTGTCCATGAAATAGCTTTTGAGTCAACTGTCCAATTATTTTTGGTCCCTTTAAAAAAAGGGTGGTACATATTAAAGAGCTGTAATTCCTGAACCCTTTATTATTATTTGCAAATGTTCACATTCATGGGGATCTTCCGTCTCCCTAATCCTCGTGAATGTGAAGGGGTGATATTTTTATATATAATACATATGCATACACATATTTAAATAACTGTGAAGATTTGTCACTGCAAAGGTTCCTTCATAATCATCAGGGTATGTATAACATGCCGGCCTGTCTGTTACAGGTAACCACCGAGCCTCAGCACCCCCTCCTCCTCCCCCATGTCTTGCCTGGCGGTTCATGGCTTGTAGGAATAAGTGCTGCTTACTTCTGGCTGCTTCCAGAAAGCGACGCCTCTAATATGAGCGTTTAGTGACGGGGGCTGCCAGCTTAATCCGGCCCTCTCTCTGTGCGCCGCTTGGCGTCTTCCTCTACACCCTTGGAACCCTTTTGTGAAACTCCGCACGCAGGATTTCAGCTGAAATGTTTGTCCCATTTTGCCAGATCTCGCTGAGCTGTATCCTAATTGGGATTTCAATTTGTACTGATATTTTCCTCTTTTTTTTTTTGATGGCTTAGAAGGCCCTTCATGTTTTTTTTTTCCCCATTTGATTTGCAGGCAATTTTTTTAATGCGTAAAACATTTTTAAGCCCAGATGTAGGTCACTTTTTTTTTTTGTTTTTTTGCTGCTTCAGTATAATTACGGTCACGTCCCTGAGGACTAGACCTCTTTTGGACTTTGACAAAGTGCGTCTTTTTTATCGGTTACCTGTCAGGACCCTAAGGCTGAGAGGACCGTTCTCACACAGCCCAGCTGACCGCAGAACCAGGTCATCTGCAAAAAGTTAAACGCTCAGTGTCTTCAAGGTGCATGAGTTTGTTCCTGTTGTTTTCCTGTTTTTTGGGGACTCGGACTGTAGCCCTTCCTGCCTCCATGAAAAAGTTTGTTACTTTAATTTCTATTATAATTGCATGGTAGCTCTGTATACATTGACTAAATGAGGTCATAGGATTTTTTTTTCTCTCTCTCAATTGTCTCTCTCCCTCTCTCTTTCCCTCTCTCTCTCTTTCTGTCTCTCACGTGGCAGGGATGGTTATTCAGTTTGCTATGCCTGCTAAATACCAATATACAGACTGTTTTGGGAAATTGGAAGTAAAGCTCATCTGAAGATCCTGCAGTACAGATCCAAGCTCAGCCATCTGGGGGCCACCAAATGGACGGGATTTATTTATTTTCCATTGCGGGGGGCAGTGGTTTATGTGTGGCAGGATTGGGACCCCAGCAGTGTTCGGCTGGCAGGGATGGGGCACCGTTAGCCTTTCCCACATTGGCACATGGCAGGACCCCACTGCTGTCCCGAATTCAGCTGCAGGCCCGGGGCAGGCGTGCTCGTCGTCACGGAGACCTGTTTCTCCACACAGCTTTTCACATTTGGCATTTCTTGGCTGAGTGATGGTGTATGTGGACCTGTGTGTGCAGACTTGTTGGTGTGTCTGTGTGTGCCCCTAGTGTCATGGAAAATAGACACCTTTCACGTGGGACATGGGGCAGACCACCTTGGCACACATCCTCTTTACCCCTGTGTTATTTTTGGGGTCGAAGTTACCCCAGTCCATTTTCAAAATGAGGTTAAATTCTATAGATTCTAGAATTTAGAACAGAAGTTGTAAAATACACAAGGGTTAAGTACAGGTGAAACCTGGCTTGTGTCCACTCGTTGGCGCAGTGGTGAAGGTCATTGTGCGGTGTGTTTGGCTCCCTGACCACCTTCCTTTTGGTTCGCGCGTGGCGCGTGGGTCAGTCTTGGGTATGACATGGGCAACCATTTGGTAGGTGAAACATGAGGTCTCTGGGGACAAAGTGGCGGGCTGCGTAAGGAGAGGTGGTTTGGAGGGGAGAGTTTCACCACAGCTGTGTGGTTGAATAAACAACACATACCCAGTGTTGGTTAAAGTTGAGCCTCTGTCTAGCCTTTGATGGTGGGGCTCCGGTGTTTTAACAGCCATGTTTCTCCGTCCCTGTAGCAATATTCCCAACCGCTCGACGTTCGTGTGTCCATACTGCGGGGCCCGGAACCTGGACCAGCAGGAGCTGGTGAAGCACTGCCTGGAAAACCACCGCAGTGACCCCAACAGAGTGGTGAGCTGGATGGGGATGCACCCAGGGGATTCTGGGATACTGGAGGACTGGGACACAGGGTTATGGGATGCTGGAACTCCTAAATGCATGCAGCTGGGTGACTTAACATGGAAGCTGCCTTCAGTTGTCCTCCAGGATTAGACATGGTGTTTCGACTTAAGCTAGAGACCTAGAGCCTGTATCACGAAGCAGGATTTCTTGTTTAACCGGATAAATGACCGGGTTTAAGGTACCCCAGTTTAAATTGACTTTATCTTTGTTCACTTACATTTAGCTCATACTACCTTGAACCTGGTAAGTTATCCGGCTAAAGAAGAAATCCAGCTTCATGATACAGGCCCCTGGTTACACATTTTAATGTAGCCCAAAAAGCTGTATGCTTTGTCATGTTCTTATAAAAGCATGTTGCTCTGTATAAATGGGGTGGAGCAGTAAGCTCTGTACATTTGAATACTAGGTGTTCTGAATCGCAGCACTGTAATGATGCCGATCGCGTTATGGTTCCTTTTTAAATCCCGGCAGGGAGCGGACGGTTAGGCTGCTGACAAAGCAGTCAGAGGTGCAGCGATTTAGTGAATGTAATCAGCTGAATGAGGAGCTCCGGCCTGTAGCGATGACAGATTTACAGTCTCGCTCAGCATACGCAGCCTGACCGCTGGCACCGACAGCGGCCTCGTGATGCGGGGGTTTATATCCTCCTCCCAGGTGTGTCCCGTTTGCGCTGCCATGCCCTGGGGTGACCCCAGCTACAAGAGCTCCAACTTCCTACAGCACCTCCTGCACCGGCACAAGTTCTCCTACGACACCTTTGTGGTGATTTATCTCTTTATTATTGTTTTTCATCCCCCACTGAGCCATGTATACCCCCCCCCCCACACCACCTAAGTTTGATTCCTCACAGTAACTGTGACACACACGTTTCCTGTGAAGTCCTTATTTACACTCACGCTTTGCGCAGGTGCATATACATAGGCGGGGCTACAGGGGCACTGCCCCCCAGCTGAAAGCTGATTGGCCTGCATAGTGCCCTCTCATATGTCAGTCGGAACATATCATTGGTTAATAATAACATTGGCCCCTCAGCATGAGTTATGGCCCTCCTTATGTCCCTGGCTCTGAGGAAAGCCTTGTGCTCTAATTAGTCATGTGTTTGCAGGACTACAGCATCGACGAAGAGGCCGCTCTCCAGGCAGCCCTGGCTCTCTCTTTGGCAGAAAACTGAAGATTGCTTCGCTTAATTTACCACCCTCTAACCCCCTCCCTCCCATCCCTTTCACTGTCCAGCATCTCTCCACCCTGTCACCTGGGACGATGTTCGTCCCACATAGACCTATTTACCTAGCTAGTGAGTCCTTCTTCCCCTCCCACGACAACGGGTAGGCGGTCAGTCATGAGGCGTGCAGGTGCGTCAGAGCTCCTGTGATGTGAATGCGCTCCCGCTGGTCACGTGAAATGTTCAGTTTCCCATCATCTGGTGACACCGGAAACGAGCGAGGCCATGTGACCTGACCCAATGGATCTCTGCAGGTTGTGCATAAACTCGTCCATTGTTAGTCCTGCCTTGGTTTTCTGCTGCTACTGGTTCAGAAGAAGCACAGATCTGGTGGTGCCACACCTCCCATCTTAACATAATGCAACGATCTAGACTCATCCCAAATGAGGCCCTGTTATTGTGAATACTTGCACTCATTTTCTACATTAAATATAGTATTGTTCTTATTTTATAGTTACCTAACAAAAGAATAGCAACACCCTTTTCTTCATAACGATGTTACCTGTTTTATCTTGCTACGGTGGATTTTATATGACACATCTGATAGAAATATATTTTTCAAATTGTTCGTTTCAAACGGTGCAACATCGACACAAAAATAAAACAACTAAGAGGATGTCATGCTATTCAAGTGTAGCCACTGGTTCACATGTGTAATGGCACAGGTTTAACTCTAGAGGGCAACCTTATCCCAATATTCAGCGCACTGCTGGGAAAACGTACAGTTGGCAAACTGCAAGTTGAAATCTATTTATTCAAGGCATTGTGCATGTAATTCTCACATGTATAGTCGTGGGGAAGCTTGATGTGTGTATTCCTGCTTCTGTGTTTGCAGAAGATGGTTTTTGATCCCTCTGTTTTGTGTTTAAAGACAAGGGTTGAAGTTTATAATGTATATGGCAGTGGCCTAGTTTGTGCTGGGCATTTAGAATGCTAGTGAAATGTAGTGCACTGTGTGTGTGTTTTGACGGGTTTACTTGGTAGGGGATTGTGTGTAATCAGTGATACTCCCTGAGCTGGACCCGTGCAAGGCCTTGGGTGCTGTATTGTCTTCCTGGGATTTAAAAAAAGAAAAAAAAGGTTATGTAAATAATGAGTGTGTGAGAGAAACTTTTGTCTGATATTTTTATTATTTCTAACCCACTGAACCTGTTGGTTGTTTGTTCATACAGGTCAGTTTAGGCCAACATATTTATAAGGATCCTTCCATCTTCTTTCTAGGAACCACATTACAGTCTCTGTGCTTCAGATCTGTGTGTCTGTAAATCGCAGGTCCCGGACAGAGTACGTCCAGAACATAGCCTGTTTTTGCAGGTGGATAATAATGGAGGGGGTGAAGTTGCTGATTTCACCAGAAAGGATATGAGCGTGTTAATAATGTCACTCTTCGAACACATTAAACAGCCATAAAAGATGCGAGAAATTCAACATTAATTGAAGGCTGCTGTTATTCGTCCCTGATTGACGTTTAAAATATTCTTGGAGCAACAGTTGGATGTTTTTATACCTTTTTTAATTACCTCCTAGTAGTACTACTTTCTGATTATTAGAAGGATATATCTTTAATTTTTAGTGTTCATGAAAACAGCTGTATAAATATATTTAATTCTTGTTATTCATTTTTTTTTTTTTTTTGCTTGTCATTTTTCATATATATCTTGACCAAACTAGTGCATATCTACTGTTAACTAAGTGGCTATGCTGTGTTTTTGAGGCATAGTGGATACAAGCCCAAGGAGAAGCTGCGTCTAAAATAAATGATACCAATCCTTTCATGTCCAGGACAGACACGCCATTGCACAGGTTTTGTCAAGGAGTTAAAGGGTGAGCATTTCGATGGCTCAATGAGTAAATGAGAAACTCTGGAAATCACTGCGAATGCCAACAAATCTGGAGATGATTGTGCCCTGTTGCGTAGGAAGTCAGATGAGCAGCCAGTGTCTGTGGGAAGCCTACGCTTCGTGTTTGGCTGCAGGTCATGATTGAAAGTTGTGATTTTGTGTCGAGTGGGCGGAGTCAGAACTCCAATCAGCATTGCCCACTATTATAACAGAATATAGCTGATAAGACAACAGCAGATCTGAAACTGGGTGTTCGATCTAGGGATTGCCTGTTCAATGGGGCCTCTGTTATTCACCTGAATTGCTGCAGCCAATAGGCTGCTGTGTAAGTGAATAAAATGTGAACTCATAAGCCTTGTAAATTTTTGACAAGCGTCTACAAAGCAAAACGAATCAAGCACCAGTAGGTCAAAGGTCCAAATCCATCGTCTTGGTTCAACCTCACACATTTTTCCACATCTTTCCCAGGCTCGTTCAGGTGTTGAAGGCTAAATTTCCGGACATTTGGTTCTCTGGCCAGTGCACCGGGCCACGTTACGTCACTGATGTACCCCAGTGTTTGGCCCATATCCATCGCTCGTGTTACTCCAGACTCTTAACACAACACTGTGCTTGATGACAATGCAAAACTTGCTGTGTGAGGTGGGGAGGATGTCAGATGAACAGGTGGGTGGGTGAACAGCAGGGATACGCCCAAAGAGTGACCCTGCCCACCTAGTGACCCTGCCCACCTAGGTAGAAGCCACGGCTGCAGCTCGGCATTCAGAGACTATGTCCATTTATGCATTCGCTGAATGAGGGTTGCGGTTATTTAAACAATAATCCAGAAGCTGAAGCGGTATGCTGTTTGATAAAATACTTTATTCTGTATTTGTAGCGGTTTTCCTCAATAAACGGACTCATTCCAAGCAAACTGTCTGTTCTGTGTGTGTGAGAGCTTATTTGAGTTTGGATGGTGCCACCTGCTTGCTGGGGTGTGGTGGAAGATTAGAGATGTTACTCAAACATAAAATAGATGTTACTCAAACATAAAATAGATAGTCTCCATGCTGTAAATGATAATTAGGTCGCTATGTCGCTATATGTCGTCTAACTGGGACTCCTCTCACAGAGGATTTATTGTGCCGTGCAGTCATTCATTCACATTGTAATGTTTGTTTGCAATTTGTTTTGTGAAAGATCAGGTGTGAGGTCATAGCCTATTTGAACGAGTCTCAATATGAGCTCGCTGCCATCAGGCTAGCTGTGACACCCCCTGCTCTCCTGTCAAGACTTGTGAAGGGCTGGGGGTGTGAGAGGGGAGAGGTGTGTCTGGGTGCACCAAGCTTAATTACCAGTCCTGAATAGACTCCCAACAATCTCCCCCAAAGGGGGAGCTCCTTTAACCCAAAGAATGGCGCGGGGGAGCAACCAGGCCCCAATGTGGACCATAGAGGCCTGTAAACAAACAATTGTTGCCAAGGCGATGCCTCCTTTTGGAGGTGCTGCCCCTGGACAGTGAGCGGATTGGCTACGGCGACACGGGGACGCCATAGTGACGGGCAGGCAATGGCAAAGCATGCTAAGCCGTTTCGGACCTGTGGGGGGAGGTCTGAGAGCACCTGCAGGTATTGGGGTAGCCCCCCCAGCCTCCTCTTCCAGCCCTAAAGAAACAGGACCCTGGCTAGATTAAGGAAACTTCTCTTTCTGCAGAAATTCAGCAGAAATTACTGCAGTACCCTAAGTAGCAAGTCATTTATATGGTCCAGTATAGAGCCACAGTGTTACGTGGGTATACATCTCTTAAAAATTGTTCACAATGGTTCCCTTGAGTGAAATTCAAACTTTTTTTGTTTCAAACTAGTAACAACAGAGCTGTTGGGTAGTTAAAAGGCTTTGTGTTCAGGAGAATGTACATGTTGGCGTGATGAACCAATCACCCAAGCTTTCTTTAGTAACAGTAACAATAGTCTATTCACATTTCACGTTATTTTCTCTAATGTCATGCGTCTTAGTGATTAAGATGTCGCAAAACTCCGTGAATCAGATTTCCCAGAATTAGCTGAGAAGCAGGAAAACCACAGATTCTTCATTAAGTTCTAGTAAAAGACGTGATTGAGTGCGACGTTGGAATGACAGGCGATATTGGTGGAGTGCCGGTGAGAGTCTCTCGATTGGAGCTTCGGGGGGTGGGGGGTGTTACTGAGGCATTTTGCTCATTACTTCATTCAGCTTTAGCCACCTGCAGGTTTGGGGGGGGGGTCGGGAGGGCGCTAAACAGCAGGTGAGAAGATGCTGTGTGAGAGGCAGCAAGCTGGGAGCAGGTGTGGCTGCCTCCAGGGTCTCGAACTGGCCTGGGAAAGAGGGGGCTGGGGGCCCCGTGCCTTTTCTGTGGAGCCTGGGGGACGGGGCCCCGTAGGGAGTGAAGTGCCCTAATTACAAAGTGCTTGGGTGTGAACCTGTGACCTTGGGCACTTGGGGCATTGTGGCCGCGGAGATGCACGTTGCCACGGCGGCATAGTTGCAAGCTGGCTCCCCCATGCTGGGGTTCGCGGCGGGCCATTTGAAGCGGTCCCCTCATTGTCCCGCCACTTTTATGCACCTGTCTCACCTGTATGATGAGGACGAACATGCACGATAGGAAGTGGAATCATATTAACAGCAAAATAAGCTGTGGGCATCAGATTTTTATTGTCTTATTAAATTTAAGCATGTAAAAAACAGTCTGGTCTGAGAAGATGGGTTATCAGGTTTAATTATGCTGTAGAATGGATATATTTTGTCACCCTTTACCCACAAGCTGCAGAGAGTATCTGGCCCTGAAGCACTTGAGTGGAGTGATGTGATGAAAATGGGGGCACTTGAGGCACTTCTGCTGTGGTCAGGCACCCCCCCCCCCCCACCAAGCTGACCTCAGATCAGTCGTAATGGCTATAGATGAGGCCTACACTGAAATGGCAGGAAGAAAGGAGACTGGCAGCAGAGGAATTCTGAGGGGCACGGGGGCAGATTGAGGCAGGAGGGGGGGCCTCCCCCCTCGTTCAGGTGCTGCGTGGAAACAAAGGAGATGAATAAAAATTAGAAGACAGTACAGGCCTCCTCACCTACTGCTGTTCTGGGAAAGGCGTTCTTAAAGGGACGGAATGTAAGTTCATTAAAGAAATACATTGCAGGAATATATGTATAAATGACTGATTACATTTCAGTTTGACTATGACTATGTCTTGATTTGCTCCTTAGAAGCACATTATCAGGCTTCCTGTCTGGGATGCAAATTAAAGCTGGAGGCTTTGACATGCAGAAGCACACATCCATCCATCGTCTAACCACTGCTTATTCTGGTCATGGATGTGGGGGAGACCAGGAGCCTGTCCCAGGCCCCTGAGCGCATATGGCAGGGTATATCCTTGGTGTAATGCCTGTTGCAAATAGTTGCACACATTCACACAAAAAGCACGGATCACCTAAATGCATGTCGTTCGACTGAGGTAGGAAACCAGAGTTCCCGGAAGAAACCTTTGCACCAGAGCTTTGATTTGGGTATGGATGGTAGAGACACTACCCTACCAATATTGTAGGAGTACGGTGTGTGTTGGGGGGGAGGGTTGGTCATAGCTGAATTAGGTCCCTACCAATGTTAAAACCAAATCCACACCCTTACCTGTGCCACACAGGGGACACAACATAACTTAAAAAAAAATCTCAGTGTAAAGGGGATACAGGACAGCCAGTGACCTTCAGGGTTAAAGGTCAAGTAGCAGAAAACTCTGCCAATACTATATTGAAAAAAAAACAAACAAGGTCAAACAATCAAAGAGCGCCCACCAGAGGTGACAGGCTGGCACAGGAAAACATCGGATATTGGATGGAAAATCCTGCAAAGCTGCTGGCCTGTTTGAAAAGGCCTCTAAATGTTAAGAGCCTGCACCTGTCCTGAGGCCTGCAACGTTTTTTTATTTCCACAACAAGTGGACGGATATAACTGGAGCTCGTAGTGGCGGGTTTGGGTAACAAGTGCACACATTGCCCTCATACGCCATGTGTCAGCAAGTGGAGGCTGCCTGATATTTTTATACGGCCCGCGCACACTGTGGAAAATATCTTGCAAATCTGAGTCGCAGCGAGGCTGCAAGGGGGGGACTTCATAAAAATATCCCCCTAGTCAAGACAGAGTAAGCTGGGGGGGACAAAAATAGCCACACTTTGTCTTTGCTGCGCTAAAATCAGTACTTGAGATTGTGTTACAGTATGGCTAGGCAATGGG
>JAAGVU020000008.1:17197960-17210173 GCA_011763525.2 Mormyrus iriodes
AATATCTAATTTATAAATACTCTATATATATATATATATATATATATATATATATTTATATAAATATAGATAATATCTGTTTTTTTTTTCTAATAACAGTGCAACCAATGCTTAATGACATTATGGGTTTTTCTCACAGACTATGGACAGAAGTTTAAAGCCAATGGTGAACCTGTTTCCCACCATCTTGACATTGCTTACTTTAAATTGTAAATTTAGAAGAATAAATTTGTTGGATAAATTTGTAACTATGTTTAAATACTGTAAGCTTTGGAAATAGCCTAGTACAGGCGGGGCATCGTTAAGTCACATTAAGTCATTAAGTATTAAGTCAAAGCAGGGAAGCCAGATGTTTTATGACTTGTTCATAGGAAGTTGAACTGGATTTTAATATTAAATGTTACACACTTGAGGTCATGATCTTCAGAATGTATTTATATCCTTAAAATGAAATTGGGTCTTTTGTTATGTCCGTCTTCCAAACGCATATCGAGTGCTGGGTCACAGGTTTCCACTTATCTATCCATCCATTTGTCCATCCACCCATCTATCCATCCATCCATCCATCCATCAGTCTTCAAACTGTTTTCAACAAGAGTCTTCTAACCTGCTTAGGGGTGCATAGCACATGTTCCTATTCCTTTTCAAATTTGAATGCATAATGCAGTTACTGACGTGATTTCTGTTTCTTCCACAGCATCGTTGCAGCTTGTCCGTATGAACTGATAATACGGGAAGTCGGATTATGGGCGTGAGTGCTGTGCTTTGGGGCTCAGGTGTGAAACGTACAATTCGGGAACAGATTGGTAGGAGTGGCTGGTTTCTGCTTCCCGTCCTTATGACACCATCTACAGAGCCACCCGCATGTGACCTGTACTTATCCAATGCGATTTACCCATAAACATTCATCCATCCATGTGCTGTTCATTTTCAACATTGTCATTTGTCAATAACACATGGACCAACCCCGAAACAGTTCAGGAATAGAATAAGAAATATGTACGCCTGTGTTTTTTTTTCTTGTTATAGTTGATAAAGTTGTTAAAAAATACATAAATATACAGGAGCAGCTTACATATCGATGTAAGTGGCGGTGCAGGTAGTATCATGTCATAGTTTTACTTTTACCTTCTAAATCAAAACCATTAAAACTTAGACCCAAATTGCATGACCAATACCCCAGTTCTCTAAAATGAAGTATAAAGTCTGAAATTTCAGTCTGAGAGCTATAACCTACTTTTATTTTTCCCTATCTAGTGAGTTTATTTCTTTAAAACCTTCACCTTCTGTTATTAACAATGTCTAAATTCACAGGCTGATGTAAAAGGCAGCTGATAACACAGTTGAGTCACATAAAGTCACAGGCTGAATCATGTGCCTGTTTCATGCCCATGCGAATAGATGGTCGATTGTTCATTGAAAAAAATCAGGGGCGTATTAATTGCTTCCCACTTTTTTGGTGTAGTCTTTGTTTTTATCAAGTAATAGTTTTATCTGATGACATTTGGAAAAAAACATGACTGCTGGGAATAGTTTCAATGAAATGTTGATGACCACCACAAACAGCTTTTTGAAGTATGTAAAGAAACTGAACTTTCAAAAGTGAATTTTAAAACTTCAGAATGTATGGATTATTTGCCTTTTACGCTGGTCTTCACTGGCTGCAGACATTTTCATGTTGTAGGCCTACTGATAGAAACAGACTAAGGCAGTGAAACATTTATTTTCTCTTATCAAAAGGGCAAAACAAACCACATTACGCTTCCTGAGTAGGACTTGACTTTGCTTGACACAGATTTTTCAAATTAATCTTCATGGGAAACAAAATGAGGAGGTTTTGTTTATCATTCCTTCGGGCTGATTGTATTTAGGCTTGAGTGCGACCCCAGCAAGGCTGACGAGCTGCATTTGTAAAGCAAACTTGTGAAGATGAGCTAATATGCCTGTGAGCTGAAGCCAGACCATCTTCTCGCACCAGAATCCCCACTGGGCTCTTCACCAGCACCGTGTTTGTTTGCAATCTACTCATCACCTAAGCATCACATTGACGTTACCGTTGACATTCCCATAGCAAACTATTTCAATTTGTTGCTGATACCAAGCAAACCCATCCACTTAATGGTCTGCATTTGCAAAATTGTTTAACTAGCATTTGCTAGGCTAGATCATGTTATCTTTTTGTTTGTTATAATGGTTTTATTTAGCATCCAATTTGTGCATGTCCCATAAGGTGCTGTTGTAGCAGTGTGCTATATATTCGGCTTTGAAAAAAGAGACAGTCTCTTTGAAGAGTGTCACATTCATGTCCTTAAGGGATGGAACGGTTCACAATACAACCATTATGACTGGATCCCCACCACACACACACATGCACACATTCCACAATATAGTGTAGATCTCACTGACCTTGCTCATGATACAAAAGCCTTAGGATACAAATGGTTTCCTGGCAGCTATGCTATAACAGTTCTGTTTGGTGTTCAGAACAAGACGTGAAACAATGTAATTACATTCAGTAAATATCTCCCAGTATGTCCTGTATTATTGAGGAGAAGTGAAGAATCTCTGTTTGATAACGGTTAAGTTCCGATATTTAGTTTCTAACATTTTCACCAAAACACTGTTGTTTTCATCTGCAACTGTTAACTTGCAATTTCCTGTTGTGCCTGATTATTTTCCTGCCATCCCTAATATAACAAAGGTTAAATAGGTTGCAATATATGTATCGTGCCGTTTAATAATTACTTAATTTGCTAGTGTGTTAGCTTAGAATATGCATTTTAAGGCTATTAACTCTATCATCATTAAGCCTCAAAATATGAATACATATTTTTACAATTTTTCTAATAGAAAATATTTTAGAAAAATACGATTTCAATATCTGTACTAAACAGTAATACACACAACTCTTTGTGACGGCGTGTATTAACCCACTAGGCATTCATTTAACTGCAGCGTGTTCATTAGTAAAAAATCTCTCTTTCTTCTACAGCCCTTTTCTAAAACTCATTTAATGATTAATAGTATATTTATACACAGCTACTGAAACAGAAACCACATTCTTTCTTCCTGCTTGATGGTTATAACAAACAGAACTTTAACCATGGATACTGCCAAGGCCATTGCCCTAGGCCGCTGATAATGGCCGAGTGTTATTCATTTACTAAACTTGAAAATGTCTCCTGGATTTTTCCCCATGACTGTTATTTTTAAAAATGTTTTAGCACTTCTGTCCTTCATCTATATATTAATAACTACAAATGGACTCAGAAATTTTACAACACATGTACATACTATTTCCTTGCTATAAGTGTGTTTTTTAATGGACAAAGGTTGAGTGAGATTTAACTTTTCTCCACCTTCAGTAACAGAGGCAGGCTGTGAAAGTAAACATCGTATTCGTGTTGTTCATAAATTATACATTTAACAGTATTTCTGACTCAGGATGCAAACTATTAACTTCTCCACCGAGGGAGAGAAACTGGGTGGAGAGAGAGAGCATGTGGGGGTTGGGTGATTATTTACTTGTGTGAAGAGATGAATGCTTTATGGCACCATCAAAGCGTGTTCCTGCAGGTCAGAGTCGAGAAGAAAAACTAGCTTTCATCCACATTAAAACACTTGAATTAAATACAAGCCTTAATGTAGCATAAGACCATTTCGTCCACGCCTTCCCAAGTTGGAATAGGTAAAATATATTAGTAATATTCTAGAACAAATTGACATACACTTCATAAACTCTGAAGAATTCTTCCACAAAAAGGGACTTGGAATTTGTGGTTTTTATCTGCAAAGCTGTATCCGCTCTTGCATATTGACTTCATCAATGTCCTTAAAAGCCCATTAACATGGAGGCTTTTAGATACTATAAAATGTTTATGTAGCATGACCTTTAAAGTCTTATTATGTTGTGGAAGCATGCATCTTGACCGCGTCTCTTTATCCTTGAGGTAAGTTTCAGCATGTTCAGATTCTCCCGAGAAATCCCAGTCTCTTGTTTCTGTGGCAGAGACAAGCACCTTCTTGCATTTGTAGGGGTATTGTTTCCTGGAATGTGCAGCGTATCTCCTATCTCACACCCAGCCATGGAAAGTCCCCCCTGGCTAAAGACAGTGACGCGTCAGTGACTCTTAGGCTGCCTTTTCTCATGGTAAGGTTCATGAACCAAATGCCCCCCCCCCCCCCCCAATATAGAATCAGGCATCTAATGACAGTGTGGGCTCAGTGGGGGATGTTGTGTACACACGCTATAGGTATGTGGGTTCAGAAGCACCCAGAATGCGCCGGAATGATGTCACAACTTGACAAATGCTGCCAGACAGAAAGAGTAGTCGGTCGAGTGGCTGGTGTGGCTCACAGGACTGTGGGAGATGGCGTTGCCGGCCAGAAACAGCGGTGCGCGATTCGACATTTAGTGGCATGGAAGAGATTTTGATCTGCCCGATGAGCTGGAGGAATTCTGTACTTCCAGGCTTCTGAGATTCTTCCCACAGGATCTCCAAAGCTTGCTTTTAGCTGCACAGCGCTTCACTATTTTCCCAAGTGTGGCAGTTTGGTGCTACAAAACAATGTGCTCGGTCAGCACTTATATCTTGTTGTGATTAAGGACAGAGGGGGAGCTCAATAAATGGTACGTTCCTCACTTTGGTGAGAATGCAGATAATTGCACCCCTGAGGGAAAGGCCAGGCTTTATCCCGGCTTAGATGAACCCCACCCCGGCCGTATCATGCATACTTCACCTTTACTATTGTTGACACTTCAAGTAGGTGACCTATGAAAACTATATTAGTAGCAAATTTGGTAAACCAGAAAATTTTTGAATTTTAAAGCATATTTCTAATTTGTTTTCCTTGTAGGATAATTATGTAACTGCATCCGGGATGAGTTGTAGATAAGAAAAGGTGTGGTAAGTCTGCTTTCAGGTACTGCATTGTGACATAATATTAATCCACCAGGGGAAACTGTGATGTCATGCTTCCAGTGTAATTTGTGTTTTAGTTGCAGTGAAATGGCTGCCTACACTCAGGTCATGACTGTCTGTCACTGGGAAGAACAGGATGTGAAATGTTGTAACCTGATGCCACAGTCTGCTCCACTTGCTCACAACAATGCACAGCTAATGCAAATGGAAGCAGGAAGAAGCGTTATCAGCAATCTAAACAGGTATTTCAGGTTGAGGGAGACTTAAAGGCACAGCGCGCATTTATGACGTGAGGCATTAGTTTCTATACAGATAGAGATGGTCAGACAGAAGACTGCATTAATATATATGAATAAGTGAAACCAAAAGAACTCATTCACTTGTTGCCTGGCAATGAAAGTGATGATTACTGTCAGTCTAAACCAGTTAAACCAGAGCTAAAGCTCTGAGACACAGATTGAGCGAACTATGGCAAACACTGAGGTTGGGCCCACGTTTAGACAAGACAGATTTCTGTTAATTAAAATACATGATAGCTTAAATGATCATTGATAGAATGCTGTTTGCTCAGACATAAAGACTGGAGAGGCATTAAAGAATATTTAGAGAAACGCAATATCTTATGCAGTCTATTATATTTGAATTATTTTTGGAGAATGAAATGAAATATTCTGGAATTTGTATCAGAAGAATGTATATTTATTCACATTTCTGAACATTCTTTAAAAACTACAAATGCGGCAACTGTAATGTGACACTTGGAGACTGTAAATATATAATGCTTTTAGAGGTGCAATTACAAGTCCATTTCAGCTCCAGCTGAAATTATTATGGGTCTGTTAAAAACTTCTGATAATTCTAGACGCCCTTGAAAGAAAGATCAAGCAACTTTATGTTAAGGCGCTTGTCCATCAAGTTATTAGTCATGCATTCCCAGAAAGTGGTTATGGCTAATGCAGAACACAAATACAATAATACTATCAGACATTTTTTCAACATCGTGGGAAGAGACATCACTATGCACTACCAAGACCTCTAGAGAACAGATATGGCCTTCTGCAGTACACAGCATGAGACAAGTATCGATCACTAAAATGTCCAAGAAGGCGTGTCCTATGAATGCTTAATTATTATAATGAGAGTCTTCCAGCACAGTTCTTATCATCCAAAAGTAGGCTAGCAAAACTGGTTTGCTTTAGAAAACGTATTATCTTCACAGTCTCAGATCCTACCTATGATCAGGTGACTTTCAGGTCACTGTGACCTCAATCTCTGTGTGCGTATCAAACACAGGAGGTTGTATTTACGCTGAACTGCTTTCTGTCTTCACCATCTTATCCTAAGATGGAATGTTTCATTGACTTAAACAAGTATCACACGTGCATAGGTAATGTATTAGGAGAACAAGTGTCTTTCTTATATAAGGTACATGCATACATCTTAAATATTTATTGAATAGCTCAGAGGAAAAAATACAATTTCATGCACTTTAAAGTGCTGCTTAACGATTTAGGCTTATAGCTATGTGAAACCAATCCCAGGGGTGAGTTTGAAAAGATTTTGTCTAAATATCATCGTTCCTCAGCCAATATCCACATGAATTTTTTTGTAATTTTGTTCATATATACAGCTGGAATATTTTTGTAGATTGGCATAGATTAAGTAAATTGTCAGGGTACTACGGCATGCTCCATCTGTGCCATGAAACATAGATGGTTAAATTACACGTCGACGTCCTTCCCTCCCGTGCTGCGTGCTAAAGTACATTACTTTGTCAGATGATAAAATGTAGGTTTGTGCCAGTTATTTCCACGCTCTAAAACAAACAGTTAAACAGTGTTGCTCTCTAATGCAGATTAGTGTTGGTGTCATATTAGTTTCATTTTCAGTGTAATGTTGAATAGCCGTTCATCTCACAAAAGAACGTGTTTTTCAAAAAAGAAAATTACAGATGGAGATTCCATTTAAAGAGAAAGTGGAATTAAACTTATATACTTACATAATTAGATAATATACCCTAGGATTATGTTAATGGATAAAGCACAGCTACTTAGTAGATATGTAAGCACTTTCGGTAATGAGGCGTGGGTGGGGAAAACATTACAGACTGTTCACTGACCTATTATGTTTTCTCAGAAAGTGCCTGGTGCTTTTGCAGTAATCACATTACTAAAACATTACTTGAACTACAAAAATAGGCATCTATGTTAGAGTTCGATTAATGTGTAAATCAATCTGTTTTGTTGTACTTTTTCCCTGAAGTATATTGTAATATGTCTTTCTACCAGCCAGATTAAATGTGTAAAATATTGACATTTACAATAATAAATTTTTAAATGATAACGGTTACCTCCTATAAGTTACCTATCTTTTCTTTTGGATAAAATCCTGGTCTTTAACATGTTTAGTCATAGCCAAAGGTTACAGTAATGGTCATCCTCAACAAGTCAGAACAGGAAGTGATGTCAGGAGGTTCCATTTAGCCCCAGGGCCTTGATCACTATATCACCTGTTACCAAAAATCAGGTAAGCTAAAACTGAGAGGTATATTTTCTTACATGCAGTCTACTTGTAAGCAAGTCATGGTTTGAAAAACTTGCCAGTGCACAGTACAGGGTAACAATAGGTACCACTGCAATGTTAGGTGAAATTAAGATTGATTTCCACCAGTTTCAAGCAGTGTAACATTTGTTAACTACTAACTACTAAACATTACAAACAGAGATGGTCATTTTTGTCTTGTATAGCTAACTTGATATTTATTGATTAGCTGATGGTATAATTTTATCAAATAAGAAAAGGTCTTGGTGAAAAACCAGTGGACACTGCATTCATGTTGTTTCTAGGTATATTGTATGTAACACTTTGTTTGAGAGGCTGACTGAAAGCTGAGTCTTATCAGGTGAAGACCTCAGGTCAGCATAGATGCATCACTGTGGAAGCACAGGTGCCCATTGTTTTAAGGCGCCCTGATGCATGGCAGAAGACATCTAACTTGGTTACACAGGTGTTACATCTTGATACACGTTGAAGGCAATGAGGTAAAATACAAAGTATTTAACAGTCGTGGTTAATAAATGGTACAAGTTATCATATGTCCAGGCTTATGCCCAACAGTAGGTGGCATAGTGATTAATGACATGAAGTTGTCAGGAAAACATTACATTGAATGCAATACCCTCTAGCTGTAGCAGAAGTGAGCGTTTGAATCTGACAGGCTGTGGGATTATTTTGTGCTACCAATAACTAACGCGCTGGTTGGGGGTGATGTGTCGCTCAGCATGGTAGGCCTCCGTACTTCTGATCAGAAGGTTGCCAGTTCAATCCCTGGCAGAATAGTCACATGTTGGGCCCTTGAGCAAGGCCCTTAACCCCTAATTGCAGGGGTGCTGCACACTAGCTGACTCTGCACTGTTACCACCAAGCTTGCTCTCATTAATCTCTGTGTCTCATGGAGCTGCACATGGTTTGAGTGAAAAGAGAATTGGAATGAATTAATACATTAACACTGTTCTGTTTTATTTTATTTAGTTCTCATTGGCTGGTGGTCCATATTAGATGTAGCTAAGGAGTGAATCAATGCACTGTCAGCCATCATGTCGTGGCTTGGATGATTTGACCTTGTATTAAAGGTACATCGGTATGTCAGGTTTATTTGTACGGCTCTGAAGATGCCATATTGCACATTTATATAGTCTAAACAGTGTATAAAACCTAATTCTGTAAATTTCTCGGTCATGTCGCACAACTGTAAATCGGCTCTACAGACCATCTGCGACGAAATATCAGGACTTCTACATATACATAAATTGAAAATTTATAGCTTGTATATAATGCACAATGCATTTAAAGATATTGAAATGATATTTTTGCAAGGAGATGATAATTATTTGTATACGGTTATTGTGAAATTCCCTTGATCCAGTGGTGCCCTTTCACAGATTACAATAGGACTGTGTTTAAAATGAAGCTTGTCGTCAGTTTGAATTGTATTATGAAAGGCGTCTGTGTCATTAAACATGGGTCCTTGCCTTGAACAGCTGGAGCCAGAACTGGCATCTAAAGCTAATTATTTTTAACAATAGTAGATAGCATGATTTATTTATGGAGCTGCATTGCAGCCCTCCTTTCCGGCTTCCTGCTGAAGAACGCTTGTCAATGGTGTGAACTCATCTGTATGGCTGGTAGAGATGACATTGTAAATATTTCCATAAGCGATTCACTTCGTTATCATTAAATATGTGAACAGAATAGGATAGGATATGTGGTTGACCAGGAAGTTATGTGTAAGCAAGAGAGTGTACAATAACAGAAGACAAAAAAAAATTCTATAATAAGGCTACCTGATAATAATTACATTTTCTATACTGTTTATTCAGTGGCAAGCCTGGAATCCATTCCTGGAAGTACAGGTACACCTTGGAAAATGCCAGTACAAGAATAGCTAACTGAGTAAAAATTACAAGGAAAAAACAATACTTGAAAAAGACTAAAAGCACTTGTGAAAGAAAAATTGCTTGTGTACATATGTAATTGCCAGAATAGGTAAGATGAGAGAAGTTCTTCTGTCCTTCATGCAGGATTATAAACCTTTTTAGCATGACTGTGCCATTGACAAAGACTGACCTCTGGCGCCCACTGCAATATACTAAAGGAACTGCACACAAACTGTTTCAGTTTGGATTAACTTGTACTAAAAATCACATTAGGGAACATAAAGGTAGTTAATCAAACAAGTAACTGCTTTTATAATATTTGCAGAAATCCAGAACCTTGTAATGACTATTCAGTACTTTTTTAATACATTAAGCAAAAACTTAAAATTGTGACAGATGTTCTCTATCCTCTACATTCACCACAACCGTCGCAGTGGCTGTGGGCAATTGAGTGGAAAATGGAGCTTCATTCTCCACCGTGACCAGCAAAGTGTGCTGATTCTTCTTCTCATAGTCCAGACCGTTAAATGGAAAACAAACACACAGGATGCTGAACAAAATATGAAGGTGACATTCTTTGCGTTTTGCCAATAACCAGGAATTACTGGCAAGATCTCTGGCATAACTTTGAATAATTAAGTCAATTTAATAAATATACTTCACATACCATCTCAGTTTACTGTGAACTCTGAGTCACTCTGATAAAAGCAACTGTAGCATCGTGAATAATTGCCAGAAATTTTGGAGTCACACTGAGAACCTCACCTTCTCTGTAACCTGGTCCAGTAAAGTTACAGCTTCAAAGGGACAAAGAAAAAACAGCTCCCCCCTGAATTCTGACTGACAGGGCCATAGGAACCAATTTACCTTCACGGTTGTAATAATGCCATCCACATAGCAAGGTCCAGTGCTGATGTTAAAATAGCCTTCTTCATTCCCTTGGACAATCTTGAACTTTGGCAGCCAACTAGGAGTCATTGGCTCATCATTGTCGTACACAAACATTCGCACCACTTCCACATCCTTTCTATGCTCAGGAACAGACACTGAGTACTATCACAAGAAAAACACTGCATTACCATGGTGCACTGATCAAACTGCCAAAAGGCACTCAGAGCCAGGGTCTGCTTCTATGTAATGCTATTCTACACAAAACTTGAGTATTTTAACCAATAATTATTAATGACACTGGACTTACAGAAGACCAAGGGAATTGGGGGGCATGGTCATTCAAGAACGGAGCCTCAGTCACATCCAGCACGTTCACCACCACTGAGGCTGTGGGCAGCTGTTGGGCAAATGGAGCTTCATTCTCCACCGTAACCAGGAGCGTGTATTTGTTCCTCTTCTCAAAGTCCAGCTCCTACATCAGACAAACAAGCACATTTCAAGTAAAATCACTAGTAAATTTGGGTCCATGGCAGCTGTTCAGAAGATGGCTTCAGGATTTGTCTGCTCTAATAGCCAGGAGCACACAAAATTACTTAATTTATAATACTCTAATACTGGGACTTTACCTTTATTAGTGTAATAATGCCATCCAGCCGACCAGGCGCAGTTGACACCTTGAAGACATTCCCATCATTCCCCTGGATAATATTAAACTTCGTGAACCAGGCAGGAGTTTCAGCATCATCAGCATCATTCACTGACAACCTCAAAACTTCAATGTCTTTTTGATTTTCTGGCACGGACACCTCGTACTGTGGACAGAATACGGTCACTAACACAAGCACACATCCAGCAGTTATACCACTGTGTAGTAATTACTGAGCAAAACCTAACTTTGGCTTTTCAAACTGAGGAGCGTTGTCATTGCTGTCCGTCACGGTGATTATGGCTTTACAGGTAGCCGTGTAACCATCTCCCGCCATATCAGCAACCTGAACCGTCAGTGTATATTGAGGGATTTTCTGGAAAGAAAAGTTCAGGTCAGACATTTGTTCAGACTGAGAGCCGTTTCTGGTCAGAGGAAGAAATACCCACTTACCCTCTTGTCAAGCTCAGCATTATGCAGACGAATCTGGCCACTAGTAGGATTAATAGCAAACATGTCTGGAGCTGGTAATGCTGGATCTTGACTTATAATGCTGTATTTTAAGTCTGCATTGAGAGTGTCGGGATCATCAGCATCTGTTGCCGTGACACTCAGTATCTCATATCCTAAATATTTCAGGGGAAAATATGTGCAAAAAGATCAAGCTAATTCAATGTCTGTATCAAAGGTCTTGCCTCGCAAGCAGACCTTCAGCAGCAATTTGAAGCGTGTCAGCACACAGTACCTGCACCCACTGCTTCTGGAACACTGCCCATAAATACATCTTGTGCAAAGACAGGCTTGTTGTCATTCTGATCACCCACTGTAATTATAACCTCCATAGGGTCCTCTTTTGTAAGAGAAGATCCAACAGCAGAAGCGTGAGCCAGAAGCTGGGGAAAAGGAGTAACATTTGGGCATCTCAATTCAGGTTAAGATTCTTTTCATCTTCATTAAAGAAAAGTGAAGCAGTGCTTACAGTATAGCTGGCACACTTCTCTCTGTCCAAAGGCTGTGTTACATAGAGCTGGCCAGAGTTTCTGTCCATAGTGAAAATGTTTCTAGGTGGCTCATCTGCACCAGGACCAGTAATCCCATACTGCATTTTAACTTCTTTATCCTTACTGGACCTGACCTAAAAATAAAAACATTATTTATTAGATGAGCAAAAAAGTAGATAATACAGCTGAAAGCAAGGCATCAGTAATATATAAAAATGTGACATACCTTTGTTACCTCCCTAGGAAAGGGACCCTTTTGACCTTCAAGAATTGTGATTGGAGGAATCACCCACTCCCTCTTCCTTCTTTTGAGACCA
>JAAGVU020000008.1:17210341-17230858 GCA_011763525.2 Mormyrus iriodes
CCACACCAAGAAGCACATGGCTGGTCTGTGACTCAAGCTGCACCCTAACTCTTGCAGTGACCTTCTTGCCCTTTGAGTCCCAGGCATAAACAAAGAAGCTCTTGTGCCCCTCATGTAAGGTCGCAGGCCTTTTTATTAAGACAGTTCCATCTGATTCCACCTTAAAACGGGAATCAGCCGAGTAAAAGACGAACCTCTGGCGCCCGCTGCAGTCATCATATAGAACTGCAAGAAGAAACAAACATTAATATGCACCCACTCTCTAACCAGGTAACCAGTACAGGGTTGCAGGGCTGAACTGGATTCCATCCCAAACAGTACAGAAATGCCCTGGATGGGATGTCATTACAATACAGGGCACACACACTGTAAGCAGTTCAGAGATGGTGTAGACTGTCTCACTTTCATGGTGTCAGCTTTTCACTGTCTGGACTTTTGAGGCTGAAGGTAAGTCAACACAGTCTCCATCTGATATGAAATTACCAAAGAAATGTGAAAAGATTTCTATATGATTTTTTTTTTATATTATTCTGTTAGTCAATAACAAAACAACGTACAATATTTGTATCTTGAATTTTTAACACTAGAAAATTTGTGAGAATTCAAGAATGTCGAAATCTAAAGTATTAGTTTACCTCTCCCTAATCTCCTTCCCTTGCCCAGATATTTCTGATCTGCTTTGAAGAAGTAAAGTCCTTCTGAAAATCCAGGCACACATGGTTTTACCTCTTCGCAGGATCCAAAAGTGAAAACCTGAAATATGTAAATTTATAAAGAATTTTATCAAGACTTTCCCAATGATAAAACATTTTGGTTGAAAATGAAAAGAACAACAATGTAATATTGATAACTGTTAGTCGAAAAAATATTCAAAAATGTTTACCAAAGGTTGTATGCCTGGGATAGATTTCAAGCTCAGACATTGCTGCGTGGAGTGTTACCACAGTAAAACCATCATTGTCTACATACCTTTAAAGTTCTGCAATGAAGAGGCAAAAACAACATCCAACTCCCCAAAACCTCAAACTACTCAACAGAACGAAATCCTGGATAATTTATCAGACTGCAAAAACATTCTTACCTGGACCAAGAAAAAGGTCAGTCCCAACATGCACAACCTGATGCTTATCATTGTCTGAATAGTTACCACAAGCCGAATGATCCAAATAATAATAATAAGTTTGCTTTTACATTTTAAGCAAAAGTTAATATGAAATTGCAGAAATAGCAGGAGATTAAAGTTGAAAGTACAAAGGCACACAAACAAAGAATGTCTTCTACCTGTCACGTGCTGCCTGCTATGTCTGCCTGATCCCCCTGCCTCCTCCCTGGGCAGCCTGGTGCTTGTTTTTCTGGGTGTTTTCAGTTTTGTGTTTTTGAGTTCAATAAAACCCTTTTTTTGTCACGGCTTCCC
Source organism: Mormyrus iriodes (assembly GCA_011763525.2). Lineage (NCBI taxonomy): Eukaryota > Metazoa > Chordata > Actinopteri > Osteoglossiformes > Mormyridae > Mormyrus > Mormyrus iriodes. The sequence goes on from JAAGVU020000008.1 coordinate 17,211,756, forward strand.
ACATGTCCTTCATCCTGCTGGATAATACAGAATGATGAATCTGCCCTCCAACCCCAGCAGCCTGCACACTTGCTCCAAGCTTGCTTCCATGCATCTGGCAAGTCAGTGGTCGATGACCTCTGCTGCTCCGTGGGGCAAAGGGGAAGTGTGTAATTGTTTGATTTTTGACTAGAATAACTATAGGTAGAGATAAGCAAAAGTGAATTACATCAAAACAGAGAACCTGCCATTCACTGCTGTGAAAATGCACGGACACACACAAAGCTCCTTCTATGTGCTTCCAAGTAGAGGTTGAAAAACTTCTCAGGCCTACCCTTGCCTCCTCTTCAGATGGAGGACCTCTATGCCCTCCTGGACCTGACCCTGAATCTGAGGGCTATTCCCACGGTCTGGAGCATCCCCAAGCCCACAGCTCTCTTCAGGGTCACATTAAAGCAGATCAGACGCTCCCTAAACTCACCCCTGGTATAGATCCTCAAGATGCAGTGAAAATCAGGCGCCTGCTGGTTGAGGTAACGGGAACTGTCTAGCATGAGGCCGCTGGGACAGACACCAATCCGCCCACTGGCTCCCTGAAGCTAGGCACCGATCCGCCCGCTAACTACACACAGCTAACCATTGATCCACTCACTGCCTCCAGTTGTGGGAAGCAAAAGCAGAGGGAGAAGCCACTGCTGTGCCTGGCCCCGGAGAAGCCACTATGGCATCCAGCCCAGAGAAGGCTGCTCTGTCCGAGTCCCAGACTCCAAGTCTAGGTGAGGTGTCCACCGTTACACCCGGGCCTCTAAACTCTGCTCCAGAAAGGTTCACTACTCTTTCCAAGTCTCTAGAGCCCAGCCCAACAAGGGCCGTTTTGCTCATGCGCCTGCCTCGCGAAATAGAGAAGGCTGCAGCGCTCATGCTTCAGGTCTCCCGGCCTTGCCCTACTCAGCTTCAGGTGTCCCGGATTCGCCCTGTTTGCCTCCAGCCATCACAGATTCACCCTGCTTGCCCTGCTCGTCTCCAGCCGTTACATCAGCTTCCGCCTTGCTGTTTCCAGTGTCACCCTCATTATCCCCAGCAGCTTCCAGGAGGCGGCCATCAGGGGAGGTGTACTGTTGGGTCCCACGAGGTGAACCCACCTCATCTCCTGCCGTTGCCCAGATGCCTGTCTCATCCATTTCCAGTCGACTCCCCAAATGCTGCCAGTCCAGAGGGGATGGACCTGGAGGATGGCACTGTGGTGGAATCTTAGTGCACTTCTGTCCATCGGACGTGCCAACCCGGCCATAAGCCTTAGTGCAGTCGACAGTGCAGGTCCCTTGGAGCTCTCCTGCTCTAGTCCAGTACAGTACCCTTATCACTCCTGTACTTGTGCTGCTGGCCCCTCAGCACCCTCCTGTCCCGCCAGCGCCTCGGCACCTTCCAGTTCTGCGGTCTGGAGGGATTCCCCCTCACCAGGGAAGTAACCCAGGAGTATCCCCGGACCCAGGTCATCGCCCAGCTTCCTAGGGTCATGAAGACTGCCTGGATGCCCCTTTTATAACTCTTCATGCCTCAGTTTTGGTCCCTTTGCTCTGTTCTATATTTGTCTTGTCCTGACCGGTTTCCCCTGTGGCCCTTTCCTATGTTTCTGTCCCTATCCTTGTTGTCCCTTCACCTGTTCGTCCTGTCCTGGTATGTTGTGTTGGTCATCCTTGGTGTTGTCCCTAGTCTTGCCCAGACCCATTCCATGCTCCTAGTTTTGTCCTGTGTCTTGTTTAGTGTCCCAGACTAGTAACCATCTGGTGTTTTGTCCTGTCCTATCCTACCTTGTCCTGTCCTGGGGCTTGGTCCCTCCGGCCCAAGTTCTAACCCACAGAAGACAATCCACAAATATATACTATGATCCACAAACATTTAACTATCCACAAATATGTGTTTTTATTTGTGATGTGTAAAATCATATCCACATAAATACAGAGCAATTTGTACCTGTGAAAGGGGTTTTGTATTTTTGTGGATCACTTCCTGTCTATTTGTGGATCACATTACCTTTGTGACTTCCCTCCTGTTTATTGTGGATTTTTGTCCAATTCGTACCACACCTGATCTGTAGAAAAAAAATCTCAAATACTTCATTATCCACAAATATGTATTTTATTTGTGATGTGTAAAATCATGTATTTTTGTATAAATAATTTGTACACCTGAAATGGGTTTTGCATATTTATGGATCATTGCTTGGTCTATTTGTGGATCATATTACATTTGTGACTTTCCTCCTATTTGTTTGTGTATTTTTGTCCAAATCGTACTGAGGCTGATCTGTAGAAAAAAATCCACATTCAAGCAAAAATTACCAAGATGTGAGCGGGTGAACCTCAAATTTTTGTGAAATACAGACACTACTCACTTAATTACCAAGCTCCGTTCCTACGACTAGGTCATTATGCGAATTGGGTGATAGACGAGGAGCCCCCCCTTACTGATATTTCAAGCATACTGTACTGGTAGTGGGATTGTGTCAATCATCTTTAGATACTGCATTGTTAATGTCACCTTTGCACCACTTATAACATTTTTAGTACATTTCTGAATGTTTACGCAATAGTCAGTGTTGGGCATTTCAGGATTGGGCAGTGTTCGGCATTTCATTTCAAGATTTTATTTCTGCCAACCAGTTGCATACCCTGTTACTGTAACTCTCTGTATGCCTAGCCCAAGCCCTGGAAATCAACCCCATAACATTATCCCTCCTCTCCCAAACATTACAGCTGGCACAATGCAGGTAATGTTCTCCTGGCATCCGCCAAACCAAGACTCGTCCATCGGATTTCCAGACAGAGAACTGTGATATGTCACTCCAGAGAACACATCTCCACTGCTCTAGAGTTCAGTAGCAGCATGCTTTACACCACTCCATCCAACGCTTGGCATCGCATTTGGTGATATGAGGCTTTTTTTATTTTACGTGGTATGTTATGTTATTACGTGGTGATGTGAGGCTCTGTTATTTTACGTGGTATGTTACTTTGTGGCTGAGTTTCTGTTGTTCCTGAATGCTTCCACTTTGCAATAAGACCACTTACTGTTGATCGTAAAATGTCTAGAAGGGAAAAAATCTCAAGAACAAACTAATTGAAAAGGTGCCGTATTATGACAGTACCATATTTGAATTCACTGAGCTCTTCAGAACAACTCATTCTTTTAGAAATGTTTGTTAACCAGACTGCAGACCAGACTCTACTTTCTGAGCAGGCTCAGTCCGTAGTGGCCAGCATGTTTTTCTACTGTGTGGCCTGCTGGGAAACTGGCAGCAGTTCAGGCAATGCCAAATGCCAAAACTCATCAGGAAGGTCAGCTCCATCACAGGACTGACCCTGAACCCACTGGAGACAGTCACAGAGAAGAAAATGTTGGCAAAATACTAGGCATAAACAATTCTACCCACCCATTTCAGGGGGCACGGTGTGCTGAAAAAAAAGCCACTCGGGATCATTCCTGCCTGCTGCCATCAGACACCTCGACGCCTCATCCTGACATCCCCCTCCCCACTCCCAACCCCAACATGTCAGGAAGCATCCTGTCTTGTTGCAGAGAACGTCTGATGCTACCTGGTATAATTGCACATATAACATATGCTAATTTATTCTTTTCTTTTCTTTTCTTTTCATTTTTCATTTCTGTAGTATGAAAATATTCCGTTTTCAGGATGTTTTATTTGTGTACTGTGTACTGTTGTAAATTTCTTTGCATTACATATACAAGTGCAGTAGATATACTGCACTTATGAGTACTGACTTTGCACCTTGTCTTATTGGCACTATATGTATGCCCATGTGTGCATTATGTTCTTGCTGCTGTACGCAACAGAATTTCCCAGTGGGATCAAGGAAGTCCATCTTAAACTTAATATAATTTCTTTGCCCTCTAGAGCTGACAGCACACTCCAGGCCAGTAGGGGGCGATGACGATAAAGTGAGAGCTTAGGCTGCTGACGTAAAGCACGGAGATTCCAGAGTTATGGTTATGTTTATACCCTGCTCTCCTGAATTATTTCTCAAAAATAGTTAAGTTACAGCATAAAAAGGCATTTTATCTAAATAGGAATGTCGGGGAAGTCGCTGTTGGAGAACGCCAACCCGCTTATCTTTAAGCGGTCTGGGGAAAGGCTGGTTACTGCAGAGGAAGAGGATGAAAACTTTGCAGATCCCATCGATGACAGGGAGGTTTTCGATATCCTTGCCGCTTTACCTACGGAGCTAGTTATGACGCAGAATATTTTAGGATATGCCATGTATCCACGTGATGTATCTGACTACGGTACGGCGTTATTCTGCGTTAATGGCAGGTGTTTAATCGGATCATGAGGTAATAGTAATGCAACGTGCTTTATTTGTCCTTAATGCATTGTCCAGATACACCTTATCAGGTCCATAAATGACCCCGAACATCCGCTTTCACTCGAGGAGCTCAATGTTGTGGAGGAGATGAGAGTTCATGTGAGTCTGCATGCCTGCCTCTTGTTGCCTGGTCACTCTTCTGACACTATGTATCGTAAACGTTATGATCGCATCAATATAATAACTGTAATCCTCAGGGCATATCTAGAAGAGATTTGTCGCATTTTGCCATCGGGAACTATGAAGTCTAATTGCTATATGATTCTAGTATTGCTAAATTAAGTATAAAGTACAGTAAATTAAACCTTGAGTAGTAATGTTAGAGCTCATGGTTGCACAACTTTTAGTAATGCTATGCTATGATCTACAATCACGGTCCACGGCTAGTCTTTCTTCAGGTAGCCCTGCTGAAAAAATGACCAGCATACCAGTACCAAAACACATCATATGCTGGTATTGTCATGACCACGACCAGCATAATGCATGCTGGTTACTAGCAATACCAACATTTGTTGTGTTTTGGTACTGGTATGTTGGTAATTTTTTAAGCAGGGAGCAGAACGCTGGGGGCTTTGGGAGGGGTTAATTCCCAGAAAGAAACTGTATATTTGCAAGCCACACTTTTTGATCTCTGATTTTTGGTCCAACAGTCAGACGTAGAACTATTTTACTGTCTGTGTAATTTTTGCATAAGGTCAACTGAACCCTGGTCATCAAAAGGAACTCCTATAATATCCTATTCTCCTATACCACTGTTACTCAAACCAGTCCCCGGGGACCCCCAGATGCTCCATGTTTTTGCTACCTCTCAACTCCCAGAGAAATTGGAGAGATCAAAAACGTGGACTTTCAGGGGGTCTCTGAGGACTGATTTGAGAAACACTGTTCTATACTATACTGAAAATGTCCTGATAGTGTTGATTTAGTTTACACTAAAGCATATTTAATATGCAAGTCTGTCAAGAAAGTAGTAATGGTGATGACAAAGGGTTACTGCTGATTAAGCACATTGAGTGTATTTCCCGCTAAGCAGGTCAATGACCAGGCAAGTACAGTCAAAGTGGAGTTCACCCCCACGATCCCCCACTGCAGCATGGCTACCTTGATTGGTCTGTCCATCAAAGTCAAACTGCTGAGATCACTGCCTGATCGATTCAAGGTAGGAACCAACACTGTAAATACAGTTTGTATGAATTGCTAAAACATATTTCCTGAAACCTTCCGCCCTTGTCTGAAAATGGTAAACACAAAACTCAGTTTTCAAACAACATTCACAAAAACCTTGACTGTCTTCCAAAATCAAACACTGCCACTCGAAACTGCTCCTGACTGGCACATAAAAACATGTTCGCTGTGGATATGGATATTCTGCATGTTGAGTTGCAGAACTGGAAATCAACTGCACAACAAGACTAACGATAAATGTATTCTTTAGCAAAAATGTTTGTATATGACTAAACATAAAGCAATATGTAACGTTTGCAATATTCCATACAAAAAAGTTACTATACAGGACAAAGTAAAAAAAAGAAAAATATCCAAATGAAATACAGTAAAATGTTGCCTGCCAAGCCAACTATCAAGGAAGAATATTTATTCTGTCTCATCATCATATCTGTAGGCTGTGTCAGGCCTGAGGAACTTTGTCTACTTCAAAAGTAATGTTCTTCCTTGCTAGGCAACAGGCGAAGATGTGATATATACCCTGTTGTGACATCCATACCTTGACATCAAATTTGCACTTGCACTGTCATGTGGCACATTTTCTGTTCTGTTCAGTCATTGACTTTTTCACACGTTTAGGAATGCATGAAAAATTGAGTATTAAAAAGATTGAGTATTTAAAAGATGACTACTGTTTGCTGGTTATATTTAAGTTCTATGGCCTGTGTCTTCCATTTTGCATCAAAGTTCACCACAATGCAAAATGCGCCTTGCTGAATGAGAATGTGCTTGGAGTTTTACAAAAAGGGTGAATCAGACTTGCAAATTGAGTAATTGGTTTAATGCGTTTTGGCAACTGACGGTTTTGTTCCAAGAATGGGACTTAGTGGTTTAGCAATTCAGAAAAATTGTAAAACAGAGTTCAGTTGGCCAGGATTTTGTGGTCTTGGAAGTGGGTTAGTTCAGTATAAAAACTTTAGTCCAATCTGTAATGTATGCATGTGGTTTTTCTGTTCTTCTCCAGATCGATGTACACATCACGCCTGGAACTCACGCTTCGGAGGAAGCAGGTAATATGTCCTTCTAGTAAGCATGCACCTGATCCTAGCTAAAGGCATCTTCTTAAAATAAGACATACTATTAACAACATGCAAGACAAAAATCTATCTCTGTCAGTGTATGTTCTTGCATCTGCTAAGCCTGCATCTGGCTGTTCCATTAGTGTGTCCTGAACACTTTTGAATTCGCATCCTTGGTGTCTTCTCCAGTTAACAAGCAGCTTGCAGATAAGGAAAGAGTGGCTGCAGCTTTGGAGAACTTGCAGCTCCTGGAGGTGGTGAACCAGTGCCTCACCACCAAGCCAGCGTGACCATGCCAAGGATTTTTTTTCTTCAAAATGTCCCCTTTGTATTTTTTTTTTTTTACTTTTGTTTGGGACAGCTTTTTGAAATTTGTACTGTGAATAAATAAACTGCACTATGTTTATTAATTAAATATTTTTCACTGTCCTAAACTATACTCATTTAAAAATTATTATTATTGTATACATACATACATATAACTTGAATATATAATTGTGTATACAAGGTATCTTAACCCTCAAAACTAGCTTCAGATTATATATTAAACTAAATACCGTTGTGTTTCCAACCACTATTATTAAATTTATTGAGATGACCCATATTATAATTAATAACCCTATTGTATACCTTGTATACGTGGAGCAGAGTGGCGCAGCGGAAGCGTGCTGGGCCCATAACCCAGAGGTCGATGGATCGAAACCATCCTCTGCTAAAGTCTTTTTAAACCGATGGGTTCGCTTTTCGTTTAAAAACATGTAATATGTAAAATACATTTCGATGTGTCACGCCTGAAGACGAAAGTGCGAAGTCAAAATCGTACATTTTTAAGGCTAGGAAAACAGCTCATCATCTGCGTACCAGCACATCCCGTTTTACTACGGCGCCAAATAGTGCATCCTTACATTACGTTTAGCGTTCGTTCTGGAGAAGGAGCTCCCTCTTCTGGACAAATGCAATTAATAAAATACCCCCTTCTGAATGTGATCAGAAGCGCGGCAAGGGGTCTATAGGGGCACTATAGAAATATGTCGCTGTTTCTGGTGAAACTGTGCATATTTGCTTTTGTCGGATTACCTGTGATAATATTTTGAAGTTCATGAAAACCTTCAATTGGCTATTACTTAAAGAGCTCTGACCTTTATTGAAGAACCACCTGGCCCCTCTACCAGGCACATATTGGGATAGACAGGGGCGTCATGCAAACCAAAATTATGAGGGGGCAGAATTAGCCCCCCCCCAAAAAAAAGAGAAAATAATGATGCAATTTTCTGTAATTTGACAGGACTGGGGTTTTCTGTCATTAATTCTGCTTAAAATTCTCCTCTGCATCTTGTCCTGGAGATAACAAATGGAATACAGTGTTTAGCTAACTAAAACATGTAAGAGTGATGGTAAAAACTTTCAGCTCACTGTCATGATACTCACAGAGCTCTCCTTTAGTAATGTTAAACAGGATGCTACGCTATTACAAGTTATGACTAGTCAGCGAGCCTGAAGGCTCAACAACCAGATTGAGGGATGGCTAACTTTAGCTGGTAGTAGCCATCTATCTTGCAAAGCAAACTATGCCAAATGCAATTACAGTATGTATAAAAAATTGCAATTAATTTTCACACACATTTGAAAAAGAGTTTGATGCTGATGCTCTCCTTACCACTTCAACAACCCACCATTACCCTCTTACTGCATCGATGCACAGCGGAGTTCCGACTGCATGTGTTCTCCAGTTTCCCCAGTGCTTTCCACACCATCCAGCCTACACATGGGGAGCACTTACTCATTTACCCGATGCTTTATCCAAAGCGACTTAAGGATATCATTTAAGCATGCTACCCAGTATTTAAACACACACTCTTTGGCTTGTTAGTACAATGCTCTACTTATTGAGCTACAGGAACAGGAAGATGTTCCTATAGCAACTACTTAACAAACAAGTGACAGGTTGTGAGGCTTCAGGAGTCATAAATGATCAGCGGCAGAGCAGCACCCTATGTCTCTATGAATGTAATTTATTAAGCAATGTTTTGAAAGACATAAAGATAAACATCAACTTTCCTGTATTCTTTCTTTAGTTTTGAACACAGCATTGCCCTTGATACCCAAACAATGCATTTGATCTAAAATCAATCTGTGTATTTTAGGAAAGATGATTGAATAAATCAATACACATAATTCTGAAGTTAATAATCATGTTAAATCCAAGACAAATGACATTTCTCCCTAAAGTGATGGATAGAGCATCTAAACAATTTACAATGCCTGTGGTGATTGATTTTGGATAACATACACTGTTTCTTGATTCTATACCTGAACACTTCTAGGTCAGTTACATTTCAGGTATTTTGAAGATGTTTTCTGTTATCGGGCTCTGGAATGACCAATTTTAATCTGTCCAAAAGAGAAAATGTCGTTCTGTATTTTTTTTTAGCAAATCATCATCAACGTGCTCAGTCTGTTTATTCTGAGATTGAATGTTAAAAGGTACGCTTAGAATCTTGACATTTTCTAAGTGTATTTTGATATTTAAAAGTACAAGGCACCACGTGAGATTATTATGTTACCCGCAGGATTAAAACCTGGAATCATATGGAAAGGTGAAAGATATTTACAATTACTTTCAATTAGATGCTTTTGTCCAAAGTGACATGGAAGTGAGGCAAATAAGCCATAACAAAACCCATGCAGTCAAGGTGTCAATTAGGCTGAGCTTAATTGCAGCGAGGCTGAGCTTCCAGTGAATGCCCAGTTACAAGAGTAAGCGGTATTGGAGCAGGAGCTATACATCTTTTAACAAAGCCAAAACCTAATGATACAATTCAACGACCAGAAGTGCAATATTAACAACAGTTAGGGAACATAGAGAGGCATCAGGTTAGTAGAGGAATTTCTAGAACTGATGGCTCTGGAGGCTTTTCTTGAAGGTTGGAGAGGAAATCTGATGATCATATGTAGTTTGGCAGATCATTCCACCATTGGGGACCCACACATTACAACCGTCTGGAGTGACACTACTTGTGTAGTTGAAGAATATCCAAGCAGTGTGGGTTTGCTGACTGAAGAGAGAGAGAGGGGATGTAGGTTTAAGGAGCCTCTTGATGAGAGGGGTGCCTGTCTATTAATGGATCTGAAGGCTAGCACCAAGGAGCTGAACTTGATGCGAGTGCCTATAGGAAGCCAATGAAGAAAGCCAGCGAAGAGAGACCACTAAAAGCCACTCATCGTTCCCATATAACAAGTGCATATCTGTAAGAGTAGGTGCATACAAAAACCTCGGACACAAAGCGGGAACTAAAGGCAAGGGCGACAGAAAAAGCAATGACTCATATAAAAGTCCAGCGTCAATGACTGACATGCACTTGGTGTGTTATTAGCATTGAAATAAACGTTGACACTTCTGCTATACATGTGTTAATGAGAGTAAGAGAGAGTACTTGAATAGGGCTGAGTGGGAGATTTTCTCTGCAATGTCCATTTGAATAGTCAGGTGGAATTAAAGTAAGAAAGAGCTGATAACCTGGAAAGGCAGGGCTTCTTGTTCACCAGACACTAACCTATTGTACAGCAGGGAGCACAGACATTCTGAGGGGCAGCTGTTCAAGCACAGAAGAAAGGCACCCCCCACACACACAAAAAGACGAAGCCAATAGGACCACATCATCTGCAAAAAGCAAAGATGCGATCCTGAGGCCCCCTAACCAGACCCCCTCTGCCCCTTGCCTACACCTAGAAATTCTATCCATAAAAGTTATGAACAGAATTGGTGACAAAGGGCAGCCCTGGAGGAGTCCAACACCCACCAGGAAAGAATCTGACTTATTGCTGGCAATGTGAACCAAGCTCTCACTCTGTTTACACAGGGACCCGATGGCCCATAACAATGGACCCCTTACCCCATATTCCTGAATCATCCCCCACAGGACCCCCTGAGGGATGCAATTGCTTGCTTTTCCATGTACACAAAACACATGTACATTGGTTGTGCAAACTCCCATGAACCCTCCAGTATCATTGTGATCGTGAAGAGCTGGTCCAGCATTCCGTGACCAGGAAGGAATCCACATTTTTCCTCTTGGATCTGAGGTTTCACTAACGGGCGGACCCTCCTCTCCAGTACCTTGGCATAGACCTTCCCAGGGAGGCTGAGAAGTGTGATCCCCCTGAATTTGGAACACACCCTCCAGTCCCCGTTCTTAAAGATTCGGACCACCACCCCAGTTTGCCAATCCAAAGTCACTGTCCCCGACATCTACGCAATGTTGAAGAGGCGTGTCAGCCAGGACAGTCCCACAACATCAAGAGCTTTCAAGAACTCAAGGCAAATGTCATCCACCTTTGGAGCCAAGCCACCAAAGAGTGTGTGTATGTGTGTGTGTGTGTGTGTATGTGTATATATATATATATATATATATGTGTGTGTGTGTGTGTGTGTGTGTGTGTATATATGTATATATATGTGTGTGTATATGTGTATATATATGTGTGTATGTGTATATATATATTGGTGGTATGGCTCCAAAGCTGGATGAGATTTGCCTTGGGTTCTATATACTTATTGAGAGAGAGAGAGAGAGAGAGAGAGACTTTGTTAATTCATCCCTAACTTAGCTGTTCTAGCTATCATTGAATACATCGATGAACTTAAATAACGTAATGTTACTTTGCCGTTCAAATCACGAACAATTCAGCTAATGACAGGAAAAAAATATTTTAAAACCCTATATCACAAAATATAATTTAGTGTTTAGGTGACGTATACCCACCTGCAGAAAACAAACGGTTTGTCAGTTTAGCGAACAGAAGGTCTCTGACTAGGGCAGACCCTTTCAATGTGACACAATAATGCACTACAGTCACAGTAGCTAGAACAAAACGGACAGACACTGTCATCATATAAACATACTTTTTTTCTGAGAGATTACTGTCAAAAAGAACACAGTGACCAAAAAACTCCTCTCTATATCCAGCTGAAACCATACATACTTCCATTTGAAAAGAACTGTTAGTTGCTAAAAATTCTGAATAAAAATCAACGTATTCAACATTTACTTTCGGGCAGATGTGGGCCGCAAGACGCCTGTGATGACCAGCTGTGCAGCACAGAAAAAAATATGCCCAGAGGGCCAACTATTGTTCAATTAAGAATTAGCGGGGTTAAGACACCTCATCTAAGCAGTCTTGAATGTGGTGTGATTGTTGGTACCATTCATGGTGGTTTCAGCATCCTACGAACAGCCACCTTCCTGGGATTTTCACACAATGCACTGTTTAGAGTTTGTAGAGCATGGTGTGATGAGCAGGCAGTTCATTACGTAAAACACCTTGTAACAGCCACTCTTTAAAGCTAACAGAAATGTATAAAAGTGTAAAAGTACTGTACGACAGTGGTGTTCAGAAAGGAGCCCTGAATGCACAGCTTGTCTAAACTTGAAGCTAATTTGGACAAGTATATATCGCTGCAGCCAGGAGCCGAGTGTCGAGTAGGAGGGGTTTATAACGAGGGTTAGGGTTGGGGTTAGGGTATCAGATGATAACAGTTATAAACCCCTTCCACATTGCACCATCTACTTGACATTGCCCCTCCTATTCGACATTGCCCCCCCCACTCGACATTCGGCTCCTGGCTGCCGCGATATGCTCTCAATTTGGAGGCAAAAAATTGGTCCTATTCGATCGACATTAATAGCTGTACAAAAAAAAGTCACTGGTTGTAATTTAATTTAGAACCAACAGATGGCGACACCACACTGAATGGTTTAAACTTCAAAAACATGATCAGTGCTGTAGCGGTGGGGGTACCCATCGCAGCAAGCTGAACCGGTGCCAGCCGTGTAAATAATGCAAATAGTTGTGTGTAGTTAGCGTCTATTGTGTTGTATCTTAGTATCATGTATAGTGTTTAATGTTAGGTTTTGTAAATAGTGGTGTGTGTGTGCGTCGACCTTGTGTGGTATAAGTGGTCGTGACGGTGGGCAGAGGGTACTCGGGATGTGGGTGTTTGACGCTTGATGGCTGTGTTCGGTTTTTCTAAGAACTATCAATGAAGGAGCGCTTATGTTTGAACACAGCTATGTCTTCTCGTTCTTCCTGCCGTGATGTTTGGTTATAATACTACTTATTGATTGGTTTGAATTGTATTACATTAAAAGCATAATACTTTGCTGATTGCAGGTAAAAGGTCGTATATAAAGCCAGTAAAGAACGAAAATAATAATTACTTACTGGACAGCACGCCCAACTTACACTATTTCTATCATTTTTATTTTGGAATCGTGTATTTACTTCAAAATCACACATAATCGTTTGCAAACTTTGAGCCCCTAATGCTGTTGATCAAAGGGGCTTCCGAAGCTCATAATTTAAATAGAGGCTAAAACTGACATATATAAATGGCACCTACATGTAGGCTACCAAGGATTCAAGGGTTTTATTTGTCAAGCTATGGATCGTGTGTAATGCTTTTGCTTGACTGTACGATTTAGATCCGTCAGTCAGAGAGCCATGCCTCTAAATAGATCACTGATGTGTAAAATCATAGATGCTCAGTGCGCTGTTCGTTAGAGCCGCGGTAAAATCCCTGTTAAGGAGCGGCTCCGCATTACATCAGCGCCGTGGGAGCTGGGAAGGGAGAGCCCCTAACCCGCCCCCGGGTTTCTGAATCACGTCTCACAAAGCAGACTGATCTGTCTCCCCCACCAGCATGATGTTACTATCTATAAAGAGGCAAACCCTGCCTCGGCCTGACGTCAGGGAGCCGGCCGGAGCATAAATACGGGCTTCAGCTCTGTCGTCGGACAAAGCAAAAAGCCGTGGAAGAGGAAGGGCAGCGCGACCGGAGGCTGTATTACAGGAATCTCAACGTCTTGCCCTTTTAACATAAAGGAAGAGGAGCATCAGAAAGGATAAAAGCAACCAAAGAGAAGCTTGGATAAAAATGTAGGTTTTCGACTGCGGAATGTCTTTTACGTTATCGTTTTATTGGTCATTGTTTACTTACTTTTTAAAATTAATGTAGGTATAATTAGTTCTGTCGGCTTTAAAATGGTTAATGTGTATTACAACATTTATCCTTATGTCAGTCGAAATGATAAACAAATAGAATTGAAATAAAACTAAATTAAAAATGTAACTCTAGTAATGAATGGCACGGTGACTCGTGAACAGGAGGTGCGCGAAAAGTTTTTAAAATATATCGGCATATATGTATATTTAGAGAAATATGTGTTTTTAATTGTAGAAAAGTGAGATGTGGAATTAAGTGTTATTTCTGATAGCGTATTAGGAAACACCATTGACAGCTAACGTGACTGTCTGAGAAATATTCTCATAAATTCTTGAATGAAATGCATGTTAACTCACGCGGGTGATTTTGCAGACGGCTGCGATCATGACGCTGAACAAAACGGACAAAGTGCGGAGCATGGACAAGCGGCGAGGGAGCACTCCCTTCCCCATCCACCTCCAGAACCTGCACCGGAGAAGCATGCCCGTGGACGACCGGGAGCTGCAGTCCACGGTTCCCTTGGTGCAAGCCGGAGAGCTGTCAAACTTCACCCGCTGCACCTCGTACAGCCCCGGCGAGCAGCACCGGGACAGCTGCGTTTCGGACTCGTCCGACTCGGTCATCTCATCTGGGAGCGACTCCGATGGACATGTTCACAAAGTGGTGCTCCTGGGCGAGCACGGCGTGGGCAAGTCCAGCCTGGCACGCATCTTCGGCGGGGTTGAGGAGAATCACGAGTCGGATGAAGCAGGTGAGTTGCCACTATACGTAATCGGGGGGGGGGCTTGTAATGAAAAGCTTTCTATTCTGCATTTTGACAAAACCAGGCAAAGTCAGATCTTCAGATCTGGATAATAGTACTTAGACAATAACAGAACATTACTAAGGGCAGAAAGAGTCAGATTTAATTCTCTCATGCGTCAAGAATTTAAAAGTAATCAATTTGATTTTATTTAAAAACACATACTTCTTATTCTTACTGGCTTAACCAGTGCCAGTGCTTACATTTTTATACTAATATTAATACTAATATTTTCCTAAATCGAATTTGTAACTCAGAGAGTGAGATAATATCGATTCCTGCTGTGTTCCTTCCTGCTATTTTTAGCACCCATCCTATCCTGGTCTTTATAGCCACTGACTAAGATGCATAATGGGAAAACAAACACAATGGGCAAAGAGATAATGAATCCAGTCACCTTGAGGAATAAAGAGAGCTTCTACCTACCACCATTGTAGAGCAAGAATTATCTGTTAGAGCATGTTGTGCAAAGGTAAAGGGGGACACTTAGCAGTAGGCTAATGCCTGTTTTCCACTGACTGTTTCTCCTTCAGGGAACATGTACGACAGATCTATAATTGTGGATGATGAGGAGGCCTCCATTCTCTTGTATGACGTTTGGGAACAGGTGAGCAAACCATCACCAGTGCGGCTTTGGAGGAGGGGAAGAGTGAGGGGAAGCAGCTGAAGCAGATTTCAGGATGTTTTTTGCATGAAAATGGACGAGAGTGACTTTGTTTTTTTCTGGCGGAGCTACAGGACAACAGTCAGTGGCTGAGGGAGCAGTGCATGCGGATGGGCGACGCATACATCATCGTGTATTCCGTGACGGACAAAGCCAGCTTCGAGAAGGCATCTGAGCTGCGGATTCAGCTGCGCAGGGCCAGGCAGTCGGAGAACATCCCCATCATCCTCGTTGGGAACAAAAGTGACCTGGTGCGCTCCAGAGAAGTGTCAGTCGACGGTAAGCAGCGAGGATGCCTCCCGCTTTCAATGTCATAATAATGGTGCAAAGCAAACTGCTGCTGGGACTTGAACCTACAACCACCTTCACTTCTTCTCATTACTATACCTAGCTGTTTCCTCATTAAAAATTTGCTAGGAAATTAAAAGTAGATGTTAGCTTTGAATAGGACACTTTGTACTTTTAAATGGCTAAGTCAAATCTAGTACTTACATTTATTTATTTACTTTGGACACTTTTGTCCAAAGCAACATGGAGGTGAGGCAAATAGCACATTACTTACTGCATACTGAAATCCACAGGTGGTTGTTGGATCCAAACTGAAGGTTTAGCTGAGGGGCTACACACAGTTTCAGTATGCAGGCATCACTGTGCCCAGAAGAAGGTGCTATCCTTTACATTTCCCCCTCTCTCTTTGCTCCCCCTTCTCCACGCAGAGGGCCGCGCCTGTGCTGTGGTCTTCGACTGCAAGTTCATCGAAACATCTGCCTCCCTGCACCACAACGTGCAGGATCTGTTCGAGGGCATCGTCCGGCAGATTCGCCTGCGCAAGGACAGCAAAGAGGAGAATGCGCGGAGACAGGCCAACAGCAAGAGGCGGGAGAGCATCGGCAAAAAGGCCAAGCGCTTCCTTGGCCGCATGGTGGCCCGGAAAAACAAGAAGATGGCCTTCCGGCAGAAGTCGAAGTCCTGCCATGACCTCTCGGTCCTCTGAAAGCCCAGGCCCATCCCCCCTCCCCTGAACTGTCACTCTGTCACCAAGACCAGATGCTGTGTGACCCAGGCTAGTATTTTAAATAGTAAATTAAGGACTAATAGAGCTGTATATAAATATTTACATTTTTATACTAATGAACCTACTAAGAAATACATGTATGAAGGCCATTCAATGGCAAAACATCTGCATGAAGCTTTCTAAATGTTTTTATTATTATTATTGGTTAATTCTGCCTTAAGAGTACTGCTGTTCATCCCTACTTGTGCATAGAGGCAGGGGCACCACAAACGTTTGTCCTGGAAAGGTATTCAGTTTGCTGTGGAATACCTAGGCCTTGAAAGTGGTAGCTGTAGGTACAAAGATTTCCAGTAAGGGAGGCAGAACCAACACAAATACTGTTGAAAAGTAAAATATTGTACATTGTTCTTGTGACTTGGTTTCTTGTGAGAGCAGAGAGTTTCTGTGACCAGAGGTATGTTGGATTTTTCCGTTGAGCTGTCATTTGGAATGATATTTACTTGAAACTGTGTACGCGGGTTCGTACCATGGCTGGAATACAGGTGTAGGGTGGGGGGGGGGGTGGGTTTGGGGGCTGAAACAAGAAGAACATAATCTAATATGATGCTGACCTGCAATATTTATGCGTGAATGAATGAGAAAGAAGCAATAAGTTATGTCTGTGTTGTGAAGTTGATGTTGTTTTATGAAAGTTGATTTGCACTTCCATTAAAAACATTCTATTAAACTTTGATAAATGTTTACATTGATATTTTTAATAAAATTTCAAAATGTGACGACCCAATTTTTTTCTACATGGGTAGAGAATTAGTAGTATATCTTTGCTACATAAACGTTGTAGGTACCCATTTCCTGGCCTCAGCAAGGGATGTTGAAGCTGAGGATTTTTTTTGAGAAGCGAGACATCACCCAGCATTATAACATCCAGAACATTAACCAAACCCATCATAAGCAAGGGAGGCACATCCTACAATCTGGAAAACAAATGATTGTATGTATTATTGAATGTGCACTGTTCATCTGGTGAGAACCTAAATGAACGTAATGTCAATTGTGGGTGGAATTTCACTTTCAGAGATGAGATTAAACAAACACCAGAACACGCTGAGGGAGCGGGACTCCCGCCCTTAATTTACATCAGGAACAGAAAGCGTTTCGTTTCCATAATGATCATCATGGTGCTCAGCTGCTCTCTCTTTTCTTCTCGGTGTACGGGAAGATCACGGCGCTTCAGGCAGAGGAAAATTACAATGGCACATTTCCCCCTTACCGCCCCAAAGCCTGCCGGTTTTCCAGAGGATTTCTTGGCACTTGAGTCCCATCCGACTTCAGGGGGTCCAGGCAGCATCTTATTTTGGACAGATATATCAGAGGTCACTCGTAGGAGGCCTCGCTACACGTGCTGGTGAGCGGCTTTCCGTAATCAGCGGGAATGACTCCTTAAGGGACCTTGGAATGTCAGATGCAATGATGCTTCCCTAAATTAGGAATAATCTGACTTTTACTGGATGAATGTTACATAGGAACAATGGGAGCAGCTTCAGGAAAAGTGACATGTGGGATAAAACTGAATGATGAAAACTGAATGCATACATCCAGGGGTTAATCAAAACTAATCTTCAGTGGAGCTCCTAAAATAACATTTTACCCTCCAATATTGATCTATTATTTGTTAAAACTACAATATTAACAGTTTTGTGGTTTTATAGATGTGTCTTGGTAATTGACAAGGTTTTATTTTATGTCATATATATATATATATATACATATATATATACATATATCAAGAACTATTACATAATTCATTAATTATAACAATATTTAGTTTCAAATGTTTTTTTGCTTGCTTATACAGCAAATTATTTAGGTACTTATTTTCATTTTTGGTTCACTGGATGTCATGTACAGAGTCCCTTTCTGGGATTTGACCATGTTTGACTAATAAACCTGAACCAATAAACCATCTGCCCTTCATCATTTGCTTTTGTTTTTAGATACTTTTGCCAGACATGAATGTTTATGATACAGCTATCAAGCATGCAACAATCAAACCACTATGGGAACTTGAACTCACAACCACTCTCACTTCGTCTCATTACCACCGTGTAATCGGCTTCACAGTGTTTAGCAAAAAAGCCAGCGTGACTCTCCGTTGATGCGACTCTTGTGTGAGGGATGATGGATCATGAGGCTTTGCATGCTGATGCACCGAATAACATCCAAGCTTCTACTCAGCGTCCTTGAAGTACCAGGCCTCCAGTGCATGGGCTGCATGTCACCCAGAGGCCACAACAACAGGGCAGGTAGATTTTAGAAAGGCTCTTAAAATCAGTCTGAGGGCTGCATACCTTTGTTTTTGGTAAACAATACAATGGTGTGTCATTGTGTGAAAGCAACTCAGTGTCTTTTAAAGCATTATTCTCTTGAAATTTACCAGAATGATTTCTGTGATGGATCCTGGAACGTTGTCCTGAGGTTTGTTTTTCCTGTGCCAATGTTTTGAAGGTTTTGTGGAGTGAAAAACGGAAAAGGGATAGGTGTCATCTCATTTATTAATGCTGAGGTATCTAAGGTCCACGAGCTGTGCGATTGGTGCCCAAACCAGATCTGGTCCTAAATGACGATATCCACACCTAGTGCTACTTCCTGTGTGTGGGTTGGCACAGTCAGCCGCCCGTCAATGCCTCAGGTCCGTCAATGCCTCTGATTGGCTGACTGCCTCACGGTAGCATCTACAGACACAGTGTGATTGTGCAGAGCTGCCAGTTGTGTTACCTCCACTGGCCTTGTCCTGCCATGGATGAAATTCTAGAAATAGTGCAGGTCCACACACACACAGACACACACAGACACAGACACACACACACAGACAAACACACACACACACACAAAGACACACACACACACACACACACACACACACACACACAAACACACACACACACACAGTTAGTTATCAAAAAAAGAAAGGAAAAGAAACAAATTTAAAAGAGGCTAACACAAAAAAGTGAG
>JAAGVU020000008.1:17232013-17242023 GCA_011763525.2 Mormyrus iriodes
ATAAGTATTAATAGTTTTAGAAATTGTGCTATAAGAATCACAGTTAGGGTTTAAGCCATCAGAAAAAACTGTAAGTGGACATTATTGCATAGTAACAAAAATAGTTTGTGATATAATTGCGAACTATGCTAATTAGATCAATGTGTGAAAGTGTTTGTGTGCGCATGCGTCTGTATGTGCGTCCGGGTGTTTGTCCATGTATGCGTGCGTTTGTGTGTATATGTGCATCTGGGTGTGTGTCTATGCATGTGTGCATGTGTGCGTTTGTGTGTGCATGTGTGCGTTTGTGTGTGCGTTTGTGCGTATGTGTGCGTTTGTGTGTGTATGTGTGCGTTTGTGTGTGCATGTGTGTGTTTGTGTGTGCGTTTGTGTGTATGTGTGCGTTTGTGTGTGCATGTGTGTGTGTGCATTTGTGTGTGTATGTGTGTGTTTCTGTGTGTTTCTGTGTGCGTTTGTGTGTGTGTATGTGTGTGTTTGTGTGTGCGTTTGTGTGTGCATGTGTGCATTTGTGTGTGCACTGCTACTGGACAGCTTCCCAAAATAGACGCATGTTCTGCATCAGGCAAGCAGTTACAGCTGGAAATGCGGCTGCGTTTAAGAGGCCGTCGGCAGCAAACAGGTACCTTCACTCAGCAATTAGTTTGATTACAGAACGTCTGTCAGACTAACCAAGGAGGCCGATGTGCCAGCTGGGTTAGCACCATCACTCACAGGGGCCAGCGGAAGGCCATCTGTGTCACTGCCTCCATCGAGTTGCCACAGGGAGAAGTTTTCACCCTTTACACTTTATTCTCTGAGCAGTCAGTGCTGGATCTCAACAAGGGCAAGATGAGCAACTGCCTAGGGTGGCATATTCTTGGGGGGGCACCCTTTAATAACAATCCCCCACCAAAAGGTAATTTTAGGGAGTCTGGGGCCCCTGGGCAAAAAACTCCATGGGGCCCTCCAACTACTTCTCCCCCGGCCTGGTATAATTTATCACCTTTATTTTACTGCGAAGTGTAAATTTATAATGTAAACAAAGAGAATTTAATAAACACAAAACCTTTATTTTTACTTTTGTGAAAAACAGCATACACAAGTAAAGTACATTTGTCGTTGCAATGTACTATGTAATTGGCTGCCCTCGGGACCCCCTCCCAGCTTGCAGCCCCAGGGACATTGCCTGCCCTGCTTGTCCTGTCACTGCACCACCGCCCTCCCCCCACCCACCGGTACAGCTGCCAGCAGTGAAGCTTACCTAAGGTGCCGCACATGGGCTTCAACTGCCATTGTAAGTAAACCTTCTTATCCATGATGATGTGTTTGGCTGCCATGGCAACAACATACATTTAATGCATCAAACAGTGGATACAAATGGTTGAAAAAAATGACTGTTGTCTGAGCAAACACAGCATTAATCTTCTCATGCTCCTCCTGGCTTATAAATCCTAATATAAGCTTTTGTCATCTTTGTGTGCAGATTTTTCAAGATCTTTGATTTTTCGCAGCATTGTAATCTGGGACACAATGGGCTGCTGTGGCTGTTGTTGTGGTACGTGATACCGTGTGACATCACTGTTCACACATAGGTCACATGACGGTCTATCCCTTACATGTGGGTGGAAGCTGTCCAGTCAGAGTGCAAGAAAAGTGGGGCACAAAGAGGCTGAAAGGCAGTTTCAGAGGTACCAGTAGGTACCAGTTTCATAAAGGACTGCCACTGGATCCAAGAGTAGGGGGTCCCCTGCCCTGATCCGGAACGGTGGCCCTGTGTATGCTGTTTTTTGTTTTAATCAATTTTTAAAACTTAATTTGACTCATTTCACTGCATAACTGAAATCCCCTGTGAAGTGATACAAAATATTGCAAATGAAATTCATGGACTTAATTCAAAATAAATTCATATGAAGTATTAGGCCTCAAGGCACCAATAAATCTCAGTGCTGAAATTTCTCAGTACAGTATTTCATAAGTAGTATGATTTTTAATTAGACAAACAGACGTCTCTGGTTCCTGGATGCCTGTAATGTGAAACTGTTAATAGGAACGACATCAGCATCTTGTTGTAGCCAATCAGGCCTAATTAAAATATTGTAAGAGAAACCAAAATAGATTGTGAAGACTCAGAATTGGAAAGGAGAATCACTGATTTGGAGCAATGCGGTCCATCTGGAATCTTACAGTAATCATCCACCCATATGAGGTAAAAAATAGCAAACTCATAGTGAAACAGATTGAGAATTAGCTTTAGTTTTTGCAAACACGTCATGGGAGATATTCTGTTTATGGAAGCATGATATTGGTCAGTGAAAGCTGTGCCATGATTCTTCACTGCTTACCATTGCAGTTTTGAAGGAAATAAAGAAAATATTGTGCTTTTAAGTTTATTTCTTTGTCAAATTGGCAAGCATGTGACAGGTTCTGGTTGTTTTGTGTAGGACGTGGCGGGACACAGGCATGACCATGCACAAGCTGTGCTGCTGACTTTGAGGGAAACTCCTTTTCATAAATATTTTTACTAACAATAATACCAGACTCCTGCTACTCCTGAGCCTGTAGCTGCACTGTGGCAGACTGGCTGTTTAGTAGGGGATGGACCGCATTAACAACAGTGCACAAAGTCCATAACCATTAATGAGCTAGCATAGCTAACCACCTCCCAGAATCCTGCCGCCAATCGGCTCATAAACCCGCCTCCATGTTATGTCATCTGTCATATTTCAACTGCATATAAAAAATAAAGGTCCCTTTCTCCTAGCCTTGCCTTGTTAAATTGATAATGTTATGGGCTGTAATATAAACATCATCAGCATTTCTGGGCTCGACAACAAATCTAATCAAATATTAATGTTCCACTGGCAATGTGCAAGCGCTGTGAATGTTTTCATTGGTCTCAGTTTGCATATTTCATGCACCTCCTCAGAGTGAAGATGGTATTTACTCTTTTAACAGAGAGTAACAATTAGCTAACAGTGCTCTCCAGTTGCTGTTACACTGCAGTCTGACGTCCTAATCTTTACAGTGCTGTATGGTAAACTATTCTAATTTGTAAAGCGTTGTGGAGTAATTCAAGCTTCTATCCACCCAGTTTTGTTAGTTTGAAAACTTTCCATTTTCAGGTTGAAAAATAATCGAAAATAATCCCCATATACCTAAACTCTAGGCCCTATTCCAGGAAGGATTAGACCCTCAGACCTCTCATACTGGTTTTACTTTAAAACCCAGGGAATATATCTTTTTCATTACATATCTGAATTAATATAATATAATAAAGAGTAGTTTAAATTATACCATATATTATTATGATGAATTATTATTTTCCATAGCATAACCTATTTATTCCATAATAAAAAGATCCAGACTCCCAGCTGACACTGAGAAAACATTCAGGTGTCCAGTACATGAATGTATGCGCGCAGTGATTATACATTGTCACAAACTCTTTGCAGGTGCCTGGGAAGTAGACCATATTATAAAGGGAAGGGTTACAATGAAAATATATATGAAGCATCTTTATGTTGGTTGGGATTTTCATGAGTATGTGTTGCTAAGATGGGATGTCATTAGCGTCTCTACGTTGTGTCAATATGTCCCCTTTATGGACATGAGGACACAGCCCTCTTTGTCCATCATGGACACAATGAGACCATGTCCCTCTGCTCCAGATCCTCCATTTGATCCTCACTGCCATGTGCCCTGGTCTGGTACCGCATTACTCAGCATTTATACCATGAGTCACGGCCTAATGCCTAAATTTTTATATATACACTCCTACAATTCTCAGAAAAAGACTTGTATCATTCCCAGAACAATGTCCGCGCGGAACCCGTATGACTTACACGATGTAGCGTGGGGCAATAGCGCGTTAGCCTCCGCAGCGTGCCACTGGTCCCAGCGTGTGTGGGAGGAGGCGCTCTCCATCGTTCTCCTGCCTGTGAAAGGGAAGCCAAATGCTCCCAGTCACTCTGCCACCCGCCCCTGCTTCACTCGAACACCCACTCCCATTTGCCATGCCAGGCGGTACTCAGGAATGACCGAAATCTGATTCATTCGCGTGCCTTTTTCTTACTGGCCTCTATCGAGCAAAAAATGTTAAAATAAAAGAAGGAGTCTGTAGTTTTCTTCATTGTAGCTAGGTCATGGAAATCCAAACCACCTTCTTTGCAGGATAGTCTGGTCAGCAGTAAATTCTCACTGTTGCAGTGCTCATTTCCTGATTACTTTGTATCACCTTGCACTGTTTTGATGCACCTTTGCTGAAATCTGGGCTTTAAAGGCATATTTAGCCCCTTACAAGGTCTGGTTAGATTCCTGGATGATCTACGAGTCCTCAGGTGAGATTAGAAAGGTAAAGTCAATTCCTCTCACGTCCACGATAGACAACAGAAAACTCACAATGCGTGGACATTCCTGCTTCTGTCGGCAGAGAGAATAATGCGCGTTCGTTGTAAAACATACAGCCCTGGAGGTCACAATGTCGCATATGCCAACCCTTCTGCTCATGGCAGCAGAGCTGGGGCCTTGGAGGCTCTCCGACGTATTTGCCATAGTCATGTGACATACACCAGAATGAACCTTAACTCATCCTTTCATGATGCTGCGAAAGAGCACTCAGGCTATAAGCTCCTATTAAACTCTGGAAAGAGATTCACTGCTTTTATCCATCAAGTAGCATGACAGATCCCATAATGCAGTGCTGTCGGAAAGTCTAATTCACTGTTAAGGGTATCACTATTATATTTTATGAACCTGAAGTACAACTCACAAGGCCTCCAATACATGGGACACAGCCACTGTGGATTTATTTTTATTTAACTTAGCAACAATCTCCAGTTTTATCCAAACATTTTCCATTTTTATTCCAACTAGGCCTGCAGTGTAAGTACCAGACACTGTGATGCTTGCTTAAGTAGCTTTCATGTACGCCGTTCGCTGCTCTGTGACAAACAGCAGAATTGTCTTGTACCATTTTCCAGAATTGCATTTCTTGTTTAGTTACTTAGACTGTTCATTGATATTATTTGTATCCCCACTGCCTGTATGATATGAATTTTTTAGGTTTTTACCAGTTAATACATCAGTCTATTTTTTTAACTAGAGACGTCAGATATACTATTGAGATCCCTTGATTACACAATGGAAAATCGATCAATGTTGTCCATAAACGTGTCTTTTAGTGGTTTGAAGTTGGTCCCCACTTTCGTAAGCCCTGGCAGAAGACAGACTGATGGCTTCAAGGGATAAGAGCCCAAAACAGATTATGTCACCCCGTGTGTGCCGTATGCCTGCGCAGCTGAAGCCGTCCAGTGTCGGGGCTTATGTATACAGTGCAGGTTTCTGTGATGGAAACGGAGAGGGCTGCATGCAGACCACGTGTTCCACACAGGATGGGATCCTGTCCTTCTTGGGTGCTGTTTGTACAATGCCTGCACCGCCCCCACCCAGACTCAACCAGGGGAGCCTGTCAGTCAGTATGTGCTCCCTTTCATTTCTGCTTTTAAGAGCTTCAATGTACTCATGGAAAATGCACCTCCCCTCCCCTCAACCTCTTGACGGTTTTTACAGGGACTTTTCTGATGTGGCCGGGCAGGCATTTTTATAGTGCAAGTCTAGTTTGCGATTTTACAGCTGCTAGCCCGCTCTCAAACCCTTTTTCTTGTCATACTATATACTTAACGGGCTTCTTCCACAGTGATTTTATGATATATGTTTTCCATTTCGTGTGACAGTAAACATGGTGATACATGATAAATTGTAGCTTACCGCCCTGGACTAGGAGATTCAGCCAAGTGAGTTTGTGTGATCAATTTCACCCACTTGATTAGGATCAAAAAGTGGGTTGTCTTACTTTTAACTTACCCCTGGATGGGGCAGTTCAGGACCAGGTGCGTTAGTGTGACTATCTATACAAGCAATAATCTAGTTTAATGGGCTATAATGTTGCAAAAGGTTTAACAGCAAGTAAGATGAATCTGTGTGAAAACTGAACAATCGTTTATGAAGATACGTTAATTCAGAATACTGCAATAATAAACAAAGAATTAAAATTTCAAAGAGGCAATTTGTATTTCTTGTGCTGGCTCAGAAAAACATTGCTGAAAGTCTAGGAATTTTTCGGCTGTTGCTTTTGTATATACATCTATCCTCCAAAGTGCTTCACAGACCACATGTAAAATGTACCATCCTGCTCTGCCAGAGGCTCAAACTTTTCACACAGCACTAAAATGTAACAGATTCCTCTCCTAGTAAATTTCTTCAGAGCTGTCTTAATATTTCCATATAAAGTAACCAATCATCTGAAGTATTATAGCCTCATCTGACTCTTTGATTCAGCTTCTACAAGATACCTCATGTGTATTATACTGTATCATTGTACAGCATGGCAGTGGTCACCACCTGGTGGACTCTGGTCGGTATCCAGACCACATGATCATCTCCACCCCAGTCTCCCAATCGACATATTTTTTCGGATGCAGTAGACCTTGGCTATGTGTTGATTATGGAACTTGGTGCTCAGCAAAACATTTTGGGACACCTGCCCAAAAGTTTCTTTTGATATCCTTAACACCAAACAGATCTGTTTAGGTAACCAGCTATTACAACATGGCCTTTATGTTTTCAGGAGTTCGAATTTTCATGATTAAAATGCTTTCCTTTAGCATGAAAAAAGAGACTTTAAGGTTGGCATCTCGCAGGTTAGAAATGCATTGGCAGTCTGGCATATTATTATTTTTTTATTTGGATGTGCACGGCTCATTCTTCACAATTAGTCACAGCTGAGTGAACAGAGCAGGCCAGGCAAGGCTGCTGCTGCTGGGTGTCATCAGCTTCACTCACTGGGCCAGGTGGCTTCTTGCTGGATGGGTTCCAATAAAAATGAAAGTCACGGCTTGGCAGGGAAGCTCACACACATTGTATTCAGTAGGGGGGGATTAATCCACAGTTTCTAGTACTACACCTCAGCAGAACCTTCTATGACAATCCAAAGTGAGGGGGGGGGTCACATGGACTCAATAAGCCCCCACTCCTGCTGTTGTCTGACCTGTAGGATGCTTTTCCTCTGACTGGTGATGATTGGTTGAGTTCGTTGACCGTGAGGCTGCATCAACGGGGAGCACAGATGACGTCACTTCAGACAGGCAGACAGAAGCACAGTGGCCCAGTGTGAACTGAAGTTAATTAGCCAATCAATGTCATTCGCTAGCTTCCATTGAACTGAAATGAATTGCATTGATTTCCTGGACATGAAAGGGAAAATGGCTCACAAATTTTTATCAGTTCAAAGGAAAGGGTCGTTCTTCCCACTTTCCCTATGCCAAGGTGAATAAGATTTACGTCACTGGAGTTCTGTGCTTTCCTGAATCATTTTCGCATGTGTCACAGAAAATATGACCAGACATCTGAAAGCGATATATTCTTGTAGGTATAAGTCAGAGGTGGATCATTATGAATGACGTTGAACTTCAGCTGATGGCGCATGATGCCGATGGCAAAGAATCCACCTCCCATCAGGCTCATCACAAGGCAGCGGTGAAGGAGTCAGCTCTCAATGCAATGAAAACATTATACGGCATAGAATGGATCCATTCTTTATCTCATCCCCACTACAAAGGCTTTATGATTCATACTGATCTGCACAGTGAAAGTGTTTCAGTGTTCTTTGGTATAGATCAGTTTCCCAATCCGGTCCTTAGGGACCTGCAGGCAGTCCATGTTTTTGCTCTCTCCCAGCCCCCAAAGGAGCAAAAATGTGTACTATCTGGCAGGGAGTCGGGAGGGAGGGAGCAAAAACGTGGACTGGTTGTGGGTCCCCGAGGACCAGGTTGGGAAGCACTGGTATAGATCTTGATTGCATGTACAATGCATAAGCTAATATAACATTATATTATATGATGTAATCCCATCCAGAATGTACCCCAAGCCCATTCCCTGGGTCACCTGACGGTTCTAGTGACCCTGACTAAGATATAGTTGCTGTCCAATGAGAAACACATATCGCCAAAAATCCATTATTTCAGGAGTGTTAAAACACACAATTTCTCAGAGACTATTAAAAAAAATAAGCCTAAAACAACGTAATGAGGTACCCTTAGCACCACATACAGAAACCAATCTTTACACAGTCGTCAGTGATTGGTTTCATGTTGGACTTAAATGGATTGTGGTCAGCAAGGCAGATATATCAGTCGCAACAAGATACCAATTAATCTCACTTTATATTCACAATTAACAATGATGTTAGTTATAGCTATCTAACTATCAATGTTAAGCTGTTAAAATAAGCAATATAATTACAAAGTAATCCATACAAACAACCATCATAAATACAAATGTTAACTAGTACACACATAAAAACTAGTTAAAGAGATGACTTCATAAAACATCTTTTCACTGGTCAATTATATGTCAAATGCTATCAGTAGACAGAGGAGAAATGGACGTATTCCATCTATAGTAAAAAGTCACAATCGTCAGAAAGTGGACATATGCGGTTTTCATCAGACAGCAACGATTTGCAGTTAGAACATAGATCAATGGATATATGGTGTAAGTGCTAAAAGGTCATCCTCCTTAACTGCAGCATTAAAAACAGTGTGAGAAACAAAGAACGTTAGATTTCATAGTGGTAGATGAGACAAACTCTTTGGGAATAGTCTTAATCACACCAAGACAACATGATTCAGGGATCTTCTTGGTGCATGCTGAGAACATAGAGGATTTTGCCCCAGAGAACTCACTAATAGCTGGTTGCACAAATGCTGTAGGTGAAGGGGTGGGACTCAACTGGAGGCAGGGGGCATTCACCTCCTTTGCTAATAGAATGACAGTGTGTTCCTAAACAAACGACTGGAAAATTACTTAGGAGACACTTTCAAACAAAGCAATATACTATTTCGCTTACATGTCTGTCCATGTTTATGTACAAGAATTTGACCTTGCAATCTTCTGGTCAGAAGTATCTTTCCATAACCACTTGACCATCTGCCGTCATTGGAAACTTTGTGTGTTTCTGTTTTCTTCTCCTCTCCAGGACCAAGGAGCTCCTGCATGGTTGTGGTCAAACATGCTGGACAGTCAGTGATTATTCCCGTAATCTTCCCACAGAGAGGTAATTCCTGAGGCCAATGACTCTTTTCATGTTTAGAGTTCTGTCCCATTTATGTTTGTGCTAAATTAATTTGAGAGAGTGAGTACGCAAGGGGGAGGTTGGCTCTTTCCTGAGAGCAATCCAATTGGTGACACTGCTATGGTGAAATAACACCACCATTTTTGAGAGGCCATCTTCTGTCTAAATGATCCCCACAATCTGATAGATGAGAAGCACAATGTTTATTTACAGGGAATAAATAAAGCATTGCAATATGTGACAGTGGTGGTGATGAGTAGAAGTGTGGACAATATACCAAATTATAACTGAAGATGTCAACCAAGAAAGTTCTGCACTTTGATTGCTTGCACACTTACGAGGTTTACTGCTTTCCAACAAATATCCATATATGTGAAACTACAAACAACAGGAGAGCAGACTTTTCTCCGCCTCACAGTCTTTTCTGAACCCATTCCAGTTTACTACTGGTCACATGAATGCCTAGTCACTAAAAGACATGCAACCAACCATACATGCTCCTAATGCTGACCAACACAACATTCATGTGAAAATCTGAAAGGAAGACGTGACCATGTCTGGATGTTATTCAAAGACGAACTCCAGGGGGCGCTTCCCCACTGCTGCCAAAGAAAATGTTTAACTTTACCTTGCCAAGCCCTGTCTATTTTGGAGGCATTAGCACATCTTCTTAAAATACATGGTTTGCAATAAAGTAAAATAAATACCCTACAGATATCAGGGTTTTCTTTTCGCTCGTTGTCATTTGCAAACACCTGTGCTGAATAATTCAGCCCTGGCAAGGCTGCCGGGGGGGGGGGGGGGGGGGGGGGGGGGGTGTCTCGCCCCAAGGGAAAAAAGAAAAATGGGGGGAGAAAAAACAAAAAAATCGAGGGGGGTGCTATTGGAGGGGGGGGGGCCC
>JAAGVU020000008.1:17265882-17278119 GCA_011763525.2 Mormyrus iriodes
CAGTTCTGAAGGCGAAAGGGGGTCAAACACCGTATTAGTATGGTGTTCCTAATAATCCTTTAGGTGAGTGTATGTCGTGCTCAGCATGGACTACCTTTTACATGCCATGAGTATAGGATTGCTGGTAGTTCCAGCTGGAAAAGGTGGCCAATACTGCCCTCAAGTGGAATGCTTTATTACAACAGTAAATCAGCGCTAATTTATTGTAACTGTATTGTGAGGAAAGGTTTTTTGTTTTTAAATCATGTTTATTGTGTTAAATGTTAGTATTAAATACAAAATAAATGTACATCAATGAAACAGAAATTTTGGCAAACCACTACTTTCAAAAACATCAATTGAAATTGAGCCAGTTATAATTCAATGAGGTTTAAAAATAAGGTGAAATGTAAACTATGGATACAAAATGAAATGAACAGGCCAAAAAATGTTTTAGTGCCAAACAAATTCTCACCCTAACAGAGACAGCAATGAACTTGAAAGTACAACAGCAAAGTTTAAACAATTCACAAAAACAAAAATATTTCAAATACACATGTAAGTGTGCCTTGCAAAACTATAACCAAGAATATAACAAGACATGTCAAAGTGAAAAGTCACATTCAAGAGTCTTCAGTGTTTCTCGAAGTATGATTCACTAAATTTATATAAAACGGGCTTCTCTCTATGTGTCAGCTGCATCACACAGAACTAAATCACATTAAACAGATTAAACTGATTACAATTTCTGTCAAGTAAATCAACATACATAGAGCAATATAGGTAAGTATGTTTAATTTATTTTTTTAATGATTTAAAAGATTATATGCACAACTTCCTTCATATTAGAAACAGCGAAAGTGTCTAAATATTAAAACACAGATCAAAAACCAAAAGAATAGGATTCTTATTCCAATATATAGACTAATAATCAAAGTTGGACTGTGCACTTTTGCCAATGCAGTGAAAATGTAATTAACATTCATTAAAAAAATAAGACTATCTGGAATTACTGATCCAACTGGTTTGAGCTTCCGTGCTAGCAAATTACAATCCACATAATAAATCATGTAACATGTATTAAAAGCCACCCTAACTATTCTTGAAGTGATGCATCTGCCTTTGAGTAGTGCCAGTTTCTTAAAGGTGTAAGGATCCAAACTACTTTATCATTAAAAGAGTCATGGAAACTAAGATTTATAACTTATTAGTAACAATAACACTCAAAGAGAAACCCTTCAGGTACATCATACTTTTGTTACATATGACCAAATCATAGACCTGTAAATCTTTCACGTAACATCCGCACTTGGTAGCCATTAAAATTTACTGGTAAAAGCAATGCACTGAAGAGTACAGTGACTATGCAGACCTAGGCAGTACCGACTACATTTTGGTAAATACAGTGTAAACTCACTTTCAAAAGCAATTGTGTCTATCACACAGAGGGTCAGCGTCAGCTGATTTCTCTGACTGAATTGTGTATTCAACAGGATGAATTGGACAAGAATGTACGTGGGTAATGGTAACAAGACAGACAGTAAGTGCCAGCACAGTTTCGTAATATCTATCAGAAGCTGAGACTTTCTGTACAGTATTTAGAAACACAATATAGTCTACTTTAACACTAATGTCACAAACTGAGATTAGATGGAAAAGACGTATTGGCCACACTAAGCCCCAGAAAGTTCTACAGAGCGCACAGGGCCTCCAGCTCCCATTAATCCTCTCTGGCCTTGGAGAGGTCGGAGTTGAAGTAAACAATGGTGACTGTGATGTCATCGCGGTACATCCTGGCCAGGTCGTCAGGCAGCGCCAGCATGGCGGACAGGCGCTCCTGGTCGAGCTCCCCATACTCGTTGGTGCCGACGGCATGTCGGATGAGGTGTGTGGCCGAGTTGAGGTCGAGGGAGGGCGTGGTGCAGCGGCGTAGCAGCAGGCTATGCATCTGGCCCAGGTTCATCTGCCGCTCGCTGGCCGACACCGGTGCCTGGAGGTGGACCCCAGTGAGGTGCTCCGCAGCCAGCCGCACGGCCTCATCATCACTCAGCATGTCCCACAACCCATCCGACGCCAGGATCAGGAAGCGGTCCTTGGGCCGCAGCCGGTGGTAGGTCAGCTCCGGGGTCACCTCCAGGTAGGGCGGCGTGTGGTAGTTGGCCGGCGTGTACTGGTAGATGTCCAGGGAGTCCAAGTCGCAGCTGTTCTCCAGTACACTCTGCTGCAGCTCCTTGCTCCACTTGAAACGCACGTCCCCGAAGGCCCTGAATGGCATCAGGATGCCCAGAAGCCGCTCGTCCTGCACCACCGTGGCCTCCTCCGCCTTGGGGTGCTGGGCCCTAACCCGCGCCAGCTCTGCTTCATTCCGGGCATTGTGGTCCCGGGAGAGTGGCAGGGCGCTCCACGATCCGTCCTCGTCCTGCACCCCCAGCACTGCCCGGCAGTCGCCGGCATTGGCCACGTGTATACCCTCCATGTCCACGTGTGCCATACAAGCTGTAGAGCCAGCAAACGCCACCTGGATGGCTGTGCTCCTCATCAGGTCGCTGTCCAGGGGCACCTGGGCCTCCAGGGAGATGTCAGCATCCAGCCTCCGAAAGGCATATGTCAGGGCGTCATGGGGGTCCATACTGTCGCTGTGCTCCTCGCTCTCCAGCAGCTCCTGCCAGAAGACCCGCAGGTGGTCCACGTACAGAGAGGCTGACTCCCGGTAGATGTAGTCATTATGGTGCTTATACCACTGCAGGACGGGTGGGACAGGCCTGGTGTTCTCCATGGCATACTCAATCTCCTCCAGGCTCTGCCGGGGCATGAGGGCTACCGCTACGTAATAGAAGAGCCGCTCACTCACTGCCTGGGCGCAGGCGTGGCCACCATGGCCATCAAACACTCCGAAGAGCATGCCCTTGGTCTGCAGGCAGGTGGCAGCGCTGCGCCGGTCTTCGTTGGGCATGTTTGCCGGCAGTTGGTTGCTCTCAAACCGCAGCACAGGGCTGAGGCCCCGGCCATCAAACTCAGGGATCCGCACAGTCTGCTCATTCGCCCGCAGAAGGCCATTGATCTGTGCGCCAGTCAACCGGAAGTCCACCTTCTCCAGAGAAGATTGCCTCTCTGAACAGGGGACCCTACCACTGTTAAACTCAGGGCTGCTGTTGGAAGAGGACCTGGCCACCCGAGTCCTTCTGGGCCGTGAAACAAGCTGAAGAGGTGGGCGGTTCATCCTGGAGTACAGTCTGTGCTGGCCGCAGAAAAGCGTGAGGGATTTACTCTGAGCACAATGCAGGATCCATGAAGACACAGCCCCAGACATTTCAGTACCGGGACCTAGGAGATATAACTAATATTACGGGTCTCAGTCTTGATTTCAGTGTTCTGGAAAATATTGAAAATTAAATATAGTTACTTTCTGTAATTACCCCTGTTTTTACTTTATGGTAAGAGCTGGGTTGTTTTTCCTCATTGACAAAACCATAAATCAAGTCATTCCAAAACTAAATGTACCGGGAGCAAAATGAATTACGTTAAATTCTGACAGCTGTTTAATGTCAAGCCTATAACGTTGCTCTTAAATTTAAGCAGGCAACGAATGAAATACATAGCATCAGAAATACGTACGGTCATCTGGTCAACAACAGAAAACACGATTAAATTCTTATCTTGTGCCTACATTTCATTTGTAGAGACTGCAGCATATACAATATAACCAAACTGTCTGGAATAAATATGTATGATCGCCACGCCAATTGCATAACTTTAACTGTAAATACCATATGGACTGCACAGTTCCTACAGTCCTTCGTTATAAATGCATAAATTGCAGAAATGTAGCGGGACACAATATTAAGGTTTACTAAGGAACTTAGCCACTTCCCTGGAAAGTATGGCGTGGTCAATTAAGTAACTGACCAAGCACCATATGTCTTTTTGACCAGGAAAAGTTTGGATCGCAACACGTAGCCACTGAAAGTCCAACTGCTACACTAAATCACTAATGAAAGGTCATTATGTCTTACACACGTATATATCACTAGCCGGCTAGCCGACCGGATAGCTACGGGTCAGTTACGCTAACACGTGTGACTTTATGTGTCGATCACAGTTAATACGTATCAGAATATCCTGATTGTTAATGATTGTTAACACTTTTTCTCCACAACACTACAAATAATATATCACCTGTCAAGATGAAGAAAGACGTCTTCCCACGTACACTTCCCCCTATTCCCAACGGTTCGCCCAGGCAGTCGACTTCCTCTTCGTTGT
The DNA here is from genome assembly GCA_011763525.2 of Mormyrus iriodes. Taxonomy (NCBI): domain Eukaryota; kingdom Metazoa; phylum Chordata; class Actinopteri; order Osteoglossiformes; family Mormyridae; genus Mormyrus; species Mormyrus iriodes. The sequence goes on from JAAGVU020000008.1 coordinate 17,270,125, forward strand.
CAATCAGTTAAAATAAGAACTCCGCCCCCTGTCCATTGATTGGATGATACGTTTTTTCCAATTCCTGATTGGCCCATGAGGGGGCTGGTCATGTATAGCGCCGGGGTGTAGTTTAGTTGTTACTGAAACGCGAGGGATTCGAGATTTTTAATAACATATAGTGAAAATATAAGTCTTACATAGATTAGGACATTATATATAAATTGTAGCATTGGCTAAATTCCCGGTCAAGTCACCCTTTATTTGAAATACACTTTAACGCGACCTGACCAGAATAAATGCCTGGAATATGGATAGGTGGATGGATGAATGAGTAGTAAATATTTAATCCCAAAATCATTTTTGGTGCATTAGCTCATACATTTTATCTCCTGGGCACCGACTTATGTTTGGTTAAACGTTAAACTTGCATCAGCATAGCGTTCAGCTGATATTACGGGGATTTTACTCGCTGATGTATCTGGCGTTATTTACCGTTATGTGCCCTACAGACCTCTGCTTGGCTGTTTCCATAAAACTCCTAGAACTGTACTTCTCTTGCATTAATTTCACCATTAAATTTTGAAGTATGAATAAGCCTTTGAATATTGACAGCTACTCTATTCACTGGTGAACTGCATTGAGAGAAAGAAAGACACGACACGACAGGGGTAAAAAAAAAGAAAGAAAGACAAGTCCAGCCTTAGAAAACAATATAAACAATTCTATGCATTTACTGTCCAAAGGAGCCAATGGGTACAGACGAAATCAGAGCTTAATTTGCTTTTTGATCAATATGACAACTATAACTCTAGCTGCTTTCAAACTTTTTCATAATTATTATTTATTTGGGTCCAGGGGGGTCTGGAGCCTATCCTGGAAGCTACAGACACAAGGGACAAGTTGGTATAGAAAATTGATGAATGGATGGATGCTTTATTTGTCACTTGTGTGAGCACATGTACAGACAAGGGCATAGATTTGGGTATGGACAGTAGGGACATGTCCCTGCCAATATGCTGGGAGTACCATGTATGTTTACGGGAGATGGCGCAACAATGTTGAAAACAAACCTACACCTTTGATTACAGATACATGAGAATTATTCGGTTTTTGCATATACCATCTTGCTGTCTTATGAGACACACATACATACAGTGAGAACAAGGCTTGACATGGTCAGCCATTTTTCTGGTGTGCTGGCACAGGTCTTGGGGTCAATGGCCTTGCTCACACGCACAACAGTGATGATTACTCTGCTGGCTGACACAGATCGAGGGGAGGACTCAGTCTCCTGACCTACAGACATAGTTCCCTGTGTAAATAACTTGGTATATATTTACCTGTCCTAATTTTATAGATTGTGTTGTTATACACTGTCAGAAAATAGAGTACCAATCCGCACCTTTGTTTGTCACTGGGGCTGTACCCACAAGAGTCTGCCCATTGTACCCTAGTTGTAAGTAAATGTACCTTTTAGTCTAATTTAAGGTACAGGACTCTGAGGAACATCCCCAAGTTACAAACAACATTAATGTACCCTCATTGGTACAAGGATATTCCTCAGAATCCATTTCTGTACCTTGAAAGGTACAAGTAACTATGGCTAGTGTACCATATACAGAAGTACATTTATATTGTACAGCCCCAGTGACAAGTAAAGGTACAAATTGGTACTCTTTTTTTCTGACAGTGTATTGTTTTTATCACTGTAATATTTTCTTTCTGTTGTCATTCATCTGCCTACTTCTTAAAAGACAAACTTGCCATAAATGATTTTTCCCTATGAATTAGTATTGTATTGGGTTTTTATTTAATGATCTAAAAAAACTCAGATATTATTCATGAGGTTTTACAGGTGACTCACTGATGACTTCTGGAGTGAAAATGAAAGGTTTGCACATGGGGAGATAAAAGCAGTGGCGTCATTATGCTTCTGTGAAGTAAGTATGAGGGATCCGGGTACTTACCAATTGCTAAGGCCGGCACTAACCACAACCCACACTCGCATGAGCAGTTTTGAAAATGGATAGATAAATGAATGAATGGTTAGTCAGCTAATGCATTGGGGGAGATGCATCTTGTTTTTCAGGAGGGGAAGGCAGCAGATATAATGTATAGTACATTATCGTCATCCTGAGAGCTTCGTGATTCTCAGACTGCAGAATTAGACCCAAATAAACAAAGGACACCTTCATTAGCAACTGTTTGGAAGGGTGAAATTGGCCTTTGCGTGATTGCTAAATGGAACAGCCTTGGTGAGCGACCATCTTCAAACACCATCAGAACATACTGCTACAGGACGATCCCAGACAGACTCTGTTCCTGGACTGCAGAACGGGGAAACATATGTTAACAGCAAAAATTTCAGTCAGGTGGAGCGTGATATACTCTTTACACATATAGGCCTACATTTAACAAATAAATATACAGGTGTGGGAAAATGAAACTGAAACACCTGGTTTTAGACCACAGTAATTTATTAGTATGGTGTAGGGACTCAGCCAATAAAGCATCAATTTGTATTGAGAATGACAGATAGAAGGCTTGCACAGTGGCCAGAGGGATTTTGAGCCATTCTTCTTGCAGGTCACTAGGTCACTATGAGATGCTGGTGGAGGAAAACGTTTCCTGATTCGCTGCTCCAAAACACCACAAAGTGGCTCAATAATATTAAGTTGTGGTGACTGTGCAAGCCATGGGAGATGTTCAGCTTCACTTCATGTTTATCAAACCACTCTGTTACCAGTCTTGCTTTATGTATTGGTGCATTAGCATCCTGATACACAGCACCACCTTCAGGGTACAATGTTTGAACATGCTCCACCAGAATGGTTTGGTAGTACTTGGCAGTGACGCACTAATCTAGAACAAGTAGTCGGCCTAAGGAATGTCATGATATTGCAGCCCAGACCATCACTGATCCATCCCTGTGCTACACTCTGTGTATGCAGCAGTCCATGTAGTAAACGTCTTTGGGGCTTCTCCACACCGTAACACTCTCAGGTGTGGGAAAGATGAAGACAGTGAAGACAAACTTATCCGAGAACAATATTGTCCACAGTCCAAGATTTGCACTGCTAGCACCATTGAAACTGACATTTGTCATTAGCATAAGTGACCAAATGTTTGGCTATAGCAGCCTGACCATGAATATTGACCCTCTGGAGCTCCCGACAGTTTCGGTGGAAATAGAAGAGTCAAGGTGCACATTTAATTCTGCAGTGAGTTGAGCAGCTGTAGTTTTATGTTTTTTGGATACAACCTGGGTTAGTACCCAGACATCCCTTCCAGACAGTTGCTCCTGTTGAATGTGCTCCATCCTTAGTGGTGGTATGCCATATGTCTAGATACTGTGGCTCTCAACATACCATAAAGTCTTGTTGTCTTGGTCACAGATGTGCCAGCAAGATGTGCATCAACAATTTGTCTTCTTTTGAGCTCTGGTATGTCTTCCATTATGTTGTGTGGATTGCAGTATTTTATGTACAGCTGTGCTATTGCTCTGCTAATTTAACCTTCACACTCTGCTCTTACTGATGGAATGCGCAATCAGTGAAGACTGGTCACCAAGCAACGCATATAAAGGCATGAGGCCTCAAACATTATTGGCTAGGTGTTTCAGTTTCATCGTCCAACCCTTGTTCACGCATAGTAAAATATCATAATTTGAACAAGTACAAAAGACGGGTTCTAAGTATTCTGTAGGGTAATCCTCTGTGGTGTCTGTCATGTTTTTTTGGTTTTTTTAATACTGTCAAGTATTGCTAGTGGGATTGTGACCAGTGTGTTAAAGAGGGTCTTTGTGAAAGTGGGAGTGTTGCTTGCTTGCTGGCTGAGGACAAATGCTTTGTCAGGAGATATTTTGCTCATAGACTGAAAAGAGCAAATTATCCCTTTAAATTGCTTTAAAGATATCCTTTGAAGGGTCGGGTGACTGTGTATGTTATATACATATTTCATGTACATGCAGGTCTGTGTGGTTTGAAGATGGTGGTTGGATGAATGGACAAATATCTTACCTATCTAGATAATTTAGTAAATTCATACACTTTTCATTCAAAACTGGCTATACCTTACTTAGCAGAGTAGAGTTTACTGCATAATTAAGAAATGGTAATCCATTTAATAAAAGAGACACTACAGAATCATATACAAAAATGTTTAAAAACTCTATCAAGAGTCTGACTTTTTTGAAGCCTGAGAACCAACTTTTTCATGTTAGAAGTTGGTACACTGTACTGTATATATGTATATATTTCGACATACGTCTATTTCAACATACGATCTGTCTGTCCTAACAGAACACGGAACGTAAGTTGGGGACAATTTGTATAACCTCTATAACAAACTACAATTATGTAAAAAGCCTTGGGCAGTTTTTCTTGTGGCCTCAAGGTGGAAGCACAAGCATTTAGTTAATACTGAATGCCTTCTCAGTGCAGCCATAGAAACACAAAATTACGCAAACTTACTTAGCTACTAAGTCATACAGTCCACAGGATTTGTCCCCCAGTAGCCAATAATATTACATGCCTGCCCATATCAGGCCACTCATTCGAGGGTCCTCCTAGCCAATCCGCATTTTCATTCCACCCAAATGTAAGCCAATGCTTTGCGGCTACTGGTTTCTGTTTCAGCCAGTAAATTAAGCATGACTAAACGGTTAGAAAATACTTGCCTTTATGCTCTTACATATAACGACCTCTACACAACCAGTGTTGGGCAGTAGCATTGCTACAAATAGCAAAGCTATTAGTGTTTTCCACTACATTTTCCATAAATGCTAACTTTTCAACAGAATCATTTGTCTTGTAGCTGCCTTTTCCTGCTTCTCATTCAGGGCTGATTCTCAAAGACTGTTGTGGCTGTTTTTCTTATGAGCCTTTTTTTCTGTTTTTATTCTGTCTGTTTTCCAAACCAGTCAAGACCATTGAAGATGACGCAATATAGACTGCATATATGGAATAGAGAATATGTTTGGAACAAAATATTTATTTAGAAAATGGGGTATATTTAATTGGTACCAGAGATTACATTTTCAAGTAGTTTCAGTGTAGTTAAGCTCATTTTGCTGTGTAGCTTGTAGTTTAACTTGCTAAATATCTCTGATATAAAGCTTTTATTAGCTCAGCTATAATTTTTACAGAATAACTAGAAGCCAAAATGAAACATAGACAACTTTAAGTTGCTTGCCCAACATTATACTAGACAGGTTTTTTTTTTCCAAGAAATGTAACATTCAAGTTAATATTTTTCGGTAGAATGGACTGCACTGCAGTAAAGTATATTCAGACATAACTGCAGATGGATTCGCCGCATAAAATTTTTAAGGTGTATAATTTTGTCATGCCCCTAATTGAATGCATGACCACAAGATGCTTACACTTGTATATTTTATCAGCGTAACACCTCCTCTCATAAATAATTCAGGCATTTCATGATATGTCAGATCCACACAAAAGCCTGTAGGTATCTAATTAATTAACAGGTTAGGGAAAACCACCCCCTCCCCGATTCCAAGGTTCCCCAGGCCTTGAAACATATATACTCAGGTGGTGTCCAGGCCTGGAATTAATTTGCTTAAGAGTGCATTTAGCAGAAAGATATTTCAAATGATACAACCATTTTTTTAACCTGCAAAATCATACATTTTAAAGGCAAATTGTGCATCTGGCATCAAATCAAACACCTACTGGCAGCTTTCCAAGATCCAAGATGTCTGCTGAGATTATATTGCGAAAAAGGAATAAGGAGCACCTAGGGTACTGTGTGTGTGTGTGTGTGTGTGTGTGTGCGCTCTATCACAATCATTTCTGGCATGAGAACTCGAGTTGAGCCATTTTCCCCGACCTGTACAAATCAGTAAATAAGCTTTGAAAGTGATCTTCAATTAACGAGTCAATGCCTCAACAGCAGTACGAAATATTTACAGGTATTCCAAATTAGGGTCATTTCTCAGTGAGGAAACTTCAGTGGCATTCAAGGGTAACGATCCAGCTTCATCTTCACTTGAGCAGCAGAAGAATAAGAACTATGATCAACTCAAGATTTTGTCGTTACCCGTTTTAAACTTATAATGAGGTATGTTTTCCAGTGAATATTAGTAGTTCCAAAACACTCAATATGTAATTTTAGGATGTTTTTCATATACTTATATATCTCTCTCAAAATTACAGCTACATCACTATCAACTTGCATGTTACCCAGCAACCGTTTTCTTTCTGCCAATAAATACATTTTTCAATAAAAGTATCTATTTTATTTGTATTTTGGAGACTTACAACACCAAGTCAAAGGTACTGTACCAAAAGCACTCATTTCAACAGTACAATACTTCATAAATAGGTCTGGGGGAAAAAAAAAACAAAAACACACACACACACACACACGAACACACAATTTCTCTGAGACAGTAGAAATTAAACAGGCTTAAAGTAGCACATAAGACAGGTGAGAAAATGACCAGTCACTCCCTGGTCCCCTCAATGAAAAGATGAGACAGCGTTACTCAGCATTTGAAGTCACTTCACAGAGTCAGAGTCACACGGACAGTAGAACAAGTTACATCTCAAGCCCAGGCAGGCTAAATCACATGGATGCTTTGCGTTTAGTGTAATTGCTTCACCAGAGTAGCTTGAGCTATGTGTAGCTGGGAAAAGGACAAAGGAGTCAATCTAGGCACACTGTTGTCATACAAGCAGTTTTACTGAGTAAATATGAGGTGGAACTAGTGTTCTATATTCTAGTGTACTTTACATTCCCCTCGTAACTGATATTCGATGCATGGCTTTCAAAAGTGGTAGTGGAGGTAGAAATGGTGTTGTTTGGTGCAACCGTAGCAGCAGGAGTATTACCAAGGTGCACCTCTCCCCACTACAACAGCTGTGCGTTTCATTGGCAGTACGACTCAGGGACCATAGCACGCTCATTCTAGGGTGGAACTAAGGAATTTCTACCAAAGAATGGATGACATCTTGGTCCTGTGCTCCCAGTCGGCTGTGCTACTTGAAGGAGGCTCGGACCTTTCTTCCTTTCAGAGGCTGAGGGGGTCTGAAGTTGTTCACCATGCGCTGGCGATCCTCCTCCTCGCCACTGAAATGCAGCATCCGGAACTTTCCTATCTGTATGGTGGGAGGGATGAAAGAGAAACATAAAACAAGAAATCTCCACTTCCTTACTGATAATTCAGTGTATCAGGGTTTGGGATCTGCGCTAATGTTCAACAGGTCATGGATTCAAAACCTGTTAGCCAAGAGAGCAATCATATCCCCGTTTCGCCGTTGCGCAACGTCCGTAAACCAAACTATTCCAGGGACACTGGCTGACACTGCTCTCTAATCCCAAACGTCCATCCTGTGTATGTTACTTTGGATAAAAGCGTCTGATAAAAAAAAAAAAAAATGTAATTCTCAAAAATACCTCGATATATTTGATATTGGGGGTTGGTGACAACAAGACATTCACCAACAAACATACATTCTTTTTACTTACTTATTTAGTAGACAAATTTTGAGAAAGCTGGGTAAGACTGTTGCTGGAGCAACTAGAGTTAAGGGCCTTGCTCAACGGCCCAACACTGAAATCACTCTGCTGATCCCGTGACTTAAACCAGTGACCATCCGATCCCAGCCGCACACCACCTCCGAGAAGCATATGAACACTCATCAGCGACTAAATATTCATGACAAATCAAAGACTGAGATGCAGGGATGGCTCTTGAGGATTCTCCTTAGTGCAAAGCCTCTCCCATGAGGTTAGACAAACAAAACAGATCCATTTACATTTGGTTTAAGCGAGACCTCAAAGTTGGCATGTTAAAGGCATATAACCAGGGAAGAACAAAAGGTCTGAGTCAAGCAAACATAATTGCTGAAATGTCATCACTGCGTTTATAAAAATTGTGATCTAATGACCTGGAGGGATTCAGAGTACATGCAACCTACACTCACCTAAAGGATTATTAGGAACACCTGTTCAATTTCTCATTAATGCAATTATCTAATCAACCAATCA
>JAAGVU020000008.1:17292142-17320989 GCA_011763525.2 Mormyrus iriodes
TGTCTAAAATGGCATTGACATCTATCTTAGTTTATTACTCTGTGTGAAATGCACCCTTTAATTTCAGTGCGGTATTTAGAATTTGGAAACAATATTATGCTGCAGGTAAGACTGTCTATAATACATTATTAGTGATTTTATTTCCCTTTCAGTTACAGAGAAAAAGCAATGCAAGATGCTTTGATAGTGGCAAAACATGTAGAGTCTCTCCTTCAGTCTGTTGGAAAGGTAAATGTCACCCTCCTGTTTTTTACCATAGCAAAAGACAAAGTTCATTTTGGCTGTTTCAGATTCATGTGGGAAAAATATGAAGGTGTTGCTTTGCACTATACGTGGTTATTGTTGTTTACAGTTGTTGCCTTTGATTGTTTTGGTGTTTTCTTTCACACCCTTCCTCTCATAGCCTCCAGAGAGCATCACTGAGCAAGACATAAAACTCTTCTGTAAGTATATTCTGTGCCAAACATCTCTGAATGGGAAATGCTGATTCACATTATGGAGACAATTAGTTTTGTAAGAGCTTTTGTCTCCCGTTTGGATTTATTATGAAAATTCTTCACACATTTACAGTCTGTGGTTCTGAATAAGAAGACTAAAAGCTTTCTGTGATAGAACAAATTAAGTTTTAATACCGAAGGTGGGTGGAATTATCCAGCACTGTCAAAGACTGTTTCACCCAGTTAGTTACCTTATTTAATTCCCATTAGTTGGTAGTTATTGATATTGTGGGATAAGTGCATCCACTATATGTTATGAAGGCACTGAAGAATTGATAGTATAGTGCGGAGATGTACGGTATCAGACATAATTTCATGATGCACGTTTCCGTTTGCTTAAAGGTAAAAATGCTGCTTTTCTGAGAGTGGTGCACTGCAGGTCCCTGGCCGACGAGTACAGCGTGGAGTCTTTCAATAAGGACGAGATCAGTAAGCGAAAGGCATGCCTTTGAAAGCGGGAGGCGGGGTAGCTCGTGGCTCTAAGTGCTCTGTGTTTAACCAAATCAACAACATTCATTCGCACAGCTTCCTGCATGGACAGTCCTGACAGTGAGATGGTTCTCTACCTCATGCTGCGCTCCATTGACCGCTTTCATCAGCAACATTCCCGCTACCCAGGTAACACTGGAGACAGCCACCTAGATTCCGAGACAAAATGGCGTCCATTGTTTGTAATCCTTATGTCCCTTTGGATCCAGTGTTATGAATGTTTCCCTTATATTCCTATGAATATGACATTGCAGAGAGAAACTCAGTTTACGTCATGCTGCCTTATGTTTATCATGTTGTGGATTGTTCTGAATAGCTTTACTTGAGAAGCCAGTAAACTCATAACTTTATTGTACGTATTCTATGTTCCTTTTCCCCCTCTGCCACTGCCTTTAGGGCCTACATTTATAAAATGTCTGGCCAGTATTAATTGATTCGGAACATGGATGTTTCCTTCCTAGGTGTCTACAATTATCAGGTTGAAGAAGACATTGGCAAACTGAAGCTGTGTGTCAACAGCCTTCTTCAAGAATATGGCTTGAATGTAAATGTCAAAGATGATTACATCCATGAATTGTAAGTATCCAAGATTAGAGGATGCAAATTGTTTTATTGATTTTGTGTACAGAAAGCAGTTGTCTTATTTATACAGAACAAATTTACTATCAGAAAAAGAGTACCAATTTGTACCTTTGCTTGTCACTGTGGCTGTACCCTCAAGGGTCTCCCAGTTGTATCCTAGCTGTATGTAAGTGCACATTTTATTCTAATTCAAGGTACAGAAATGGACTCTGAGGGACATCCCCAAGGTCCAAACAACCAACAAATTTACCCCCAATGGTACAAAAATGTTCCTCATAGTCCGGTTCTGTATCTTAAAAGGTATATTTACCTACAACTAGGGTACAATTTGCAGACCCTTGAGGGTACAGTCCCAGTGAAAGGCAAAGGTACAAATTCGTATTCTTTTTTTTTTCTGACAGTGTATACTGAGTCTAGCCAAAATACAAGTCATTTTGAAAGCTTCCCTGCATGAGAAACTTACTGATAAGAAAATAAATAGGTGAGGCATTATTAATGTTTTTTGTCCATGTCTTACAGCTGTCGCTATGGTGCCAGTGAACCCCACACAGTGGCATCCTTTCTGGGAGGTGAGATAAATCATGTTAGTAATGAACATGGTACTGGTCACACTGACAACATCCCTTTAAAGAGAACTTTAGGGGATAAATTGAATATGATGAAAATTTCTGCCTCAAACCATTTGTTCTTTTCCTGTTTTAGGGTGTGCTGCTCAAGAGGCCATCAAAATTATCACCCATCAGTTTGTACCGTTCAACAATACGTTTATCTACAACGCCATGTCCCAAACATCAGCCACTTTCCAGCTGTGAAATAAGATGGTTCTTCATCCTTTATGTTACTTTACGCTTTAATGTAGACTATTAAATTAAAACTAAACCCTGAATCTTTGTGCATTTTTTTGCCAAGTTTAAATTATGACTTTAAGCCACTCATTCATATTGTCCATATTAGTATTGACTTAGTTTGCATATTCTCCCTGGGTTTGGTAGTCTTGCATTTCGGGGGACTGCTCTCTCCAAATTGCACATGGTGCGTTTTCTGTGTGTGTACCCTGTGGTGAACTGGCATCCCTTTCCAGGGTGTGCTGCCTGGGATAAACTCCAAGCCCCCTCCTGACCCTGTACTGGATAAGCTGTTGGAAGGTGGATGGAAATTTTAAATTTAATTACTCAAATGTTTTCATCAAATCGATATCTACGGAATGCAGGGTGGCCAGCTTTGTACAGCTGGCTGGCATATTTTCAGTTCGAGACAAGTCTGCACACGCATTTATATGAATATAACAATTTTATTATCTTGTGAATAGTCTGTAGGGTTTGCAAACCACCCCAACGCTTTTGATGTAGCTAATTTTAGGTTTATAATGGAATAATGTACATTTGCAGTAAGATTTCTTATGTGAGTTGGAAAGCGTGAGTGTCACGCCAGAGGCGTGTGAGTTGGCAACCCTGGGGATGGAACACTGATTGAACGGTACCTTGTAATTAAATGATTTCAGAGGGGAGTAAAGGGGACGGGCAATACCAAAGTTTTTCGCTTTATAAGATAGTAGGTAATACTGAAATTTGGATCGCCGATACCAATATTCTGCTCCATTTCCCTAGTCACATATATGTGCGCGCCCCTGAAAACCTTCTCCTGTCTCTCCCCTTTTGGGCGGGTCTGCCTGATAATATAAACATTTAAATTACCAGGTAAGAAATAGACATTTTAACGCTAGAATCGGCTCTCAAAATGAAAGATTCATATTGAAAAATAATCGATACTTCTGTATCGATCCACACACCCTTAAAGGCTGGACTAGGCGCGAAATGGACGGGCTGCTGGCTCACCAACGAAGGGCGCTGGGAGGCTGAGCCTGCTCGGGAAATTGGCCAAAAAATCGGACAGTTTGTTAGAAACCAGTGTAAATGTGAAATATTAAATAGTTACAGTGGTGGCGCTGAACGGCGAGGGCCGGTTCGGGCTGTATCAGCAGGCTATCGGCTCCTGTCGCACTGAGGTGACGGTTACCCGGCGGGTTGCACGTACAGCCACCCGGGCTCCTTTCTCTCTTACTGTTAATGTGTTACACAAATAGCAATAAAACGGGATTTTATAACGGGAAGGATCAAGTTTACCGACCGAAAAAATGGAAAAGCTCAGGGTTAATGGTTAAAAGGTCTTTAAACTTGTGACCCGAAGGCCTTGGTCTGTTAAGACCGTTTCAGTTCTTGACGTGACGCCGCTAGATTAAATCGTCTGTTTTACAAAAAAAATATTAGAATTTCTTAAAAAATAGGCAGAGCATTTCAAATGTTAAATATACAGATGTTAAATAAATGGTACTTTGCCGTCATTTTTGTCTACTATTTGTATTATATATCGAATGCTATAGTTAGTAACCATCTTCACTGCAGGTGCCCCCTCTCAATGCCATTATCGTTAACATAACCAAGTATCAATCTGTTTTTTTTTAACATTTTTTATAATACCATCCATCCATTTTCCAGCCCTTTATCACGAACAGAGCTTTGTCGTTTCCCACTGGGGCTGCACCTACACCTTCTTTCCGGGCCAGTCCTGAAGGCCATAACTGGTCTACAGTTATCTAAAATAATACAAAAAACACGATGGTGTAACCTAATATCTGTGCCGCAGATGCATAGTTATCAATACAACAAATGCCTAATGTGTGGGTATCTTGTGGCAACGGGGTTTATTTGTCGTGAACACCTGCTTGGTTTGCCCACTTAGCTCATTGACCCCGGATGAAGAGGAAAAATGGAGAAATTGGACACAGGCCCCAAAAGCTGTGGTATGACCCATCATCGTATTTTCTAGGTGTATTCGAGCTCAGTGACAGCGTTTATCTTTTAAAAACCGCATTCACGGGTGGTTAATCTACCGAGTACTGGCTTTTATACGCATTGTAATTGAGAGTATAATAATATATAAAACACAGGACCGAACACGCGCTTGTGGAAGCTAAACATTATCATCAGATAGTTGTAAAATGCGTCTTATTTCCAGGTTTATGTTCCTAATAGGAACGTAATTCAATAACCACCCGACAGTGCTCATGTATGAACATTAATTTCTACCCTCTAAAAAACGCTGTAATCATCAGTTCCGTGTTATAGCGTCACTTTATAGAAACTCCACTTTCTTATTTTCAGAATTTCAATGAATACTTAAGTATTTGAAATATTACCTGCAGTCTGAAGTTATAGGTGTAATTGACAATACCCAAACTATGATTGTGTTATAAGTTACTTGCTACTGTCCCACTGTGCTTATTATTCTTATGAATGTGACTGTGGTATGTAATGCCAGATATGTTTTTGCGCTAAAATAAGCTTAAAATTGATATTATTAAAAGATTAATAAGGTGCAACATTGTGTGAAAAGTAGCGTGGTCTCCCAGCTTCACAGTTATGGGTTGAGTTCCTAACCTGGCCTATGTTTGAAGTTTGCATGTAGTGTTTGAATTACCATAAATTTCATCACATAATCCAAAGACCCTGGAGTATAGGTGCATTGGAATAACTAAATTGCCCTTTGTTGGTGTGTGCCCTATGATGGATTGTGCATCCCCAGAAAGGCATTTCGATGTCTGTTATGTATTTTTGAGCAAATTAAATTTTAAATTTATATTACAGCAGTGAAGACAGACCTGAATTTATTACTTGATTGCCTCAAGTACCAGATGAACTGTCCAGATTTACAGAAGCAAGCTCTATTCACCATTTATTCCATCTGCCAACATAAAGGTTAGCCACTTTTTATATGGCTTAATTGATTTTATTCACCTCTAATAATAACTATAGTCCAGATTTTTTCCTGACGCAGTTCATTCTTAATTTTATAGTAACTGTTTCTGCTGTCACATTAATTATCACTGTTTTTAACCTGTTGATGTAGGTGGATGGTAACAATATCCCTTGAGTCACAAGACTAACAGTAAATAAAATGTTTATATGGAAAATTTGTATTCATTTTGAAATTATTGATCTTAAACCATCTGTTCAGTAGTACTGATATAGTATATATTTATTTAAAAATTTTACATAACTTTTAATTAGCTGGGAAAAGAAATGGCTTGATATTAGGACAGTTTATGTAAACATTTTTTATGTATACAATAATTTATTTTAAAAGCTGCTAATGTCTTTCCAAGTCTTCAGTGTGACAGAAAAAAAACCTTAATGAAATCTGCTTTGCATTTAAATATATCTTGTTGCTTACTGCCGCTAAGGAGTGATTCACATTTTGTGGTGCTCTCAAATCACTCGCCACTGTCTGTCTGCATCTTCCCTGGTTATCTTTTGTGAAACTTTTTTTTTGTCACTGCATTGATGTTTTCTGGCTGTGTCTTAATATATTGAACATTTTGAGGCAAATGAAATGTTTGTGGTTTTTTTGTCATTATTTGACTTAGTGTTCACTTTTGGATGTGTGTCTTTTGTCTTGAACAGGCAGCGCGTACACTCTGTGTTTGGTTTAGTAGTAAATATTTTTTTTGAGGTAGAAAATTGTTATAATGAAGCCTTCCTGAACTGATTTTTGCTGTTACCTGAGATTAAATTATTGGACACGTGATTAGGGAAAAAACTTGGGCTATAGTCATTACCATTGATTTTACTGAAACTATTTTATTAGTTTTATTAACTTAAATCATGTGTGCGGCTGATGTATGTTTCCTATACTTCAATCCCTTCCACAGCAGGCTTTGTAGGCTCATATATACTTAGAATATTTTTCAAAAATGGCTTTTGCTCTCTTTTGCATGTTTTACATTTTGGCTTTAATTTTTATGCATTTATTTGAATGCAACTGCTGTACACAACATTTTTTTTGAGTTAACAGGGTAGATAGAATGATTGTCATTATTAATTCCAAAGGGGATGTTATGGAAAAATGTGGAATGGGTTTATTTATACAGTCGAAATGAGATATTTTAGACATTTTATTCCAAAATGCATGAGAATGTGAGTTTCTCCGCATAGACTGTTACCCTAATTGCTATTTGACTTTTTAGTGATGCTGATTAACATGCCTCTGCCTCAGAAATGAGAAATGAAAAGTTGTAGCCAGGCTGCCCACATGACCTAATGGCTTGAACCCAGGCATGCTTGTCATTCCTCACACTGTGTTGAGAACTGCCAATATGGCTGGATCCCCCACAAGTAAGCTGGTGCTGGCCCAGATATGATAATCCTGAATGCTAATATAATGAACATTTTGAACTTGGTTGGGTTACCAGTACAGAAATGACCTTTTTTTCAGATGCCAAGTTGTCGCTGTCTGTTTACCTCTTTTTTTTTGGGTTGTCTCTGACTCATTTACCATGGGCCTGTAGCACTTTCTCACATTGAAAGGTGTCTTTTTGTTTTCCTTTTCTAGAGGAGATTATAAACTATTTCCGGGATATTGGTGGGATTCAGTTTGTCTACAACCTTTCACAGTCCAGCAAACACACGGAGGTGAAGGAGGCAGCACTCTTCTCTCTGGGAGCCATGGCAGAGAGCAGCGGTGTGTACATCGTGTTTATAAGCATGTTCTTGTGCCTATGTCTTCTAGATGATAACTTCTATACTATAAAAGTTCTTTTTTTATCATAAATAATTTCTCATGTGTTGTATATCTCAGTACGTACAATAGATGGCACCATCCCTTAGGTTTTGCTGAGGCACATTATAACAAATCATTTTATGCTTAGTATAAACATTTGTCATGTCTTTGCCTGACAACATGATTGCTTGTTCTAGGATTGTTTTTGGAGTATTTTGTGTGGTTCATTATAGAATTTAAGTGGTTTCATTCAAGCTATGCATCCATTCCTTAGCATTCAGTTACCCTTTAACTATGTTGTATATTACTGTGTTGACAATGTAGTGTGTAGCCCAGAGCCCCCATGTTTTTAGAAAAGTACTTCCGAGACCCTGTGTTGTTATGCCTTTTCTGCATCTCATTGATTCATACTCTGAAATGCAGCAGAGAGTAGACTGGCTGAGCTGCCGAGGTCTTAAGCGCTGACAAGTATTAATGCTTCCTTTGCAGTGTTCTGCCAGCAGGATCTGTGCGTTGCTGACATTTTCACAGACTTGACCCGTTCGCTTGTGCTGGATTTCCCACAGAGCCTGAAAAGGACAGTTGTGTATCTGGTTTCAGTACTGGTCACCAAAAGCAGTAAGGATCTTTTTTCCTTTTTTTTTGTGGCTGTTTTCCATAGTTGTTTTTTTTTGGCAGCTGTAAAGATTGAGCCAGAACAGGAATCATTCCTTTCCCCTGCTAGCAGGGTAGTGGCGGCTGTCTCAGGCTCTCAGTGAGAGTCTCGGCTGCCCTTGACCGACTTCTGTAGAGGTCAGATTCACCATACAGTTGCATATGTAGCCAAGGGGGCTGGCGCCAGCCTGTGCTGTTTCAGTCCCGCCTGGTTGCATGTCCTTGGTCCGTCTGCTCTTGGCAACTGATGCGGGTCTCCTCTGGTTTTCAGGAGCGGGCCAGATGCTTGCAAAGGCCACAGGCTGCGTCGATGCCCTCCTGAAGATCTTCAGGTAATGGGCGTCAGTGTCCCTCTCTTGCGGTGGGTACGGTGTTCTAAACAATTCCTGCTCAGTGGCTCTCCCATCTTATTCAAGCACAAGCTTTCCTATTGGAGACAGCATCGTGGGGGCAGCGAGTGCTGCGGAGCTGTACCAGCTATGGGCAACTGTGTCAGGTGCCCTCTGCAGTTGTGTCAACAACCCACAGAATGGTAGGGCGCACAATCGTGCTTCCCAATTGCCGTGCTATCTACTGTGCTTTGATGAGGGATGCTTGACGGTTTCGGTGCAGTGTGTGGCTCAGCGGGTTAGGATGCTGTGCCTGTGTTCAGAAGGTTGCTGTGTCAAATCCCTGGGCCGGCTGCGTGATTTTGCTGTTGGACGCTGAGCAAGACCCTTAACCCCCAATTGCTCCAGGGATCATCTGCCCCTGTGTTCCCAAAGATGTGGCTTGCTTTGGATAAAAGCATGTGCTAAATAAACAAAATGTAAAAATAAAATACTTCGAACCTGAATTACAAGGCCCAATGAGACACCTGGTGTTGTCACTGTGACTAAATATGCGTTTAATTATATAATTATCTAAATCCAATTAAGAGATGAAGCTGCATGGAAATCAGAATGCCTTGCAACTTGCCTTGAGTACTTTATAATGTTAAATTAAGCATGACAAGAACAGACAAAATAATACTGCAGGTCCGTTCCAAACGCACATGACTGAACATGATGTTCCGTCTTGTTATATTAATTCCAAATAGGCCCCAAATCACATGCTTCTGAGTCTTGCAGCCTCTCAGTCATATAAGAGGCTTAAGGGCGTATTCATCAGTGCTGGGGCTGAGAGGCTAAAACAGCCGCATTTATAGTGGGGTGGAGCCACAGGTTGTGAGACTCGCCTGCATTTGTTTACGCTGGATGTGTTTTCCTGTCATTCTGTGTGCTGTGGCGTTAGAAATCCAGGTTGACAGATGAAATGGACTCGACAAACAGGCTTGCTGATTCATGTAGTGTCGTCTTTTTTCTTTTTCTTCCAAAGATGCTTCAGATAGTTAACTGACAAACACTTCTTAATGCTCACGGATTGTCTGATTTTTGACTCAGGGCTGCTGCTCAACAGTACAGCATACAGCAGTAGATCTAGGGAATGAAATGAGTTTCCCTGAGAATTCCCTATAGTAAAGTAATAAACAAACAAAAGTAAATAATAGAATAGTAAAAGAGCAAAAAATGTGTGTGTGCGTGCAACGAGAGGAGGGAAGAGTTTGTGCCTGCGATGGCTAGGATCCTTAAGGATAGACCCGCTACCATGTTAATCATGTATTTTTTTCCCTGTTATACATGGCAGAAGAGAACCAGCAGCTGTGCACGTCGACCTTTCCAGTGGTTAAAATGTGGTTGCAGGAGTTCACCCAACCAAGGAAAGAGATGGTGCAGCCCATATGTTCCCTCGTAGCAATGACTGTTGCCAACAACTGTGAGTAGGCCGCACATGTGCAGACGCATACATGGTACTTGTGAGTAAGCGAGAGGGCCCTCTTTATGGAAAAGATCACAATGAGGGTCGTACTAAAAGTGCTATCAGCAGAGGTCACTTCAGTGTGCTTAGGTCTGTATTTTAGAAACACTGTAGTATGGCTTTTTTGTGCCAGTTTTGTATAAGGATAACGCAATGGCTTGGTACATACTGTTGTGGCCTGATGACTCCTGGACTGTGGGCCTGATTCATCCCTGCTCTGCATGTGGACTTTGAATTTGTCCCTCTTTCTCTCTGTTTCCTCCCACGGGTGGAGACACGCTGTTGCATTTGTATCTGTAATGTTTGTAATATCTGTGAGTGCCTAGTGATTACACTGGTGTCCCATTCAGGGTCTGTCCTGCAATGGAAAAGCAGTTATGAAAGATGGAGGAATGGGTGGATGGATTTTTAAATTTTGGTTCATGGTTCCGCTTTTTTAATATTGTACACTGGTCCATCTGGACTTTCCGCTTCATTAGTGCTGAATATCCATGGCTGGAAGCACACTGTCTGTGGATTGTGTGATAATCACTGAATTTGCTGAGATGCACCCGAGAGGAAGCAGGTGGCGAAGCTAGTGGTAGCTGTACAGTTGTGCAGGAGATCAGTCAGACGCCTGATGCAGCCAGTAGGGGGCCATAGGGCCGGCTGAGGCTGACCGTGAAAGCAACATGAATTATTGAGCGGCGTTCATCAGTTAATAGAGCTGATGGGGAACTGTGAGTGAGTGCAGTGGTAAATCAACCGAAACATTTCAGAGGGTACTATACATTTGTGTCAGTCATTTGCTACCAAGTCTTTGAGAACATTAAACACTGTATTCTATGCCTAGCATGTTGGTTTAATCCAAGGGCAGTCAGCCAGTGTTTTTCAGTTGCTTCTAACGTATTCCAACATTCAACGCTATTTTATCTGGGCTGGTAGTATGGTAGTACGCTCTAATTATGTAGCTGTGCACATGTCATATAGGACGGTTAAGCAAGGTGTGTTTTACTATGAATCTTCAAAAAGATGTTAAGGCTGTTAAATGTATTTCAGTGGAATAAGTGCTGGTCACAAAAGATAACAAGCACTAGTTTTATCGTTTGGTGTCAGGGATTCTAAAAGGCATCGGTTCACCCTATCAGGAATCTCACAGTGTTTCTATTGCTTTTCTTTAACATTTGACTTCATTACAAGCAGATAAAACAAAAATCCGGTTTGACTTGCTTTAATTAAAATGTATAAGAGTCCACTGATTCATTGCCTGTTGAAGGCTACTGGTTGTTATGCTGTCTTGCTCCTTAATTGCATTGAACTGATATACATGTGCTTGAACTGAAATATCTCTCCGTAGCTTTTTAGATGAGCAAGCGTGTTATTGTAATGGCACATGATTTTCTTTTTGGTTTGATTTTTCACTACTGGATTACAATTCTGCAATGGAATTTAAGTTGTTTAGTATTTAGAAATGTGACCTCATGTGTCAGCTTAGTGGAAAGCTGTTCCTCTTGGTCCCCCCCCCCCCACTATAATTAAAACTAAAAATAGTTACACTCCTGAAAAGGCGACAGTGAAAGCAGGAGAGACCTTGCCGACCCTGTTTATTGTGTGCATGTTAGTCTCTCCCTCCCACACTCTCCGCTCCCTCTTTTCTGAAGCCTGTGCCCAAGTCTGCTTCGCCTCTGTGGGAGGGCTTGACGCGTTGGCCCATTGTGTGCTACGGCTGGTGCCCGAGTCCAGGAGAAACCCCTTAGCTCGTGAAGCAGCCGTCGCCATGACGAGGGCGCTGTGCGCCTGCATTAGTGAGAGCGGTGAGTGAGCGGGTGGGCGTGTAGGTGGCCGCGGGGTCACTTCGGGCCGGCATCTTGACCAGCGGCAGCCTTGTGATGCCAATTAGTGCCGGTTCTGTTGTATCTGATTTGCGTAGCACCATTGATGAAAGGGTTATAGAGGAAATGGGGGGAGAAGGGGCTTTGACCCTTGCAGCTCAGGCGTGAGCGACCGCCGTCTCTTCCCAGCACTACTGGCCTCCGCCCTGGCTCAGCAGCGGCTTGTCCCTCAGTTCCTGGCCCTACTGTCCTGCCCCAGCCTGCAACTCGCAGACCAGCTCTGCATCATCCTCACACTGGGCCACTGCACCCAGGCCAGTGGTAGGTGCTCCGCCCACCGCTTGTATCATCTGCGTTGGTAAAAAAAAAAAATTTAACCCATCGCTTTTATTTGAAGATCTGCCTTACACTCTGCACTGTACTTAACCTTTCTATTTTTAATTGTAGCAGCTCTCTCTCAGTCTCTCGCCCAGGCGATAGATAGCAGGGGCATCTTAAGAACTGTATTGAAGGTCCCTATATGCTCCGTGTTGCACAAAAAGCAAGCCTGCAATGCTTTTCTTCCGTGGCCTAGATGTGGGCTTGATTACTCCTCCTAGCCCATACATAAAAAGAAAATGTGAAAAGTGTAATGAAACACGACATATAATACTCTTTGTCCCTTTCTGTAGCATCACTAAATGTGGAGCAGTGTTTTCAGTATTGTAAATGTGTACAGCCCTGGAGAAAGCCTCGTTCTTTTGCAGGAAAATAACTTTATTGCGCAACATCACTATTATATCACCGCAGAATATGTCAGAAGGTTAAAAATGAGGTTTTCATGTCATTAATGGGAGGTGGCATGCTAGCTCACTGGTTAGTACCGTGGCCTCAGATTTTTAGGCTAGGCTTGGTAGGGTTTACCTGTTCTCCTCGTGCTTGCATGGGGTATTTTCAGGTACTTCCTCCTCCAGTCTAAAAACATGCAACATTTGGTCTCTCTGAATGGCCCTTTGTGTGTGATTGTGTGTATACCCTGCGTTGGATGAGTGTCCTGTTCAAAGTAGTTTCCGGGGATAGGCTCCAGGCTCACCGTGACGCTGTAATGAATTAGTAATTATGGAAGATGGACGGATGGATATTATTGTCAATTATAATATTCTCCCTTAAAGTATGCCTTTGGGGAGAATATTCTAATACTTTTCTCATTTAAAGGGTGTGTCTCACTGTTGATTTCATTGCATTGAATACTGAATTCGCATTTGTCACACCTATTAAAGGCAACATAAAGTATAATGAAGTCTTTGTTTTGTCTCTTAAGTTACATTCCTTTATGTTTATGTTGTATACTGTCAACTCTTTGCGCAAGAACTTTTTAAAAAATCCTAATGTATCAGTCAGTTTATGCAACAGAGTAACTTATGCGAACATGAGTAATTTTTTACGACTGGGAATATTGAAGGAAAATGTATTAACATAAGTTGGTACCTCTTTACAATAAGACTACCCTCATAATGGGTTTATGAATCGTTTATAATCAGGTTATTAATTAGGTGGTGATACTTTGTAAATCATTAATAGACAATTATAAACAAATTATAATGGCTTTTTTAATTAATGTGTTACTACCATTTATAAGTGGCAAAAGGGAGCCTTTTTGTAAAGTGGTGCCTTGTAAGATAATGAAAATTAAACTGCAGTAAACCGGGGGAGGGTTTGTTTGCCAGACTCTCTCTGTGCATCGGGATGCAGGGCATCTCTCCCTCCATGGGCCGCTCCTTCCCATAGTTCAGTGCGTTTTCCACGATGACTTGTCATCTCTCTGGGGCAGAGGCCCACCAGTACCAGTTCGTGCAGAGCGGAGGCCTGTCCCACCTGATAAAGCTGCTGGCTGAGTCCCAAGACGAAGAACTGAAGAAGGGCGCCACCTTCGTGCTGCAGACCTGCAGACTGATGAGTGAGTGGGGCCGCTGCGATTATCTGTGCTGGTCTGTGTCTGTGAGTTCAGCGTGTTGTGTTGGACGAGCACTTAGGTTTAAGGCATTATGTGTTCTCTGTCCGCCACTTTGTACATCAGCTGAGGGGGGCACTGGTACGAATCCAGGCACGGAATACGTACTAACACCTCCCGGAAAAATCTTTCGCAATAAGCACAGGAATGGCTGGTAAACAAGGACCGTATATCACTGTTTGACATATGCGTGTTGTCCTAGGCCAAGGCAAGATACAGTGTTATCTCACAAACTGATTAGTGATTGTTTTTCCCTTTCAAGCCAAGGCCTTATGCACAGGCAGCAGGAACAGCCCTTCACAGGCTGACCCCCGTGACCTTGCTGACCCCGATGACCTCCAGCGGCAGGTCACGTCTGTCTGTGACCTAGAAAGTTACCAGAGGTCGGCACGAGAAATATTGCAAAGGATCAACCACCTGGAGAATGGGCTGGCTGGGGTGAGGCTCCCTGAGCAGGGAAGGTTTAAACGGCTATCAGGGCGTTGACGCTTCCTCAGCTAAGGGGGCGCAGCCGCAAGGTGACGTTCATATTAGAGGCATCATGTCACATGACTGTTTCCCTGTAGGCCATGCTACGGTTTAACCTTTGAAAGTCACTGTTCTCCACCCGATTTTACTTTCCGGCTAGCAGCACTGGCTCTTCAAAATGTTTGTTTTTCCTCCACAAAACCTCCCTTCGTAGTTTTCTATTTGATGTAAATTCTGTTTAATCATTCACAGAGTTCCAAAAAAAATTCCCATAGTGCAAATCTTTTGTAAATCTATTTTGAGGTGTGCTTTCCTGTTGTGCGGCTGTACCGTGGTTTAAAATTATTTAAATATAATTTAATCCTAAATTTAGATGCTGCAGGATCAGACATGGGCTTTCTCTCGCTCTGGCCTGGTCCTTCAGTATGGTGTTTTTGAAGGGGAACGGAGCTCTGGAAATTCCACAAATAAGTGGCATGCCCCGCCAGAGTGGAGCATAGCTGCAGGCACAGAAAAGCCGCACCGTTCTTTCCCTGTATCATCCACCTTCGAATTCTATGAGAGCACCCCATACAGGAGAGTGCAAGCACAGAAAGATGGGGCCAGGAAGAAATCTATTGAGAGTTTAGATGGTCTGTTTGAGAGAGGAGAGCTGACTCCGATTAGGTCCATAACTATCCCACTAAAGGGTACAGGAAGCAGGCCTGACGGGGGAGCCAGGGGCCACAAGAATATAAGCTGTTCTGAAGCCAGGGATGAGAATGAAGTGCAGATGGTAAGCCAACGTGCCGCTTACTCTTACCACATTGGACACTAAGCGGAACACGACTCCAGGGCCTCCCCCGCCCATACAGCCACATCAAATTGCATACATCTTTTTGCTCCCTGTCGTTCGGTGACCTCTGAGATATAGCTCAGATTTATCTTGCGTAAACAGTGCGGTTAGAACCTCTATCAGCTGTTTATCAGAAATAAAATGTGGGAGGTCAGGATTCCATTCTGGGTGTTTTTTTGTGTCAATCTGAGGCCTGTTTGAAGTAGTTCTTGTCCCTTCCGGCTGATCTCCGCAATTTTTGGCACTGATTTTGATGTTGATTATACTAAATATGAGCGACATGCGGTTCCATGTATGCTAACGTCACCTGTGGTGGCCGTCTGTCCAGGGTCGGGTGAGGAGGCAGATCTTCCAGAATACCACTGAGCTGGATGAAGCCACCTCACCCCAGCAGATTCCAACCAGCAGCGAGAGAGCTGGAACCAGGTCCGGACCTCCGGGGCAGGTGCCTCCGCCTGGCGCTGGCAGTGCTGTCTCAGGACCGCAGTACCGAGCTGCTGGTACTCAGGGCTCCACCGAACAGGGGTGTGTTCTATGCTCCATGTGTAGTGTCAGACTGGTTCCCGATGGCCCACACCAGTCTCTATCTGCAGAGCCAGGCGAGGAAGGCATCTCCTACCACAAAACCCCCATGAGGTATCCCCGCAGACCGGCGCTGTTACGCAGTACACTGCAAAGCAGCAGCACTCTGGTGATTTTAGGTTATTTCCTTCCTGCTTGGCCACGTGCTCCTCAGCTCTAAAAAGCAGGGTTGTCTCAACACAGAGGAATGTCTTACGCACAGTTGACACAAGCGATGTGGCACAACGTGGCCTCTTATTAATGCTCCACACTTGGATGTGACCAGCAGACTGGATTATGAGCTCAGGCCTTTGCTCTGTGTCACATGGCAGAGTTAAACTCTTAACAGTGTACCCCCTTCCCCGCAGCAGAATATACTATACAGTCGTCAATTGGAGTGTAATTGTAGGTGCTGCCTGTGTGCGCTTTTGTAAAATTTAAAATTTAGCCAACTACAGTTGCCCCCCTCCAGGCTGAATTGTGCTTGTGGAAGCCACTGATCCTGTTTGCTGATGGCAGGTGTGCTGCCTTTGGGTGCCCAGTTCTGCCATTTTCATGGGGTTATGGGCATCAGAGCAAAGGGGAACGCGGCCATGCATGCTGCCAAATGAGAATGCTGCACAGCCATCCTGCGCTCTGTCACTCTGAGGCTGCGAGTGGGCAGCAGGTTACCTCTCACCCTGCGCCCCTTCCATTGTGTATTGCTATTGCAACACTCTGCTCTTCATTTAACTGCCTCTTAAATAATGGGTAACAGGGTAACATCGGTCAGTGGTGTGTCTGCATGGAAAAATCTCCAGACATTTCTGGCTTAATTGCTGTTGTTTTTCAGCCAATCAGGTCCCGTCAAGGAAATCCACAGTAAACCACACATCCAAGGTATTAATTCTCATTTCTGTGACATGCTAAAAGAATGCATGAGTTACATTTGTGAGCATTTCACTAATTAAAGGCATTTCTCTTTTCCCAGATCATATGGCTTTGTGCTCTGAGATACTTGATGACGAAATCAGTATGATACTGAAAACTCCGGCCAAACTGAACCAGCAGGTCTCCTATCGCTGCTCAGGTTAGTCACACACACACACGAAATGCAAACTCCAAACACAGAGAGCAGGTGTGCGATTCAATCCCCCAGCCCTAAAGGTTTGAAGCAACATGGCCACCCACCAACCTACATAATTTGCATCTATTCTCCTTAAATTACATAGTTATAAAACTTGTAACTTATGATAGCACTATAAAAGGTTACATTGCTAAACTAGCTTGAAGGTGGGGGGACAGAGGGAGAAATCCTTGCAAAATTTACTAGAGGCTTCCTCTGTTGAGGGAGATTCAATGGATGCCACCAAAATACCCTTGTAAAATAGCCACACTCCCAGAGGGACTTCCTGTTTGATGAGACACCTGCCGGGCACACACACGGCCCTCCTAAGGGGAGGCTAACCAAAAGTCAGTACATCCTGACAGAACAGCCTGGGTGCCTCCTCTTAGCTCTTGTTTGAGTTCTACTCAGGCAAATATGTTAAGTGTAGCTTTAAGCCAAAGTCCCTCTTACTTCTTATCAAAATATTGTAGTTTTTGTTGTTGGGGACAGTAAGACAGTAGCCAATTTACAGTAGCAGATTATTAAACCTGCTCTCAGACTGGATACATTGGTCTGGGTTTTTTTTTCCTGTCAAGGATGGTGTAGATGGTGTAAATGTGTGCCATTAGAAGATGTGGCAGGCCTCTCCGCTTATTTCCCATCAGGCTGTGCAGCGAGCCTCTTTCTGGCGAACAGTAGGAACATCCCACAGATTCTCCGTGATTGCCAGCACAAGTGTGACAGGCATATGGTCCTGCTGGAGGCTGAGGGTCGCTTCAAAAGGGCTATGAGGGAGTTAGTCAGGAAAAAGCCTGGTGCTTTCAGGCACCCCGCACGTAAGGAGCTCCTGAGCTGCCCAATCTCCTTGCAGAGGCCCTTTGGTGTCCGTGATGCCCCCCCCTTTCCTACTTGCTCTCGCTCTGCCTCTTGTCATGATTGGTACAGACCAACATACTAATCTTTGTTAGCTCATTAACCCTGGGCGACGTGAAACAAGGACATTTGAGGTCAGCTGGCAGCTATCACATTCTCCTTCTCTGCAGGCTTGCAGCCCTCAGAGGGGACGTAGCATGCTAGCTCAAAGATGTTAGAATTTTTGTGACAATACATGCAAAGCTTGAGTATAGTGTGGAATATGACACAATGTATTTTTTAACCATGCTGATGCTTTGTTGTTGGTTAAATGTATTTGTTTCTGCTTTTAAAAAATGCCGGATAAACGTTGTGGTCATTCTTGTAATGTTGTGGAAATTCCCTCTGACCTTGAAATGTCTTATTAACTATTAGCCTGCTGCCAGCCCCACCAGCCAAAGCATATCAGGCAGTTTACCAGCACCTCTGATATGAGTGTGTATGTGTGTGTGTCTTTGTCTGTGTGTCTCTGTGCGAATGAGATCAGAGAGAGGGTTCATTTGGTAAACTCAAGGTAGAAATCTGTTGCAAATGGTTTAAATGCATGCTGAAACAGCAGACTTTTAACTTGTTTGGATCTACTGTTAATCCTTTTGAGGACTTTTTAAAACAATTTTAGACATTCTTATAGGACGCTTAATTGGATTATGGTGAGCTTTTACAATAGTGCAGAATCCTACCTTTGTAAAAAGTGGAATAAGTTGGCTATTTTTAGAGCTGGGAAACGTTTGGCCCAACCCCAGATCCACAATGCCACAATGTGCCAAACCCGGAACTGCACTCATGGCATTGTTGCCGTAGATGTGGCTGTGTGGGCCTTGCATAGGGGGGACGTGCGACAGCTTCGGCTGCCAGCCCCCGCTTCCTGCTCTGCCTGAGCCAGCAGCACTTTGTGCGACTAGGGAAGGGCCTCGACACAAACACAATGTTGAAAAACATATTTCATCGGACATATGCTTTTCCCACCATGCGTGCTCCACAAATGCTGACCGTTTCCTCTCTGCCCTTACAGGTCCAAACCTCACACCACTGAACAACTGGCGTTCTCCAGGGATGCCTTGGAGGAGCACAGATAGCCCATGTAATGTCCGTCGTCTGCCCTGAAAGGCTCAGATTCTCATGTTGTACATACCTGCCTAGAAAGAACCATGAAAGTCTAGACCGTGCTGTATAAGTGGGACCAATACCACCTTCGACAAGGCTTGTTTGAAACATATAGTTCTGTGGTTGGTTAAACAGTGTTGCCATAAAAGTCACCGGGTATATTGTTGAAAAATGCTTTTTTTTAGTACTGTTTTTTTTTATTGAATATTGAGAAGTTATTTATCCTGTACCTAATTAATAAGGTGCATTATGTATTAACCCTGAAAATTGTTGTTTCTATTCCATCATTTTGAAATCTGGTGGATAACTACGTCCTTGTACTGATGAGCATAGATATAATTGTACATACATTGATTCGTTTGGCTGTGCCCATTTATATTTAAGGTCTATGTATTTAACTTATATATAGGAACTGTCAATGTCCATTTCACATTATTCTGTTGTTTTGGGACTATATTCTTTGTTACTTTAGTGATTTACCATTCAACTTATCACCTGCCATCTAGTACAAAATCCAGTACAGGATGTTGGTCCGTTACAGGGCATACATACATCCAGTTAGTTTCACACACACACACACACACACACACTCACACACACACACACACACACACACACAATCACACACAATCACACATTGCAGGCATTTCATAGATGCCAGTTAACTGAAGGGGAGGAAACTGGAGTCCCTGGAAGAAACCTGTGCAGCAGAGAGAGAACATACAAACCGCTCACACACAGATGTTCCACTTATTTTAGACATCTTTCTTTGGCCTCTCTAGTAGCCGCTGAAGATGGAAATTGAGAATATATTCCAATATTAACATGGAAAGACAAAGCTTCCATTTATTTCCTCTTTTTACATCTTTTGCTGTCATTCATCTGCACTGTGCAATAAACAACTGCAGGTTTCTTGTTATAGTGATAAAAACAAGATCAGAATCAGAATCCATTTTATTATCACCAAGTATGCGTGTATGGGAAAGTTTGGCATGGTATGTCACACAACTTGAATTGCCTGATTGTTTGGTACACTAGTGAAAAATTAGTTTTTCTCTAAATAATCCTATAGACTTCTTTTCCTCACCTTTGCGGGTATATCTCTCACTCCTCTTAAGGAATCTCATAATACTCAAGGTAACTTTTGCTCCATTCTCTGTCCTCCATGACTTCCTGTATGACTTGATTTGAGAGCTCATACTTTTGAGTCTAATAATGCAATGGTTCAGGGTGAGGGAGTTCACCTCACGTGTAACAAAGGTGCTAGTATTAGTTTCTGTTGCATGCTATGGCCGTTAGCTACTTATCATGTCTTCAGTATGACACAATCTGTCCATCTGAACTGTGGGAATGTGGACCTTCGGAATGGGTAGGTATTTTTGCCACAGCTGTGCTCCCCGTCAGGTCCGGTCACTAAACAAACGGCCCTTTGATTTGACTTGTTACAGGGGGTCGCAGTGCAGGGCAAGATAAGCAAGATGGATCAGGAGAATGTCTGTAACTGCTTGTCATATCTCAGTTTGTGTGTCCGTACATAAGCAAATACAGCTAAATACACCTGTGAAACAAACGCCTTTGTTTATGGTAGTAAAGTAAAGAATCCCCCCTTGAGTGTCATGGTCAAAGTGCAGTGGGCGGGTTCTGTGCTGTGCCTTGTGTCAATGGTCATACTGTTCTCCAGTCCATTTGTTGGCATATGCTATGACTTGACATACTTCGGGGTAGTCCTCTAGCCGCCTGTGAACGAGACTTACTCCCCAGTCCGTGGAGGACAGAGGGTGGTCCGCCTAATTCCATCCTTAGTCCTTTCTCCTTGTACCTTTTACCAAATTACTTTTTTAGCACTGAGTTCCCATCCCCAATCTCGACACACTCCATTCCCCTCCTTGCTCTCATCTCTCTGCCCCCAAGCCTTTTCTTGCTTTTTATGTCATTGCAGTTTCTAACCCGCCGCCATTGTTTTAATTTATACATAATTCACTACGACAGGCCCCCCAGCACAGTAGCCTTAAGTGACCCAGGGCTGTGATTCAGCTTCGTTGCTGCCACATTCTGAAGATGCAAGGTCACCGAATGTGCACTTGAGGTGGACAATTGGTTTCTCGTGAACTTAACATACCAGAGACAAGTGCTAATCTTTTTTTCCACTCACTGCTTTCACATTAGCCCGAATAACTTCCTGCATGGTAGTTTAAATTGTTTTGAATGGTGCTGCTGTTGGAATTGTCTTTGTATTTTTTGCAGTTTGCAACGGACCAGTAGTGCTCTACTTTGTACAGTAGTTCTTTTTATAATATGTAAATGCAGTAACCCCTTCACATTTTCAAGGGTTAGGGGCAGAAGATCCCCACAAATTCACAAATAATACTTGGGCACCCATAACTCTAATTCATAGGTCTGCAAACCTGAAAATAATAACATTAAAAGTTCATGTATTATTAATTTCTAAAATAATACTGTACTGCACACTTTGCATGTCAAATTACTTTATCATTTCCCATCAAGACCTTTTTTATATAATATACAAACCATCTGAATTATGGCCCTGTATGTACAAAGTTACTACTGTATGCTCTGTGGACATTGCATTTTGGACTTATTACTAATAATGCAAAATGATCCAAGCAAAGACTTTTAATATGAAAGGTATA
This sequence comes from Mormyrus iriodes, assembly GCA_011763525.2. Classification (NCBI taxonomy): domain Eukaryota; kingdom Metazoa; phylum Chordata; class Actinopteri; order Osteoglossiformes; family Mormyridae; genus Mormyrus; species Mormyrus iriodes. The sequence continues at coordinate 17,313,176 of JAAGVU020000008.1, forward strand.
TATAACATACTTACACTAACAAATATTATTACTATGTACTATGCATTGCTAATATTATATATTTTATTATGATCCAAATATTGTTTTCAGTGTTGTCTTTGGCTTATGTATCATCTGTGAATTTCTGCGATCTTTCGGTAAACTCCAGAAATACTTATTGTTTTACTGTTCATGGCCAACTCACAAATGACCGACACCACGAACGTGAAGGGGTTACTGTATGTACTGATACATTTTAACAAGTTCAATGCAAATTTATTGTGTATGTGCTTTCTGCAACGTAATTGTCAAAACTGTATATGTTGCTCCTTTTTAAGGACCGTATATTGCAACCTTTTATGGTTTTGATTTTTCTTGACAGTCAGTTTCTTTGTCCTTTTTTCTCGGTCAGGTCTCCATAGTTGTATTTCATATATTGAATCCATATCTATCAGTCAAACACACATGGGGCATTTGCACATCTGACCAGATATATTCCTCCAGGCAGCTGTAGTAGTTGTAGTAAGTAATGCATAGAGGATTTAGGCGAATCGTCTCTGCATTTAAACTTTGAATTTGCTGCGGTCGTTCATTTCTACCGTGCCTTATGGAAGCAGTAAAGGGAGCCGGTGATCCAGTTTCGCTAGTACATGTCTGTAAAAAGAAAATGTATAATGCAGCTGGCTTTATGCAGTTAACAAGGCTCCTCACTCTGTAACCTGTTTATGTGCTCTGAAAAGATGGAAGACCTCATCTTTGCAAACCCTGTGGGTCTTTTACTTTCTCCTCGACTTGAAATAATGGCCAAGAATGATTGACTGTCTGTTAAATTCAGTTTTTCTCCTTCTGTGTTGATGGCTGGGAAGATGGGGGTTGGCTCCCCTTACAAAGGCCCGCTCTCTGTGGCATGGACACCATGCTGAGGGCCTGCCTCGGCGCTCTCATGGGGCGCTGTCCTTTGAGAGTGCACAGAGCTCCGCACCACAGGTTTCAACAATAAATGCATTATGTAGTGGCAAGCCACAGGCCTTGTGTGGCTATTAAACTAACCCAAAAATCAATATGGATCTTAACTGCCTTTGCTCCCTAATTGGCACCCGTAGTCTCTGCTCATTGCCGGGGCTGAAACGCCTAGCAAGTCGGTCGCTTTTCCCCAGGTGTGGGCTTATCCTGCAGACAGTGCTGGATAGCAGTGTATAGTAAAAAATGGGATGAAAGGCTTCATTATTGAAAATGATATGTAAAACTCATCTTCCATGGGTATCTGTTGGCTGTTGAGAAGGAAGGGGAATATCTGTTTAGCTTGGATGCATGCAAATGGGAGGAATTTCTTTGTTAGAAAAGCCATTAGGGTGACAGCAACGAAATCTCAACTGTATCTGTAGTCAATAGCCTGACCCCTCCGCATAAATAATGAATGATCCAATTGGCTTGTAGCCAGCTGATACCCATTAGCCCAAGGCTTGGCTTGGAGGCGGGGGGGGGGAGAGGCGTCTTTAATATAGATATAATTTTGTTCGTTTGTCATATTGTGTACTTCTTTTTCGGCACAGATAAGCAGGTAAACCGGGAGCATGTGTCATCTTCCATCAAGAAAGACCTGGAGCGAGAGTCTGGAGATACACACCTGGTAAACATATCCTGTTTAAGGCAGAAAGCAAATTAACAGCACGTAATAGTGTTATAAAATAATCATGTGAAATGTAAGGGCCACCAGTGCTGGTTTGCTGTTGCCAATAAAATTAACTTAAGTGTGAAACAGGACACGGTGCTGTAGTATCGCAGCCACGCAGATGAGGGCACCTTAAATCAAGCGTGACTCTGCTACCTTCAAGGTCCCACAGGCTGAGCGTCCTCAACGCAGAGAGCGGAAGGACTTCACAGAGCAGGAAATCCAGTACCTATTGGATGGAGTGAGGAAGCTAGGCCCCTCTTGGAACTCCATACTGTGGTCCTATCCCTTCCAGAATGGGAGAACCAACGTGGATTTGGCAAAAAAATACCGTCGCTTGCAGGCAAGCTTCCCATCTGTGTCCCTTTCTATTTTTTGCTGTTGTTTCAAAGTAAGTTTTAACACAAGGAAAGACTGATTGATTAAAAATTAATATTTAGTTTTAACTAGGGCCATTGATTACATAATCACTGGAGCCTTTCATGAGTTTTTTATGGTTCCCTCACCAAAAAATTCATAAAGTGTGTCAGACTGAATTAAAGTGAAGTTTTTCTAAATATGACCAAGTGAACTGCTGGCTTTTGTCACCACTTGGGATGTTTTTAAATTTTAAGTTGAACTTTTATAGGTACCTTAACACTGGTTGTTTTTTAATCTTTGTTTTTCAGAAGGCTAATCAGCTGGCTGTGGAAAGCTCACATAACTAAGACCAGAAACAAAGCTTTAATAACTGCAGTTCAACATGTAAATTATTCAGTAGTTTTTTTTTTAATATGTTCAATGCAAACTAATTTTTTTTTGACAATATGAAGTTACATACTGCAAAAATTGCATACTAAGATGGTTGTGTTAAGTTCAATGACCACTTGTTCAAAAATAAACATGTAAAATAAGGTTGTTCTTAGGTTCAACAGCTATACAAATTGCGCCAGTTGTCAGACACTGCTTATTTAATGGGCTGTATGTCAGGTGATGGGTGTAAAGCAGCTTCACACTAACCATGGCTCTTCCATATTTGGTGCATGTTGCTAAATCCAGTGTTTATTGGTAATTCATTTATCACTCATTTCCCCAGAAGGTTACGTCATTTGGACCTGAGTGATTTCAATAACCCGTGTGTGAAATGGGGTGGGAATAATCATAATATTTTACCATGCTTGTCCATGCCCTTATTGACTAGGGTAGTTCTTCCTGAATCCTTGTGACGGGCTGAGTGGAATATTCTTCTCTCATAAATCTACAGCAATGACCTCTCCCCTCTAAACCCTCCATGAATATTTATGGGTTTGTGTCCAGAGAAGCTTTGATACACAGGCAAGTACAGGGATATAGACATCCTTTTCAGACAAATTCTCTTGCTTTGGTTACCCCCCTTCTGTTTTTGAAGGGATTCAAGCTCTGCATCAGTTAGTTCTTCATGCAAATGTATGGGTTTTGTACTTTGTTTGTGAAAGAACTCATCCCACCCCCCACCCCACCCCCACCCCCACTGGTGCACAGTGATGGGAAGCTGTGTGAAATTTTTACCCTAGACTAGTGGGAAACCATATATTGCAACTCTATTAACCTTGATTTGCAACATAAAAATAAAAATTTTGAAAAAGAGTCGCAGTAGTAAAAGTCTTGTAATATCCTCCACTAACATTCTAGGGTTAAAATTTTGAATTTCCAAGTATTTCAATTAATACCCTATAATGGATTAAGCCTTTTTCATGTCCCATTGAAATTATGATGTCTTGATGGCCTGACACATCACCTTGGGACCGATATTTATGAGGACCGGAAAGAGCTCACCATTCGTCTGCCCTGTGCCTCATTGAAGAGCTTGTCCTTCCAACCCTGTCCCCTCCCCCAAAAACCTTTTCCTCAAAACAATCTATTTCCCTTCCCCCCACCCTACCAGCTCAGTCTGAAAAGGAGGTTGTGTGTGTGTTGGCGTAGTGAGAGCTTTTTCTGTGAAGTCATATTTGACCAATTAAACATTTAGAATTATTTTTCAGTGATGCAATTTTGCTGCTAAAAAATAATACATATAAGAAAATAATACGTTCACCCATTTATTCATATGAAAAATCATTGAGGATAGAGCCAAATCATGATTTGATAAAAGGGTGGTATGAAATATGTAAATGGTAGGTTTTTATTTCAGTGTTGAGACTGTCAGGTGTGCAGGGTTGGTTTGTCACTGTAATTTTGCCTTAAGGTTAAATCTGCCAACTTCCATTACCTGCTTATAAAATGTATTCTACAATGAATTATGCTAGTCACATTTTTAGTCACATTAAAAATGCACATTTTTATGGTAAATTTCTTTTATTCTTAGAGACCAAGTGATTTAATTAAAATGAGCATTCTATTACCGGTCGTTCCATAGCACGTCATTTTAAACAGTTCAAGTAAGAATATGTGAAAGTATAGATGCAGCACAATTAGATTTGTTAGTCGTTTAGCCATTTAAAAGGGTGCTGTCCAAATTACGTAATGTTATTTGCTGCGGTCCTGTTTTGCTTGTCACTCATTCTGTTTATTATTCATCAACTGCAGACCGTGGAACATTTTTTCATTTTTTGTCTACCCAAAAATTCTTTAGCTCAGCTATTGCAAGCATTTCCATTTTCCACTAAGGAGCTAGTGCCACCTTGAAATATGCATGTCATCAACATTTTTGTTTGTGTCAGTTCTTCAGACTAAGTCAGCCTCATTCGTTGTTGTGTTTATGGCTGATGCCATGTCTCCGATGACTGTGGAGACCTCAATGTCAGCAATTAAGTCCTTCTTCAGGTCACAGTCGTCATTTACATGTTCCTCTTTGGGGGTTCCATCAGGTGAGCCGATTTCATTGATGCCGTCCTCATTTTGTGACTTCTCATCAAATGATTTGGTAGCTTTAGTCTCCCCATTCAGCTCAGGTGTGAGAAGCTCATGCTCTCCATTCTCCACCTTTACTTCCTCAACCAGAGCTGTACCACCACAGTCACTTGTTGGCACTCCTTCAGGTGCTTCCACTTGAGTGTTCTGAGTGTTCACCTCTGGCACCACCGACGGGACAACAGGTTCTTGGTCTTGTCCTCCTACTGCATTTTCCATGACCTTTTCTTTTTCAGACACACACTCTTTTACCTCATCACAAGGGAATTCATTAGTAGAAATTGACTCAGAAATAACAATCTCTGGAACAACTTCAGCCTCTGCATTTTCTGAGTTCAGAGTAATGCTTGGCACATCTGCTTGTGAACTTTGACCTGTCTCAACATTTTCAGCCTCTGAACCCACAAGACCATCGTCAGATTTGTCTTTGACCTCAGTCTCTACTTTCGTTTCAGTGGATTCAACTGTTTTACCCTCATCTGTTGTTATGACTTCAGGGAGCTCCTCCAGCACAGGTGGAGGAACCTGAGTTGGTTCCAGGATTTCAGTATGTGTAACATGTTCTTGCACTGTGTTTGCAAGAGATTCTGTAGTCTCGCAAATATCAGATTCTGGTAGAGTTTCGAAAGCGCCTGATGGAGTAATGGTCTCTGCAGTTGATTTCTGTACTCTTGTAAGACCCACAGTTTCAGCAGAAGCTTGTTCGAATGGAATAATGGTGCATTTCTGGACTGTGGTCACGTCTGCAATTTTTGCTGCACTGTTTTCTGATGGAGTAATAGTCTCTACCTCAGTGATGAACTTCTGTGCTGTACTGACTTCGATGGAAACTTGTTCTGATGGGATAACAGTCTCTAAGTCACTGGTGGATTTCTGTATTGTACTCACTTCTTCCCTCTTAACGGTATCTTGTTCTGATGGGAAAACAGTCCCTGTCACAGTGGTGGATTCCATTTTGGGAGAATGCACCTCCATCTCTGTGACCGTTGCGTCTTTTGGAAGGACTCTCTCCGACTCTGTGGTGGGTTTGGGTCCTGTAGCCACTTCGTTTGTCAAAACAGTAGATTGTTCTGCTGGAATAACTGCTTCTGACTGTGTGGTGGATTCATGTACCACTGTCATTTCAGCAGTAGCTTCTTTCACTTGAACACCTGTTTCAGGTGCAGTTACTGGAGGCTTTATGTCCAATTCCTTAGACACTGGCTCAACTACAACATCAGCTTGAGGAGGCGGCATGACAGGAGCAGGATTCTCCTGTATGACTCGAGTTTCAGTGGCTTGGGGCGAATGGGTGACCACTTTCTCTGTTACTTTTGGTTCGTCTGCCTTTTTCAACGCAGGGGCTTCCAATGTTGGCAAGCTTACCTGCGGCTCTGATCCACTGGGTGGTTCTTCTGGCTTTTGTGTCTGGACAGGAATTGATGGAGTTGCCTCCTTCGACACTGCTGCCATTTTCTCTTGAGTTGCATCTGTGTCCACTTTGGCGCCTTCTGTTGCCGGAGTCTGGGATGGCGCGACCTCTTGAGACACTGCAGAAGCCTCCCCTGTGGGTTCAGCAGGATTGTCCTCCGTGGCTTGATCCTCAGCCCCAACTGTGCCATCTGTCTGCTCTGATAGTAGGGCTGCAGACTTGGTCTCAATGTTGTTGGCATCCGCATCCTGCTTCTCTTTTGTGTCGCTGACATCATACCCCTTCTTTTTCTTACTTAACTTGCCTCCCATGGTATGTCCTATAATAATCAAGGTACAATTAGTAATGGTAAAAATGCTTGCCTCCGTGAGAAAGGCAAATGAAACAAGAATAACTGAAGGATATTTGTCTTGGTACACAGAAGTACAAGAAAGATCATTTAAATAGCCAGGCGGAATTCAGAAAATGCTGTGCTGGCCTGCTGCCATGGCCCCCTGTTTAAGGACAGGTCACCCTGGAATATTATTTTCATTTTGGAGATTGTCTGCCATGTTCTACAAAAGGTTTATGGGTACCATGGGAACCTAGATGAATACTGCACTGTAAGACACCACGTAATCCCTGTACATACCATAGGGCTTCTAGCAAAATGAGCTAGTACATATGACCTATTTCAATCCTTCAGAATGACATTTTGTCTAAAAATAAATGAATGGCCCAACGATCTATTTGGACAAATGGACGAATTCATCAGTAAGACAGCATAGTCAGAATGTGGTATTTAAAATGGCAAACACTACGCTGCATATTCGAGACCGCCCTTACATATATAATGTGGTGCAGTAATTATTCTACAGTTACATGCCTCTGGACAAGGGTTTTCTAGTAAGGGCTTTAAAAATATATGAAAAAACCATGTGAATACGTGAAGAAAGGTGTACTGTGTCATAGATCTAAGTGGTAAAGGTAGCACCCAGTATGACGCAGTATCATGATGTTTCAAAAATCAATTTGTCGTCACGTGGGAGGTGCGATCCGCATTAAGAAGCCGGCCTGATTATAATAGGCGCTGTCCATAGTGCTGCACCGGGGTAATTGGGTTGCTGAGCGTCACAGGCACAGCTAGACGCTGATTTATATTATGCGGTAACGGCAAAAGCAGCTTTAGTAACTCCACGCTGCTGGGTTTCGCATGCCTGTGCAATTTTCACGTTGCTAAAGAATTTCAATTAAGTAATTGGCTGGATTTCAATGGAGTAGAGTGGCATAAATCGGTTTAAACTAAATCAACAATGATTTATCAATGAATCGGTGACCATTGCACAAAAAATGTGTTTAAGATACATCTGCACAGTCCTGGGACCGAGTTCTGGCCCGATCTTAAGTAGTGTGGTACGCCTCCCGAAAGTGGTGATCTGCTGTACAATCATCAAAAGAGGAATTCATCTCAGTATTGCCTACCATGCTGCTGAATCAACAAATTCGGCCACTTACTCTAACCAGTGTATCAACATGGAGGGAGGCTGATATAAATAACAAAGATCTGTTTAAAAAAAAAAACGCCAGCACGTTTCTAGCACCAACCAGCCCCCACCCAACACCCACTACTGCCCCTCCCGGATTTTATTGTTTAAGAACACGTAACATCGACTACCAGATGCTCCAATAGCACTGGCAATATAAAACCTAGCCACACAAAAGGGAATATTTCGCGAAAACATTGCAAAACAAGCAATTCCTTGGACTAGTTCAAAAGTATTAGTACAATGGCAAATGCACGGAGTAAAAAGACACTTCCATAAGCTAGGCGGTTATAGCCATGTGCACGGTTCATTTGCAGTCATTCTGAGCCCCCGAACTGTTTCTCTATTCTTAAATTTTAAA
>JAAGVU020000008.1:17324301-17338424 GCA_011763525.2 Mormyrus iriodes
AAAAGTTATTTTATATGTTTCTGACCTTATGGATTATAGAAATGGTAGAGGCAAGACTGCCCATATCACAAAAGCTGGATTAACAACTAAGTAACTGTTTAAAATCTGGTTAAAGGGTACAATTACAGTCAGTATTTTGAAGTATTCTGTTATCTCCTCTGTGCTTAGTGTGGTCAAAATTATAATTATCATCATCATGGACGGAGATATGCCAGTTTATCACAAGGCACACTGTCACACAGTGTGGGGAAATTAGAACTTTATGTTACATCTAAATTACTAGATTATGCCGTAATTAATGTACGAAAATGAACTATACAGACAAAAACAGATGTATTGTCTTTGGAAAGATAAAGGGGATGTTTTGACTTATTACACATCAGCCCTGCCCCCAGCATCAATATCTGCCTTATCTTCAATTTGCTAGGCAAAATTCAGTCACAGCACCAGATGGCAATATTGTCATACTCAGATATATTGTCCAGCCAACCATTCTTCAGTTCCACTGGCAGATACATTAATGCTTCTAGAAATGAATTCTATTGTCCTTGATAATAATCTAGCAATTACTAAATGTCTAGCTATTGTAAGAGTCATTCGTATAGCTGCTATCTTTAGTATAACTGACATTTATTCATTTAACAGATGCTTTTATCCAAGGCAACATACAATTGAGAAAGTAGGGTCAGCCAGTTCCTGGAGCAACTGGGGCTTAAGGACCTTGCTCAAGGGTCCGCTGGTAAAATCACTCTGCCAATTATAGCATTTGAATCACTGACCTTCCCACCACAGGCAGAAATATAGAAAGCCTCTGTAAACTATACATAGCCACATCAGTGTTCAGAGATGTATGCCATAAACACTTATTTGGTCGTAAAATGGCAGCCACCTTGTGGTGTTAAGGGATGGAGTTTACATGGGAAAATTCCTCGATCTATACAGGTTTATCTCTGTGACAATATGTTCTGCCATGAGGGAGGCGAAGACTAGAAGGAGTGGTTAAAACACAGCTGGGTGTGGGAAAGGGGACTCTTTCAGACTATAGGTTTTGTAGGTGAACCTATAAGTGCAAACATATACAGCTCTGGAGAGAAATCTGCATTTTTAAATCCTGGTTTTATCCTGGTTCTGCTGGCAGAAGGCTACACTGAGCAGCAGGTCACTTCCAGGTTCAAAAGCAGTACAGAAAAACAATGTGAAGCAGGAGACACTGGGAATGACCAGAAACCAGCCACGTTAAGGGCAGAAGCAACTTTCTAATGCCAGAGATGACTGTTAACTTATTGGACAGTTTCTCATGAATCGTAGGATGACAACAAGTAACCTTTGAAAGGAATGGGAAACATTAACTGCAGGTGTGAAGTGCACTGCTATGATAGTTCACATCAGGGTCTTAGAAGTAGGACTGAAGTCCCATAAAGCAAGGAAGAAGCCCTTCATTAATGAGAAACAGAGAAGAACCAGGCTGCAGTTTGCAAAAAATATATATTATTCACAGGCACATACCCATAAATTGAGAAATAAATTGAACATAAAATGTTGCTGTGGTCTCTAATTTTTTTCCAGAGCTGTATAAAGCGTGATAGGTGAAAGGCATAGACAACACTAGGCTTCTCGCCCAGGGGGAGCAAGGTGAGGGAACCCAACCAGTTATTCACCCAGATCAGTGCTGTGCAAAGACTTTTCTCACTCGCTGAGAGGGGGACCATTAGAGATTTTGGGATCCCAAACCAATCCAGTTATATTGCAAATTTTTGGGGGTCCTTTCACTCAGTTAATCCTAACTTTCCCCAAACGTTTATGTTCAAATAGCATTTCTATCTGATGAATACGGTGCAATTCCCCTGTAAAACCATGTACTGATAGATAGCAATCTTCACATTGCTTATCATGGAAAGATTTTATTTTAAATCTGAGAGTTTAAACAGGGATATTAAGCTAATGTGGAAAGAAGACGGTTGATGTCAGATTCCCAGGTTTTGCTGCAGGAACGATGATCCTAGGAAACGTGTTTCATTGGAAAGAAAGAGTATTCCAGGAAATAAATAATTGTAAGGAGAGATACTCTGCCTTAAGACTAGTAATGGGTTATCAGACAGGAATACAGCAAAGCAAGCGAAACAGAGGTCACAGTATCTGAAACAGAGAAACTAAGGGTTCAAATAGACATGTGGTGGATTTTTTTCTTTTGTATCAGCAATTCAATTTGTGGTCATAAACAAAACTATAAAATATTATCTCTTAATTGGCTCACGTAAAGGTTATATTCTCTTTTTTGTAAAATGCCCTTGGCTGTGATGGTCTTAATGAATAATATTTCATACGATGTTAGATGGCCCTAATAACATCACAATAGACATGATATCAGTACCAGACAGAGGCTCATTTTAGATCATTGGGTTATAGGCTTATTGTACGGAGTAAAACGTACCCTAAATTATATGACTAAGAACCCCGAGTATTATCCAGCTAAACTAAGTAAATCAAATAAAAATGTATTCAAATACAGTTTTGGTTAAAAAACAGCCTTCAATGCAACACAAACTTCCTTATAATGGTAAACCTTACATACTAACAAGCAATTTCTAAATATAACTCTTATATGGTTGCAGATTACTGTCAAGATATAGTTGTGCTGACGAACGCTTCTCGGAAAGTAATAGTGGCGTTTAAGTGGTATTGTGATTATTATTATTATTATTATTATTATTACGCTATTCTTCAGCATAAATTTCGGATTCCGAAAAGTCCCTGTATGACAGTGAACCACTCCCATTTGAGCCCCACCCTTGCAAAGATGAGATCAGAATTCAATTCCGCATTTTACCGCCAGGTGTCCTCAGTGTTGTTATTTCAGGGTGAGGTCCATGTGGCTTCCTCTTTTTTTTTTCTACAGTGTTTAGCCGCCTCATCTTGAGCGGCTGCGTTGGCTTCTTGGGATGATCTCATTTTAAGGCCAGCGAATCGAGGTGTCTATCGAAATGCCTGATCAAAATATAAGAACACGGTTTAATTTTAAGAAGCAGCAGAGCAATTCGACAAACCCGACGCCGTAAGATTAATTGCATATGTTATACGTTTATGTTCCACGACGATTTTATTTAGCGAATGATCCAAATTCTTCTGGGGCCCCAAGGCACTTTCGTGACACCTCTTTTTGTGGTTGCAGAAACAAAATGGTTCCTGTACTGGAGAAGAAGCTCCTAAGCGCGCCTGGGGTTGGTGACACCCTGGAAAATAATGAAGAAGAAGAAGGACAAAACCTATGGCAAGTCAAAATAATTAGCTGAGGCGCTGCATATTTCTTTTATCGTGAACAATGTAACTGTTTTAATTTTGTCACTCTTGGCTGCATGCTATTTCCTCGCAAGTGCCGGCTTGGGAGGGTCTGCCAAGCGGTAGCCAACAAACAAAGGTGCTGTTGCTGCAAACTATTTGGCAGAAATAGTCTCGCTATGTACAGGTCATTCGGTTTCAAATAAATCTGTGGTGGCGGCTTAAGAAATGTATGCAGACCCTAAAGTGTCAAGGTCTCGCGGTGTTTTTGTTGTACGTTTGATAGCTGGATTGAATTAATCTCTCTAACGGTAGCTGTCTGGAAAGGATGCTGTCAACAGTGCAGTGGGCTTGGGGTCCCATTCAGAGCAGTACGTAAACTCAGATCGTTACTTCCACAACAGTTCTCGCCTTAGTAGCCAGCACGTGGCTATAAAATATAAAACAAGTCATGTTATTAATTCCCCCCCCCCAAATATCTGATAACCTTTTCACAGTAGTAATAATCCGATGCACTGATTTAGTGCTACTGTCTGATAGTCGTCTGTCTGCTGCCTGTCAGAGCCATGACTTGCACGTTGTTATAGCATCCGTGGAGCCACATTGCCTGTGCCTGTCCTAAGCTGGCAAGATATCAAATCGTGTACGGTCAGTGTATAGCTGTCTTAACGATTACATGTATATCAAACAATTAAAAATATGTCAGTGCCATAGTGTTTTTATACAGCTGCATTTTTAAGGATAACACTGCAAATTATTTCAGAACTGTCCGCCCATCTTCTAACCGCTTACATTGGTCATAATTGCAGGAAGTGCAATACTGTGCGCATTATGCTGACTGTCACGTTGAGTTAATATAGGGAACTGATTTCACTTCCCTCAGGTCCTCTATTCTCAGCGAAGTTTCCACCAGGTCCAGTTCCAAGTTGCCGTCTGGGAAAAACATACTGCTTTTCGGTGAGTTTTTCAGTGCCTCTTTATGCATTATATCATTTTGTCTGATGCTGAAAACATAACCGTATTAGTGTGGTGTAGTGTCTTTCTGTGTTTCTGCGTGTATGTTTTAATGAAGGATCTGTGCCAACAGGGGATTATTTAAAATTTTTAAATCTGTGACAGGCCCTCTGTGTGTTCACTGTGGTCTGCTTTTCACAAATGTTCCAAAAATAGGAATAAATATCCCTTTAGTGCTTGAAATCAGACCCCTGATCTGTCTGAAGGCAAGCCCGCTTACAATGAAGACACCTCGGGACAGGATTTGCAAGAGGTTTTGAAAATAATGTGTAGACTGTTAGAATCTTGATCCATTTTTGCCTGTTCATTTATAATGTAGGATGACTGGCACATGACGTACAGTGAATAGCGGAGTGCATCAGTCACTGGCCAAATATAGCAAACGCTGTCTTTCATAAGACATGCACCGTGCCATGCAGCTAGTTACTTTTGGTCGCTGTGCATTTCCATTTTACTGATAGTTCCACCTGAAGGTGGTATTCATTTTTATTTTAAGTAGCCTTGATATAACAATGTGAGGATGTTTTGCACCCAGGCAATTCTCAGGCGGAATACTGCACAAGTGCATCAATGAATATCTCCATTACATATAATTCCCAGAAAGAATAACATGCTGTGACATGATTCTTACTAGCATGTGTATCTTTCAAATCCCTAGGGGAAGATGGCTCAGGCAAGACGACGATCATGGCAAAGCTGCAAGGGACTGAACATATTAAAAAAGGAAGAGGGCTTGAGTATTTGTACCTGAGTGTCCATGACGAAGACAGAGATGGTAAGTATCTGCGTTCTTCATAAAGAATAACTCTTTTGCTTTGAAGCTCATGAAAAGGGTGCTTGCACCGCCTGAGGGGCTGAGCGTGGCTTATGCACCATGATCTCCACCCCTCTGAAGAGGTAACTTTAACTTGGACATTAAATGCAGATGTTAATGTCTCTGTCATGTGTTTCTCCTCTGCAGATCTAACACGCTGTAATGTGTGGATCTTGGATGGGGACCTCTACCACAAAGGCCTGTTAAAGTTTGCTGTATCAGCAGACTCGTTAAAGGACACGCTGGCTGTGCTGGTGGCCGACATGTCCCGGCCGTGGACTATCATGGAGTCCTTATACAAGTGGGCCAGCGTCCTGCGCGACCACATTGACAAGCTCAGGGTCCCACCAGAGGAGATGAGAGCAATGGAACAGAAACGTGAGTCCTGCCCTCTGTCTCTCTCTTTTAACTCTTAATGTAACCTGTAGTCTGTCACATTAGTCCACACCCTGCTGGCAACACCCTGTCTGTGTGTGCTGTCATGGCCTGTCCTAGCTTGGCAGCTCTTGCCAGAAATGTAAAAATCGTTTCAGCCCTGCCCTAATTTAGCACTTGCACTGTAACTGAACTTATAAAAAAATTATTTGACTGCTAAGTATACAGCTTACTTTGGGATTGCTGTACTTAGAACTGCCTTCTTGTTTTGGTTTGATGCAAATGGCTTTCTTGCAACATCGTAGGATTAAGGACAGCTTCCATGCCCTGCCTACGGGTTGCTTTGCCATCCAAGGATCCATAAATCATTACATCAAATCTATGTTGATTGTTAGTGCAGAAAAAGTGCATCTTCATTGTCGTTCATGAATAGTGAAATGTATTCTGGCTGAAATTGCCTTTTGTCAGCTGAATTTGCATGCTTTCGAAATTCCCCCCTAGTGCCAGTTTGGGGGGAAACCATATAAAATCATAGTTCAAAAAGCTTCTTTATAGCATTTATTCTATTGAATTATTAAAATTGCCTTTGTCACAAGTTGTTTGAAAGGTACAGCTGTACCTTTTGGTTTGAAAAGATTCATCAGGATTTTGTGTGATATTTGCATGACTCTGTTAATAAAATAATGATTAATTAGATGAAAAGGATATGTGTGAAAGCGTGCTCAGGCTAGGATTGTGAAGTGCAATGTGAGCGCAGACCGCAGGGGGAGGGGGACAATTGTGCTCGGGCGTGGTACAAAGCTACCGGGCCAAGTGTGAGAACGCCCTTAAGTACCTGAATGCATGCCAGCCTGAAATCGAGGTGATTAATAACCTACAGATAATGTGAGGATTGGCAAGGCGGAGCTGTGAGGAGGGGTCACAACGGTGCATTGCAATTTCTGAATGAGGTGTTGAGTGGGAAGGGGTATCTGGTACTATTGAAACCTAAGCTGACATACAAGACCCTCCAGTTTGCTTCACTCCAAGCAGTCTTGCACCAGCAAGAGTGAATGTAGATGATAATCTCTCACTTGCCTGTGATGCAGATGTCACTGCATCTGCTGTGTTGTAAACAGAATTATACATGACAGCTTATGGTTCAGCGCCTCTAGATGTTTTTTTTTTTTTTGAAGGACAAAAATAACATGGGCCAGACAGGAAAAACAAGGGAGAGGAAGGCTCATGCTTGACACTTTGGCGGAAAGCGGGAGAAAGGCCACACTGCAGGAGCCTCTGTCAGGAGCCTGACATCAAACATAAAAAGATACTCTTTTCCTGGCCCAGATATACTTACTCATACTGAATTCACACAGTGAAGTGTTTAAAATCCAGTACTGGGATGATAGTGCCACCCATGTGTGTTTAGTGTTACAGGATGGCAAAGGTAAACGTCACGTGATGATTCTGTTGTATGTCTGACTTGCTCAGAGCACATGCTGATGACCGAAGCTGCAACTGAGCTTTTGACCTCCATATGGTTTACAACCACACCTCAATCTCGGTTAGCGAGGATTCACAAATACGGCAGTAATAATCATTATAAAAATCATAAAATAATTTTATGACTACCCATTTACAACCAAATTTTGTATGCCTGACCAAAATGTACGTCGGAATGAGAGATCTTTCACGTAAAATGTAGATAATGTTGTTCGAAATGGTCACTTTGTGAAGGATAAAAGATATTGAGTATGGAGGGCTGAAGTCTGAAGCACAGGCGCGGTCACGCCTCTGCAACCGTGATTTTCACTTAGTAACCTTTATGCTTATTGATCTGGCTGCTGGAATGGAACTTGGTTGCTAAATGAGAAGTGGGTTGTATTCAAAATGTGTAACTGTTCAAGATGATACTTTAAAGAACTAAAAGTTTGTGTAACTGCACTTCAGCTGCCTGGAAAATGAGCTCTGGGATGATGATGATCATCGTGACGATGACGCTGGCTGTGATAATGGGCAGCTTCTGTTTGAAGTTCAGTCAGTTTTTAATTAACATTAGCGCGGCTCATCACATAGGATTTCACTTCAGCTTTGTGTGATTGGGGAGTGGCCATGTAGGATCACCAAACACCAGCATATGAGGAATGGATCCAAAGCCCTTGAGATGACCTCAGATGGAGTTCCTGCAGGCCGATATGGGATAACTCTGTGTCTATAATGTTTTGGTCTGAAGCCTGATTGAGGGGGTGGCAGCAGGACAGTGGGACTGGCCTTGTGTCTGGGTCTGAGAATAAGATTGCCCACGGATGGGCATAACTAGGCCATTTCCCACCTGCTAAGAGCCTCCATGTAACACTGAGTCAGGTGTGTGCACAAATCCCTGCCTGTCCTCGATCTTTCAGTTGTCCTTTTTCCTGAGATCTGGAGAGCCTGGCCACTGCATGTCTGTGATTGTGCAGCACCTTTTACTGCATGCAAGCTGCGGAATCTGCAGCTGCCCATTTCTCTGGGTTACCTGTACCTCACCAGTGGCTCCAGCACACCGGGTTCATGGGTTTGGTTGGAGGGAGTGTCACCTGCCAAACACCATCCCAATTTCCCTGATTGCTTGAACTGCTTTTGCATTCATTTCAAGTTCACATTTGTTTGGCTGGTGGCTTTACTATAAGGATTTTATAGCCCCATGAAATATGAGATAAATGCATACCTCAGCTTGCTATTTATATATCAATGTTACAAGGACAGCATCCTCAGTAAATACCCTCCGTTGTGCTAATGTGTGTATTATGAGTGTTCTTGAGGAAATTTCTAGTGTTATAGGTGTTAGGCTGTCCCCTGCTGGTAGAGGTGTTAATGCCTCCTTTCCTTTTTTCCTGCACTGCAGTTGTGAAGGACTTCCAAGAGTACCTGGAGCCGGAGGAAACGATCCAGGGCTCCCCCCAGAGACGGGGCCCTGCATCAGGGTCTGAGGACGAGGGCGTGCTTCTGCCGCTTGGGGAGAACGTGTTGATGCACAACCTGGGGGTTCCGGTCCTGGTGCTCCTCACAAAGGTGGGTAACCCATGGGCTGGGCGGCGAGGTGTTCAGAGGAGAGCATGAGAGGGCGACACACGAGGAGCCAGGCTGCCGAGACCAAGTTGCAAGGGAAGCAGGATGTCAACATCAAAGGGCCTCTTATTGTCCAATAATAGAATATAAATACGAAGACATATAAACATAAATAATATACAAAAGACATTAAGACAGAGACAGTTAGCCAGCTGATTGGTGGGGAAACATTGTGCAAAGTACAGAAGTTTGCTATTGATGCAGACTACAATAAATAAATTTAGATTAAGTGTTGTAAGTGCAGAGCTACCAGTCCTTTTAACAGACCTCGTTTTGAGCTGGAAGGGGCCAGAGTATTCAGCAGTCGATTAGTCTGAGGGCCTCATTGTCCTGGCTTTGAGGTTGCAGAACCTCCTACTATATGGCACCTAGTCTGATGCCTGGGTGTATGGATGGTAGAGCTGGTCCTGTGGAAGCTGCTTTGGGTGAGGGCTGATGGAGGAGAAGCTCTGGGCTGAGTGTCTTCTGACCAGCTGGGGTCTTGTGCTGTGATCCTTGGCTCTGCTCCCCAGCAGCGTGGACTGTGAATGCAGCCCTTTATTGTGTGTTACTGCGTGTGTCCTGACTTGTAGAGAACAACTGCCCCCCTCCCCCGGATGTCCCAGGATGCCATCCACGCTGTGCGCCCCCACCTCTCCCGCACCCTACATGATGCCGCGGCCCTCAATGCGTCCTTTACGCGCCCGGCCGCTGTTTACTGCCTCAAGCTTTTGATGGGACACAAGTAGTCTTTATTTCCCGGGCCTGTCGGTCAGCTGTTAGGGTGTGATCTTCTTTTTGTTGGTTTTTGTATCGGCAGATTAAAAAGAATTTTAATTCTGAATCTCTCAGGATGAGACAGAAATATAGGATGACATTTAATAAATTAACATGATTGTGTAAACAAATGGACACAATGGATGAAATCATACAGATTAAATTTGTTGGACGGTAACATAACTTGTACCTACAATTTAGCCCCTCTGCTTCAGGTGTTTTTATATATATATTAATATATATTTTATATAATATTTTATACATGGGTTTTGTGTGTGTATTGAAGCTGTGCGATCTGCCACTCTTTTGTGTGGTCAGAAGTGCTTTTGTTGAGTCATGCATGGACTGTCTGTTGACCAAGGTCTCCATCTAGTGGTGACTGCAAGGAAGTCTTGCTCCACAGCACAAGGGCACAGAGGCTGAAGGCTCAAGCAGGTAGCCTTCTGTAATGGGCCAGTGAGGCCGTGACAGCAGTCCCCCTCTTTCTGCAGTGTGATGCCGTCAGTGTCCTGGAGAAGGAGCATGACTTCCGGGAGGAGCACTTCGACTTCATACAGTCCCACATCCGACAGTTCTGCCTGCAGTGTATCCCTTTTTCTCACCTTTCTGGAACGTTGTCCGCCATGTGCCGGCTGCCATGAGACATCTCAACGCTGAGTTTGTTTTCCTTAAATGCACCTCACAGATGGTGCTGCTCTGATTTACACTTCAGTAAAAGAGGAGAAGAATCTGGACCTTGTGTATAAATACATTGTGCACAAACTGTACGACTTCCAGCTGACCACGCCTGCGCTGGTAGTCGAGAAGGACTCTGTCTTCATGTGAGCAGGAACCATTCTTCTGATTACTCCAACTGTTTAAACCATACTTAAGTGTATGTCTGCTGCAGCGAAGTGATCATTTTTAAAAATGAGAATTAAAATGAATTTAACTCTCCCCGTAGCCCGTCAGGGTGGGACAATGAGAAGAAGATCGCCATCCTGCACGAGAACTTCACCACAGTGAAAGCAGAGGATCCCTTCGAGGACTTTATCACAAAGCCACCAGTGCGGAAGGTGGGTTCAGGGATGCATGGGCACGAGGGTCAGTTTATGGCGGTGTCCATGCCTACTTCTCACCACCTGTGGCACTCTCTCCGTCCATGTAAATGCAGCTGGTCCATGATAAGGAGGTGAGCGCAGAGGATGAACAAGTGTTCCTCATGAAGCAGCAGGTGAGGGCTCTCTGTGCCT
This sequence comes from Mormyrus iriodes, assembly GCA_011763525.2. Taxonomy (NCBI): domain Eukaryota; kingdom Metazoa; phylum Chordata; class Actinopteri; order Osteoglossiformes; family Mormyridae; genus Mormyrus; species Mormyrus iriodes. The sequence continues at coordinate 17,334,856 of JAAGVU020000008.1, forward strand.
CTTTCTGTGCCTCTAAATCTCTCTCTCTGCCTCTGTCTGTGCTTCAAAATGTCTCTCTGTGCCTCTGTCTGTGCTTCTAAATGTCTCTCTCTATGCCTATCAGTCTCTCTCTTTCGCTCTCTCTCTCTCTCGCTCTGGCTTTGTCCATCTGTCTCTGCCTCTCAGTGTCTTTGGGTTTCACTCGCCGTATTCAAGAAGCCCCACTGCAGTCACTGGGCTGCTCACAGCTTTGTTAGACCGTTAGAGTTCCATGTCTGCCAATAGTTTTATTTTAAAAAGGAAGGCGGCAATTCAGGCGTAATTAGTGAAGAATCCTTGTTTCCTACATGTATTTTTTGCAGTAATTTTGTGCGAAGCAGTGCACCTTCCCTGTACAGAAAGCCGGCAATCTGACCCACCTGTTTCCCATTGATTTTTAAATGTGATGTGGGATTTCCATTTCCTGTCTTAATTATAATATTGTGTGAATTTGAACTAGACTCACCAAAACCGAGGACTGTGAGCTGTGTGTCAGGAAGTGACATCAGAAGGCTTTCATGTGTGTAACTGTGTGTCAGGAAGTGACATCAGAAGGCTTTCATGTGTGTAACTGTGTGTCAGGAAGTGACATCAGAAGGCTTTCATGTGTGTAACTGTGTGTAACTTCTGCTTCAGTTAAACTGCTGTTACTGGCTATGCCACATAAGATATAGTATCATAGCATACTGTTAACTGATGCCTACTTTTTATCAATTGTTTTTCTTCCTCCTTTTTAGTCATTGTTAGCCAAGCAGCCAGCTACCCCAACAAGAGCAACTGTAAGTCTGACGTCTGGTAGAACGCAACGCTGCACATTTATAGTCCTTTCATTGCAAAATATTTGTCTGATAGTGACATTGCTAAATAGTTTTCCATTCAGCCCTTTAGAAGGCTGGTGAAATTAAAAGCAAATGGTTTTGTCTCAATGGTTTTGAATGATGGGTTAGCCTGAGGTCTTGGTATGCTGGGAGTCTTCGAGCTTTTAACAATATTCCGCTCAGGGACATGATGATGACGATGATGATGATGATAGCGACATTTATGAGATTATGTGGTGCGATGGCGTGTCGTTCCTTCTCACTGCCTTCCAGGAGTCCCCTGCAAGAACCGCGTCCAGTTCCCCACGACCCACAGGTCGTGCTGGGCCCACCAATGTCGCCAGTGTGTCGCCCATGACTGCGGTCAAGAAACCAGATCCAAATATGAAAGGTAGCTCTGCCATCGATTTGTTCTGAATGCATATAGTGGACATATTAACCCTTTGTTGTGACTCCACCAAACCACTGTGGAAACAGTGTCACCTGGTGGACGTAATTGGAATAACTGGCAAAACAAAGATTTCAGCCAAGTGTCGTCTGTAAAAACAACCTTCGCTCGAGTTCTTTTCCTAATATTTGCTTTTTAGGGGCTGCGGCCAATGAGGGCGTCCTGGCTAATTTCTTCAACAGCCTGCTAAGCAAAAAGACGGGCTCCCCGGGGAGTCCCGGCGTGGGGGCTGGAGCGGGAGCAGCCGTAACCGGCACAACCAAAAAAGCAGGTATGGGCTCCCCCAGGATGCACACGGTCATTTGGAGGTTAATCCCGAGCTGCCACAGAGAGTGAGAGACAGGTATTCCGGCAGCAGATCCAGTGTCTGACGCCGGCCGGAAATTTTTGGAAAAACTATCTACGCAGACCAGCTGGTAAAATATTTAGCTCCCTTCTTCAGCTGTCAGCAACTCTGCTGGTCCAAGGGTGAGCATTCAGTCGCGATGCTCTTTCTCCCATTCCGGGGGAATGACTGAAATGCTGGCATAACCTTAAATGTCCCATCAAAGTAGTTGTAGTATTTAAAATGCTCCCCTAATGGACACCTGGCCCTGCATATATGCTTCCACAATATTGCCCCGCTAATCCATGCAGATGTGCGCTATCCTGCACGCTAGAATGTCCGCATGCAAATTACAGATAGCTGGGATGCTTCTAATCCACAGCCTGCCCTCTAAAAGCTACATGAAATTATTGTTTTGTTTTCTCTTGTCCTTTTTGTTTTTCTTCAAGGGCAGAAGCCAATTTTGACTGACGTTCAGGCTGAATTGGACAGGATGACTCGCAAACCAGATTCCACGGCAGCGGTGAACAACTCTCCACCAACAGAGAATGAGGCATGAGCGCACCAACCTGCAGCACCCGTCTGTCGAAAAAAAAAAAAAACAACGCTGAAAAAAAAATGCACGCAACAGGAAAAAAACAAAACAAAAAAAAAAAAACCACCAAATTCCCCATGTGTATCAGTGTGCGGTTTGCAGAACACGGTTTCTGTCTGACGGCAAGGGGATGAGTAAGGATGAAGTTAGAGGGTGATATGAAGGCATTTTTTAACGTGAGGCATGCCAGATTATGTAAAAGCTGCACACTTTCAGGCAGGTAGCCAGATCTCCCGTGTCTCAGAAGTCAGGTTTAGCTTGGAAAGCATCTCTGCTCTTCCTCATTGTCATCTGGAGCAGAGATGAGCTGGGGATTTTTTTTTCCTTCAGTCTTACAAAAGAGAGCATTTAGGTAAAAAGCAAAAAAAAAAAAAGATCTTGCTAATGTTTAGAAACAAAATGAACTACTTACAAAAGTATGTAGTATGATAAGTAGACTTTATTATTTATATATAAATCCATCTTTATTTTCTTTCTCACTAAACCAGTTTAATGACAAATGTATAGCTGCATTAACGTGTAACTTAATTTCCGTCATGACACTAATTTGACGAACCTTGGCCTGGTAGCTTATAAGGATATTAAGGATATACTGTGCTTAACACAAATAGCAGATCACAGTACTTAAGGCACATCTCTAAGGAAGCTGTAAATACAACCAGAATATTCCGTGCAAGCTTTGAGTCTTCAGTATAAAGTGCAGTCTTTTTGGGAAGAAATAATGATTTTCAGAGGGAAGCTAAAGACCCACTTCAGGCTTGGGAAGTAAAGGTTGCATTGGAGGCCTTTTTTGTTTGGTGTTAAAAAATAAAGTGGGTTTCCTGGGTCTTACCTACTACTAACTCCAAGTGCCTGGCACAGTGTACTGTTGCAGTCTGGTTAGACGTCCTTCAAGAAACACCTTTAATTTTTTTTTTTTTTTGTTTTTTTAAGAATTTTTTTTCAGCTTTTGTACGTCAAACTGTGGTTATCATATACTTTGTTCCTAATGGAGACTTCCGGAAATCTATGGCCTAGATGCCATGCGTAAAAACAGGTGACACCCACCTTGTCGTTTAACGCAGAGCAGCTGTGTTAAGTCCGCTTGTGGCTGGCTCACTTCTGTGTCGGTTTCACGAGCACTGGGGGGAGATCTGCTCGTCTGCTCAGTGTAAATGGTGGCCAAATTCTGAAGGGGGCGGGCAGTTATGTTGTTCCAGGTTTTAAGTTCATATTCCTTCTTTACAGTTCAGTTCCTGTTATTGTAACTTTTTGGTTATTTATTATATTATTATTATTATTTCTTTTCTTTTTTTTTTTTTACTTTTAAGGTTTTCTACAAAAACATGGCATATAGTGTGAAACATTCCCTTGCCCCCAGCATCA
>JAAGVU020000008.1:17338524-17364335 GCA_011763525.2 Mormyrus iriodes
TTTTTTTTTTTTTACTTTTAAGGTTTTCTACAAAAACATGGCATATAGTGTGAAACATTCCCTTGCCCCCAGCATCACTGCAAAGGTCTGCCCTTTCTTGTTGCTACAGGTGATATGATGGACTGAAGTCTGCTTCAGTGATCAGGACCTTCGCTGTTGCTTTTCTGTTTTCTTTCTCCTAACATTTTTACTGGCTTTTTGTTGTTGGCCTTTACTGTGCCTAGGAGCAAATGGATTTTTTTTTCGGTGTCTATTAATGTCCTTGATTGCCACTATTGTATCAAAATTTGACACTATGAGGTATCAGATTTTTAGGAAGTATTCAGAACCTGCTGAGTTGAATTTTGATTTTGTACAGATTTGTTTACCGGAATTTTTTGTATAGACTTGCAAATCGGTTGTTGAAAGGTCAGTTTCAGACTTTTTATTTTCCCTCCTTTCTCTCCAGCATTGTATGTGCCTGATTGTCAAAACTGTTCAAACACTGATGCAGCAGCTAAATGCTTTAAAAAAAGAGTTTTTCTTAAGGAACAACATGAAAAAGGAAAATGTGGAGAATTAGGACCTGGAACCAAAGAATCAGAGCTTTCTGATCTCTGTCCACTGAACCATTTAACGATCTGTTCCGGTGTTAAATACACCCTGATGTACACTACCCATCATTCCAAAAAGCAACAAAAGTTACTGAAAACGTCGAATGAAGCTGCTTTTTTTAAGGGAAACTGCCTAAGTTGAACTTCTGCAGAATCTAAACATACATGATTTTCTTTTTTTTATTTTGGTCTGGCTCAAATTCACATATTCACGTATACTTACCACTGATGCTGAATATAACCTAGAGTGTAATTAATGGGTTTTTGATATACTCAGAGCTATTTATTGGCATAAGAAAGTTTTGGAAAGCTAGGAGTATTTACATATATACATTTTGATATAATAAATTTACATTTGAATTGTAACTTAGTCACCAGGCAGGTTTCTGTGAAAGAAATTTGAGATTAAATGATGCTGAAGGGCCTTTGGAAATTTGAGGATTTTTGAAAAATACTGGAAATTCTTATTTCTATTATGATCCTGTTTCATTTGAAACTGGTTAATGCTCCTAGTACTTTTTTAAGCTCTGGTCCATGTCAGGTAATTGTAAATTTTCCTGTCATTGGAGGAACCACAAAATTCTGCACCTGTGCGCTAACTGCCAGGAAGAGCGTCAGAGTGACCCTGCACTCAGGAAGCGTGTCAAAGAAGGGACTGTGTGGTGCAGTGATGGCTGCGTGCTTCCTACTGCAGCACAATCCAAGTCCCGCCTTGGTGAAAAAGGCTCAGATACATGCCACCAGCGTGGTCGTTGTCTAGGTAACCTGTCAGAATCGGATCAGGCTGCAAAAATTAAAACTGCTGCTTGAATTAGTGTGCACTTAATCTTTTTTGTTATGTTTTTTTTTTATTGTACAAAAAATGGTATAAGGAACAGTTTAAATAAAGTGTTTACCATGTTGACAGTGGCTGCTCTGTGCATCATAAGCCTGAACATATGCATTTAGTCTTAGGAGGCAAACACTTCAGAGTTCTGATCTTTTATGAAGGATCTTAAGGTCTTTTTATCCACAGTTAGGACAGCGTATTTGTCCTAGACATATGTATAAACTCCATTGGTGAGGCTTCATTCTTATGCAGTATGCAGTCATGTGGGGTTCTGCTCTTAGCGCTGGCAAAGGTAGGCTCTCAGTCCTGGCTTCAATAAAGATGAATCCAGACCCCATTTATCTTGCTGTCTTCATTTCAAATCTGTGTTTGTTTCAGTTGATGATTTGTGCAATTACTATGGAAGAAGGATGCGTGGTTAATTAACGTGCCATTAGAAGGTACACAGACTGGGGTGGGGTTGGCCCGTGGGGGGAGGATAAAGTGTTTTGATTGGTTGCTGATAGACTGTGTGGTTCTCCTTCGCCAAGCTGTCACCACAATCTTGTCATGTTTTTGGTTATTCCAAATGGAGGTAAAAAATCTGATACTTGCAGAATGTTGAAGTCATACCTAATAAATGTAATAATTTGACTCAGTGCTGCTGCCAAAGGTCACTGTTGTGAGTAGTATTTTATGATTAATCATTATTCTGTCTAAATAAGTGAGAGGAATGGATTCGAATTAATCTGAAAACACACAGGTAGCCATTAGCTTATTTCAACTCTGATGCTTGCAATCTTTTTTTTTCTTTGCGCCCAGCCTGTTAACCAATTATGCTTGATTTGTTGTTACTATGTTTGGATCCAGATATTGATTGTTTAAATTTTAAGGATTAACTGTTTAAAATTTAACACTTGTTGGTCGGGGTTAAGGGGGCCTGGCCCTACCCCAGGAAATGTAGGTACATCTGGGAGGGTCTCTGCTGCAGGGGTAGCTCTGTGCCAATAGAAAAGCAGAGCATGTAGCCCTTCGTTTGGGAAGGAAATATTTAAAAAGCTCCATCAATTTTAAACCTGCTTCAATTATTTTAATCTTTAAGGTGCTCAGATATGAATACTTAACGCAACCTTTCACAACTTTATATCAAACACTTTCAAACAGCCATGGATTGTGTCTTGTATAACCATACCTTTTCGTACAGTTAATACCTGTGCACTGGAACCCTGTATTTGTGAATTTCATTAGTAACATACGAAAATGGTACCCGGGCATGTTTTGCTTGTGATTTTTTTTTGTGTTTAGTGAGAGTGTCTGCGCCAGTAATTGTGAATTAAACGGAGGTGAGAAGTGGGGGAGGGTACCTGAGGAACAAAGCGTCAGCAGTGCACACCTGTGTATCACGTCACATCTATGTTGAAAAACAGACGCGTCTCTGCGGTCCGCTCCCAGGGTCGCGGTGAAGGGCTGTCGGACCCGAAGAGTTTGCTCACGGCGGGCGAGAACCAGCGATTCGGCGCATCTGTTTCAACAAAGAACCGGGACTTTAGAACCAGGACTGGCCGGGTTCATCTGATCAGTACGCCATCTCTTTGCTTCGCTGGAACGCTTTGTAGCGCTGTTGAATAACACTTTTTATTCGTTTTTTTTTGCGCCAGTATTTGTACGTAATTTTGCAGGGCGGAGACGAAGGATTGTAGCGAAATCATAGCCATTTATATTCTAGGCTTGAACGGCAGAAGTAAACGGCCAAGCTGAAAGGCAAAATGCCGTATGCACGGGGGATTTAAGAAACTTTTTATATACCGAAAGGACAAGTAATGGACCTCGTCCAGCAACATATTTGGTGAGAAAGGGCTGTGCGTAGATTAGTCAATTGCAAACTAAAAGTAATGTTCCACTTTTTAAAGCCTCACGTGTACTAAGTTGTTTTTGTAAGTGCAAAAAAAATTTATGCTGAAAGACATTTACAGAACGACACAGCACCGACGTGGATCCTTATCTGATCTGCTTGGCTACATTGTTTCGGGTCCGTCTGGTGTAACTTGAACGCCACTGCGGATTGAAAATATAAGTATAGAATACGCGCTGTCTTGATCCGTCTGTCAGCGTCTCGTCTTGGTGGCATAAACGTCGCTGGAGATCATGAGGAATACCGATGAGGCGGATGGGTTTGATGGCGAGGCCTCCAATACTTCTATGATTTCGGGGGCGAGTAGCCCCTACCAGCCCACTACGGAGCCCGTGCATTCAAGAAATGTGCTGGGAGGCATCAGGTGTGACAACGAGTATCTGCGATCAAACTTCGGCATTTTGAAAATCATTGAAGTGGTAAGTTCAACAGCAGTCATGCTGTAAAGTAAAGTAAAGTACCGCACCCATTGAAGTGTTCAGATGTTGCATTTCCTGCACATTGCATTAAAAAGTTATGGTTTTCTTCCATTATTTCCAGTAATGGGACTGTTCACTGAAACCTTTTTGTATAATTCTTCCAACACATCCAAACTGCCGCTGTATTTATATATATATATATATATTGGGCGGAGGAGCAAAAAATGCCATTTTCAATGCAGTCTTTTAAAAAATAACTTAAAACTCCGCTCAGGTTTGGGAACGATAAAGCCACTGAATTACTTTGTTTTATGTATGCTCTATTACAGTATTATAATTAAAATACATCCTCCAGTATTGTGCTATTACTCTTTGGCTGAAAAATACAACCATAATTTTAGTATGAAGGGGGTGGCGCAGTGCTTAGCACTGTTGCCTCACATCTCTGGGATCAGGGTTCGAGTGTCTGCCCCAGTTCCATGTGTGGAGTTTGTATGTCATCGGGGGGTTTCCTCTGGGTATTCCAGGTTTACCCCCCACCCTTCCCCACAGACCATGAAGCTGAGGTTAATTGGAGATGCCAAATTGCCCATAAATATGAATGGTGTGTGAGTGTGCCCTGCTATGGGTCGGTGCACCAACCTGTGTTGTCCCCTGCCTTCCAACCACAGTTTCTGGGATGGGCTCTGGATCCCTTGTGACCCTGAATAGGGGAAGTGGTCACAGAAATTGGATGTCTGGGTGGAATTTAATATGAATGGTGTATTTGTAATACTAGGCGGTAGGTCCTAGTCATTGCAGTGCACCATGAAGATGATCAGTTGGCAGAACGGGTGTCCTGTTATTGACTCTCGTAACACAAATGCTGGCTTTGCTTGCAAATCCACCCCCTTAAATACGTAGCGTAGAAACGACAGGGACAGTTTGGGGAGAAATGACAGACACGCAGCCCATAGTACACTGGCCTTTTGCCTGCTTTCTGCAGCTTAGCCAGCGTGACCCCATTCTTTCCTGTAGCTACGCAGCTGAATGGGAAAGTTTCACCCTGTTTAATTGATAAGATCTGCCATTTACCACTGACTGCAGCTGGATATATGTGAGCAATACAGCTTTTTTTTAGGGGAATATTGGGTGTGTTTTGTCAAGTTTGTATTTATATCTCAAATATGGACTTTTACACCATTGGTAGAAATAATCTGATGTTTTTTCTTGGGAGGCATTTGCAACCTACAGAGCTAGAGTGATTCTCAATCTATCGTCAAGTTATGCCGAACGTTAAATTCTCTCTGGCATTTTTTTTGGGGGTGACAAAATTGTGAAACATCTTCCATAGTAAATGGCTGCTATATCTTATACCTCATATTCACTTAAGTTGTACTTATTGTACTTAATTGCATCTCTGTGGTGTTCTAGATAAACAGCTTTGTTGCTGTCAAATATTATTTTCATGCAGGGTGGTGTATATATGTACAGAAATCGTGAGAAGACCGCGCTGAATAGTTTCTGTGTGGACTAAAGGTCTTCACCTAAACCAGATGTTTTAACCAGATGTCCATGAAAGGAGGGAAATGACTCCCAATGCCCAGCCTCTACCGGGATCAGCTATAGGAGAAGCAGCTTTTGAGAGGTTTCTCTGTCATGGCTTGATGGTGCTCTGGGATGTTGATGTGTGTGTGTTTTTTTTTTCTTTTTTAAACAAATAAGAGAATGTGCTGCACAATGCAAAAACAGGAGAAGGAAGGAAGTCGTTAAGTAAAACAAGTGGTTGGAAATCTCACCAAGTGGAATAACCTGAAAGCCAGACATGGACTGAGCACCCGCTGAGAGGTTGTCTGCTGATCCATAAATTGCTCAGCTTCGCTCTGCCATCAAGACAGTGGCCCATGTGAGTGTGTTTCCCAAGCCTTAGGGTGCATCTCCTCTACTGTAGGACTCTAGGGTTTGGTCAAAATATCATGGAAACAAGCCAGAAATACTGACAGATACCGATTGTGACCCTGAACAGGTGACATATGATAGCATTATTGCATCGATCGACATGCTAATGTGTTTTATGGAGAGCAGTATCCATGTGACCTCATGTGTCCAGTGGTTTGCTCGGGGGCTGTAAATGAGCCCCTGGACCCCCCCGACAAACCCCCGCAGCTGGCAGGTTTCCCAGGGTGGGAATGAAGAAGTCCATGTTCAGTTTCTGCTGGCTTTAGCTGCAAGCTTGGGAGAAGATGTGGAACAACAGTTATTGCCCTGCCCAGGAGGTGTACAAGCTGTAAGTGCCTGGAGTATTTCAGTATCTGCTCGGATGGGCCATGGTCTGTGAAGTCATTTGTCTGTTTTTAACCATGACATCACACTGTGAAACAAAAGTCAACAGCATCATTGATGTCTTTTCATATTGTTCTGTTTTTTGTTTTTTCCAGGGGTGCAGGAAAAATTCACCCATTCCGGTTTTGTTTCCCTGGATGAAATATCGAATGACCCCATGAGTGTGACCCTCAGACGTAATAGCAGCATGAAAGGTTTAGCTGATTGTCACCCACCAGCTCGCATATTTGGTTAAAAAAAAATTCCAGGGATACTATCATAGGGTGAATAATTCTGCTGAATGAACAAAAAATGGGCCGTTGTTCCTAAACACGTCAAATGAACTTTGTGTAATTGTGTGTATGAGACCTCTAGGATTTCTGTGGCCTGTTTGTAGTCGATATTGTAATTACTTCAACAGCCAATCACTAAACTCCTCAAGTCCAGATGCTTAATCGCTCTGCTGTCTGCCATTCCGCGAGGGACCCAGGCAGCCTGTCTGCGCATGACACTCTGGATGTGCATATTTTTTCTTCCACGTTTCACCTAGTGCTGCCATAACTGGTTCATAGGGACCCTCGTGGTCAGTGGTTGACCTGAGTGAGAACTGACCGGACCTTAGGTAGAATCTTTGGCTGACTTATTTGTTGAATGTCCCTCTGAGTTTGGCTGTCTGTTGTCTTATTGTTCATTCTCTGTGGAGTACCTGAACATTGTTGATCATCACCAAGTATTGTTAATGGGTAGTTAATACATCATCTTGTTCTCCTTGCCTTGTGTGTCAGAGCTGTAACCTGCAGTTAAAGTTTAGTGTTGGCATGGTAACTGTGTCAACATTCGGTGCCTGCATGACCTCTTAACCAACCATTGCACGTGCTGTTTTGAATTGTGCTATTTTACAGCCATGATGCATAATAATGGTTTTACTATGCTTAATGTTGTAATTAATGTTCCTTTTGGGTTAGTGTGAGTGAGTGTGAGTGTGTGTGTGTGTGTGTGTGTGTGTGTGTGTGTGTGTGTGTGTCTGAATCCTCCTGCGTCTTGTTGGGGATCCAGAGAGAGGTGATGTGTTCTCCTTGAAGGTGTTCTAAATATGCAGATGAAATGTGCTACTGTCTTTGTGTAGGGACTTGGGGGTGGTGTGTGATTGGAAGGTCTCAACTTTGAGCCCTTGAGCAAGGGTTTTAATGCCCAACTGCTTTGGTGACCGGCTGACCTTGCTGTCTTTAAATATTGCTTATCCTAAAAACATCAGTTAATGTAAACTTGAGCCTTTACACCCACACCTAAATACACAGCAGGAGGAAACTGTTAAATTTCCATCAGCCTGACTTAGTCAGAGTAGAAATACATCATTGACAGGATCTCTGGTTGCGCTCTTTGCCTCGTCTGATCTCCTGGGCGCCTTCTGATGCAGGAAGGACCTTGGACACGCAGGAATGAGCCAGCTGTTGCCAGAGCAAATTCATAGAAATGGATCATAGCTGAGTTGCACGCACATTTTTGTTGCGTTACTCTAAATCAGAAGGTTTAAATTTCTGATTTGTAAGGGTCTCAGTATTCAGTAGCTTTTCTAGTCCGGCTTCGGGCATCCTGGTTCCACTAATTACCTCATTTGGGTAACCCCCATGAAAGCCTTTGTGAACAAAGATCTAGCAGGTGGAGCTTAGTCTTTGCAGAATTCCCTGAGGGCTATTTACATGAAACCTGATCCATGTGGGCAGAAGTGTGGGGGTGGAGTGCACATGGAGATTTTGCCTGGCATCATTTTGTGCAGGTTGATCCAGCATGCTTGCTGGTTCTCTGGGATAACTCACTGCAGCCTATGGTAGATAAAAGGGCTGTGGTGCCAGGAGACTTGGGTGCAAGAGACGTGACAGACATGACTGGGCTGAAATTTCCACAGATGTGTCCCCTGGAATAGTCAGAATAAATATCCACCGAACACATAATTACTCTGCTGTGATGGATTGATTATGCCATGTGTCATGCTGGCTGAGAATCACATGAAAATGGATCGGTGGAGTGTGAGGAAGAACTTAGTAAGAACAGAGCTGCGCAGGGAGTCAGTTCAGGTTGTAGATTTGAAACAAGGGAACCTATATTGGATGTAGGATAGAATGCCCAGAATGGCCTTTAGTGCACTAGGGATGTCATTTAAATTTCAGCTGACGATTTGTCGCATGAAAAATTAGCAATTAAATAGTTTTTATGTATATATGTATGTTTTTAAGAATACTTTACTGGTCTAATTGACCATCCGTGGCCTGAAGGGGGAACAATTGAAATGACACTGAGAAACATTCAGAATTTAAATTAAGAGGATTAAAGAAAAATGACACACTATCTACAGAGCTCTGCTTTTTAGAATGTTACTTTAATGCTATCAGACTTTCCGCCTCATAATGGAAAGTGACCTCTCTCATTTCAAGGTCATTTAAGGGAGAAACGCTCATATGGCGCTTTACCACTGGCCCACAGAAAACAAGCCGTACCCGACACATACCAGGAAGAGCAACTAGTTATAGCACGGTTCCAGCTTGCTTTGGTTTTCCACTGCAGAAGGGACGACTATGTAAAGGTGTTGCTGATTTTTGACAGTGACATAAAACTGAAGAGATGCTTTTTTAAAGTAGAATGTTGGAAATTCACAGGTTCTGAGTTATTGGGAAGGCATAAAAACATTGCAATGTGCGATTTACTACTAATAATGAATTATATGTAGAATATGTCCCTTTTCCCTTCACATAATCCGTGCATATTGACTCAGATCAACTAGTAAACGAGGCCGTGTCAGCATGGGTACAGGTTGGGTACGGCTCCGGTACGGCTCACATTACAATGGAAAACCGTCAGTTTGTGGTACAGGCTCCGTTCCTGGTGGCGGTGGAAAAGCGCCAATAGATTCAGGTGCCACAGCCATGGGAGGTGTTTGCTGTGCAGCCCTTGATGTAAAAGGTGTGTTGAATTTGCATTGTAAAGTATCTTGGGTCATACCAGTGTGGAAGGGTGTGAGCTCGCTGTTGTGACCTCCCCTAATAATGATCTGCACGCTCACTCAGTAATATCAACTTTATTGGTAAATATCCTGCATAGTTGGAATACATGCTCCTCCATTAAATACAGACCTGTTTCATGTGGTTAAATGATGCCTGTGAGCACCATTAAGTCACAAAAATCTTTAAAAACAAGATGGACGGATGAGACTCAATGGCATGTGATACATGCCAAATTGGATGCTCCCCCCTGCCCTGCAAGGGTGGTTCTGCTGCCTGGCTCCAATTTACACAAAGCTGTCAATGCCCCCTCCCCACCTCCGTTAGCGCCAGTGTTTTACACTGATTGAATATCACAGAGCTCGTTAATTTTAATTTAAACGCCTTTTGGAGCGGGCCCAGTCCTCCCAGCTGTTTTTGGCGTCGGAATTCGGATCCTGACTGGGCCGGCCCTGGTGGAGAAAAGGCTCTGGAATCCCTCTGTGGAGGCGGTTTCTGGTCGGCTCTGAACCAGCCTAACCCGGCAGGGGCTAGCTGGCCCACTGTGTAGAATATTGCCTAAATGATGTGGTGACCCCAGAATACTTCACATTCTGTGGTCCTGGGATTTGAAGCTTTTTAAATTCAGTGTGGTCTGTTCTCTCCTCAGTTGACCATTGCTGTAGATCAAGTTCTTCACCTTTCTTTAAACTGTACTTTTCGGCCCACTTAGTGTTACAGGTCCTGTGCCAGTCCCCACTTGGCTGGCTACTCTGTGTAACTCTGCTGTTCACTCCCCGCTATTCCAACATTCGCACAACCAGGTGTACACTTTCTGCAAAGCCATTTCTTGCCTCTACTAGGCAATAAAAGCAGAAACCAGGAGTACACCCTACTTTCCCTGGGTGACCAAGCTGCCTCAGAATCTGGTGTTTTACATACATTAATTTAGCAGATACTTTTGTATATAAAAGCGAGCCTCAGAGAGCAGGGTCAGACAGTCCGTGGAGCAATTGGCTTAAGGACCTTGCTCAGGGGCCTAACAATTACACTGCCAGTCATGGGATTTGAACCAGCAACCTTCTGATCATACCCACTTTGTCCTGACCTGTAGAGCCGCACACCAGCTGGGATGCAGCTACGTTTGTACACATATGGAAGCTTCCTATTGTACTTTATCTGATGTTAAAGTGTTAAAATCACCAAGAGAACACGGAATAGGTAAACTTAGTATAAATGACAAATGAGACTAGTGTTAAAAATTTTGGCTTGGTAGTGTCTCATGTCGGTGACTGATATTTATGTGGTGCTCCCGTAAATGTTTGCTTATGAAGCCTGCATTCATCTTTCCCCAATCAGGTGCTCGCTCTCATTTCCTTCATCTGCATAGAGACCATCATGATGTGCCTACCTTGTGGGGGGGTCTACTTCTTTGAGTTCGTCAGCTGCAGTGCCTTTGTGGTCACTGGCGTCCTCCTCCTGGTCTTCAGCCTCAACCTGCACACCAAGCTGGCCCACATCAACTGGAACCTCACGGTACGTGCTCCTGGGCGCTTTGTCTAGTTGCATTTGACTTTTAAGTCCCCCTGCTGTGCATCTGCCCTCCATTGCTGACCCGGTTACCCACATGATGACCTCAACTTGTCTTCCTCTGTCTTCCATCTCATGTGTGTTCTCTACCTATAGACGCTACCCACGGTCTATACCCGAAGTCCATGAGCCTCTACAAACAGCCTCTACCCATAGTTTCTACTCATAGTCTGTGAGAATCTATGCAGTCTTTGAGTCTTTGCCCCAGTCTACAAGTTTCTACTAATAGTCTGTACTCATAGGGTGCATCCAAAATTATACTTACACAGTACATATTGAATTTCATTAAATGCCCATTACTCGACCGTTAATGTAGTACATATTGTATGTATGCATGTGAACAGTATGCATGCCCTCTGACTTATTGCTGTCGCTGTATTTGATTTTACCTGGATAGCCTTGTGGGATAGCATAGGGTCTATCGTTTGCACACTTTGGAATTTCAGAGATTGTGGTATGTCATCTAGGGACCATTCGCCTGCTGTCTCCATACTAAGGATTCGCACATACTGCTCACTTTGCAAATAATATTTTCCATACTACATAGAAAACAAGTATGTGATTTCGTATCCATAGTCTATGAGCCACTAGCCACAGTCTCTACCCATAGTCTGTGAGAATTTCCTAATAGTCTCCTAATATTTAATCTCTGCTCATGGGCGGAGATATATGACCTCAAGTTGTAATTTTATTATTTCTTTTGCTCTGATAGACAAGACAGAGATGGCTTTGGGAAATAAATAAAGGTATAAATTAAGGTCTACTCCCTGGCTCTCAGTATTTCAGAGTACTGCCAAATGGCTGTGGTGCTTCCATCAACACCTACCCCCTAGGATCTCCAGCATGTGGCTTGATGCCATTCAAATTCAGTGGAAAAAGGCATGAGGGACCAAGATGTCTCTGTTTCACCACAGACAAATTTCTGGTGGATTAAAAAAAAAAAAAGTTTAGATTTGTGGGAATAATGTATTTCCTGCCTATTTTCTATCAAAGTGTGTCCAAAGCTTAAGCATGTATTTATTCCCAGAGATGGGATTCCTTTAAGCCTTACTGCAGATCTTACTGCTCTATGGTCCATGAAAACAGCAGATTCAGCACTAGGGAACAAGCTAGGAATTGTATTGAGTTGTGGTTTTATTGTGTCAGCGCAGTGACTGTGAGCAGTGGAAAAATCCTTTTTTCCCTTAGATGTGCATGATTTTGGTTTCATAGAAAGCAGTTACGCCGCATACGTCTGGGCACACGTCTTCCTCTCATATTTGACTCTTTGCAGAACTTGAAGCACATTATTTTTTGTTCTTGAGCTAATGTACTTATAGTCCAGAGTCTGGTTTGATCATCTGCTGGATTCTTCCACATTTTAAGCTACTAGAGGGAAGTTTTCATGTTATCTCTGGTCATTTCTCTGCTTACATGTCGTCTCTAAGGTAAAATCTATTTCAGGATTATGGGCCAAAATCATTTCTTTATGCATGTTAATCTGATCTTATAGTGAGGAAACACACTTGACGACTGTTACATGCCTTCAGACATGCCTGTTGAACTGGCATAATTCAGATACTCTGGATCATACACTAACTCCTGCAGTTACTTGCTGATAGTGTGTCCATATCAAAGCTGCTGGATGGACTGTGGTGCTGAATTAGCTTTCTCTTTAATCTTTGTACTAATAGCAACCATAGCCTTGTAAATGATTAAACTGACCAGTGGTTGCACGTTAAAGACACGATGCATTTACACCTGGCTTTGCAGGTGTCAGTCAGGACTTCCACTGTACGCATTTTGCTAGTTTACAAAACGTCAGATCTGGAGTAGCTAGCTCTGGTCTGTGAGATTTTTGTCTGCGAGGATCTCAAGCAGTGAAAGTCAGGAGTATAAATAGAACCAAACAGCATGAATTGAATCACAAAGGCTGACTCTCGGAATAAACGAAAAGGCCAAAAATAACTACTGAGCTGGATCCTCAAGACTGTATTTGTGGAAGGTTTCCAAAGCCCTTTAAAGAAGAAAATAAGGAATAAAAGCCTACTGGGAAACTGATCTTCATGAGCGCCTGACAGGCCTTGAAAGGTACAGTCATTCCACAGTGATTGGAGCCAACAGGCAGTACAGAGGGCAGCCATGGACCATAATGCAAAGCCTGTGCCATGTAGTGAACTGACAGACAATAGAAAAAATGACAACCGTTGCATGTCTTTTCACTTGGATTTCCTGTTTATTCAAAAATGACCCTGCAGCATGTTTCATGATACACTAGTGATGTAGTCAAGACCACCTAAACCGAGACCAAGTCATTACCAAGACCAGAGAGTATTGAGACCAAGACCAAGGCAGGGCTAGACCAAGTCAAAATCAGAAATGGACTAATGTTTGACTCTACATAACACAAGACATTATAAAATGTGGAGCATAGGCACCATCTTGAGGCTAGGTAGTATGGCTTAAAATTTTGTCACAGTATAATTTGAACCATGGACGTTTTTTCTTAAAAATTCAATATAAATACTTCTGGACAGATAAAGCACAGATACGGCTACTGCATGACGCAAGGGCGTAGGTTTGGTCTCTGTGTAAAAAAACAACACAAAACAACACATCCAAATGATAAACACTGGGTCCTGAAGAGGGGAAACAGTCAATGAAAAAGGATGGAGTCCACACGCCAGATGATGCTCCAGAATTTTTTAGTATTTTGCTACCTTATGTGACGACATTTCAACCCCAAGCCCTTCATCAGACATTCAGGCTTTGGCCTGAAAAATCTCATAAGGTTGCAAAGTGTAAAATCGGGAGCAACATCCAGTGATCGGACTCCATCCTTTCTCACCGTAGGTTTGGTCTCATCATCGGTGGGCACATTCCCGCACAAGCGGCCATATAAAAATATTCTTAAAATGATATTTTACATATTTATTTTAAACTTATTTAACATTCTTTTGACATGTTTTAGCATCACGTAACACATTATTGCGAGCATATTTTTGTGCAGGCTTCAGGTTTTTTGAGCGATCCACGTCATTCATTAGGAACCATAATTAAGTGCATAATGTATCAAAGTGCTAATGGGAAGACTCTTTGTTAATTGAGAAACAAAGTGAAACAACAATATTTTTATACAGTATTAATGTGTGAAATTTGCTAAGCTATATATAGAAGCATTTTGATGAGTGGTCTTGACTGTTTTTGTAATAAAACTAAGTCCTCTATGTCTGAGACCTGAGACAAAACGGAATCAAAATAAAGTTGATTGCAAGATGAGACCAAGACCGCAAAAAAGTGGTCTCAAGACCAAGGCCAGACTTGAGTACTACAACAATATCATACACGGTTGTGAGAATTAACCATGCTACTTGTAATGCCTGGAGTAGTAATCTTAAATTTCCCCGTGTGTACACAAGATTCAGCAAAGTCTCTTAGTGAAGGATCTTGGTGTGGTGACGTCCACGTTTGGTGTCGGTTTTGTTCAGAGCATCAGCTGGCAGGTGAGCACATCTGAACCTGTACTACATGTAGTTTTGCAGAAGTGTGTATGGAATGTGTCCTGTGCGATGTGGTAGAAAGTATAATGGCCCTCCCTGCAATTGATTTGTATCGTTATTAATTGTGCTAAGCTGCGTTAAGATCATCCCTTTGACTTTCTTGTTTTTCCTGACTGAGCATAAAAAGAACAATGATAAGTCTATTCTTGGGGCATAACACACAAAGAAACAGTATTTGAATGCTATTTTGTTACAAAATGAGTAATTAGGTTGGGAAGGTATATTGTACTCATGTAAAGTCCATACATAAAAATATTGTGCATGAAAACAATTTGATTTTGAGGAATCTGTTTAATTACAGGAGCAAAAATACTGATGTTAAAGGTATTGCTGGATTTCTAAAAGCACTTCTGAGTGATTTCTATAATGGTCTGATTTCAGCTTCCTTTTGTTCTGAAATTTTAGCTTGGGTTGAAGCTGTTTCTCAGAGATCCTACAGTGTTTGTAGTCTGCATGTACATATGTTCATGTGTTTGACAGTGTCCCCGCTGAAAGCCAAAGACAGCACCACGCGGGCCTGGTTTTAGCCCATAGGGTTGGTGGACTGACCTATTGGGCTCATTTTGCCATGAGGGAAAACATACAGTCAGTATGGAAGTATGGAGTGAAATTTATTTCCTCTTCAGGTCCTCAATGAGACTCCTCACAGCTTTCAGTCTGAGGAATTGTAGCACCGTGGGGGGTGGGGAAGTGGTTCAGCGGGTTAGGACACGGCGCCTGAGATCAGAAGGTCATCAGATCAACAAGCAAGATCCTTAACCCCCCTGATGCTCCAGGGACTGGCTGACCCTGTTTTCTCAAAAATGCATGTTGCTTTGGATAAAAGCATTTGCTAAATAATAAGGAAAAAATATTTTTCTAAAGGTCTTGTCCTTTAAATTTAGTGTGACGAGAGCTTTAACAAATCTAAACTAATTTTAATTTTTGGAACTTGTCTGTCTTGTCATTGTTAGTACATTCACCGTGGGGTCTGCGAGGTAATGAGGTTTTAGTCCTCTGTGTGTCCTGTACATGGCAGAATTGACTTGGACAAAATGAACAAATAATGTGCACGGCAGTAGTAGCAGCAAGGTCCTGTTTATAAGTTGCACGTGGACAGATGCACACCCAGCGTTGCTAGGCCTACGTCACTGAGCCTCGATCCCCAGCGGTGGAGCCATCACGTGAGCCCGACCACGCCATGCTGTGTATCATGGGTCAAATAACATGCTGGGTTATGGGCCATTCAGTGTCAGGCCTACGAGCAGGAAGGGCGGCTGTGGATTAGACCGACCTTGCAACCCGCTAGCGTTTCCTTTCCTCGTAGTGACCTGGCGGAATTAGCTCCTCACACAGCGGTGTCTGCTCGTTGACCTTGCACTACTTCCCTGTCAGATGGATTGTTGTCATTGGTTAGTTGTGATTTACACCGCTGAGGGAGACAGTGTCCCGAGTATGTCCTGAACAGGTCGTATTCCATTCCAAAAGCATTAAGGACAAAACACTTAGAGCCTGTTGGCCTGAGTAGGGTCTTGAGGCATTGCAGGGTGGGTAGGGGCGGGGAACGTCCCACATTTGTGATATAATGTGAGTAACGTAGGGCTCAGACTGGGCAGGACCTCCAGCCGTCTGAGCGTCTTGTAAAGCTTTATTGTTTTTCCGCCCCTGGAGTTTCAAGTCCAGATGTAATTAAATTTTGGTGGCATTAAGTGGAGGCTGAGAATAAAGGCGGCTTTAGCCAGGCTGGTTGCTCCAGCCAGGCTGGTTGCTCCCTGCTGCAGTAATTATCACTGTGAGCTGTTGGCACGTTCCTTTCCTGACTCCCCTCTGTCTGTCAGTCTAAAGAGTCCATCCTGACCTTGCCACAAGCCTCTGTGCCTGACATCACTCCCTGTCTGCTCTTTACGACATGCTTCTCGCTCTCTCTACCCACACATCATCCCCCCGAGACCCTGCCATGGTAAATCTTCTCACTAGTTTTGTGCAGGGAGCTTCAGAAAATCCCTGAAGTCATTCAATGTAATTATGAGTTAAGGGTACTGTAATATCTGATGTCCAATGCACGACATGCTGTCCTTCAGTGGATTTCCTCCAGACATACTCACAAGACACCTGACTACTCTCGGAAATGTAGGTTAAACAGTCGGATCCAACTGGCCGTTCCTCGGCCCACCTGTGTCTCCCTGCAGGACCTGCTCAACACTGCCATCAGCACCTTCTTCTTCTTCCTGGCTTCCCTGGTTCTGGTCGTGCTGAATCACAAAATCGGAGCAGAGATCGCAGCAGGGGTGAGTGTCTCCAAAATGCTTCTCCACTCAGTTGAAAATTTAATTATTTAGGGATCGCATTTGTAAGGATGTTTTCCCTGTGCATACAGCCAGACATTTAATTATGATATTTCCTGAAAAATATTTAGTGAAGTTGTTCAGGTTTAGCAACCTCCATTCTCGGGCTGTCAATATCGATTATATGAATAATCGATGTTTTTGTAACTGAAAATACTCTAACGATCATTGCGAAACGGGACACACGAACTGTAGCCTTTACATTTATGAGAAGTTACAATTTATTAAATCACATCTTAAAAAATTAAGCAGTAAAATTTTGTAGCTGTGTATATTTTACTGCTCATTCTGGTGATGTTTGTGACCATTTTCAAGTGCAATTTTCTTAACAGTTCATAAAATAATGATTCGGATAATTTTAAGCATTCATCACTGACTATGAAACAGGCTGTCTTCCAAGAACATCTGCTGCCCCCTTTTGTTTGGAAATGGGCATTGCGGACGGATAGACTCTATTGCCCTGTAAATGCACTTCTTTCACGTTATCCATCTTTAACTTGAGCAGTTTGAGAAGTTTTGAAGGTAATGAAAATAAAAATTCTGATTGGCTGGCAGTCCTGCTGTGTTCACATGGCAATCTTGGCCCATATCTAACAGTCCATGTTAAAATGCCACAATTTATCATCTTTGCAGGTAAAGTCAAAAACTGCCCAGTTGTCTCTTGTTGGTTATGTGCCCAATAGCATGCTGAAGATGCATGTGTCCCTGCTCCATTTCCTTGGGAGAGAGGGGGAAGGTGACTCTTCACGCCTCACTACCCTCCCAGCTCATGTTCCTGATAAACTGGATTTATGTGACTTGCTCCATCCTCTGTGCCACCTGCAGATGTTTAATACTTAATAACCTCTTATTGTTGTTCTTGTTTTATCATTATAATCACTTGAGGTACTTAGGTGCCTAGGAGATTGTGTGGTTCTCTGGGTTAGGACTTGTGCGTGTGATGAGATGGTCACCGAGTCAAATCCCAGCAGAGTGACGTCACAGTTAGGTTCCTTGGCTGACCCTGCTTTTTCATTTGGATACCAATTGGGATAAAAGCATCTGCCAAATAATTAAATGTACTACTTAGATGACGCTTTCACTGAATGTACATTTATTCAGCTGGATATGCATGGGATATGTATCATATTGAATACTTTACTGCTGTTTCAACAGGTCGCAGGTCACACAGGTGGTAAAACCTTTACTGGGCTCCAGTAAAATACATTTCGAATAATGCCTTAGCTAATAAGCTGTTTCCATGCTGTGCTCTCCCCCCCTCCCTGGCTGTGCATTTACACTGATCTAAAATGGTGGGTCCAGCTCTCATTACCTGAGACTATCAGTGCTGGGGATAACCGATGCCCTTCACGCCATGTGAGCATGGCTTCAGAGGGACACACAGCAGGTATGCATATTTCTGTTGCTCAAGGTACAAGTGGCAGCAGCAGGAATATCCAGTTTGGTTCCGCACTGGTGCCCGTTCACACTGAGATACTCAGACTGAGGGCTGTTAGCTTAAACCTTTGTCATAAGGGTGAACGGGATAGATTCTACCTGGCAAAGGGATTTCCTTTTCACTCTACCATCTTAGATTCCCAATCAGAATAATAGTAGCATGGGCATCGTTAAGTCCAAACACTCAGGGCTCTTGCCCCGAGTTTTTTAGCTCCAATGCCAGTCTTCCTTCAAAAAAGGAAAAAAAAAAAAAAAAGTCAAGCCCCAGGAAAACTTGGCTTAGCCCCTGATATTTTCAATGGCTAGAAACTCCCCACAATAGTAGTAAGATACTTAATTCCTCCCAGTCAAAATCTTGATTATAGTTATCCTAAGTTTTGTATGCCCAAACTGATCTTCCAATCAACTTTCAGTTCCTGATCCATCTAGCATCTCAAATTCCCCTCCATCTCAGCCTCTGCATGGATACAGGGAATTAATTAGCTAAGTAATTAGTAACTAGGTCCTTTCTGAGAAGTTTTTCTGGTAGTCTGGCATGTCCAGCTTACGGAATGCGTTGGACCTCTGCAGCTATAGTGCTAAGTAGCCCATTTATAAAGCTACAATGCCTCTGATTCTCGGCCCGTTTTATCGTATTGCTGAATTTTCCCCTTCCTCACTACAGTCAGCTGCCTTTGTAGTTACTCTTTCAGCTAAACTTTCCCTTTGTGTTTCATCTGTTACAGATATTTGGCTTCCTAGCTACAGCCGTTTATGCCTTCAACACGGTCCTGGCAGTAAGGCGGCTGCGGCAAGGGGGGAGGCCGAGTGCAGGGCAGACCGGCGATTACACGCGGGCCCGCACCACATCCCGTGGGGAGGTGGAGTCGCAACCCGAACTGCACTGAGCATCCGAATCACAGCCATGGAGCTGATAGATCTGGGAAAACCCCCGTGTCTGACCTGCTCCTGACTCCCGAGACTCGCCCAGGTGAACCTGCTCTCCTTTGGCCCCTAAAGCTGGGGACTCGACTCCATTTTAGTGATTCATCTTCCAGGAACCACCTTAGCCTCTGCGCCCCTGTAAGAGGTTGGCTCTTTGGATCTTAAGTCACAATTTCACATGGATGAAGGTATATTTCATTGTGAGACTGCTTAACACTGCGCGATATCTGTAACCCACCCAGTGCAACCCGGTTATATAATGGCACTAACCCTAAGGATTAAGG
Organism: Mormyrus iriodes; assembly: GCA_011763525.2. Taxonomy (NCBI): domain Eukaryota; kingdom Metazoa; phylum Chordata; class Actinopteri; order Osteoglossiformes; family Mormyridae; genus Mormyrus; species Mormyrus iriodes. The sequence goes on from JAAGVU020000008.1 coordinate 17,357,631, forward strand.
ACCATTTTCTAATCATAAATCCAATCCTGGGGTTACAAACTGCTTCTCCAGATGCAGCAGGTTTAATCTGGGCCCCTGTTATTTTTGATCCTTGGTAAGTTGAAGGAGCTCCTGTGCAGACCTTAGATGATGTTTATCAGAGTGGGTCCATGAGCACACATCTAGTCAGCATTCTCATTTAGAATATTGAAAAGCCTAATATGTGAAATTCGGTCAAGGACACCCATAGCTGACATGAAATGAAGTAAGTCTTTCTTTCTTATTTATGAAATGCAGAATTACATGATTGGTAACTGGGGCCCTGGCTGGATAGATGGATAACAACAGCCTAATGTTTTTCTGATTCGGTCATTTAAGAGGCCGTGGTCCTTCTCTTAGCATGACCCTATTTGCCTGTAAGTGAAAATGCTACTTGCATCCTAGTTCATGATGAGGTGTATAATTCAAATTATGGGTTTAACAGATCCAATGTCTAAGGCTCAATTCTCTGAAGGAGTTCACTTAGCGACGCCTTTATACTGTGTCCATATGCAGCATAAAGATGCCTGTTAAACTGTACAGGACACTCTATACTGCCACCATATTTTCCATGTGTAAACGTAGCATATTTACAATGCCCTGAAGAAAACAGAAATGGGTGTTCATGCAGCTAATGTGGTTTTAACGAGGCATTATCTAACCCCACATCCTGGTAAAGGCTCGAAGGTAGCTTCAAAGAAATTGTAATTTCTCATCTTAATCTAATCTTTTTAGAATTGTTTAGAACTAGCAAAGTGTTCCTCTGCCACGTGAATCACAATAGTAGGACATGATGCCAGTTTTGGATACTGATACGTGGCTGTGGGAAAAATGTTTGCAAAAAGTTTCCGTACCCACATACCAAGGGTATTTTTTAATGGATTAAGGGACTTGCGACGTAGGGAGAGGTTTGTGATTAGTGGGTTTGGTGTCTCCTGTTGCTGTGCTTGGGCCTAGTTGCCATGTATGGAGAATTGTGGGAAATCCAGCATCAGTGAAGGCCTTATTCATGGAGTGATCCAGTGTCAGAATTGGGGAATGCGATGATCTGCTCCTATCTGTCTAGTCTCTCAGCCTAGGACCCCAACCTACACTGAAACATGCTTCTCCATAGCACATGAGGGCTGTGTTTTGTAACAATCTGTTTTAAAATGCTTACTGTGAAATCAAGCTTGTACCCTTTATCTTACTCGGATATGAGGTAGGGTGGGGGGGGAGTGAGTGTGTTTTACGATGGTAAGGAAGGGTGTTATGAGAGTGGGAAAGAGAGACCAACCCTGGTGTTTTAACACTGTGTTTCTGGATGTTGCCCATACAATTCTATTTATACGCGTACCTTAATGATATGTGTATGATTTATAAAGCTGGAGGAGATGTATTTATTTTGGCTCAATGATTGACAAGTACTGATCTAAGCTCCTTGTTTATGTGTGTTTGAGGGTGCCGTGATGGATTATGGGTCTCCTTCACAAATTGGTGCCTTTTGGTTATGGAACCAGTACAGGTGAGACACGACAAGTCAAATTTTAGCTTTATATAAACTTATTTATGTAGTGTGCAGTGTCTCTAAAACTATGTGCTAATTACTTTTGCGAGAAAAGTAGGTCTACACTCCTTTGAATGAAATCAAGTGTGGGATGTAGTACGTGTTGCAGCAGTCCCTGCCATGAGTTTAAACGCTCACACCACATTCTGTGTCATTTTTACTATGGATATCTGTGATGAATTGCCGGTTGTGGTGTTTATTTTTGAATCGCACCACTTCCACCTCCTCTAAATGAACTGAACCTGATCTCCGTTATTGCCACTGTCTTAAAAATAAGCAAATATGGCAGGTGGGACCAGCTGTCACTGTCATTGTCATGGTGACAAGGACAATAGTTTATAAACTGTTTGTACAGATTTACTCCAGCAGCACAGTGATCTCTTTTTACTAACGAAGAGTTTACATTAATTTTTTTTTCTCCTTTCAGTAACTTAGCTTACACTACCCTCAGACCCAGCCCTTATTTGTCCTACAATATTTCAGGCTGTATACATGGCTATCCAAACAATCCCTGCTGAAATATCACTGACATGTACCATTAACTCACAAGACAAAGTCTTACAAGATGACTTAAGGTGAAGTATTCAGCTGAAGACATTAGCAGTGTAATGTAAAATTTACATATATATATATATAAAATATTTAAGTTTTTATTTATGTAACCTAACAAGCATCTAATTTTTTTTTTTTTTTTTACTTCCGGCCGTATCATGCTTTGATATTTGAGGTGCATTCTTCTAGTTCGCAATATTACTTGCCACATATTCTGTCCATTCAGCTTTAATTTATTTTAGTGAGTGTTCTCTATGAAATCATATTCATTTTTATATGCATTCCTAAGTGTATTTGTATGATTCAATGTAAATTAATCAGTGCTAATAAGTAAACTTACAACTGAATAAATTGTTCTTCTGATGTTGACCTGTGCTATTGATGTGGTGGTCTTTTGACAGATGACCCGGATATTAATGAAAATATCAAGTGTTTATTGTTTGTGTATGAACAGTCATGTCTGGCTTGATGGGCTGTCAGGGCTGAAAACGTCGTCTGCATTGACAGATTGCAGCCTTCCCACTTGCACACAATAGGCACTGCTGGTCAGGATACGTTTCACTATGATCCCTGAGGCACCAATAGACCAAATGCAGTGCAGCTGGGTAAACCATCGTAAGGTTCCTAAAGACTAAATCTGCTCCCACATAAATTCGCAATGACATTCAAGGTAATTACTTCAGCCCCTGCTTCAGAAATATAGAAGCATATGTCAAAATAGTCTTTGGAAATATGCTGTATGACACCACAGATGTCAGTGGTCTTTTCCCATGTTGCACACAAGGCAAATGTTCCTTCGTATTTCCTAGGCAGTGTAAAGTGCAACGGAATCCATTTCGTGCGAACGTAAAGCACATATTATTTTACAGCTGAGGCTGTTAGTAATTTTCATTTTACAAAAAGTGATTGGCGGAGGCCGGAATATGCATAGTAAGCAATGTCTGGAAACAAAACAGAATGCATTCAGAAATGTGAATCAAGACCACACATGTTTAAAGGTTAGTTTTGTAATGCATAGCCGAGGATTTGAATGAAATGTCAACACATCTTCTGCTCCCCGCTATGGAAAAATATAAAATCTTTATGTGATGACAAGCCGTCAGTCAAGAATGCTGAGTATCACCCACCATTCAGAAGATATTCAGTGATATCTGCATAAGTCTCAGCAAATGGCTGACTTGCTGGTTTCACAGTTTGCTTCAAAGGCTTCAGATGGGTATGTAAACGTTAGTGTTATGTGCCTGGGGCCCAGCCCTCTTACAGCTGTGTGTAAATGACAGTACTGGAAGCAAAACAACAGTGTGGCCTCAATACTGCAAGTTGTTCACAGCATGAGAGGAATTAGGAAAAAAAAGCAAGTAAACATATACGAATCCCTAGACAGGTGTCTCAGGAAAAAACACACGTTAACTCTTTATCTGTCAGGGTTTTAAGGGCCGGTGACAGAAAGTCCAAGTTTGTGTTTGTTCTTCAGGCCAGATGAGAGGATTCCTGAAATCGAAAGATGAAGACGTCTCCTGGCTTTTCCTTTCCCACCGGCTACTTCAGCGGTCGGGCTCAGTCTGAATCAGAGTCAGAGTCGTTTTCTGCCAAGCAAAAACCAAAATGGCCTGAAGTACACGGGAGGCGACGAAGGAAGTGCACCTTGGCTTGCAGTAAAACGTCTGCCCTTTACACCCACAGCTTGCTAAAAACAGCATTGTGTTTAGATGGTTGACAGTACCACAAATGCTGATAACTTGATATCAAAAAGAAAGTCAACTGTATATGAGACCAGGGAGGCTGATGTGTGACCTTAAGCCAAAATAGCCCTGGCAGTAATACATGGACCCTATGTGCATATAATGTATCCTTTTACAGGACTGGGAAATCGTAAATTATGCCTGATCCACTACATTTTCTTCAATTAGCCCAATATGACATTGCTGAAACCATGAAATTACCGGTGCTGTGCACATAAAGCGTAACTTTGCCCTTGCTAAGACACATGGTGGGCAAACACTAAAGCTCAGGAAGTGGAATTCAGGAATTCCACCTCCTATACAAAACAATACTCTCCAAATGCATCTACGAGTTTAAAGTAATTACTCGGTCTCATTTTCTCACATGACTTCGAACTGAATTCCCTCTGAATCCTGCCATACAGTCACGCATTGTGGCGCTTCTCTGTACCGGCTCACATGTCCCTTGGGACACAGACTGAAATCAGGTGACCGCACTGTGAATATTTGACGAGAGCTATTTTGGATGCATTATGTAGAAGGGGCGCTTAGAAACAGGAAACATATGGTCGAAAATCATTGGCGTCTATCAGCAGCAAGTTCAAGCTGTAGGTGGTATTGATGTAATACCTTGCTAACTTGAGTAAACTTTCTAAAAGGACTAAATAAAAAAAAAAACAGCATAGGTTACCATATGATGTTACTAAAATGTCCCCATTAATGTTTTTACAGCTATATTTTGGTCTCCCAACAAATAAGTGTCATATATGCATTTCTGGGGTGATATGATAGCTCAGTGCATTTTTTCCTGGTATGGTGGTTTCCTCCCCAGTCCAAAAAAATGCAGTTAGGTGAATTGTTGTCTCTAAATTAGCCATTCCATGTGACTGTGTGTGACCATGTGCCCTGACATGTGCCAAGTACAGGATAAACAGTTATGGAAAAAGGATGTGTATGAATATTCCAATGTTTGCATGGCAGACAGCCAAGCAGAAAGAGGTTACCTGCTTGTGGTTCCTCACTGGGTTCTCCACCTTGCTTAAGGAAGTTGGCCAGGTCATTGAAGATGAAATAGAAATCTAAGGCGAAAATAATGGTGGCTATGAACCCAAACATCTGTGAAGAGAGAAGCCTTTGATGGTCAGTATGGCATGAAAAGAGCCATGAAATGATGTAAGATGAGTGGTCTAGAGTGGGGTGGGGGGATGGACACACCATTGTGAACTTTACCTGTAACATAATATGCATAGACAATGCCTATGGCATGAGGTAACTTCAAACGACATGAAGGTACCACCAGGTTAAACCTCAAGGAAGTGTATTGTGGTTTACCTCATGCCCCAAGCTGACATGTTAAAATGGGGTGATCCCCAAGGTCAATAGGTCACGCTTACCCCAGCTGCGCTGGAGGCTCCACCTGTGTACTTGGCTACTGAAATTATGGAGATGATGAAGTAGATGATGGAAGCAGTAACGCAACGTAGGAAGTCCTAAAAAGTGGGGAATACAGCAGTGGCCATCAAAGTCATGCAAATCCTGTTTAGTGGGGGGGATGGCAGATGGGATGAGTTTGATATGGACACTTACCACCAGAGGCCAGTAGAAGTCTTTGAACCGCTCATTGAACTTGGTGGAGTAAGCGAAATAGAAGAAGATGGCCATGAGGAACTCAACAAGAGGGGCTGTCGTGAAGACAGCTGCTGAAGATGCCACGAAGCACACAAAGGTGATGAAGGTGAGTGCCTGGTGTGGGAGGGAGTATGGTGAGGACAGGATGTGGGACAGCCATCTTTGGTAGAATCTGACAAGGAGCAGATGAGTCAACAGACCACCTTTTCTTTGCTCATTTTGATCTAGTGTCTCCCTGTTTAAGCCTTGACATTCAGCGTGAGGTGTTGAGGCATGAATGGCAATCTACGAGAACACAGTGAAATGCTGCCAGAGCTGGGTCATGGTCTGAAATCGCCCTTGACGTTTCGCTTTGGTCACGTGCCAGATGCCTCTCTCTGCTGAGCTATCGCTCCTGATAACTTCCTGTCTGCAGCTGCCTCACAGCGGGTGAACTATGCACACCCCCCTTCTTCCAACAAGTTCTCAGGCGTTGTTGCATTCTTTTCTGCAAGGCCTTGCGCAATGGGAAGACAGTGTGTCTGAGATAATGAAATGCACATTTACTGGGCCTCTAGGTGGCATGCAGATGTCTGCATGCTCAAAAACACAGGATCATTTCATGATTAAGACAAAGCTTTGCTCTGCTTGGATGTTGTAGCATACATCATCTTGTTAAATCTACCTCTAGGTGATATTCTTGCACTTGAGAGGTGCATATTTTAATTGAGTTGATGCTGTCTTGTTCAGGCTGCTCTGGTTACAGCAAAACCACAGATGGACCTTTTTGGAAGTCCCCAGTACCGCAAACAGGCAGCCTTTTGTTCTCACTTCAACCATAGAGACAATGTGCTATAACTATCATTTAACTGTAGTCTCAGAAGACCCTGTGACACGTTTTTTGCTTGCTGTGTATCTATTTTTCTGCTGTGCAATTCTGCAGCTTCCGTGAGGGCATGATTTACATCTGCGCGATTTCATGACCACCACGCCTTGGATTTGACATGTTCTCAGGTTCTCTTTTTATCAATGACCTCTGATCATTCTGTATTTCGATACACACAGCCTCAGATATTAGTATCGCATTGAATATTGGTAAGGAAATATGCTGTTAATGGACATGGTGAATGTATATGTTTCATAATTGGCCAAAATCAGAGATAATACTTTGGGTACTAATGCATCTTGCAAAAATTAATGACTATTACAAAATAAAATTCCAAGAACTGCATACTTGAAATGCATACTGGGTGCAAAGTG
>JAAGVU020000008.1:17370287-17412336 GCA_011763525.2 Mormyrus iriodes
AATTGTTTACTTAAATGATCTTGCCCCTACTGGGAAACTTTGCGGTATTTTCATCTCACGCACATGCGCATTTGACGAAAATACCGTATTGAACGCAAGCGAAGCGAACACGCACATTAAAAAGAAACACAAACGCAAACTTCGATATGAACGTAAGAGCCGCATGAAACCAGGCAAAGGGAGCCGCGGGTTGGCCACTCCTGGTATAAACAGAGTAATCGTGCCTTCTGAATTAATTTTTTTTTAATGCAGCACAACGTACCTTTCCCTGCCGCAAAAAACACCACTCCTTGGGCATAAAAGAAGAATAAAGTTATGGTGTGGCCACCATCATTCACCGAAGTCAACCCTAGTGTGAACCTGTGGGTAGATCTATTAGAGAGGGCATCCTCAAATTAAATCAGGCAGAAACTTTACATGGGTTTAAAGCCAATTCATACTTTTCCGCGAGTGCTTCGGGATGCGGATGAGGGAACGTGACGTAAAATTCATCATCAGGAGTTGGCTGCAGACAGCTGCGGTCGGTGACTGGCCAATATATTTTTCTTTTTAATTCTTGCTGAAACCGTTCGCGTCCGTGCGCATCCACCGCACGTGCCAGATAATTCATTAGGTATTTCCAGTAGATGGAAGCGTGGAATTTAATTTTGTCGCACGGATTTCAATATACCGTGGTAGGCCATATTATCGTAATACCGCCCGACTTCAGACTAATAGCTTTAAAATTGATATAGGTTTACCCATTCACTACACTGCTTGTATTTGTGTTCGTTGTAATGCTTCTGCCATCTCCTGGTCTAGTGGAATATCACTGCTGTATGCGTGCACCGACCGCAACTACGCATCGCGGCCAAGTGTAGTATGAACACAAGCTACCATGCACATCTGCAGCACCAAAGCGCACGTGGAAAGGTGAAGTACGAGCTGGCCTTTACAAGTTCAATGCATGAGAGTGGCTAAAGTGATGTCAAAGAAGGGCTGATATATTAATATTTAACTTGCTCTGTAAATATGTTTTTTGTTCTAAATTGTTTATTTTTTGAAAAATGATTAGTCCATGCAGTAAATACAGAAACTCATTTTGAACAATTTAATATTTTTAAACTTAATTCTACATAATTTGGTACAACATATGTTTTGAAAAGAACACAAACTAAGTAGTCATTGTCATTATCGGTAGCTTTGCTTTTAATAGCATCCACATTGTATTATAATTGTTAAGGATATTTTTTAAATCCTTAATTGTACTGACTGTATAGGAAAAACAAACAAAAACTGCAGGTGCGTATTTGGAACACAGAGTAAGGCAGCCAGCTAAACCTCCAGTACACCCGAGCCGCATGATAAATCAGAAAGCTGGAGTCAGTATGTGATAATGCACTGTGCTCTTACCCCACGCTGTAGTGTATATTTAATCCTGGCCAGGAATTGCCATGTGGGAATTTATAAGAGTTAACAAGTTCAGACAACCAAGAAGTAGTTTATTCACTCGATAATACAACATTCACCAATCACACGTCAAAGCGAAGCCACAGAGAATAACCTAAAAGTAACTAAATGATACACATACGAGACAACACAGAGTCAAAGGAATACATATCCCAGCAGGAGATGGACACAGTACTCCGAGACAAACCGTGCCGTAGATGCTAATCACGCAGCAGCTCTGATTACGCATAGTGAGTATGCTAATCACACAACCCACGTGGGCTTCTGGATACTCCTGGATACCAAACGAATATATCCTACCTTTGAAGATGGTGATACACCAAGCTTTGGCAAGTTATTGTGGCTATTGTTTCATTTAAAATATTGGTTTAGGTGTTGATTATCCTTGTGATCTAAAGATCATTTGGAATGATAAAGTTGATAAGACAGTTTGGAATTGGAATGATACGACAATGGGGTTAAGTTTCTCTGTTTGCCAAGGGGGCAGAGCCTTTCAACAAGACAGGAGTTCCCTCATTTTTTATAATTCATCTTTATAATATTATGATATACTGGGTTCAAGACCTAGACCATTCAAATGATACCAAGCATGTATATGTAAATGAATTACAGTAACATGAGACAGTGTTTCTCTCGTCTTGGCTTTCCCTGTAACCTTCTTGTGACTTGGGACAGGGGCAGAGAAGCAGGAACAAAGGGGGAGAGGGCAGGATGGGTTTATGGGCAGAGGGTGCGTGACAAGTTGCCTGTGGGCCCCTTCTGGTTCACTAGGGATTGAGGTGAGACCATCCAGTGTGGCAGCCTGATGGTCAGTAGTCAGTCTGGGTTGGCAGTTCCCCCCTGGGGTAGTAAGCAGTGCAAGTCCAAAAGTGTCCGGGGGGGCGGGCAGCAGCCCTGCAACACTCACCATTATGTGTTCTTCAAAAGTCACTTTGTTTGTACATTTCTTTCTGCTTATATACAGTGTGTACACACAAACACACTCGCACACACGCAGTGGTGATTAAAATTAGAGGACAAGAGACGCTATCAAGAATCTCTAGGTGGTAATGGGCAACAAAATTATGGCAAACAAATCCACTACAGTTACCAAATTATGGATGAAACAGGATGACAAGTGGAACAAAATCAAATCAGAGCAGTGCGAGAAATTAGTTATGTCCTGTGGGCGCTGATGTGCCAGTCACTGAAAGCAAGGGCCTCTATGCTTCCTATTAATGCCTGAAAGTTGTAACCATCAAAAACGGTTGACTGAATTCATTTGTAGGCTTCTTTTACAAAAAAATCTGGTAACACTTTATTTTAAGCAGACATCTGTATTGCACTATAGACAGCTTCATAATGCATTATAATGGTAAGTATAAGAATTAAGGATGCTTTGTACAGCATAGTGAAGGTATTTATAGTGCATTATAGATGCTTCATAGAGCATTCATAATGCATAATAAACACGCTATAACCTGTCATGCCTTGTTATAGCCGTGTTTATAATATTCAATTAATGCTTTAAGTAAAATTTTACCAAAGATTTTAACTGTTCTCTAATTTTGATTGTATGCCTTCTTCAAATTTCTTGTTTAAACCATTTATTTAGTGATGTGGCATGGCTTTCACTGATGAAATATGATTAAAATACATTTCTTCTATTCATGTTAGAATAACATAAACTTTGAATTCAGATAAGCTGTGACTGCATATTACAATTATAAATGTAATTATAAATCAATGTACATATATAAATTAAATAGAATATATATATATATATATATATAATTTATTACAAAGGATATATATATATATATATATCCTATATATGTTTTCCTTTACCAAACGTTTTAACATCAATTTTAACCAGTATCTGACCAGTGAATTGAAATTGACAGAGAGCCGTAACTTTGCAAATCGAACCTACAAAAGTAGGACGCAAGATGGCACCCGTTTGCATCTAAGATGCAATGCTCAGAAGCAACAAATCAGACCAATAGCAAACGTAATCCATTTCAGTTTTATTTGTTTACAGTGCACTTGACAATATTGAAGCAAAGACACGCCTCCTAACCAAGTGCTATTTTTTACCAATAGGGGGCGCCCACAAGCCAGAAGTTGCGTTCACCAGGAAACAATATTTCGATACAACGGAAATGAAGGGACCCATGTGACTTTAAAATGGTGTGATCCAAGACCGGCTGGGTGTCAACAGAGATGATTTGGATTTCTGTCGCTGGCCTCTGGGCGACCCTTTCTCGCTCATCAGGCGCAGGACTCTGTTATACTCAGCTTGTGACCAAATCTCACAGACTTTATAGCACTTGGAAGCAGCCACACACAAGTATGCTGCCTTTGCATTACATGATTAGTGAATACGGAATAAACGTAATTATGCTTACTTGTCGTTGTCCCATATTTATTTCGGGGACTGCGCAAAAAAATGCTTTGCACGTTTGACTGGTCGGCTGTAAGCTAAGCTTGCCATCCGCAGATGCTCGCCTCGCTCGGAAACCTTTGCCGCTGCTACACTTAATCCTGTGCATTTTGCTTTGGTGTTGTAAATGAGGGCGTCCATCAATAAAATAATCGCTGACAACGGCATTGGTGCTTTAAAAGATAACAATATCGGTACGATAATCGAATAATGATTTAACCGTGTATCTCTGGACGTCAAGATAGTCAGCAATTAGTCGTGCTGCGGCCGGCCGGTGATTTTATAATGTTGTCTTCCTCTGAAGGGAAACTGCTGCGGATCGGCGAGGAGAAAAAAACTGTGGTAAGTAAGTAATGCACAATCTGAGCAATGTGCTTAAAGCGCGCACCCGTATTCACCTTGCAAAGGGATCTGATTCTTCTTAACCATTAACTGATGAAAATACTTGGAGGTAAAACCGGCGCTATATTTGCAGGACAGGTTTATTGTTTTATTTCCAGATCTGTATTGAGGGAAACATTGCCAGCGGGAAGACGACCTGTCTGGAATATTTCAGCAAAACTAGTAACCTGGAGGTGAGTCGGCTGCAGTTAAAATAGTTTAATTTCTTTATTTGGCTATTGATGGGAAAAAATAAAACCTAAGCAGGTGAAAAGCCTGAACCCGACGAAACATACTTGTACGGTTGTTCCGTATATTTGACGCCCTTATTAGGAGCGTGCTCATTTCGGTTTTTTTTTCTAGGTGCACACGGAACCTGTTTCTAGATGGAGGAATGTAAAAGGACATAATCCGTTGGTATGTAATATCCATGATTAATGTATCAGCAATGCATTTTTCCATCCATGTGTCATACAAAATTTTGATATTATCTTGTATGATGGGGATGAAAACCCTCTCCGATATTTACCCGTGACGTCATTTCACCATTTCAGGCTCTAAGTCTTCCTGTATTTATTACACTTTTCATGATTTAGAATGTGGCACAATGGTGCAGTGGTTAGCACTGCTGCCTCACATTTCTGGGGCCCGGCTTTGAGTCTCTGCCTTGGCTCCACCTGTGTCGTTGTGGGGTTTGCTCCGAGTTCACCGGTTTCCCCCCACAGTCCAAAAACATGCTGAGATGAACTGGAATTACCAAATTCCCCATAGATGTGAATGTGTGTGTGCCTTGCGATGGGTTGGTGCCTTGTCTTGGGTTATTCCCGGGATAAGCTCCACTGTGACCCTGCATAGGGCAAGTGGACAGATGGACGGATGGATAGATAATGATTTAAAATGATCTATTGGGCTCATGTGCCTGTTCATGCAGGCTTTGATGTACCAGGATCCGTCCAGATGGGGCATTACTTTGCAGACTTATGTTCAACTGACCATGCTGGACCAACACCTCTCCACTGTGGTGCGTACCCTGCATGCTTCCTAATTTACAGACTTTAATTATTTTTACATGACATGTTTACCTTTGTTTTACCTTCATTGTAAACTGTTATTTTTCCCCCCAGTCTGCTCCCATGAAAATGATGGAGAGATCCATCTATAGTGCCAAATACATTTTTGTGGAAAATCTCTACAGAAGGTACTGTGCTAAATGTGATTACTGGCTACTGCCTTTTCGTTGACTCAATACAACACAGGCATTAATTTGCTGCTGTTATGAATGTCCACAATACAGCCCAGCAAATACCTGCTTGAAAAGATCCGGTTTTGCTTACCTTGCGTACTAGGCAGTAAAATACCTGCATACCATTTTGTGTATGTGTTTCAGTGGCAAGATGCCAGAAGTGGACTTTGCTGTTCTGACTGAGTGGTTTGACTGGATCACAACGAATATTTACATTCCTGTGGATCTTATTGGTATGCACTGCAGTGATTATTGTATTTCATGCTGGTGTGTATCTTTCCGGCGTACTTGACTTATTCATAAGTAATGATGACAATGATAATGATGATATGGGCGAGTAGGTGGAAGTTTTGGTAGGAATTATTTTTGTACCTTTTGTAGTTGCATTTAATGCATTAGTGAATACCTTTTTGCTTGCGTCTCCATATTTATGCATTGGAAAATTACCAATATACTTTTGTCTAATATCTGCAGTTCCAGCGGTGAAAGTTGATCATGAACGATCCCCTCAATAACTGACTAACAAAATGACTTGTTCATCCTTAATTTTTTTTGGGTGGCAGTGTAGTTTCGTAAGAAATTTACGTGTGAAGATTTAACCTGCAAACTGTTTGAGTCATAGCTAATTTAGCATAGAGGTTGCAGTTCATGATGTGCGGTGGGAAAGCGACACACGAAAGAGGTCAGGAACTACAAAATATTTCCGGTCGAGACGGCCCAAGTACCAGGTTCTGGAAGTTTTATGTGAAAGCACCTAGTTACTTTGAAGAATATTGAATGCTTATATTATTTTAGTCATAGTAGGTTTTTGGAGTAATTTCTTCTTTCAGCACCCTTCAATGAAGTGTGTGTGGAATGTCTTGCATAAGTTTAAGCAAACGGCATATTTAAATGTGTTGCACTGCATTGGACTCCTGTTTTTAACCAAAGCACTGCTGGCAGGGTAAATTTTGTGTGTTCTCCCAGTTTACCTGCAGACGTCTCCACAGAAGTGTTTAGAAAGGCTCAAACAGAGATGCAGAGAAGAAGAAAAAGTGATTCCTCTGGTAAGAGACAAACATTTACCCCCTCAGTCTGTATTAAAATAATGATTGTGACTCTTGTATTTTCCCCCCTTCTCACACTTTTAGGAGTATCTAGAAACAATCCATCAATTGTATGAAGACTGGTTGATTAACCAAACATTGTTTCACGTCCCTGCCCCTGTTCTTGTAAGTGATCCTATATTTTTAAGGTATTTCCCTTGCTTATTAGTGCCTAAGGTTTAAGTCATCACCCCCCATTGACTCAGTTCATGGATTCAGTGATTAGTGAGTTTTAGCCTGCCTCTAATTTCACCACATTGATTACCCTAGTAAAACTGTCTAATCTTTGCTTTCAAAATATCTGTGTTGAAGCACAGTGGGTTAGGATGCTGTGCCTATGATTGGAAGGTCGTCAGTTCAAAGTTACTTCACTGTTGGGTCCTTGAAGAAGGCCTTTAACCCCCATTTGCTCCAGGGACAGGCAGACCCTGCTTTCTCTATTGTGTCTCCCTTTGGATAAAAACGCCTGTAAAATAAATTTAGTAAAAATGTGGGGGGGGGGGGGGAAATTAAGTACCCAACAGGATCTGATACACATCCACTGTGTCTTGTCAGGTGATTCCTGCAGATCATGATCTTCAGAAGATGCTTCATCAGTATGAAGAGAACAGAGAAAAGATTTTAATGGAAAGCAAATGACTGTCGACAGGGAACCTGAGCAGTTTTTGTCTCTCCCTGTTTCCCATGCCTGCCCTCCTCATGACTGGATACTTGCTCTTGTTGGTACCGTAACGATTCCTCTCTTCTGGGCATCCCAGTCATGGCGTTGTAAGTACAGTACACAGTACGTCCACCGTGGAGGGCATTTCCTTATGCCATGACATGTTTCCTGCTGAAAGCAAAGAGGTGGGCCACCCCTGTTTGAGGTTTTGCCTTTTTTGTTCTACCAGTCTTAGTCATTCTGTAAAACATACTTCAGTGAATTGCATTCCTGCTTTTACAGTAATTCATTAACACAGGTGCTTACTCTCAAACTGGTCCTGTTAGGCAAGACTGTCACCTAAAACATTTCTTAATTATTGTACAGATTAAAGCTTAAATATCTTCCTAGTGGACCAAAATGGGGATTTTACCCTTTTCCTTCTGCTAGCTGTTTTGTTGTAGTAATGTTGTCAAATGTATAAATCACCCGTTTCTTTTACTAACATACAAGCTAATTTATTAAAAATGGTTCTTTCATGAACTGACTGGTTCCTTTTGCTAACTGGAGTCACTCAAGAAACTGCTGAAATTTATAAGCTGAATTCATAGTGATGCAGTTAACAGCTGGTATGACATGTACAATGTGATGGTGGGGAAATACTGGGGGGTGGTTTGAAAACATAATTACAACTCCTTTACTAAACTAATACCAATTAATGGGATTTTGGAGAAACGTGATGGTATTGGAGCTGTTAGTGGCTCTTTGAGTTAGGGCCTGTGATTGGGTTGCCAGTTCAAATCCAGTGGTTGGCAAAGTGATGTTACCATTGGGCCCCAATTGCTCCAAGAATTGGCAGACCCAGCTTTCTCAACTATATGTCACATTGGATAAAAGCATCTGCTCAATAAAGTAGTGAGTGAGTGAGTTTCAGCCACAAGGAAGGGTTTGGAACATGGACACCCACAGACATACTGCTGAAGCACCAAGCTGATTGGCCAAAGCTGAGCAGACTCCCACCCCCAAGAGTAATACTGGCAATTCAGTTCTGCTCTACAGGCACATTGAGGAGTTAGACCTTGTCGAAACTTTCACAGTAATGATGTCGACCTTGTAATGGTTATTGAAATTGTGTAGTACATAGCACAATAACACTACTGCAGTATAAACATTTATTAAAAAAAATCCTTCACCTGAGAAACAATAAAAGCCTCCTCTGGAAAAAAAGACATTTGGGAATTCATACCTACTTCCTGTACATCATTGCCAGGACAAGGCAATTCTTCATTCTCTTTTAGTTCAATTTCATGACCAATCAGCACTGTGGTACAACATTGGTAACATTTAAATTGCCCCATCAATCACATAAAATTACCCCTTCATTTTTAAAGCAACAGGTGCTTTCTTAAGATATGCATTGTGTGTTAGTTTTTGTTACGTTCTCTTAATTGGTCAGATAAAGCATTATTTGGATGATAAACCTCACCTGGTAACCTCAATAACTGAACAGTGATAATGAGATTTGGGGGCTATGTGCTTCACGGGGAGAGTTTGCCACCCCCATTTTAAATCCAACGTGAAGGTGGTCACCCTTGGCTCTTTGAGAAGGCACTGCTCGGCCGGTCATCCTTCCTGTCATTCTCCACCAGCACGTACGTTTGTAGCAGCTCATCCTCAGACCGTGAGCGCGGGGCCCCACTGGCCTGGTG
Organism: Mormyrus iriodes; assembly: GCA_011763525.2. Classification (NCBI taxonomy): domain Eukaryota; kingdom Metazoa; phylum Chordata; class Actinopteri; order Osteoglossiformes; family Mormyridae; genus Mormyrus; species Mormyrus iriodes. The sequence continues at coordinate 17,379,217 of JAAGVU020000008.1, forward strand.
ACACTGTGAGCAGGAGATCAAGTCTCCTGAGGACTCTGCCCTGCAGTCTAGCCTGGGGGCCTGTGTATCCAGCGGACTGGAGATCGGTGGGATGTAAAACGACTGTGGAGGCTCTTTAATACTATCTGGCCCCGAGCTGCTTTGGACAAGTTTGTCTGAGTTAGCGCAGCTGCTACAGTCAGGGATATTGCAGACTGGTAGCAGGGAGGGGTTGCACATTATAGCATTAGTGGGGCCAAGGGGCAGCATTTTACCCATCTCTTCTGGGTGGGATGTCTCTTCAATGGGGTACTTAAGGTCCTCATCCACACACTGATCATTCATTTTCAAGCTTCCCATCATCTCAGCCAGGTCTGTCATCCAATCGTCGCAGTCACGCTGTCTCTCACCTGACCTCGCCTGTTGGAGATTGGAGGCTGCCAGCTGCATTTCTGGGACCCTGGCTTTGGCGTCTTTCATGCCAGTGACCGTAGGAGGCTTCGGTATGGCTTCATCGCGCTTTGGCGGCGGCTGGGGCGCGCCGTCAGCAGGGCAGCGCAACTCCACGATTCCGGTCATTGAGGGTGGGCCACTCATGCCGTCAAGCGCCAGGAAAGCCGGCCCTCCGCCCTCGGGTGGCTTTGTTTCCGTGAAGTGTCTGTGCTGATCTGAGAGACGCGTCTGGGATTTGCTGAAAATAGGCTGCTGCCGAATGGTGAGGTCAGGGTAATTCGCCTGCATCTCCAAGATAGACTGATCATCGCTGAAATGTCTCGTTGGGGAAGCTTCCACGATGTTGGGGCCTGCTCTTTCTGGTACTAGTGGGCGCCCTTCAGGCAAAGAGGTCCCCGGGTCCACCAGAGACCTAGCTTGGTCTGAAGCTTGGTCAGCAACATCCGCCTCCAGTGGCAAGTTCACTTTCCTGGGCCTGTCCGCTGTACATGTGGTCATATTCCCCTGGTTGAGAAGGGCTGACGATCTCCCCTTGAGGACTTCAACACATTCAGACTGTGACCTTTGACCCATGACCTCTAAGAGATACTCACACTCCTGTCTGGCCAGGAACACTTCAAATCCCACCCTCATGGCTTTCCCGGGGTCGGCGTCCTTGCTTAGCCTGTATTCTGTGTCGCTCTCCTGATGATATCCGATACTTTCAAGTATATTATTGGCAACGTGGTCTGGCAGTACTGCCTGTACGTAGTACACGAAGGGACCTGTAAACGTCTGTTGGCAAGAAAGAGAGCCGTTTTAACTCCTCTGATATGCAGAGGCACCAGTGCTATTACGCTCCATAAGATATCTGATTGCTTAAGAGCCAGTTTTTTTCCCCCCAGGCAAAACAACAAATCACACAGTATCCATGCTCTGTAATATTAAAGTCCACTGTATGTATATGTATATGAACCTGATAATCATATTTTCAGGCTAAAGTACATATTTGTGTTCTTCAAGGAAACACTTTCTGCAGTATTTCTTTTAAGGGCTGACCTTACTCACAATAAACATGACGTACATGAATGTCACATAGTATGTGTTTAGACATACTGGACATACCTAAAGTACATATTCATGGCAGGATAAAGAGGGAGGTAAATGTAAGATCTATATGAACTTAACGAGTTTAAACATTGCGTATGTACACACACACACACTATAACCAGTACAAATCCGCAATCACATAAAATAAGCCACAGAATATAATGCAAAGCATGACAGGTATATTAAATGTATTTATTCATGAGTAAAGAAATGGCAGACATTATTTGGCTTTACTTCTACCTTAAGCGTCCTGATCTCCTTCTTCCAAGGGAACAGGAAGGCGTTGACACAGTAGGTCTCCAGCAGCTCCGCGGCTTTGGCCAGCCCGCACAGCACGCGCCGGGGGTCTTGCTCGCAGTGCGTAAGGCATTCCCGCAGCACCCAGTAGAAATCGAAGGTGGTGAAGCGCTTCTCGGCAGCGCTTTCGGACAGCAGCCGCCGCGCCTTGTCCGCCACCGGCGTGTCGCCGCACAGCTTGGCATCGCCGAGCGGCCAGGCGGCCTCGTAATATGTCACATAGTCGCCGAAGGCGTCCCGCTGCGCCTCGGACATTTCCGCGCCGGCGTTCCTCATCATCATCATCATCGTCATCATCATGACCACCAGCCGGCCGGATGAAGGTTTTCGGGGCGCGATGGCACGGATATCAGGAAACACGGAAGCGACGCGATCGGCCACCGCACGGACCCCCAGAAAGTCCCGCCGGTGCTTATCGGAGCTGCGCCGTCGGTTCTGTCTTACGGACGGAATAGGGATCCGAGCCTGGCTCGCCGATCGACGCAAACGAAGCTACCGAGACCCCGGACGGACGCGGCATGTCAGCGCACAGGTGCGGCGGAGGAGGGGAAAGTGAAAGGACATCAGCCTCCTGGCACAGAGGAAGTCGTCGAGCTACAGCTGAAAATCCTACAGCTACTGTAAAAAAACACTGCACATCTGTGGCATTAATAAACACGTAACAGTAACACACTCTGGCAAAATGCTGCACAGATTGCCCTGCTTAATAACGCCATTAAACCATGTAACATGTTCGAAAGTATACATTTACAAAAAACAAACCCTGCGATGTTGAATAGCTACTCGGCAACATAGCAATCTGGTTTTTTAAATGCCCTGACACTGTATTGGTACTTTACTGGCCCCTAGTGTCATTCGGGTGTAATTACAGCTTAAACTTTTGCTAAACTAGAGGGCAGTCTAAATTCCATTCCCAGGCTTATCGGCAGGTGGCGCCATGATAATGGAAAAACCCATCTAGCCCCAAGTTAAAACTGATGGTTACCATTGATTAAGTTAATGTTTCATTGACTAAATGTAACATTTTATTGTATTGTTAAATCAATGTTCACATATAGTAATAGAGGTTTAAAATGGCAAAGCTGCGTCTGAGGTAAGAAAATCAGGTTTCCATGATTCTTATAATTCCGGAACATTTTCTTATGATAGAAATGCCAGTTTGCGCAACACAGAAAATAGTTTTGTTGCTTTTCTTGGACGCTGTGTGTTTCTTTGAAACCTAAGTCGGTAAACACGTACATTGCTACTTCTGAAGTGTACTAATTTCGTTTTAACATTACCTAGGGTGACCATATTTTGCTTTGCAATCAACATGACGCCGAGGGCAAGATGCAAAGAGAGGCGTCAAGTAAACGCAAATACGCACAAATATGCAAAGTATTCTGACTGTAGAAAACAAATATCAGCTTTAAACAAAGCGAAATCCCGGACGATTAGGTCCCAAAAAAGAGGACAAGTCCGGGAAAAAAGAGGACTTAGGGTCACCCTAACATTACCACCAGTCGCGTGCCTTTTTCATTATAGCACTGCGATACAAACGACGCCAAACTTCAAAATAGTTTATTTTTTTGCTGCATTGTTATATGTGATTTGAAATGCTGCTACATAATCCATACTCGTATAAATATTACATATTCTGTTGATTAATGTTGTATAACAAAACCTACTCACATGAAGGCTAAATGTGCTCAAGGCCCCTCTTGCAATCTTGTTAATACTGCAGAAATAGTTGTTTACGGAAAAGAGCTAGAATTTCATCATTTGTACAGTAACATTAACTGCTTCTGCACGTTGACACCAAGCTAAGTGGATCAGTCTCTTGTATATGTTGACACTGAACCAGATTTATCAATCGCTTGTGCACGCCAGCTGAGTCAGTCAGTTCTATGTGCCAAGTAGGGTTCGAGAAAGTGCCCTATCCCCATTCTTATTCATTGCTTCTATTGATTTCATTTGTGCTGTTCAACAATATTAATGTGGACAACTCTGGCAAAACAACCGTATACTTTGCTCCCACAAATAGTTTTTTAGTACGGAGCCCCTCTTATTGCGAGAGAATGCAAAACTATCTCAATTTTTTTTTGCACCTTGACCCCTTAGGGGCTATGTAATCTCTGATACATTGTTAAAGGTGCTTTATTGTCCACTGTAGCAGTAATGGATGGCACTAGAGTTTGCTAACAGTCCATTTTCCCTTACACAATTACAGGATAAGATTAAGTATGGGAGGAAAAATTGATTAAAACAAAGCTTGAGCTGGATTTTGGGTTGAAGCTTTGGGCAGGTTAACTTTTCTGGGGACCGTAGGCCAGGGGTGGCCAGTCTCATCCAGAATGAGTCGTTGTGTATGTGGGTTTTTGCTGTAACTCTCTAAATAGATTGCTAATTAAAATACTGATTGACTGAAGAGTCCTCACACCTGGGTTTGAACAGATGACCTAAAGGTTATCCCAAAAACCTGCCTACACACTGGCCCTTTGCGGGTAAGATTGGCCACCCCCGCCCTAAGGCGACACTGGTATGTGCTGATTTAACAAACCATTTCCAGAGGCAGGACCTGGTCCTCATGTTTGCCAGGGCCCTATGTTATAGCCAATGACAGCCTATGCATTAATGTACCCCTGCACAGATACCTTTTGTGCAGTTTAAAATGATTATATCTGAAAGTGTACTATTAGACGGCTTTGTGTAAAATGATCTGTTGAGTAACTGCTAACATAAAAGGAGTGAGATCTCTGGTATAGGACTGCGTGGTTAAACGGAAACATTCATTTACAATGCCCTGGTCTATTGCAGTTAATGTTTATTAATTGCAAAAGGTCTACAAGGTGTGTGTTTATGATCCAGTCTGTAAAAGAGAATGACGATACATTCTCATCTGACCGTACCTGGTTAAACAGACCAACGTAAAATAAGAATAATACATTCAAATTCAAAGGCATATTATGTGACATTTATTACTGTATTCTGAGTAATGACAGCAGAACCGCTCAGGTACTAGCTTGCGTACAGGGACAGGTTTCTCTAAAAGACATGCGACCACAATGTCACGTTGACGACTATGACCCCTCTCATTGAACACCACGGGCTCTTCTGCAGGCTATGATTACCACATACCCTGAACACAATGGCCGTGACAGCGAGGACCTCTCACTCTTATCACAAAGGCCCCCTTGCACTGACCATCCATGCCAATGCTCAGATCGTCCCCAGAATCATACTTTATGGGTTCTGGAGTGGTAGGCTGGAAGGGAACACAGTTATTGACCTTAGGATGCTACAGACAGGAGTCCATATTCCAATCATCATTAAAGGACTAATTTCCTGAAAGCACTGGCCCTAGATGCAATTAGGTCCATTAATGGATGTCAGACTCTGGGCAGAGAGGCTAATTGGAAGGGGTACATCAGCACAGACCATCTGTTCTGTCTCATTTACGTTATTCCGTGGCTCTGGCGACCCAGGGAGGGGTGTGTGTCTGCATTGGCATCCTCACTAAATGCATTATATATGGCCATGTTCATCTGGCAGGTCAGGGACAACAAAAAAAAAAGATAGAAAAAGAGATTTACAAGAAAGAAAAATAATCTCTGACTAAAAAAGCAGATTTTTTTGTTTATTTTTCAGATACATTCTGTGGCCAGCTTATTAGGTACACCTGCTTGTTAATGCAAACAGCCTGCTCTTCCAAACAGTGAATCTGTTAACTGAATAATTAACTAAATTTAACCGAATCTTGAATGTGGTGGTGGTGTTTTTTTTGACATGGAGGTCTCAGATTCTCAGAATCAGCCTCATTGTAGCCAAAATAGTTTAATTAATGAGTTAATCAGAGAGGTCAGAAGAGTGGCCAGATTTCGTAACGCTACCAGAAAGACCACAAGGTCCAAAAGAAACAGCTCGTTACAACAGTGCTCTGCAGAATGCTTTCTCTGAATGCACAGCTTGTTCACTCTTAAAATGGCATGTAGTAGAAAATGGATCCTACCCAGTACTACCTTGGTGTGCTTAATAATGTGGCCACTGAGTTTAACTTGTTGTATTTATATACCTGATATAACTAGAAAAGAAAGCAAGTGATTTATTTTTCAGAGGATGAGGGAGGAGGAAGGGCTCTAATACAATCATAAATGTGATTCAGGACAAATGCAGATATCATGACTTATTATTACAGCAGATTGTGATGCAGGACAGAAGCAGATTTGCTATTGGGGTGTGTGTGGGATTCCCTTGACTTCACTGTAAATTCAGAAGTGTGTCTATGGTGCCACTGGCCCAAGACACAAAGCCAGCGCTGTGAAATGTCTTAACGAGATGTTTTATATAAATCTAGTGTGATCCAAATTATAGCTTAAGATAGACTCTGCTATCTCTTTTTGGGCCATCTCATAGTTTTGTATGAGACACCCTCTAGGGTTCCAGTAAGAATGTGAGAAAGTGTTACTCCTGGTAGCTCCTCTGAGTTGATGGATGTTTTGGTGCTAAGTGGGGAACCGGCACTGATGTAACGGCTAACGGAGATGGCTCAAAATCCTGATACTGATAATATCAAATATGGTGAAGTCTTACTATGTTTTCGAGAACACTTCTGCATGAAAACTCCAGTGAATACATACAATTTTGTGTTTATATTATTACATAGTCTCACTTTTTAAAAACAAAGCATGTATCTTGGGTTCTTAATGCAGTTGTCTTGGAGTGATTATGCAAACTATGTGTGCATTATTTCATAACCTAGTTGTAAAATACAAGACCCAAAAATGTCATCAAGAAAGTTATTATTAAAGGTGTTTTTGAGACAAACTGACAATAAATTAATCACGGTAAACACAGTTACAGCTATAGCGTCCCATTACAAGCCCAGATGTTAAAAACTTTTCGAAAAACCTCAATTTAATGTTGAGTAGCGATTTTAAATATAATCAATAACCTGTAAGTCTGACGGTAATTGTCTTATTTTTATGAAAAACAATCGCAAGGTCATTTAAAGAAGGGAAAGGGAGTAATGTTGCATATATCATAAAGAGTTCATGTAACTCACTGCTATTTGTTCGGAATAAGAGGATTCTTTGCCCTGATTGTGAGCAACTGCTGTTATTTACCTGGTCTAAAAGTTTTTATTCCACTACAGAATTGCATCATCGCCACCATTCTCTTGAATGTGAAGGTCTATGAAATGGGTTTGGTCATTGGTCGCCTACTGTCCAATGAAAGAATGGTTAGGAGAAATGGGAGGTACTAAGAATGGTGACATTTCTTAGGATTCATTTTCACTCATTTTCCCAGAAGGCCAGTATGGAGAACTACCAGTGTATTAGGGAGGTCTCCTAACTGTGTAATTAGTATGAGCCTGCAACTCTGTTCAGAGGTTTTAACAGTCTGTATTTTATAGGCATTGTTTTCTGAAAAGTTAATATTTGCAAATGAAATCCTCCATTTCATGTTAACTCTGAATACAAAAAAAAGCTATTCAACCCTGAACACGTAATATAGAAATAGGAAAGATGTTAAGTGATTCATTTGGAAGCATACAAGAAATCCAGCATGCTAGAAAACAATGTTCAAGACTGTGCAAAACTATATAATAAATATAGAGGGGAAAAATAATAATATTCTTGCATATCAAACCTAATTTATGATTTTGGTCTTGATTCCTCATGGGCAGTAGTATTTTACACCTTGTGTACTTTGGTGTGTGTAACACGTAAAATGATAGTCTTTATTGACAAAGACTTATGATTCACTCTCTGTGGTGTCTGTTGTCTGTGGTGCTTTGGTGAAGCCAAGCTAATGCGATCGGCAAAGCACATTAATCTAACATTAATCACAGTTATCAATAGCGTCTCCCGAGCGACAAACCGTTTGCACAATTGTCCGCATCTTAGACAGCAAGAGCAATGACCTCCATTAAAACTCTCCGGAGAGACTCTTCCATCTTTGCAACCTGACAACACGACTGTAGGACGATCAGTGAAGAGAATCTGGATCCTGCTTTATTTTTCAAAGGTTCTCTTTCTAAATTAGGAGTCATTCCTGTGTCACAATGCTTTTCAGGTTTAGGTGAACTTTTCTTACTATCTCACTGTTCCTGGTTCTTTCATCTAGCCAGGAAAGAAATTAGAAAATAAAATGTTGAAATGACTGAAAAGATATTCTCCTGTTAGTCTATCACACATTTACACTGGGCAAGTTACAAACACACCTGGACAGAATAACATTTTTGTACTAGTTCCACTGATTTTGTACTAACCTCCTGTTTTCTTGGATTGTGATATCAACGTTTTTCAGTTCTTGTACGTCCTACTTTTTTTTTCACCAAACTACCACTGTTTATAAAGCCTACTAAACTTTAAGACTTCTGAGTTGGAGAAGCAGTAACGACCATCTCTTTCTGTGTCGTTGTGTGATGTGTATCTTATCAAAGACGGAAGGTAGAAGACGGTATAAAATGAGACTAAGATCACATTAGAAGGCTTCAGCTCCTCATTAGCCCTGTGTTTGCCATGGCAGTGTCCCGTGTGGCAGTTGGTGTTGGAGACTTCCAAGAATGTTCATATGTGAGTGATTTATTTGCATTATTTGGGAGTTGGAAGAGGGGAAGTCTCCGCAAAGGTTTCATTTCAGGCTAGTACAGTTGTGCTGTTCTCTTGGGTCTGCTTCTTCTTTTGGATGGCTGGGGTTACTTGAGTGGGGAAAAACGACCTATGGGGTAACTGTTGGAAATGCAGAATGCAGGAGGTATTGTGCTTGCCTTGCCCACGTCACAGCGCAGCCTAGAGGATTCCGTGAGGCATGGCTTGCCGAGCCGTGCTGTTCGCCGACGTGTGTTTGGGCAGATCCATGGGGATCAGAGGGATGGGTCGGTTATGTCCGTCGCCTGCGATGGCCTCATAGGGGGGTGCAGCCTCTGTTGGTAGAGCCGCCAGGGCCACGGAGGCGACCATTTGCCGTGTTGCCCCCTGGGGTCCAGTCGGACAAGGGAAGGCCCTGCCGCCCATTGCCCAGGAAGCGGTGTTTGGGAATTCCTCCGCCTCTGGGCAGGAGTGCATCTCCTGCTGGTCCCTCCACCTGCACGGGTCTGTGAGTGAGTATGGGGGTGGGTCATCAGTAGGAATGTAGATCTGTGTGGCTCCTGGTCCCACACACTCCTCGTAGCTGAAATGACATATGAGGGAAGATGAGGCAAACACGGGACACATCAGTGGTATCGCTGAACAATATCGCGCATCGGTATCACACACCATACAGCACCAACTCATGCTGTTTTTCTCCCACAGAGGTATTCATGATTCCTAAGCATTTGAGGACACATTGCAAAATATCTATAGTGTTGAGAAACAAAGGTGTTTTATGGCCTGGCTGGGCAAATTCCAGTAGGCGTGATGAGGATCTTCAGCAGCTGATCTAGATTCGAGACCACCTGACTAACGGAGACTGCATGTAAGGGCAGGTGGTTACAGTGGCGATATGTTTACGACCACTCAAACCATGCCTTTGTGTGAGGCCCCTGAAGTGTGGTCCCCATGTCGGCCTCAAACAGTCACTATGAAACTTAATAAACATGTTTCTTATTTAGGAGATGCTGAAGCAGCATGTTCTGCTAACCAGCTAGCTAGTTATGGTCTTCTGACTCTACTCACTAGCTGTATATTTAGTTTTTGAAACATCATTTGGGAGCCTCAGAAACAACAAACCTGACCCTGGGTAATTGCTGGGGAAGAATAGGCAGCCAGAATGCCCAGCAGAACCATATGTTTGAGATGTCTAACCAAGTTTTAAATGGCCCTGCCCCATCACTGAAAGTCTCTGGTACAGAAGTCTTTAAGAGCAGGGGAGATGCAGCTGGGTGACTGAATCTATAGAGGCAGTTAGACCCTGTGAGGCTGAGGTGAAGAGGATCCCAGGATGTCTGTATTGTTCCTGTCACCTCTGGGCCAAATGCTGAGAGATTTAATGAGGAGAGAAGTGTTGTGTGCGTCGGCTATAATTAGATTTCCGTTAATTATACACTTCATGTGTGTTTTTAACCTTCCTGGCTAGGGGCTACGAACTTCACTGTACGCTGGAAAATTATCTTGTTATATACCACTTAGAGTCTTACATGTCTCTTATAAATAACATAAACTGTCATATTTTGGCTCTGCTGAAATTGCTTAATGTAATTTATTCTGAAAGCCTAGATGCGTTTCTGTCACTCCAACCCACTCAGACTTTAATTACAAGGTATTATCACTGACCGCTGGATAGTTTGAGTGAAATGATTGTGGAAAAAATATGGTTGGCGCCCTTTCGAGGGGTGCTCTGGCCTCTTTTGTGAATCACAGATGAGAAGAGCCAATTCATCTGGCCGAGAGTGTGAGGTTTTGGTTGGGGGGGGCGGATTCTGAGTAGTAACCTTTGGGTATCGAGGTGCTTAGCTGCCGATTAAGGAGCTGTTACGCTGTGTTGCCACGGCAGCGAGCCCCAGCATCGGTCTTGGCTCCACCTGTTTTTCAGGGTTAATTGGGAGATTTGGTCTCCCTGTCGTCACAACCCCCCCTCCCCCTCCGTGGCCAACGGAGGCTGCACCCCCCTACGAGGCAATGGACATAACCGACCCATCCCTCTGATCGCCATGGATCTGCCCAAACACACATTGGCGAACAGCACAGCCCGGCAAGGCATGCCTCACAGAATCCTCTAGACTGCGCTGTGACGTGGGCAAGGCAAGCACAATATTTCCCGCATTTCCAACAGTTACCCCCACACACACACGCACACACTAAAGCAAAGTTCTCCAGTCTCGGCATTTTGTAAAAGTTCAGCTGCACTTATGTAGTGTATAGGAGGAGGTGGCTGGGGGTGGCTGGCAGAGCACATCTGTGTACCTGGGATGTGCCATTGTCACATGACTTTACATGGAGAATGCATTACAGAGCGTGGCATTTTGGGGCAGGAGACTGATTTTCCTGTAGCACTGCGCACAACCTCTGTTTCCCAGGTCTGTTTCGACATGAACTGCCCACAGAAAATGTTAGCTTCCCTTACAGGAAGATGCTCCTTGTGGCCATCCAGAGAGTTGTTCTTGTAGGAGAGACCTGGACAAAAGCCGGCCAGTGAAGCCATTTTTACTGGTCCATGTAGTCATAAAAGGAAACGTAAAGTTTTATATTCACGTCTTTGAGGTTGAAGTTTTTCCCCCACAAATACTTCTATGAATTAATAATAGATGTATAATAAAATCTAACAAGTCTGATATTGTAGCTTTTATGTGACATCATCATAATCATTACAGAATGGCTCTTCATGACATGGCGAAGCTCATATTTGGCCCTCCGTGCAAAATTATTGCCCAGGCCTGTTGTAGGGTGGGATTTAACTTATACACAGATCAGTAGCGGATCTGGATACTTTAAGCGCCACCAGCTGAGCTTCTGTGACACGGAGCATGGAGATTTCATGCTGAATGCTGCCCGTGTAATGTTGACGCGTGGCAGCACAAGCCTGCGGTTGGCATCTTGGCATCTCAGTTTTAACACCCTGTGTCTTAATTACAGCAGAGAGGCATGGATGACTCTTCGCAGGGGCCAGCTGTGACTGAAGACAGCGTGTCGTGTGCTCATTGGCATATTTTCCACTCTCTTCTAATGACTGTTTATTCCTTTTACACCAAAACGGTGCAAAAGTGAAGCATTACTAGATTATTTCATCTCAGACAGCAGGTGATATAATGATTAAAGGTTCTGTGTCCAGGTTTAAGACTCAATATGGGGACTGCTTGTGTACCCTTAATCTGAAATAATATAGATGCTGCATACAATATGTACATCCTTAAAATATTTTCACCTCAAAAATGCTCTGCAGAAAGATGTTTACTTTTATTATAAATAAATAATATAACCATCATTGAGCACTGAATTGGACATTGCTCCACCAAGGGTCAGAACCCACAACCTTCTGGGTATAAACCGCACAGTTTTGCACACTTAAAATTATAAAAGCACAGTGCCTGTGTGAGGTGTCCTCTGCATGCTGGGTATGTCTGAGCTGCTTTTTACAGACCACTGGAAAGTCACTGTAGGGTTTCCAATTATAGCTGCAGTGTCATGTACGTGCCAGCAAGTGAATCTGCTGGTTCAGCTTTGGTACCTTTTAACGCTTTCACCTGTGCTAATTTAAATATGGGCAAAGCGTCGGCCTCTTTACCCCAAGCGGTTTGCATCCCCAGTGACACTTCGTAAATAAAAATGGTTACTGGGCTTAAAAGCTGGAGGATTGTAGTTCTGCTTTTCCTTGGTGCATATTCAGCACTATAGTTTCGGCTCACTGACATCACCTTCAGTGCAGTGAGAAAAAATGAGAGACTTGTTGGCATGAGGACCTTGCTTTCTGAGCATTTGTGCTTTTTTTGTCTAGTACATGAACTGGAAACAAGTGAAATGGACCCAAACGCTTCCCCCCAAGCTGTGCGTATGCTATACTCCACATAATGACTCATGTACCATTTCTGGATGAACACTGCAAACCTTTGCACCCTACCATACTTCCTGGTATTAAACATTGCTTCTTACTCAGGAAACTAATTGTTGTATTATTTTTAAATGTTATTTATTATATTCTGTTACTTGCACTGAGAGAGCCCACTACCTCATTTCGTTATGCACGTGCACAATGACAGTAAAACTGACTTTAATGCTGAAGAAAAGTATTGAAGGCAGGTGAAGCTGATTCATATTCAGATTTCAAACAGAAGGCTGCTCCCATTTCCCCTGATCTGTACCACAGTAGGAGCTGAATCCCTTCCCATCGCACTGCGGCTGTCTTTAGTGAAAGTCTGATCCATAAGGGGTCTCTTCAGCTCAGGCCAATTAACCAGCAGTTTGATTTCAGCTAAGCTGAGCTTCTTTACCTTGATCTATTTTAATGTTATTTGTAATACTGAAAGAAATCAGTTGAGATAGTTGGATTAACCTTTGGTCTGATACATGCCACAGAGGCTGTCATCTCAAAAGTTTCTGTGAAAAACACTGATAAGCCAACATGTTTTCGGTCCATCTAATTTAGAGATGCTGAAAATTACCTTTGCCCTTTTCTTTAGTGTTGATCTTGTTTCATATGAACCCGCACACAAAGTGAAAATGACTCCATGCATCCATTGATCTATCCACCACTGATGCTGCAAATCCAGTACAGGGTCACAGAAGACCTAAAAGGATCTCGGGAAGCACACAGTTCAGCATAATCAATAGATTGAACGGTACGGCAAAATCAATAAATTGAATTTTCCAGATTTAACCCCATATTGGAATACCAGTCATGAAATAGAACCTACAAGGTGTAATACTGAAAAACAGGAAGTTGTCATATAGAGTGACCCTGAACAGAGGAGCCGATCTTCTGAAGTCATATCCTGTCCCCATCTTCTCTGCTGAGCATTGTTCTGAAATAATGCTTCCACTCTGAACTATGTCTCATAACACCCACACAATTACCTTGAAATTATAGAAGGTTAGTGGGGGCTGCCTCATGGGTTAGGCAGTCAGTTAGCCTTGAGCTCCAGAGCTTTGCTTCCCCTGTATCTACCATGACAGGACAGAACATAACACTGTTTGTCGTTAACTTGTTTTGTCCATAACAGTTCCTAAAGTATTCAGTGATGCCCTGTGCAGCAGATTTTACAGTATGTCCCTACAATTCCTCCACATTTCTATCCCTTGCAGGTGTTTAAAGCTTTTTAGAAATAAAAACACTATAACCTTTGAGAGCAATGTCTCTCAACCCAGTCCTCTGCGACCTCCAAACAGTCCATGTTTTTGCTCCCTCCCAGCTACCAGCACATGTGAGAGGGAGCAAAAATATCGACTGTCTGAGGCTCCCTGAGAATTGGGCTGAGAAGTCCTGCTCTTGGGGTTTTCAACCTCTGGTCCATGGACCATATTGTAATCTGATGAAGTGTTGGTTTGGTTTATGCAACACAAACATAATTTAAGAGAGTGATATTGAAAAGCACACTTCTGCATTCTCTTCACCAAGAGGGTGTATATTCTGGCCAACCTTAAGCCTATTATTGGATTCCCGTCTTCCCTCTCCAGCCTCTGACAGGCTTATACGGACTTGGCAGCCAGGACGCAGGTGTCTCCCAGTCCCAGAAGGAGCAGCACTTTCTGTGGCTCTGGCACGGGAGGGATTCTTGGATTTTGCTTAAATAACTTTGCCTTGATGGATATTTTTGCAGTGCTGAGGGAATCATCCCACAGTGACAGCAAGGCTGTTTCTCTCCGGGCAGCTGGTCAGCTCGCCTGACCCATTTCTTATTGCTCACAGGCCCTGTTCCCGCTTGTCCTCCCGCCCAGGGGGAGACACTGTGCCAGTGTGCATTTCCTATTTACGAATTGCTTTGATTTTAAGAGTCTTTTTCAACCTAGATGTTCTGTGTATGATTTGGTTTGATCTGTTTGAGGTTTTTAGCAGGTATTAGGAACCCCAAAAGACCAGAGCTAGGAGCAAACTATTACATTAACCCTAGTAGGGATTAGTGATGTCATGATACCAACATTTTTTCTGAATAGGGGAAACACTCTCAAATCTCATTTTATTGTGCTTTATTTCGCACAAAAATGTTTGAATGCTATTCGGTCAGTTAAATTTAATAAAGTTAAACAAAAAAAAAGCAGGTGGAGCATCATTTTTTATTTTTAATATTAGATTCCAGTCACAGTGGGGTTGAATTAATCAGCGAGTTTGGGTCACTCGTGAAAAGGTTCGCACACAAGTCCCTTTAACCAAATCAAATAGCTATTCGCATAGTAAAAGTATTGTTCAATTTTCAAAACTCTAGTACCGCGTTTTTTTTTGAGTACCGGTTTACTGTGCAACCCTAGTAGGGATGCAGTGATAGAATTATTTTAAGACTGAGTACGAGTTCCTAAACATGCTTTCAGGTACTTCCCGACAGCGATACCAATTAGGGCTAGGCGATGTCTAAAACATTGTGTGATATTTTAGTTTAAAATACCTGGATAAACAATATCAAAATCAACCGCAAAGACATGCAAACATACCCTACACCAGGCAGGGTTGATTGTAGAGATGAAACGGTATGAAAATTCAATATTGCGATTATCGTGTCCAAAATTATCACAGTTATCAGTATTATCGCGGAGCTGTGAAATGGGCTGAAGTTCATAAAGTACTGATACACAAACTGAAATCATTTTAGCCAGTTTTATATTGAAATCCAGAAATAAAATTAGCGACACTATACACGTTTAATATCAAAATAATAATGTAGCAGATAAAAAAAAAACAATAACCAAAGGTTTTTATAATAAAAAAACAAACACCGTGCATTCCGCTATCATTAACTCTGGTTTGTTCCGGCCTCCATACTTCCATCCTGAAACTGACTATTCTAATATTTCCCCTAAAATAATACGTAGCCCAAAATTTTTTATTCTCAAAATGTTTTTTGTGGCCCTGATACCCCGTAATTGGAAAATCCGTACAGATAAAGAAAATAAACTGGTTTAAACAGTGTTCTGTTTAAGAATATGCAAATACAAACGTACACAGAATTCATTATTAATAGCACATAGGCAAAAACTGCCAGCTCCATTACACCACTAACATCATGCAATGTTTTTACAAGAGTAGATAACACTGAAAGACTTAGTTTTCATTATTGACAAGCTATTGTAAGCCAAAACAGGACTACACGTCTGACTTAGTCCTCCAGATGGCTGAAAATTTTCTCCAGCGAGGTCACCGCCTTCTACCATGTTTTAAACACAGAACAAACCCAGGTTGCCTGCGCACCTGCGTCTGGGATACTGCCGCTAACTTTGGTTAATGCCGCACAGTATTAAATGTAACGCAGTGCTGGTGAGATGGTTCCGCACATGAGAGATCCCAATAACAGCTCACGAGCATGCTGGGAAAATTGTAAATGGCCCCTGTTTGTGTCATTGTTAATACTTGTTACGTTCCCGATTGTCGTGAGTGCCCTTGCCTGTGTCTTGCGTAAACCCTTTCCGGTCTGCACGTGTGCCTAGTTATTGTGTTAACTACCGACCGCGTGTGTGCCTTACTTCGTGGTGTCAGACCTCCCTGTAGTTCGGTGTTATGCGTGTGTGCCGGTTATTTCATACGCTGTTAGTCTTATGGAGAAAATGACTCGTTTCTCTTTTATGGCAAAAGTCCTGTCTCACTGTTGCTAGGGCGTCTCGATTTGGTGCGTATCACAGTAAGTTATTAAAAGCCCGTTATTCAACCGCAGTGTTGAAATTTAAAACGGTAACCATCGGAAAATTAACTACAGTTTACCGTGGAACTCGTAACTGTTTCACCCCTAGTTGATTAGCAGGACAGATTCTCATTTTTTGGTATCTGTGCCAAACGACGGCGGTTCGGATTTAATTATGATTTTACACTCTTTACACCATGTACCGCTCACCAGGTTACGATATTTCCATTTTGCCATGGGTAAATGTTTTTCACTTTTCAATTACATGATATTCAACACTTTATTATAAAATAGGCTTTGCATTAATGATTTTGCCCAACTGTAGGCTAATGTTAGTGTTCTAGGCATGTCTAAGGTAGGCTTGGATATGATGTTTGTTAGGTTAGGTGCACTGTATTAAAACGCATTTTTAACCGTACGATATTTTCACCTTATGGTAAATTTATCGGAACGTAACCCCATCGTAACTTGGGGACAGGCTCTACTGGGTAAGAGCTTCAGTTATTTTTACCGCATGAGGTTTATCATTTGACGTTTTCTCTCCTTCCTAGTATTTGCAGCACCTACTCTTTGTTTAGTTTTTAAGTTTTTAATCAGATCGCTAGTGTTCTCTGAGCCTGTTTCCGTACCTCCCCTTGGCAGTTTAGTAGAGCACAGTTTGCAGTCGCGATGCTCTGCTTTTCGTTAATTTTGAAGTACTTCCACGCAGCAGACATTCTGTCTATTTGGCTCGATAATGATGTCGCTGCTTTGTCATAATGTGTTATATGGTTATAAGCATTGGTGCATTGTCATGAGAACAAGCAGGAGTACACGAGTATGACACATCCCTAGCTTGTCAATACCAGCTAAGTGGAGTGTTTTGAGCTCCCCTCTCTCTCTCTCTCTCTCTCTCTCACAATTGACCGCCTCTTGGCCATTTTCTGCCATGAAAAGTTAGGCCTATACCACTACTTGCCATATTTTTCCAAAAAATGCTCAGCCAGCATAGACTGAGCATTCTAAACCCCTTCGGCAGGCTGTGCTGTTCATTTGGAAAGAATATAAGGAGGCAGAGGGAATACATGCCATAATAATAAATGTACCTTGTAATGGGGACGGAAGTCCGCTTTGGAGGATATGAGGAGCAATTTCGCCCTCTCCCCGGAGTATGGATGAGATGGATGGTGGCCTGTAATGGCGGGGCAGTGATGGAGGGCTCCCCTACGCCCTCGGCTGACTTCCTGCCGCTATGTGCCCCCCCCCCATCGTCTGGCAGAAGCGTCACACTCACCCCCATTTCATTCCCGTTTCCCACCCAAAAAAACACAATGATATCTGTTTCATCTGTGGGACTTGAAACATAGCAGAATTTGTCTCTGATCTTTTTTTTTTACCTCAATATGGCAGAACATAATGATTTTACACTGAAAGTTTGATGACAGATGGTAGTAAGAATGGTTCTAATTTCCCGATAACCTACTCATTGTCAGAAGTAATGAATGCCTCTGTATGAGAGGTTGTGGGATGGGGATTAAAGGTGTTTTTCACACCTTCTAACCGCATTTTCCTCTATTAGCCCCCGGGTGTTTATATGTGTAACCTGTGGATCGATTGCAGAGTTCTGGAAGGGGAGGGGTGAGACGGCTGTTGCTGTGGAAATGGAGCTGACACATCTGTCCCCAAACCTAATTACACGCTATTCAGGAACACGTAATGGCCTGTGATGTTGCAGAAATATTCCATATACTTCATAATTTGCTGTTTAACATGACAAGGCCGGTTCTTTCGAGAAAGCTCCAGCTTGCGATGAGAGGTAATTTCACCCCCTTCAAATTCACTTTTGCAAGCCTGCAGGATCTAGGTTGTGAATTCTAATCGTACTGTTGTATAAATGTAAATGATAGTACGACTGAAACAAGTCAGGAGGCGTGGCCGGACGCTGCGCTGTTTCCAATGGTTCTCACACCTCAGCCCCTTCTGCTATTTGCCGTTTTACCGGAAGGTGTTTCTGTTTCTATGTATTTACAAACAAGAGGCAGCAGGTGGCTGGCTGGTCGGTGAACTGGATCTCTGGCCTTGGCTACCTGCTTTGGTGCTGATGGGTACTTAAGGCTGGAATCAGTTTAGTTTGCTGAAAATACCCGTAACATGAGGGTCATCTGGCTGTTGTTTGGTGTTCATAACTTTTTTAGCCTACGTCGATTAGATAAAGCTTTTATTATTCCGTTGGGGATTTGGAGTAATGGTTAAGGTGCATTGTACTGTAAGTCAGTTGAAAAATGGTTCTGTAACCTGTGGAGGTAATTCTGAAGGTTGATGGACAGAGATGAGCTACAGCTTTTCTGAATTTTTTTAATTTTTATTTTTGAAGGCTTGGCTCAGTGCTGGGGGTCAGATGTCCTCTTGGTAATTTGGAATAAGCTCATGGATTGCCTGCAAGCGCTTGACACTGATAGGCTTAGTATAGTATTAAACAAAATGTAAGTTTATCTGGCGGCGAGTGTCTGACATGCAGGCAGGTGACCTCCCATCTGTCTCGTAGACATAACATAAGCGGTTTCAGGTTTTTCTGGCCAATTGTCTCTTCAGATCACATTGTACTCCTGCATGTCTCTCTCTACAGCCCCACTGGCACATGGAAACTGGAACACAGACTTCCCACTCTGGGTTCCAAATCATATGGCATTGACGCATTGTGATGGGAACAGCCTGCAGACGAGCCTTCATATCCAATGGGCATCTGCATCCTCCATGTGCCAGAGATCCTCAGTTATAGACGTAAATAGGGGTTACTTAATATGCTACCATAACATCACCTGATTATACGAGCAGATTAGCGGCAGTGAGTAAATGCAGACATGGGGAGCTCTCTTACTTGGGTGGTGAGTCTGGGTACAACACGTTGACCTGTGAGAGGGATTCCATGTAGGAGTCGAAGTCGAACACCGGGGGGAGCTCCTCGATGCACGTGGCCCTCAGCTCCCCGATGGACCCACCATAGGAGTATCCATCTGGAGCTGGGCACACAAGAGGCTGATTATCCTGTGGTTCCACACCCTCTCTTCGTATGCCTGACACTAGGGCCTTTGAGCCTATTTACTCAGTGTAGATTATCGTGTGAAACGTTGGGAGGAAGAAGTGAGTGACAGCCAAGGCGCATTGGGCCTTCTGCTGATCTTTGAAACTGTTCTACAAAGTCTTCCCTGTGGTGGAGAAAGCTTGGGCTTCCACAGAAAGCATACAGGAGGCCTTGATACAATTTTCATACAGTGTCATTCAGCAGTCTAAGCCTCAGTTGGTGTAAAGTTCAGGCTATTGTGGAGAGTATCTTTTATTCCCTTTCTGTGAGGATTGGGGCCGCGGTTTAAGGAAGATTGCCTGTCTGAGCAAAAAGGTCTCGGGGAAATTCTATCCCACTTACGATGCCCTTGCTATCCTTGGAGTTCTCAGGGCACAAACCTCCTGTCTGATTCCATGCTGGGGAGTCTAGAAGGTGGATTGTGGCTCAGCAGATTAGGATGCTGTGCCTGTGGTTAGAAAGTTGCAAGTTGGCATCCCAGGGTCGGCAGATTTTTCACTTTTGGGCCCTGGAGCAGGACCCTGAACTCCCAATTGCTCCAGGGACTGAGCTTTCTCAAAATGTATGTTGCTTTGGATAAAAGCATTTACTAAATGAATTTTGTGTAATACTGGGTATTTAAGAGAAATACCTAGTTGATATATTCACTAAAGTTATACACAATATTATAAAGATAATATCTAAAAGTAATTTTTAAATGTGAATAAAATGATTGAATCTGAAATATTTACAAAAAGGTGAAAAAAATTCTAAAAGCAAAGGCTTCTGGGTAGAACCAGCATGCTAAATGAACAGGGTTGGCTGTATAAGAGACAGAGAGGCAGGGGTTTCTAACGTCAGCTTAGATCACACATCTGAGGTAGGAAATGTGGCGTGACAAATGATAGGTTTCATTACTGTCACCTTCCAGAGGGGCGAAACTGTACCACATTACGAAAGGGAAAAGGTAGCGAGTTTTTTTCGGCCTGTTAGCCATGTCATGCTGTGCTGCATGGGGCTCACCGTAACTGGTGCGCAGGTGGGGGTTGCGCAGCCGGCCGTCCTTCCTCAGGCTGCCCACGATGATGGTGACGCAGGACAGGAAGAGCACCAGGCCGATGACGATGCCCGCCACCACCAGCGGGGACACCAGCAGGCTGGCCTCACTGCTGCCCTCCCAGCAGTCGGAGTACTCATGGGCTGGGCCGCTCTGGTTTGAGCTCACTTCTTACCCGTGTGGGGGCAGTGCAGGGGTGTAGCAGTTCAGAGAGACAGGGAGAGAGCGAGAATAAACTATTATACCATCTACGCATCTTCATACACGACATAGAAATGAAATCACCAGGCATGTTGATATCGAACACTGTCATATTAAATAAAGACAGCCAGACTCTTGAAAATGACTGCTGTGTGATATATTATACCCATCCCTATCTGAGGCTCAGGCTGGACTCCCTTCATCTGCCTCTCAGAGGGACTCCCATTTCTCACGATGGACAAGATTCCCCTTCTCTGTTTCTCAGGTGGATGTCTGTCTCTCCTGGTGGACTGGACTCCCCTTCTTTGCTTCTCAGAGGGACATCCATCTGTCCTGGTGTACTGGACTCCCCTCCTTTGCTTCTCAGAGGGACATCCATCTGTCCTGGTGTACTGGACTCTCCTCCTTTGCTTCTGAGAAAGATATCAGTCTCTCCTGGTGGACTGGACTCCTCTGCTTCTCAGTGGGACATCCATCTCTCCTGGTGGACTGGACTCCCCTTCTCTGCTTCTCAGTGGGACATCCATCTCTCCTGGTGGATTGGAATCCCCTCCTCTGCTTTTCTGAGGGACGTCCATCTCTCCTGGTGGACTGGACTCCCCTTCTCTGCTTCTCAGTGGGACATCCATCTCTCCTGGTGGACTGGAATCCCCTCCTCTGCTTTTCTGAGGGATGTCCATCTCTGCTGGTGGACTGGACTCCCCTTCTCTGCTTTTCTGAGGGATGTCCATCTCTCCTGGTGGACTGGACTCCCCTTCTCTGCTTCTCAGTGGGACATCCATCTCTCCTGGTGGACTGGAATCCCCTCCTCTGCTTTTCTGAGGGATGTCCATCTCTGCTGGTGGACTGGACTCCCCTTCTCTGCTTCTCAGTGGGACATCCATCTCTCCTGGTGGACTGGACTCCCCTCCTCTGCTTCTCAGAGGGACTTCCATTTCTCCTTGTGAACTGAATTCTCCAGCACAGAGCTATCTTTGAATATCTATGGTATTTAATATTTAATTTTGCCCAATTTCAATTTTAATGAACCGTGGGGTGCATTTTTCATAATGTTAGCCTTGAAAGCTGAAATGAAACTTCAGTTAACGCCAAACTAGACCATTTTGCCCTAAGATGACATTGAGAGTAATTCTGTAAATACTATATATGCTAGAAAACATAGCAAATCATTTTTTTCCACTTACAGGATTTCTGTAATGAGAGGTTTATTACAGAAGCAGCTTGGTTGTAATACTAAGCATTTAATAGTAGATTTACATGATTTTAAGTAATGTTAGGTAACCACATTGCTTTAAAATTGTCTATAATGGTCTTGTCATGTACAGCACTGCAAAATGCATGTACTTAAAGGTATAACTGGAAATTGCCATTTCTCCCCTGTCTAATTAAATCAAACTCTTCCATTATTGTTTGGATGGATAAGTTGAGTACATTGCCCTCTAGAGGCCGTTTTGGACAATGACTCTGTGCGGCGTCTGTACAGTAGCGTCTTGTTGGAGACTAAAGCGGTTTAGCAGAGAAACAGACTGCTGTGACGGACGGCCGTTCAAAGTCACGCGTGCCAAGAAATAAAGCTCCATGACGAGGATGAGTCACACCTTTCTGCTCAGTGCCGCAAGCCAGTGACCCCAGAAACATTTCCCTTGGGGGAAATTATGCTATTTTATAATTAGCTGTTATGAGTAATTTAAAGGTATGACTAAAACAGCATATGGGATACAAGGTGTCAGTAGATTAAAGGTCAACATTGTCAGTGTTTACTAAGGGTACAGAGTTGGCATGCAAAGTTATTAGTTATGGGCAATTAAATATGAAGTAGAGTCACATAATAAGGACGATCAGACAGTGCAGCTGCTTTGTGGTCTATCTCAGTGTCACTATAAATGCTATTTATGGGTCGTTTTTCCATGAGGAGTATGGAACAGCCAAACTACTGAAACAAGCTGGTAGTCAGTGAAACAGCTTGATAAATTTAAAGTATTTCAAATGTAAAGGAAGGAAAATTATATGCGAAAACTTTGCAATCATTCCTTAACCATGTCCCCCCTAAATTATGATTAATGTCTCTAGTTAGTAATGGATTCGGTAAGGAGACTAATTAATGTGTGCGCGGTTAATAAATGACTTTATACGGTGCCTGACTGTCAAGCAATGCAAGTGTTATCGCAAAGTACCAGCATTGCTCTTGTGTTAAAAAGCAGATTAAGATAGGGCATGCAAAAACTGAGGAACTGTACTTGGCAAATGAAGCATTGTTTCATTTTGGGGTGGTCTGTGGTTCTGCAGGTTAGGACTCAGTGCCTGTCATCTGAACATGGCTAGTTCAAATCCCAGGGTCAACAGGACTAAGCCCCTGTGTGGTACGTGAGAAGCCTTGGGATGTATGTTAAGAGGGGCTGATCCAGCTAGGTGCCTGGACAGGGTGAGCTGTAGGTGTCCCTTGTGCGTTCCTGAAGGAGACCCCTCATGGGACACCTCATTTCACTTACTTTTTCTCACTTATTTTGCTTTTTATTCCTGCTGGGTCCACACCGGTGCCTGCAGTAAGGCAGCAATGTTGCAATTTAATTGATCGCAGCCGTGGAGTGAGGGCCAGTTTTGTTTCGGTTTCTTATTCACAAAGGTGGGACGTGATTAACTGTGCGTCGAATATATCCGTTATATTTTCCAGCTAGCAGTGGGTGTGAGCAGTGTCTGGTGACGTGCCG
Source organism: Mormyrus iriodes (assembly GCA_011763525.2). NCBI lineage: Eukaryota > Metazoa > Chordata > Actinopteri > Osteoglossiformes > Mormyridae > Mormyrus > Mormyrus iriodes. Next base: position 17,402,262 of record JAAGVU020000008.1, read on the forward strand.
GCTTCATAATAGCATAAAAATTCTATTTGTCATGTGTGCCAAGGCTCCTGTGCGGTGCCGTGATTCACGTACCGGCTCGTGTCAGGCGCTGTACGGTTTAATTTACACCAGTCCTGCGGGGAATGAGTCTGGGCGAGCAAGCTGATTATGATCTAGTGCTTGGTAATAAACGGGCTCTTTTAGAGAAGCTCCGACCGGCACCCATCACCGCAGTGATCCGTTATCGCCCCACGCGTGTGCTAGGAACCCTGAAAAGGCCTAGCGGCTAGCGGACGCATTGCTTGTTTCAATTACACCGATTTCAGGGCTTTCTCTCTAATTTCCTCACTGCTGCGCAGCAGTGTGCCATCTTGTTCGGGACACGTCTTAATAATCAGTTATACCAGATGTGAGAGGGGTGACAACGGCCATTTTCGCTTTTGTCGAGAAGCCTAAAGTTGGATCGGGTTGTGAAGTTGGCTATAATTGTGATTCAGGCCTGGCAATTTGCTAACCGGCATGCTGGCCCCTTTGCTATAGGGGAGAATTCAGATCTGTGCCTTTCCATATATGGGCCATGAGAGACTCCCTTACTCCATGCTTAGCCTGTGTGTACAGCCCTGGTGTACTGACTAGCTGTGACCTGATGGAGAGCCATGGGGACCTCTACACACAGAGAACATTCTGGAAGTCAGCAGTGACAGGTGGCTTCAGTCTCACCGAACCCTGTTTGTTTGCACAAATGTTGCCCCCTGCAGACACGGCACCCTGAGACCCACTGCAGCCAGCAGAGTGGACTGTCTGGCGTGTTCGTTGCTGTCCGACACGGACTCGCCGTTACCCTGGAACAGCAGCATGTTGTGGTCCCCCATCATCCATCCTCGTCTGGACTGCGGCGTCACCGTCCCTTTACGGTGCCTGTCCCGCTTTCTGTCCTCCCGCTACCCACGTTTTGGCGGCTGTTTTCTAAACAAGGCATCCCGGATTTCTGGCTTCCGAAGACAACCAGCTGTGTGGATGCAGTCTCCCCTCTTCCGAGTGTAAAGAGCGAGAGAGGGAGAGCGATGAATAGCTTTCTGCCTTTTTTCCCCCTCTCCCACTGGATACATTCCATTTCCATGCCACAGATTTGATAATTATAACCCATATTTAGTATTCCCACTGTACGACCATTTTTTCATTTATTTTCTAGTCCTGTGCATCTGCCTGCTTCTGCCTCTTGTGCGGGTCACCCACCCCTCTCGTGCTGTGTGTGCATGTCACGCATTCTGCCCTCTCTCGGACGTTTTTGTCTGATGCCACATATGAGTGGGGAGTTTGGGGTCAGAGAGCCTTCCTGGAGTGGTTGGGATTAAGGCCCTTGCTTAGGGGTGTAATGGTTAAATGATTTACTCTGCTGGCCCTGGGATTTGAACCCATGACTTTCTGGATACTGACACAGGTGCCTACCCTGAGCTCTTCACTGCCCAATAAGAATAGGGCAGGAATCATTTCCTGCTCATAAAGGAAATATCTTTTTACGCCTAGCGTACCTCCACATCCAGTACTAACCAAAGCCCATGTAGTGTCCTATGTAAGCTTCACCACCACCGCCCCCTGTCTGAGACAAGGTGAAATTGGCTGGCTAAGATAGCGCCCCCTCAGAAGATGGAGCTCTGTCGCCTAATGGGTTGACCTTAACTTTCCACTGTACTCTCCTTAGTGTAGCGTTACGCAGGACAGAAGTAGCCGGAAACCTGTTCTAATAAACTATCAATATGATCTCAGTCTGTAGCTGCCAACGGGTACAATTACAATGACCCCTCCCCTAGTCCAGCCACGTGGAATAGTACAGAATTAAATAATCCAGCAACAAAGGCCTTATAACATCGAGGACAAGTGGTCTGTGAAGTGAAGACTGCTCACTGCTAAGATGTAACCATGGAGAAGGTGACATGACTGTTTTCACGGGTCAGTGTGTGTGCATGTTGGCTTAACAGCAAGGCCTAAGGGACAGAGATCACCTCCGCTGCAGTTGAGCTGTTTTCCTTGTCATAGCAGAATAGGCGCATCGGGAGACTCCTGATACCTTCTGTCTCCTGTACTATCACACTGACTTGATTTATTTTGGACAGCTTTCCCACACGCAGAGCGGGAAAACCCTCTCCATCGGAAAAGGCGCTTCCTTTTAAGGTAACCTTGGACAGGATTGGGAGGAGACCCTGAGCCTCTCACTATCCACATTGCATTCCCATTTCCACAAAGTGAGAACAGCATCTGCTACATGCAGTTTAGCACTTGAGACAGTTGTTATCTTGTCAGCGGCACTTGAGGAGAAGTTAAATGAAGTGATAGATTTGTGCAGCTGATCCTCTGCTGCAGTTTTCCAACAAAAAAGCAATTAGCTTGTTGGAGTGTGTGCCCCATAACCACAGCATCTGGCTGTGGAATCCATGGTTATGCCTGACTATAGAATCTGACTTCATCTCTCTTTGTTTTAAGAGACATTTTCAAATCTGTAGTAACTTAGAACTCCCAATTAGTCATTTACATTGTATCTTTATAGTACAGGTCATCTTTCTGAAGCACCAATGAAAATTCACTTAACAGAGAACAGCATCTGATGGATTTTGAATGGGAACGCAACAAAAATGAGAGGCAGCCCCCAAATGCACACCCAATGAACATGAACATTTCTGGAAGTATTTTGTGTTGGAAGTGGTGTTGGTTTGGCAGCAGGGGAGTCCATCCTGTGGCCCGAGTGGATCTCAAAAATGGCGGCATCCTTTGGATGAGATGTAAAACCGAGATCCTGACTCTCTCAGGTCATAAAAGATCCCTGGGCTTCTTTTGAACGAGTAGGGGTGGTACCCCGATGTCCTGGCTAAAACTGCCCATTGTGGCCGTATCAGAACTGGCCTCGTAATCATCCCCTATATCTACCTGGTGAATTCTCTCCTGCCCCTTTCACCACCTTAGCTACTGTGTGGTGAGCGTACTGGTGCAGAATGGCTGATGTCGCATCATCCAGGTGGGTGCTGCACAGTGGTGATGGTTGAAGTGTCTCCCCATTGGTTCTGTAAACTGTTTTGGGTGTCTTGAAAAGTGCTACATACGTGTAATGTACATTCATTCATTCATTCATTCATTCATTCATTCATGGAGTGAGGAGTAATTAAAAAAAACCCTGCTGCCTGCAATTCCTGAATTTCCCTGAGGGGATGAATAAAATACATATCAGTCTGATCTAATCTAACGTAATCTATCGATAGCCACCAAGACGACCCTTAGCAGTGTTTTTATATCGTTACGGTAACCTCACAATCTCACATAAGTGATGAGGTGTATGCCTCCCCTCATGCTTGGACCCCAGCTGTAACCTTAGCTGGCATGTTAAAAGAAGTCATAATGGTCACAGCATGCAGAAATATGAGGCAGGTTACCGTGGAGTACAGCGATTCGAGGGGAAATCTGCAACTTTGCATAGTCTTTCTCCTGCTTACTGTCCTGGGAATCTGAACCAAATTAGCCTTTATTTAATCTGTATAATCAAAGAAATGATCAGTGCCATGCTTATGGTACAGATTATCGCTGCTGTTAGCGTTTATATGGAGGTGTCCCAATGACCATTTTGTATTAGTTTAAAATGTACAGCAAGGATTTATGGGAAATGGAGGATTTAAAAGCTGAAAATGGCCTTTTAAATCATCATACAGTAATGCTGGTTTACAAATCAACCAGAAATCCATTGACAGTGAAACTGAAGGAAACTAGCACTATTTGTCTGCAGAAAGCACAAGTGCCCCTCTCTACGGACTTTCAGAGGAAACTGAACAAAACTGTGATGACACAACCAATTGCCATTTTTGTTTTTTGGAAAAGAAGGGACTATATAAAGTTTGCTGTAAAGGACAAGGGTAATACAATTTCCTACTATCTACCAAATGCTTTTTCTTGCAGTGTTGTGGGAGGACCTGAAACTTATCCCAAGCAACACAGGGCACAAGGCTGGGCTCCACCCAGGACAGGATGCCAGTATGCCTTAGTAATACACTACGGACATTTTAGAGTTGCCTGTTTTTGATGGGATAGTATGAGGAAACCCATACAACACGCAGGGAACATGCAGGTTCCACACAGGGATGGGGTGAGATTCATACCACTGGCCCTGGAGGCATGAGGTAACCCACCATATTCCTTTTGGGATTTTTTTTTTGTAGAATATCTGGCAATAATTTGATTTTTAAGATACTTTGAGCATGAGCATCAAGATAAGAGTTTGAGTGCTGTAGACTGGTCTGGAGAGGATGGCAAAGTGGGTCAGCTCCCTGAGGTAGTGCATGGGTGTCCGGACTCATTGAACCTTCTCAGTAGGAGGCAGTAGGTGATCACGGCAAATTATTACAGGGGAGGGAACTTGTCAGTCCCGATTCTCATTTAAGGGAACGTGAGTCTGTGGAATGGTTCTTGGCGCTATGAGTAAAAACAAAACCATGTCATGGCAAATGAATAAATGACTGTCTCACAGTGTTCATTGGGTGCTGACACTTAATTGACGAGTGGAAGGGCAAATAGTAGTCACTGATGTACAGCCCCGATTGGTGGATTCATGGTGAAGGGAGGCACATTGGAAGATCATCAGCGTGCAGAAAAACATACACGCTTCAGCACGGACGAAAGCGCGGGCACGCGCACACTCCCCGTAGGACAGCCTGTCCCTGAATGCTCCACGAAGCAGGACCTGAGTCACGTCATTCTGTGCCTCACCTGCAGGGGTCTAATGCGGCCTTCATACCCTATCACCAAACTTGGGGTTTCCGGGTAGGCCCTAGTGGTTAAGAAATCCGGCATGTGATTTGAATCTTAAGTACGAAATGAAATAAAGCTTTATTTGCCATTTGTATGAGAAAAGATTCTTTGGAATGTGTGTTTTTTCCCCACATATCCCATCTTGCTCTCCTTTTTTAAGACAGAGTAGAGAGTGAAGCTTGCTGTCTGAGTGTAGGGTTAGCGCTCCACCCAGCTTTTATTCAGGGGGTTAAAGACCTTGCTCAAGGGCCAAACGCAGCTGTGTCTATTCTGTTGAGCACAGGCCAGTGGCCTAACCTGCTGAGCCACACACTGCCCAAATGTATAAATATTTAAATCCTCATAGGATGAAGGCTGGCTACTTAAATAGAACAGTAAATATCCAGTTGTAACAGGATAAAATTATAAGCCACATAGTTTTCTTTATGCAAGCTAAGAAAAATGAACATGTTGTTCAACATATACCCATCCATCTAACTGTCCATCTTCCATACTGCCTGTCCAGTTCAGGGTCGTGGAGCTCTTGATAACATTATCTGCTTATTGTGCGAATGTAAGGTCTAAGGACTGTTTGCTGGAGTGCCCTTGGGGTGCCTGTTGTGTCGTTCTTTGTCAGAGGGGTTGAAATGTCGATTGACATTCCCTCCTCCCTCCTCGTACTGTAAAAAGTCCTCCTCCCCCCGGTGGCTGGCTGTCCCTCTGCAGCTGGCCTGCCTCGTGCAATGCAACCATATCCCTCCTGATATACTTGGCAGGGAGGCTGCAGCAGCGGCTCAAGGTCAGACCGGGTCTGTCCGAGTCGGCAGATGGTAGGGTGCTGGACAGACACCATTGCCCAGAGCAGGGTCCCCAGACACGACACACGTTGACTGACACAGTACCTCCTCCTGCTGGCTGGACCTTAACACTGAACACAGGAAGGTCTTAGATGCTGACTGAAGATGGCGGTCAACAGCTGATATCCCTTCCTTTTGAGTATGGCCAGTTACAGGCAGTTAGATTATTTTCTGAAAGGTTCCCAAAGCCTTCAAGATTGAGGAGTTCATTTAGTTTTTTAATGAGGTTACAAATAGTGCTTGATCAATTTACCGAATAGGATCTTATTTTGTCGCATTTGTTGGCAAGAGACACAGAAAATCAGAGATTCTCTTTGGTTTTGCTATTATACTAAAGCATTGGGAACCAATTAGTATGTTTGTATGAAGAAAGTATAACTAAAAAAGAACCTCAATAACTGACACAACTCACCCCACTAGAGGGGACCGCAAATCCCTTTCATCATGCAGAATTTATGGCGAGTGGCTCCTTTATATAGAGCAGTGCAGAAAGGAGCCGGGGAGATTAGGGGATCTCTAGTCCATCTGACGACTTGTCTCCCAGAACGCCGAGAGGGCAGAGCGGGGAAGCCGGGGCAGCTGCAAGCGATTAATTTTGCTCCGTGGGGCGTGACAGTCCACTGGGATCCACACGTTGGGGAATGGTGTAGCCTATCTCTGCGTTAAGTCACAAATTGGAGTTAATGTCCTTCAGGGCACTGCCTCACAGCTCCAACGCTCCTGGACTCAGAGGTTAAGGAGCTCGTATAGTTACCGGACTATGAGGTGGAAGAGCCAAATCCCAATGGGGGGACATTTGCTCAATCCTAAACCTTGGTTTTTGGCCTGAGTGGTTTCAAAGCATATCCGGCTGTATACCCAAACATGGATGTCTCTGTAGAGGTTGTACTTTTTATTTATTTGTCTAGCAGATGCTTTTACCCAAAGCAATATGCACATTTTTGAGAGACCAGGGTCAACTAGTGCCTGAAGCAGGGGTTAAGGGCTTTGCTCAAGAACCCAATGGTAGAATCAATAGGCTGCCCCTGGGTTTTAATCACAAGCACAGTGTCCTGACCCGCTGAGCCACACACTGCCCCCCAATGCCATGTAGGTCCGATATGGTGCTGAGGCTGGCTCCCCAAAATCCCCAACCCTCCCACAGAGAAACACCCATGGTTGTCAAAAGTATGGAAATGAAATGCACGCCTGTTTGATCATGCACATTCTGCCTGGATCGGTGTTGACGTTCACCAGGCTGAGGGTGCCGATCTTGTGCTCATTCTGGCTTCTCCAGGGTCAACTGTGAGGGAAAACTGCTTAAGGAACTTCCATTTAGAGCAGTGTTTCCCAATCCATTCCTCTGAGACCTCCAGACAGTCCACGTTTTTGCACCCTCACAGCTTCCTGCCAGACAGTCCATGTACCGGGGAGCTGGGAGGGAGCAAAAACGTGGACTGCTGGGGGTCCCCAAGGACCGGGTTGGCAAATACTGATTTAGAGGGTCCACTGGTGCCCCTAGCCCCCTGCTGCCACCCAACCATGAATTAGCGACTCGTAGCTGATCAGGCCAGTTAAAATCAGTGTGTCTCACACCTTGTTAGAAGCACAGTGTGCAGGAGCAGAGAGGAGCCGTTTGTCAGTGCCAGTGTTTCAGCAAGTGCTTTGATGATGTTTGTGGTGGTTCTGTGGAGCAGTAGCTGCTCGGAAATGTGCAGAATCAGAGCCTGAAACCTGGAGTGATCCCTCCCCCATGAGGACAAATGCAGTGAGCAATTGTCACGAGTCAGTGACCTTCGTCGTCAGTCCAAGGATGGTGATTAAGCCTTGGAAATCAGCACTGCTTCCTACCTCTTCCCTTTTTGCCTGTTTCGACCTCTTAGGTGACTTTCTCCCGCTATAAAGCTCCAGATGAGTGCTATATATATTCTCAGTGTTAAGAAGGACATTTAAAAAAAGAGAAGTTTGTTAGAGTTTATCCATTTCATTCTTGCGAAGTCTTAGCCTGGATAGGGTCATGGGTGGGCCTGAATACTCTCTCTCGCACTATATGGCACAAGTCAGGGGTTCCCCCCAGACAGGATGCCGGTCGGTTATAGTGTACACACATGCAATCAAATACTGTCAGCAATCCAGAGATATCAATGCATGCCTTTGTACGGTAGAAGGAAGCCCAAACTGCACAGAGACAACATGAAAACTTACACAATCAAGGCACGTTTTGGAGACTTTTCAACACTGATTTGGATTCAGTTTCTAACATCTTTAACCCCTGAGAAACCAGTTACCAGAATAATTTATAGCTCTTACAGCAACCATCGTATGATGTCATTTAATGTAGTTATACCAAAGTTATTGTCTGCACCAGTACTGCACACTTCACAGAACACTAGTCTGGCTAAGGATAATGCTTGAAATAACCCAGCCTGCTCCCCCGTGATCTGGATCTGCTTGTCAGGTCTGTTCTGGCAGCGACAAACGAGGCTGGGAGAGGGGAGGGGAGTGTTCATGGGACTCACACAGAGGGGTCAGTCAGATCTACGCAGGAAACCACTGAGATGTGAGCTGGAGACCAGTTGGGGCATCATTGGGGTGAGAGAGAAGATGCCTGACCTTTGCATACTGCAACAGCAGCTGTGAAAGACAAATTCACTGTGCTGCCTGTCTGATGTCTTGATCCAAAGAGACCTACAGTGTTTACCACTTCATTATAAATGTATAGCAGAGTACTCCTTCTCAAGGACCTTAAGTACGATGTGCAGGATAGAGCTCTCCTGGGGTTCTGTGACCAGGAGTCCAGTTCTTGATACATTAGACTGTCCTCTGCCCATGATGTCTGCGGAATTTCCTACATATCTCCTCCTCCCCCTCCCATGTAAGTCATCTAATGCAAGAAAGGCCCTTCTTCACTATTGTTTTTGTTGTCATCTTTTGTGAAATTTTAAATATATCTAATATCCAGCGAGAAATGCATTTGCATATGTCTGCCAGCTGTGTCTAGACTATGACGAATAAAATGTTCTGCAGACTGAAATGGAGTATGTTGATTACAGTCTTGCTATCCTCTTTCTTGATTTCGACAGTTTAAAGGTTGCGCTGTCAGAATGTGATTTTCACCAAGCAAGGGACCCAAAAAAACAATTAAATGCTAAGAAGTAAAGGCATATTGAGGGTTTTCTCTGGCTATGAATCTCTCCTATTAGGACAGAGCAGATCCTAATTGCAAAGAAAATAGCTTGTCTTCCAGAAGCCACATGGAAAATTCACCTGACATCTGCCAGAGGCATCATGCCACCTGCAAGCTCTTAAATTGTTTTTCAGTGTTGAGAGAACTAGAGCTAAGCCCTGAATATAGATATGGCTGCTGTACAGGCAGGTTTAAGTTCCTCACACAAACACTATCTGCTTGTTTTGTATGTTTTTGCATCAATTTTTATTGAGTTTGTTGACATACAACATAGCAGTACGCCAGTATGCTTTCTGGTCACTGCTAAATTGTCAATAAAATTGACTCAATGATCTATTGTTATGGTTGATGGAACCTGCGTTGCTCGGTCAATAGAAATTAGATTCATCAGAGGGTACAGGCTGTATTTCACTCTCATCTTATTCTGAAGACGGCGTGTTATCTCTGAGCTTTGCAGGCTCTTAGGGTTTTGCTGGTTGACTCGGGCTTATGGTTTGAATGTGATGAAAGTTCATGGGGTCTGTTTGCAACCACAACACAGCCCTGGTTGGATGGCACTGTTCCTCAAGACGCAACAAAGCAGCTTTCCAGATACTGAACTGTTCTGATACTTTGCAGAATTTGGCCTTTAATGCTCACACAAGTGTAATTATATTGATAATAGGGTATATAATAAGGCTAACGTGATGATTTTGATATATTTTGTTTCATTAACAATTCATATTAGTTAAAAACATATTAATGGCATTCACTACTTAGGTTCCAAAGGCGTGTTTTTAATAACTGATCTATCGCTCTAAGTAACAAACGCCCTGAGTCAGCTGTGCAGTGCCTCTGCATTTGCTTGTCACCTATTCCTTCCATAAGAATGATCCGCACGACTGGCATGATCCAATTTCAAGAGACTCTGGGCCAAAGATGCTGCCGCATGTGGGAATCTTAATGGGGGACTCCTAAGTAACACACAGGCCAGTCGTCTGACAGATACATGCAGACAGCCAATCCTCAGAGAGATACACGCAGACAGCCAATCCTCTGACAGATACACACAGACATGCTGTCTTTGGACAGATACACGCAGACAGCCAGTTCTCAGATGGATACACGCAGACAGCCAATCCTCGGACGGATACGTGCAGACCGCCAATCCTCAGATAGACAGCCATACGCACATTTGATTTTTTATTCTTATCCAACCTCAGACAGAGGGCACATATACAGTACTGTGAAAAAGTCTTAGGCAGTGAAAAGAAATGTTTAAAGCCATTTATCTGGGTAGTAAATGTATATTTGCTCAGAATTAAAA
>JAAGVU020000008.1:17412694-17466147 GCA_011763525.2 Mormyrus iriodes
GCATAGTTTTACACCAACATAAAGATCATTTAAACATCATCTTCTTTGGCTGCCTAAGACTTTTGCACAGTACTGTAAACACCCAAACAAATATTCATACTCATTTATACGCATGTGATTTTTAATGACTGACCCCAGACAACACTCACAACAGCCCAGCCACAAATACACTGGGATTTCCACACACACACACACACCCCAGCCAGCACCGGAAAGCTGGAGGCTGGATGCTCTCTCTGCTTTTCACTTCAGCTGCATTGCCAGGCCCAGTGTGGCGCGTTGATGATGGATGCAGCTTCGGTGAGCTCTGTGTGCGAGCGTGTAGCGCATCGGCGGGAGCCCTGCATGCTGTCCCGGGGGGGGGCTGTGCCTCCCTGCCACCGCCGCGCCCCGTAGCTAATAGAAAGGTCTCGCCGTGAGGTGTGACGGCAGCTGGGAGAAGGTCACCATCCAGAGCGGGGAGCTGCAGTGGCCAATTAGTCAAGCGGGCGTGCTGCTTTATTAGAACTGCTGCTGGGCGGGGGTGATATGTGTGTGTGTGTGTGTGTGTGTGGGGGGGGCAGCAGAGCACCAGAGAGCCTTATCTGTACCCTGCCAGCTCAGTGACAGGGACCCGCCCCCACAGCTCCTCAGATGGTAAGATGGTAACTCCTGGGTGGGGGGGGGGGTACTGTCAGCAAAGGTGCAGATGAAGAGCTGGAGTTAATGGGGGTCTAAAAAACATGTTGAGATTTGTGGGGGGGGGGCAGACTATGGCTTATTTACAGCTGGCACTGAGGTGTACCCATTCTACCATTAAGGAAATAATGGCATATATACTGTATCTGCGGTATCTGTATACCGCAAAAGGCCTGGGATCAAATATAAAAAGCTCATGTGTAGCCTGACTATACAGAATATTGTCTTTTTTATTAAGGATATGTAAGTCCAGTATGCTGGCACCACCCAACCCCAACCCCAACCCCATTACCCTGACGGGGATATATGGGTGGATAGATGGATGGATGTAACTATTGTGCAAGAATACCACCTGCTTGGATATAAACTGGATTGCAGGAGATGGCTACAGTAGACCAAACTTCCTACATATGTAAATATATAAAAATCAGACCTGCAGTCCAGTTGCCTGCATCGATCCTCTTTTTACTGGCTCACAGTGTGCCAATTACAAGGGCTCCTTCAGAGGGCACTACACTCTCAGACTTCACAACTACAGCCTCCAATGTGTAACATATCCACCTTTTTTAAGATGGTGGGAAAGTGTATACACCGTATCTGTGAATTTCACTTATGGAAAAAAACATGTTTGAAAATACTATTTAATACTATCTAAAGTAGGCACAGTGATAATTGCAGGGCAGTGTTTAAAGCTTTTAATAATTGGAGGCTCTGCACTGTCCATGCTATTGTGTCATGAGGTCATGTGATACATGTTTATTACTCTACAGCAGTGTTTCCCAGTCCGGTCCTTGGGGACCCACAGTCGGCCCATGTTTTTGCTCCCTCCGAGCTCCCTGCCAGACGGTCCACAAAAACGTCTGTGGGTCCCCAAGGACCAGATTTGGAAACACTGCTGTAGAGTAATAAACATGTATCACATGACCTCATGACATCACAATAGCATGGACAATGCAGAACCTCCAATTATTAAAAGGTTTAAGGCACCTGGATTAAGGGGAACAGGGAAAAAAAAAATCAATAAAGACACAGATGAATGCTTCATCTTTTCATATGTATTGTAAACCAATGGGCCCCAGGCTCCATAGGAGAGAATCCTATAAATCATCCTAAATCACCTTAGTGCAGCAAGCTGGAAATGAGTATCTATTACATCGGTCAGTATTTTAAAAACGACTAAGGAGATTAATATGTTACCATACAGTTTGCAGAGTTGAACACAGGTGAAATCATGTAATGGATGATGTATAACTGACCAGTGCTCATGGGAATAGATCTGGATCCTTTGGTGACATATAGTATAGCAGCAGGTGGGGAAAGGATCAGAAAGGATCAGATCTGTTTAAGATGCTGCTTACTTATGCAGCTGTCATTTTATTCAATGCAGCATACAATTAAAAAAGCAGGGTCAGCCAGTCCCTGGAGCAAGTGGGGTTAAGGGCCTTGCTCAAGGACCCAATAGTGACATGACTCTGCTGAACCTTGGATTTGAACCAAAAATTTTCTGATTACAGGCACGGCATTCTAACCTGCTGAGCCACACAATGCCCTCTTGAATTTCTTCTGTAAACAGCTAGAAATGGGTAGGAAAACCTGGCTTGGCTACACAGCTTATGGTAGCTACTAGGCTATTCTCAGCCGTTCTGGGTAAAACTCTATATGGAAGACTTTTGATGAACCCAGACATTGAAACACATCCCACTAGGTCCAGAGAGAGGTGTCAGCTTATAACAGAAGTATTGAAGCCCCATCACTAGGCCTGATGCTCAGTTTCAAACCTATGACTTCATTCTGCCTCTTAGATGAAATGGAACAAAAATGGAGGGTCCGGTCGAGGCTATTGCTTGGGGCGACTGTGATATTTCAGGCATGAGATAGATGACTTATGAATTATATATCACAGCAATGGTGGGAAGTCATATTAACCAGCTAAAATCTCTTTGGCAGATGACATTAGCGGCTGCAAGCCATGCCGCTGTACCAAATCTTGTCCAGATTAGATGTTTCCGAAATGCATTTTTCGTAGCTATTGCGGCTTAACCAAAATCTCACATGAGGGAAATAGGTTTGCAGTTGTGTTTTAGTACATACAGTGTTTCCAGTGAATGTAACTATGTATCCATTTACATTATTCATAAAGACAATGCCGCAGACTATGAATGTTTTTGCAGGTAAACTAAACAAAACATCTTATATGTTGTTAGTGTGCATGTTTTTGTTTTTATTTATTGCACCATAACCATTTATTAGGAAGCACAGGTCTGAAATCTGCAGCCAAATGACTGGGTGGAACCTCTAGTAAGCAGCCCGATCATGAGTGGAGAGGATCTGTCTCCTTCTGCAAACAATTTAGAAAAAGGTCAGGATGCATTAGCGGCCATCACGAATGTGCCATGACTGGGGGATGCGCAGTTACCCGAAAAGAGGTCAGGAAGGTTGTCTACCGATTGGGCTTCAGATGCAGGCAGATCAACGGACAGGGCAGCTGAGCATGATTGACTTCTACGTGCTAATATTACAACATACAACCCCTCTGGTTACTAAGGGCAAACCTTGGAAGAAAACTAAAATTTTAAAACTTGATGAAATCCAGCTCTGATAAGGCTAACCACAAAAAAAGCCCTATGATAATGTATACTATTTTTCTGCTATTTTGTTAGCAACGATCCTTGTCGAAACTGATGTCAGCCACATCGACCAGCTGACTGCTTAATTGGCACAACTAAGTCAACCCAAGACTAAAGACCTTGGCAAAATTACACCAAAGAGACACGTGTCACGTCTCTCGCAGTCTCTAATCAACTACTGACAGTTTGTTTTTCTCGAAGGGGAACACTGACAGGGTTTTCGAATGAATACATGAATGAATACATTTTCTTTTTTTTGGTTTCCCCATATCTGCTGTAATAGAGCTTGTCAAAATCATTTAATTAACATAGCAAGACGAAAATGAGTAACCAGACATCAATAAACGGCCTTGGTTCTGTCTGGAAGGATTAGTCCACAAGGCTGCTGTATTAGGGGTGAAATCCACTGTGTTGAGCACAGATGACAGAGAATGAAGACTGATGACTGTAGCGCACAGGATGACGAACAGGATGCAGCTGAAGCATAGAAGTCTCACTTACTTGAGCAGATCAGTTTCATCAACATGTAATCCCTGCCACACCCCCGCCTGTTATAACATCGCAGCCAGTCGAATAGGCAGTTCCCAACGTTTAGCTCCTCCTTCCTGCACAGAAGGGTGACCTCCTCATCTAAAAGGCAAAAACAATAACAGTAAGGCTCCCACATTTTTGTTTATATATCCATATACTCATTGTTTTTATAACTGATTGGCACCCCACAAGGCTTCCATGTTCCCTGTTCTCTCCAGTCCATGGGCATCCGGTTCGATGACACTCACGTCCTCTTTGCTTATACAGCATAACCAGTTACAGACATCCAGTCAGATTCCAGGACTGACGCATATCACCTGTAGACTCCCAAGATCCCGAATAAGCTGCACTGGGGAATTCTTTTATCTGACATGGAAGTTCTCAAATGGATGCATGCCTGTCATTTATGGCAATCTGTCCATGAGGGCATTGGGCCAGAGTCTGACAGTATTTCCGAGAAAACCAAGAAATGCCTGAGCATACATTGAGTCATCTTTAAGAGTCACTGCATATGTTAACAGTTGTGACTCCTCTGTAAAGCAGTTTCTGCAGTACTGCTCCTAGCTGATGATTTAAAACAATGTAGCACTCTGGCTAATGGAAGCTAATGATTAGTGCCGCTCGTGCATTGCATGCAGCAGACAGTACGTGCGGATGTAACGCTTACTTACAGGCTTCGGAGTAGTTCCTGTCAACTTCGATTGGCGCTGAGGTGCTGGTTACCAGAGGGAGATCGAGAAGGAGAGCTTCAGAGGAGAAGAAGGGAAAACAAGACTAAAACGGGCCACAGTATACGCTCCAGACGGCTTTGTTTTCTGTGAATGGTTGTGCACTTGCCTCTCCCAGCAGCAGAGCAAGCTGATGTGTCATTTCTGCCCCCACCGGGCAAAAGCACTGATTGGACAAACCACCCTTCACCATGGCGATAGCCTCCTGTGCTGTTTTAGTCAATAGGAAAGGGGACTTGCGCTGGATCTGCACCCAATGTGCAGCCAAACTAACAATCAGCTCTTGTAGGGTAGACAAGGCTGTACACCTTGAGGGATGTATAAGTGTGAGGCAAGGGATGCCCATTTCCACTCCAGCATGGTAAATAGTAAGCCCCTTGATGGCAGAGACAACACTAATCATCACTGCCTACTACCTGCTGATAATATGGGTCATATAAATTGGTCTAATCAAACGTCTGGGTGAAAGAAGACATGCTATTTATTCCTAAAGTGTGTAAAAAAAAAGAAAGCAGTAGCTAAATAGGATAGATTCCCGCTTCTGTTTTGTTTTCTCAAACTGAGCAAACTTAAACTTTGCCTAGAAATGATTACAACAGCCACATACAGTACGCCTATTGCCATAACGAAACGTTAACAATTACCCTGCACATTATTCTCATCCAACACCCAGAGTAGCCCAAAGCTACCAAAAATGTCAGGGGTTTTAGGGGATAAATGCAGCAATTTGGCGTCACGCTACTATGCTAACTAGGGACAGAAATAAGTACAGTATACTACACAATTTCCAAATAGCTGAATATTTTACAACTACTTTAGAGAATAAAATATTTATTGTTAACAGGCAATGTAATATAAAGAAGGAAACTGCATGTGTGCGTAGGGAACATGGCAAACATTTAAACAAATTGTATAATTTTGGTGGACGGACCTAAATATTCAACATCAATCATTAAAATCTTATTTAAATTAGGAAGCACATGGATGCTTATTATAAGTACTGCCATGTAGCTAAAGGCGGCTCAATATAAATCTATGCCACAGCAGTCTATCACTTGCCTCCTAATACAAAACAATCGCATGATCGCAAAATGCAACTATAAATAACAAGAAATGTCACCTACCCGCGCCGATGTACAATATCCCCATACGATTGCGGTTTCCGACGTCAAGCTCTGGTCGACCAACTAGTTGAAGGAAATGGGTTTCTATGGATGTCGTGCCATGGATTGTGTCTCCTGGACTCATTGTTTATTTGTAGCCGTGAGGGGAAGCCAGGCTACCGGCGCCGCAATCTGCAGCATCGGGCTGCTCCCAAGCAGCCGCCCCGCAAAGCCCCGATCCTCTCCCGGGAGCCTGTGTCGTCTGCCGGTGGACCACTGCAGCTCCTCGAAGACTTTACCTCTTAAAATAACATCTCTGATCGAGTCCACTGGGACCGCGTTAGGACGGCATGTTTATATTGACATGCATAATAACGATCGCTGCATTTTCATTAGATGACAGCTTTTCCATGAGAATACTTGTCCACTCAGCCCTGTGCTGCATATTGTAGATCTGGATGCTTTAGCTCACATGACAGGCAAGCGGTCAAAGAATGACATAACTAGAGCAAAGCCTCTCAAAAGGCACCACAAAAAGACTCGATACTTGCGTTTAAATGCCTGTTTCTGCCAGCCCCTTAGATTTTGCATCAGGAAGATTTTGCTCGGTAATAAAGTTAACG
This sequence comes from Mormyrus iriodes, assembly GCA_011763525.2. Lineage (NCBI taxonomy): Eukaryota > Metazoa > Chordata > Actinopteri > Osteoglossiformes > Mormyridae > Mormyrus > Mormyrus iriodes. Next base: position 17,418,985 of record JAAGVU020000008.1, read on the forward strand.
TGAATCTGATCCTATTTATACCGGCCCTTAACCTGTTAATAATATACATCAAGATTAACCTCGTAAAAAGAACAGGTGCCTATGCAAAGAAGAATGGCGATTAGGCATACTGACTGACCACTGTAGAAAAATCAGGAACTAGTTTTTCTTTTTCTTAACAACATACACTTCTTAGTCATAGGCATTATTAGTTATTTTCACTCTCTCGCTATTTTTTTAAATAAAATAAGCAACATCCGCACAGTGTCGTTTTTCATTTGTGTAAGCAATTTAAGCGCGAGATTTCTATGTGTTTAATTCTCCATGTTAGATTCTCACACACTTATACAATGATGAAGTTAAATTTAATCTTTTTTCGAAAGTCTTTGCGACTCCTGCTGGTGAGACAGCGTCATTCGAATCAAATAGTCATTATGGTATGTATGTCGGTGGCATTTCACATCACGTCAATTAAAGTTGTATTAAATGAATTAAAATGTGCATTAAAGCAGTGTAGATGATATTTAATCTTCATATTCAGTGATTTTTCTCCCATTATTTGACACTTTATCCTAAAGGTGGGATTATAAAAAAGTCTACCAGCAACAGACTAAACAATTATAATTTGGTTCTATCGTTATAACCCGCTAAGAAAAGCAGCGTTAAAATAATTTAACTAAATCCACGACTCGGTACATTCCTATTAACCTGTTGTACTTATATCCAGTCCAACAGAAATACACAGTATGACTGTTCAGATATACATATTACATATTTAATAGATTTTGAATCTTGTTGTGTCATTTAGTAACAACTAGTACACCTAGTTTGTTTGAAAGAACTGAGAAAGCAACGTTTTGATCCTGTTTTTTGTGCTAGGGAAGTGTCGCCTTTTGCTATTTTTCTGGCAGGTCATTCAAGATGTACTTTGTGACTTCACGTGCAAGTTATGGAGCTGTTTTCCCAATAATTTCTATAATAAGTAGGCTTGGATGTTGGTTCCAAGGTTCTACTCACTTATTAGTAAGTTGGCTGAACAGCAATATAACATAATCTATAATCATAAATCTTAAATATAACATTTTTTTAAGAGTTGCACCTTGCGATTGGTTGCCGCCCCATCCTGGGTGATTCCCTGCCTTGTGGCCATTGTTCCTGGGACTAGACTCCGTACCCCTATGGCCCTGTATTGGACAGGTGGTATAGTAGGTGAATGAATGAAAGGTTTCTTAAGAATACACTTGTTTTCTTACATTTTCACTATTTGAATGTCGCCATCTGAAAATGATTCTATATGATTTGCATAAAGCAGACCATGTTCATCTGAGCCACGTAGAAACCTCTAAGCTCCTCTAACGTCCATTGTAGACCTTTCATTCAAACTTCTGGTCACTATATGTTGTTGTATACAGACCTGACTTCCCCCCATTATTGTGTGTACGTTTTTTAAAACTTCCTGTCGGTTGTATGGACATTTTACCCACCAGCACAGCTGTATTCCCTGTGGGAAGCTTAGCACAGGCTGCATGGTTCACTTGTGCCCCCCCCCACCTTCTGGGAATCAAAGCCTGGACCATCTGGCCCAGAGGCTATTCAGGCCAGGGTGCTACTCTATAGGTGACGTTCACATGTGGAGGTGTATGACCAGAGAAGGTAGAACTAACATTTCATGGGTAAGAGCTGGCTTCAGAGTATTATCTCAAAGCCATCCACCCACTGGTGGCCAGCACCGAAGTGGTATTGATGGCCTTTTTGTATGGATTTATCTAGTGGATAAAGTTGGTGTACAAAACAATAAAAGGAATAGCTTAAAATTTTCCTGTAAAAATAAGTTATTGCACAATCACTGTCACTTGACTATTAATTATGGTACTATTCTTTTAACGACTGACCCAATGTAAAGAGATATACACATACAATAGGATTAAAGTCAACTACTTTTCAAAATACTACCGTGAAACATACAAGTATAAGAATGTTGCACGAGAACCAGTGGAAACAAAAACCTAAACATATACTAAGAGAATGTTTGGCCTCTTTTGATTATAATTGTCATGATGATAATTGCCTGATAAGGTGGTTATGACCTCTGAACATGAAGACGTTGCCTGTAAACAGGAGCTGGCTTGCCTTGCCTTCATTCCACCTGAAGTAACCTGATGACGTTGGCTTGCACTGGGATCATATGCACGCCAGTGAGGATGGGAGGCAGGCCGGTCAGATGGCTCTGTGCTTCACGCCCTCTGCGTGTGGTGTTGGAGCGGAAGATGCGAGTTTCTCTGGAAAGAAAACAGAAATGGGGCGGCTGGGGGTGGGGGGCAGTGAGATGGAGTCATGCTGTCCATGTCCTCATGTCTTGTCTTCTGTGTCCACTCGCCAAGATTTCCTTTTATAGAAACTAGCCTGATATCCTCTTGCGTGCTGCATATGCTGTTTTTGTGAATGGCTATGTGTGCGTCTGTGAGCTTGTTAATAACGTTTTCTGTGCTTAAGGTGTGAGCCTAAATAAATAAACCGTCTTCACAAGCAGGATTAGCTGAAGTACTTATTCTCAGCTAAAGAGGAGCAACCGCTCTCTTGGGTTGGGTCATTTCATTACCCCACCTGAGTGTCAATAAGAGGCAGCAGGGTTGTGTCAGGAGACAGTAGCGCTAAACCCCGTTCACTTTGGTTTCTGCCCCTTTCCAAGCCCTGTTCCAAGACATAAAACTTGGGGCATTTCAGGTACTTGACTCCTTTTGCATGTGGACTAAACAGGCTGATGAGACGTGCCAGATGATTATCCAGTCGGAATGAAAGGTCTCATCATGGGAAAACTCCTCCCGTTGGGATGACTTCTTCATCAACACCTGTTACTGAGAAAGGTTTAATCAAGTCAATCTGCTGTCAGTTGTTGCTAGTGAGCGTGTAACATGAAAGGAGAAATGCCTCTCAGCGTGAAGGCAACATATGCTATACATATGAGCACCAAGGGATGGGAGTGTGCCAAAACCACATCCCAGCCAACTGTAAGTCACATGCTCTTCAAACTGAGGATCATAGAGAATCACAAGCCATACAATGCTAGCGCACAGTGTCATTTATATGGCGAAAACTGATATCAGACAACTGCCCTGATTGTCCGACTACAATTGTTGTGTGCGCGATTTTTCATTTCACTAGGGGGCGTGTGACACAACAGATCTGTATATAGTGCATTAACCAATATGCATGCTGTTTTGTTTCCAGCTGTATTAAATATTATAAATAAAACATAAACTTCAGGTATTACTGAGACCTTCTAGTGGCAATATTGTTCTCATCTCTTGTACTTCAGTATTATTTAATAATATTTTAGTATTTCTTACAGGTAACATAGGAAGAATTACTTCTCTTACTGATTATGTCCTTGTATTGATGCTCTGTCCATTGCTTTAACAGACAATGAAAGAATAACTGATGAAAATTCCCAGTTAGAACTTGATAATTAGAGAAATAGATACATGGCGTAGGTGAATTCGGGCAGATTGGCTATTGTCAGGTCACATGTTCTCAGGGTTAAACACTATACAACCTGTACGATATAATTTTACATATACAATGTTTATGCATTACAATTGTCCGGATTTTTTATTCCCAAGGTAATCCATTGTACCGGGAGCACCTACAGATAAATAAAGAAAACTCTTTCCCAGTGGCTCCTAAAAGATGATTGTTCAGAGGCATCAGGAAGTCCCCTTTGGGAGTTCATGGAGGCATTGGCGGGAAGCACGACGTCATTAAAGAATTTCCTCCAGTGTCTGCGGATAAGTGTCTCCATTATCTCAGCCATCTGTTTCTGTCATTCCTTGGCAGATCCTCTACTGACAGTTTCAAGACATAAGGCGTACGTTTTACATAAGATTTACATTTCGCAATTGTTGGTGCTAGCCATAAAAACCTAATGTCCCATGAAACTCACTGATGCTTGTAATTTGTTCCAAAATTTGACCATTCAATGCACACTCATTGTCTGCTGATCCATTATTCTCTCTGGGTGAGCTGCCAAAATCTCACCAGCAAATAATTATAATGGGTATGAGTGGTGTTGTCGTTTTGGTCTTGTCATTTCTGTGGCACAGTAGTGCAGTAGGTGGCACTGTCGCCTCATACCTTCAGGGTTGCGGATTTGAATTTCGTTCCTTCTTTGTGTGTGGAGTTTGCATTTTTTTTCTCTGTGTTGTGTGGGTTTCATCGTGGTTCTCCGTATTCCCTCTCTCAGTCCAAAGGCATGCAATTCAGTAAACAGTCATTTCTAGATTGCCCATGGAGTGTCTGAGCCCTTTGATAAGGTGACATCCTGTCCGCAGTATTCTGAAATCTATTTGCTGTTTCATTCAGGCGATAAGAAACTCAACCAGCAAGTTTTCACTTAACTGTAAAGTTTATTTAGAAATGATACTGTATTCATATAAAGTTACAGTTAAAAACTGGTTTTACACAATGCAAACATTACAAAAAATATTTATGGTGTAATTTTACCAGAAGGCACACATTTCTCACTCTTACAAAGCAGTCAAACACAGTGATTTTGGAAGCTGTTCTTCCGAGTTACACAAACTTCATGAGGATCACAAGAAAGGGACACTTTCTTACATAAACGCACAACACACCAGGTGGTAAAGTTCACTTGGTGAGACTCAGGGGAAATATTTGAAAACACAAACATATAGTCAAGTATTCTGAAAAGATGCCTAATAACATACAGCAGATATACAGGCACGGTGTCTACTTGCAGTGTGTCAGCTGATAATCTTCAGTATGCACCATTTGCTGGATGAGTGACACCCATCATTCACTGGGGCTGCTGTGGTTGTAAGCGGTGGCATACTTTCAGAGGGTATCAGTAGTTTTCATTTAAGACATGAGGTACATGAATTGCCTAAATCCATCATTAAAGGATCGGCCTGAGCTTGACGGGTTTATTTATATGCACTAGCGGCTTCAGACTGCATTCACATCATGGTGACATGAACACGGCAACTTCTTTCAATCAGTCACAAATTTACATTAGTATGTAGCATATTTAATTGACCAATGAAACACTGTAAACTGCTTTGATTAGAATTTTAAACTAAGCAACCTGTTCAGCCTCTTTAAAAAAACAATTTTAATTTGGTTGGGCTTAAATATATTAAATATATTTGTTGCATTTATTCGATTTCTAAAAACTCAAGTCTTTCTTTCTATAGCTTAAAAACTTAAAGGGGCTGATGATTAAACGTGTTTCGCATTACGCTTTACCGTACTGCTGAGTTTTTCCCAGGGAGAAAACAGGAAAATGGCTACAATGGGTTAGACTCGAAAGATAACGGGGCAGGAAGCAGGCTTCCTCACACATATATGCAGGAAGTTGATTCCAGTGTTTTGTTTGTGTTTTTCGGATCAGGTTCGGTGCTGTAGAGGATAGGAGCCGGGGCCTCGCCGTATACAACCAGAATGGCAAAGCTTCCCCAAATTGTATCTATGGCTTATACCGCCAAATAGTGAAAGAGGACAATATAAAATAAAATAAAACTAACAAGAAAATAAACCCAAAAGAATAAAAGAACATGTATAGCACAAAGACAAAACGTTTTTTTTTTTTCCAAAAAGTAGGCGATATATAATCAAAATGCTGAAGGCCACTATTGCAAAATTTCATATGCAGTTCAGTTCGTGTATGGAACAACGTTTTGCTGGATCTCAACACTCAGTGTAAAGGTTAAAGTTATTCAGACTGTATTTCTGTCCTCAACAGACGTTTTCTTTTTCTCAGTGCTTCCTGTGTCAGTTATTAAAATCTTGTTTGATGGTCCTTAGAGACCGTTGTTTTTTTTTTTGTCCTTTAGAACCAAAGTGTTGATGAGCTTTTTCGAAGAAAGCTGGAATTGACCACAAATCTTTCAACTCCACTGCTCTCAATACTTCCTGCTAAGTTCCCAGGGCTATTGTATGCCTTTCCTGACAAAACTGTGGTCAACCTACTCATGACTAACGCCAGACAAACAAATGGCCTCTGAGAATGACTTTATATGATAATAAAGAGAATAACACAATTTCATGCAAATTTCTGTATATTTTTAATTTCCTGGAAACACAGCCCTACTTTTTAATTACGTTTGATTTTGTGTATGTATGTGTGTGCATATAGTTATAATTTTGCACCAACTTTTGCCACCATTTAGTGGTATAAACTAAAAAGATTAAAGAATTTGTTAAACCCACACAAGATTCACATTTTTCTGTTTTTTTCCTTATTGTAAAGGAATAGGAGGAATGTCTCCAATTTTCTATTGTAAAGTATTCATGAAAAACTGAGGGTTGTAAAGTTGCACTAAAATATGTCTTGCATGCAATTAATGACTGATAGATCAAATATCTTGCTGATTTTACTGACTCAATTTAGGAAAAACTCCACTGAACAATACTAGAAATTATTAAGTGAAAGAGAATATTGAAAATTAAATAAAAAAACATACTACGGGAGTAATTGTCAGAGATAAGTACATAATTTAAACTCGGAACTCTGATAACAGGAAGACCCATAGTGATTTTGGTGTCTTTCTGTATTTTATCCTGGTGGGTGTGATGAAGCTTTTTTTTCTTTAACAGAAAACTGGTTAGAATGACTTGAAAAAAGCCTTATAGTTATTGCTGCAGTCAGTATGTATATTGATTTTCAGAAGGTTCTATTCCATACAGCTCAGCCAGTGTCTTGAAGCGAGGACCCCAGTCGTTGAGGATGTCGTAGTCCAGGCTGGTGTCATCAGAGCAGCTCTCCAGCGAGCTGAGGCTCCCGGCCAGTGACTCAGGCCCCTCGTATCCGTAAATATGGAGGGTGTCGTAGGGGCCGCCGTCCCGCTCGTGGTCTGCCTCGTCCTTCTTCACCTCGATCATCGTGGCCATGTCTCTCCTGGCCGCCACCGGTTTATTGACAGCGGCATACACGCTGGGAGGCGGAGGCAGCATGGCACCGTCGTTCCGCGCCGAATTCAAGATGGAGACGTCATAGCCATTGGTATCCATCTCGCCACCGCCTTCCTCGTCGTAGGACACCAGCTGCTCGTGGATCTCCCCATTCTTGCCCAGGATCACCATGGTTTCTTTCTGCCATCGTTTTCTCAGGATGAAGAGGATCACAATCACTGTGGCAAAAAGGGAGAAACCTTTCATTCCAGTCTTACTTCCATCGACTCTAACATACATTTCAAACTGGAAGATCAATCAGTTTGGATCAAGTAGATGGTTTGTTGTTTCAGGAGGCCAAAAATGAAAAACATTTTTTTATAGTTTTAATCACCTCCTTATCTGGTGCTGATTTGATTTGGAAAAAAAAATAAAAATTTGCCAAATATTATAAAGAATTGAACGTGGAATGTGTGTGAAATTACTGTATTTAAAACACAACACACCTAAATTAGGGAATTATTAATATAATGAAATACTGTAAGAAAATAAAGTCCGGATTTGACTTAAAAATGTAGCCATATTTCCTGACACATTAATGACATTACTCTTTGGTTCCACCTTTGTGACCCCAATGTGTAATATTTTGTTTTCTCAGCCACTGGGGCATCAAAGGGGCATGGGTACTCTGACAGATACAGGAGGCCCAGCACTATAGGAACATGTAAAATTATGCATAAAATTGGGTGGGGGGCATTACCTTACATTACATTATATTCTTATCAGTATTCCATCCGTCCATTTTGTGTAGCTGTTTTGTGTACAGTGTCGTGGTGGGCCTGGAAGCCATCCCAGGAAGCAGGCCATAAGGCAGGGGACGCCAGCCCATCACCATGACACAAACTCACACATTAGTGGCAATTTACAGATAATATATCGTATAATTGGATATAAAAATTGGTCTCCTGTTGACAATTAACATTTCCCTCTGTATGCGATACTTCAGGTTCTACCCATTTACACAGTGGGATATTCTCCTCTTGCACTTCAGAATAATGAGCTTGTTCAGAGGTACAAAAGCAGAACCCATCCTGAGATTTGAACCAGCAGCTCTCAAGTTGCATATCTGTGTTCTTTGCCAGCACCCTGCCTACTATTCGAGTGTCTTACCTGACATTACCACATATCACATTACACTGTTTGTATATAATGCCATGTACCAGCTGAGTGGGATTTTAGAAGAGGATGGCTTAAGGACAGACAGACAAACAATGGGTTGGAGATGGGGAAAAGGAGAAAAATGAAGAAAAGAATGAGATGGAATGAGACAAAAGCTTACCAAGAATAGTGAGAATGCATAGGATGATGGCGATGAGAGCGTGGAAGCTAGCAGTGCTCGTGGTGATAGCTGCTTTGCAGTAGTAATTCTTCCTGTTGGAGTCGCAGCTACACACAACGATTTCGACGGTGGTGGTGCTGCTACGGAGAGGGTGGCCGTTGTCCAACACCTCCACCTCCAGATGGTACGGCTTGTCGTCCTGGTCGAAGCCTCCCTGCCGCACAGTGATGTTGGCAGTGTTGTCTGAGTGGTGGGGAAGCAGAGTGTAGAATGAGCGGGTGAACGTTTCATCATTGCCAGTTTAGGGACACTGTAATTGGAAGTTGTCGATTCAAATCCTCTGGCTGACTGTGACTTTACTGCTGGGTCCTTGATCACTCGAGAGATGCAAAAGTGTCTGTTCTACCCTATTTTATTAAGTACTTAATGGGAATTTGTAAAATAAAAATCCAATCAACTGTTGCAGCGAAAACATCCATGCTCATATACATGAATAGGTCAACAGTATCAAATTGTATGATGTTATGCTTTATAGTCTAGATTTTGGTTGAACTATAGTTTATAATTGGCCAGGGGTGGGCAATCTTATCCTCAAAGGTCCAGTGTGTATGCAGATTTTTGGGATAAACTTTAAGTCAGCTGTTCAAACCCAAGTGTGAGAACTCTTCAGCCAATCGGTCCTTTAATTAGTGATCTAATTGGGGAGTTGGATAAGATTGCCTCCCCCAACCTAGATTTTGCTTGGAAATCTAAAGTCATTATATGGTTAAGGAACTTATTGACCAACAAATGGAAGGTACTTCACGTGTTTCATGTCTGTACACCTCTTCCATGAACCTTATCCTGATTTGATATGGAAAACAAAGACTTGTCTGCACGTGACATATTAATGTCATTTTAGTAAAGGTCACATATTAAAAAATAGCAGGGTTGCCATAACCTTGCATGGTGAGATATTCAACATACCCTTGTTATCGGTGAGTGTGAAATTGTAATTCGGTTTTGCTAACCGAAAAGTGAATATTTCCTTATGTTCATCTCTGTCCTTTGCTCCCACTGTTCCAATTATCTGCGAGAGAGGGAAAGAGGAAATAATTACCAATCGATCTCCATGGTCAGCTTCTTCAATTTCCTTAAATATCACAGATATCATTAACAAAAACTTACTGTTCCGGGTTGGTCAGCCTCACATGCAAAAATCATTCCGTCCACAATCAGTTCTGGGTTATTGTCATTGATATCAAGTACAAAAAGGTTTACGATTGCCTGTGATTTAAGTCCTGCTGTTGAAAAGCAGCAAAAATGTGTTAGTATTAATGTATATATTAATTATGGTTATGAGATTGTCACAAAGCATAAGAAAGCAAGGGAAACAGACTACAAATTAGGAAAATAAGTTCTAAGTAAGTCTCTGAGTGTAAAATGACTTTGTGGAGTTCTTGACCCTTAGCACAAAAATTAATAATAATTTAATAATTAAAATTAAGCTGACATGTCAGATGCCCACACATAGCCTGACAGGGGAAATATTTGGGGTACCTCCTGTTGCAGGTGCCTCCACAGCCGTAACAGTGAACTGGTGGTGAGCAACAAGCTCTCTGTCCAGATCTTTTGCGACTGTCATTACACCCGTAGTCGGATCGATGGCAATAGGACAGTTTGGGTCATTTATGTGGTATCTGCAGGAAAACATGTTGTGATATAACACTTGATTTTTGTAATTTAGTTTCTCACAGTGCATATTGAAAACATTCTGCTGACATGTTAAATCATTTTTCCTTTTAAAGGTGTCTCCCAATTTGCAACACACTTCGGTACGTCTTTGACCAATGAGACAATTACAAATTTTAATAAAATAGAAAGGATGTATGCTATCTGTATATTAATGTCTCCTACATGTTTAACTTAGATGCTATGTAATTGCATGGTGTTTTCGCTTGTTTTCTTGGTAGGAAACTGTCAAAAAAAAGCTATACATTACTCATAAAAATGTGAGTAATACATAATATCTCAGTACACATAATACAGAAGGACACGTTCAGTTTTCAAGTTTCTTTTATAAAAGCCCTGACGAATTTTGAATTATGGCCTGGTGCCTATAAACTGCAGAAGTAACTAGCAAGAAAAATCTGGCTGCTAAGCTACTTTTTATTGCGTTTGAGTGGTCAGTAAATGAAGCTTAATTGAGCTACTGAATTTTAAAATCACAAGTAACTAATACAACCAAGATCGCTGCCATAGGAAAACTTAGAAATATGTGTGTTGCTTCTCAAAAGAATCAGTAGTAGGCCCACACACAGAAATAACTGAGGTCAGAATACTACATCAAAGGAAACTCACGTAGAGAACATACCGTATGGCGAGATTGGCTGCATCGGGGTCTTTGGCTGAAGCCTTTCCGACCAGGGCTTTGGTGGGAATATGTTCGTGGATGCTGAAGTTGTAGCTTTGCTGGGTGAACAGCGGTGGCTCATCAACATCGATCACATTGACGGTCACCTCAACAATCCGATTGTGATTCTCATGTTGGTTGTCAGCTGGGCTATGGAGGCCGCTTTCTTTTACTTCTATTTTGAAGTTGTATATATGTTTTGTTTCATAATCAAGTTCCTGTGGAAATACAGACATTAAACACAGACATTGAATTACTTCATCGATGATGCTGATGTTCTTCAGGACAGATGTGATATTTCATAAGCGTGCAGACCTGCTTCAAAGTGAGGACTCCATCTTTCATGTGGTTCTTCACTACCATAAACACCTGAGAAAAATCAAGCATGGTGAAGTCTGGGTCTTTATTCTGCTCCTCATCTTTGTCTTCTAGTTCCATGATTCCAATTCTGGAATTTTGTTTTGCATCTTCTTTAATGTGAAATAAATATGTTTCTGTTGGTTTGAGAGATAATTCCAGAACAAATATCAGCTTCCAAATACACCAAATGTCCAAATAATTTCTGAGTTTGAAAAAGAACACATTTACACATATGTGTTTTTTATGAAAGAAGTCTTACTTCTCTTGAAGACCGCCATGTTGTCGTTGATGTCGAGCACGTTGATTGTCACAGTGGTGGTGTTACTATTTCCAGATTGTATGCCGGGCATGTCTTTGGCTTGAACCGAAATCTTGTATGTGCTCTGCTTTTCACGGTCTAGGTAGCTGATTCTGGTTTTAATGTTGCCTAAAGTGGAAAAATCACTTTAATCATTTTCTGGAAGGATTAAACTATTAGCTTGAGTGAAACTCTATGGATAGTATGAATCATATTAACTTTTTTCAGTTTTAACGCTGTTCTGAATAAAATCTATTGAAACTGTTTTTGAATTAACTTTTTTGAATTTTTCTATATTACTATATTATTATTATGTACCATATTATATTTTACTATTATATGTAATGTTATATGTTCATTTATAATATATATTATAAATGAAAAATTATATATAATAATGTATGGTAATAGATAAATTACACATTATTTCTTATTCACATTACATTAATCAATATTGCAGTGTTGATAACTGGTTTCTGATTTTTACGGTTTTTATACAAAAATGGTTTTCCTGGCGAATTAATATGTTGCTGAATACACCAGTGATCTTTTTGTTTTTCCTCATCCATCCACCCATCTGTCCAGCCATTCATTTTCATACTCCTTTTTCAATCCAAAAACTTGATTATAGTACATTATTTCTGCATGAATATAGTTTCATTTTTTCATATCTTATGTAATTTTCATTTTGGCTAAATCTACTGACTCTGAGCAAAAAGTAGTATTCCAAATTATAAAATCACATGTGTACCACAGAGAATACTCTATGTTTTATCTCATACATCATCGTTAAAATAATCATGTTAAATTAATTCTTCACATTAGCAGTACTTAAGAAGTATGATGTAGATCTTGTTCATGTCTCACCACTTTGGTCAATGGTGAATAAATCCGTCCCATTTAATAGCTTATATTCCAGATTTCCATTTGGAGTCGTCGGATCATCGTAATCAGTGGCAGTGACTGTCATCACCAGGGTTCCTGTACGAAAAGAGGATCTGATTTTGTAATCTCTAAATCTCCATGTACAGCTTTAATATGTAATTTATTGAATCGTACCAAACACCAACGGTGTGAAACGAGCTTTCAAACTCTCCACTACCTTGCTCAGATCTCTCCATAACTGATCCTTTGAAGTCTTGTAGGAACACTGGATTGTTGTCATTTAAGTCGGAGACCTTGATTTCAAATTCTTCTTCATTCTCTACTTGCTGATTGGTTCTGGTATCAATAAGTTTGGCTTTGAGTCTATATGAACTTTTCTTCTCACGGTCAAGCTTCTCCTGGACGTATAGTTCTCCAAATCTGTCCACTGTAAAGATTCTGCCCGCACCTTCTCCTTCAATTTGGTATATTGTGTGATTATTATATTTACTTGAACGTATCTGGAAAATAAATAAATAAATAGATTTTATAGTGCCAAAAGAAAGGATTATTGGCCATAAAAATGTTATTATACTTTAAGAGCATTTATTGTTTTGCATTTCATTTTACTGGTATGTAAATATTAAACTGGAGGTTAATGTTACGTGGGTAGTATAAAACGGTTAAATAGTTGGTGGTTATTGAAGGATGAATGTCAAGTATAGTGTACCAAATATACCACGTCAATTGTTTACACAGTAAACAATTACAATGGATTAATATATCCTGCTGATTATGGTGTTTACCTTCGTAACATGGTGGGGGGGGTTATCTCTTTCCTCCTGCACATAGAAAGAATTCCACACCCAGTGTCGCCTATGTCTGTGCAGTGACAGAGAGGGGGGTTCGCCCTCGGCGCCAGGCATGGCCAGGCTGAGTGTCACTCCAAAGAGCACCAGCCATGATGCTGGCAACATTATCAGGCCTCGGGCAGATGGTCCCATGTGGTGTGAAAGCTTCTGCGGGGTGAAGCGGACATGGAATCATCAGGAATTCCCACACATAGCAGAATCGTCATTGTGGGTTGGGTGAAAAATAAACACTCTTTCTGTGGTGGGCCAGACTGTAAAACATTAGTAGATGGGGAAAGCTGGGATATACATTTAAACACAGTCTGAACTATATATAACTGAGATATATCCAGGGTTGGGAATTAGGCTCAGCCTCTCAGCTTAGGCGAGTCATTTAGACAAAGGGCGAAAGCAAATAAACAAGCACTAGCCTGCGAGCTAATAATAAAATGCATGCTGGACTATGTATTTTACTGAACTAGCCCACTTGGCTAGGAGCAAAAGTACTTCAGTTCCATTCCGGAACATCAGGCCTGGGCTCCATCCTGCGACCCTCTGGACCCAGGCCCAGGACAGCTTCACCAGTTTTCCTGATTACACAACTGGATAGTAGCTATGGGATAGTAGCCTGTGTACAAGTATACATACCACCTCCCAGTTTTGGAAGCCTTCAGTCCTAAGGTTCTTTAAAGATGCCTTTAATACCACAAAACGGCAGTATTATATTTTGTGTGTCGTTTTATGGATGGGGGTGGAAAAGGCATTCCTTTTTAACGTACTGGTAACAGTGGCAGCTGGCCCACTTTGAATCAGGTCAAAGCCTTAAAACACAGCCCCAACTGTCCAATGGAAAATGGAATTATGGAAAATAATTCAAGTAATTTTCCCAAAATTGAGTTTTACTGCCCCCAACAGGCCGGCCTAGTTATCTCTCTGTTTATCATTCCTAGTAATAACTGGCTGAAAAGCTGCACATTTCACTGCCAGTTTTATTACACTAATTTCTGATATATTGAAAACAATTTGGATTTCCAAACAGAATCATAACGCAGATAGATATTACGTAGTGCAACCTCTGATTGACCATTTTACCTTATTTTTAATTTCTTGTAGTCCACAAGAATAAGGTTTATTTCTAAATGTAATTTATATATAAATATATATAGCTATATATTATTATATATTGTATATTTTGTAGAACAAGTTAATTATTTAGTAACCTTATCTAATCTGCCTATTACAAACACTTAACACATTAACAAATACTTTAATTGAATTAATTATTGAATTATTGAATATTTAAATGTATATGTTTACTTCTCCATTTACATATTTAATTTATAAATTTCCTCTGAGAAAAATTGGCTACAACAAATATATAATGCTGTAAGACAGTAATACTTTTAATTATCCTCAAAAGTTCCAAGCTGTTGTATTACTACAATTATGTTTTTCCCATAGCTGTTGTGACCCAGAATTTTAAATAGAATTCTATAGTTAGATGGATTATAACTCGTGAAGATTTCCCAGGCCATCTTCGGTTTAAACATTGCAAACATACTTTATGCAGATTATTATTTCTAAATAAAAATAGGAATTTCTCCAATTCTTGTAATAATAACAGAAAAATTAAAATGAAAAACAAAAATTTTGAAAATATTATATTTGGATAGAATCATAGTAGTAATCATATTATATATGACTGTATGCAAATTATCCATCCGTCCATCTTCCAACTGCTTATTCTGGTCAGTTTTGTTGATGGTATACATAATTATTAAGACACAGGACAGGGTAGACCTGAAATAGGATGCCAGTCCATTACACAGCATTCATACACATAAACTCGCTAAGGGCAAATTAGAGACACTATTTCAATCATACTATATATCTTTATATATTAGTTTATGAGAACTACATGGGAAATCATGGTGTTCAGGTCACTTAACCCAAAGCAAACACGTGGGGGCCAGTCAGCAGGTTAGGGTGCTGTGTCTGTGATTGGGTGATTGCTGGTTCAAATCCCAGTGTCGGCAGAGTGACTTCACATTAAGGTCCTTGGTCAAGTCCTTGCTCCTGGACTGTCTGACCCTGCTATTTCAAAAATTGTCTCTTTGGATAATATTTTCCAATAAAAAACAATTATACCCTAACCAGGGAGTTCGGAGGCCACATTACAATCCACTGAGTCACTACAGTACACTTGGCTACAGTGTCAACATTGCACATTCAAAATGACTTAAATTGCTTCTTCTGCTGTTAGTTTTTACCAGTATAGCATGATGCTAAAAGGGGACCACTTATCAGCTAAAGGAAGTGGAAGCACAATACCACAGGGAAATAACCAAAGGTTACTCATGCAAGGTTGCCATTATGCTAATTTGTCTGATATACCACACCCTTCCTACCATTGAATCTCACCCCTCATTCTGCCTTTCTGCCACAAGAAGGAAGGAATCCATCTTGTATAAACTGCATCTTATCTACCAAACTAAGGACAATAAACAGGTTTTCAAAGTAAAAAACCTGCAGTTTTCAAGTTTGTGATGAGCGAGTTTCTTTGCATTCACTTGATGGGGGACTTCATTACTCCTCCCAAATCAGTCCAATAAACCTGAACAAAGCTGAAGACACAATAGGTCACAGCTTCTCTCCTCAAAGCAAATACCACCGACTCTTCTTTTTCAGCGGTTTCCCTTTTCCAGTTTCCTACTGGGAGTTGATGCTTTTGAATAAAGAGCTGGAGAGAGATGTAAGGCTGCCTTCTGCTGAAAGCGTGTGCCGTCTTTTGCGATCGTGAGACTGTAGTTTCACATCCAGTGTCTCGATAGACAAGGCTGGCAGAGCTACACTTTTAAGGATCGAAAGTTAGCTAAACATGTAAGCAAGCAACATCCTCCACAAATATGGTTTGGATTAAACAGATCAAATAAATCCCAGTATTATTTTTGTAGCTAAGCAGCTTGGGCTTATGAATGAAAGCCTTTTATCTTGGTTCCAAACAGAATACAACTCTATCAAAATACAATTTGTGATGTGATTCAAAGGAAATGAACAAACGTTCCGTGGATATTTCCAATAGTATCAATGCCTTCTTTTGACAAAGAATTTGTGATTCAATGGTCTTTGCCTGTAATTATAATGGTTTATTTGGTTGAGGGCTTTTCAACATTAAAGACATGTTTCTCAACCTGTAGGATTTACTATTCGTGTATCTAATGCAGATTAGATATAAAATAAACTTAATTCTTTCATTATGTACAATAATAAACAAACAAACAAACAAAAGAAACTAAAATTAATTGCATTAAAAATAAATACGGTATGTACAATACATAGTGGAATTATTAGGGGTGTGTCGTGTTCAGCAGCTAAAGGATCATCAGAAAAGCATTGCGTTGCTCCTTTTCTCTTTTGTGCCATTGAATAGAAAGTCCAGAACTTGATACTGCATCATGAAAATTGTTCCTGGCAGTAAAGGGGGATTTATCAAACATAAAAAATTGTCATACTAAATGATCTATTTCTCTGGATTAAGATGAGGACGCCACCCAGAGTTTAACACACAATTCACCCTGTGAATACTAATTGTTTAATTTTGCTTATTGCAGAGAATATCCCAGTTCATAGAGTATCATTTTTGGATGACTGTGGCTTTAAAAACAAACAAAAAAAACTGCTTGAAAAATAAGAACCATCCACAAATAAACAATTCAGAGAAAATAATCTGTGAGTTGTGTGTAATCCACACAAATGGGTAAATGATTTAGAAAGGCACCCTGCGCTTACATTCCGTGACAGGCTGGAGCTTTGGGTCCCTTCTTAAGTGAGGATGATACAGTCCAGCAGGGCAGACTCTATGGCACACAGTTGCTTGTTGATCATACCTGGGGTGCTTTTGTGTCACCTGTTACTGTTATATAACCCAAGATGCTGTGTGACAGACGTCTTGGGGTTTGAAGTCCCTCTCTGTGCCTCCTCCCAAACTCTATGGACATTTACAACATACTACAGCCTAAAACAGGGACGTGTTCTGGACTCACCTCAAACGAGGCTGTTATTTAGCCATAAGCTTATGTCAAAATGTAAATAAACTTTAAGTAAATACAATTAAATCTAATTTGATTATATCATCAACATTTCTTGCAATACCAACTTTATCCTTATTATTCATCATATAGCATTTTTAACTTGATAGCTTTTTAAGAAACTAAAGTAAAAAAAAATCATACAACATTATAAATCCACAAGTCAAGCACTTAAACATGAGAATGATGATTTCTTACCTGAAGGTGATTCTTTTCAGGTCACCTCCCTTGTTTCAGTCCTCGGAAATCCAAAAAGCAGTGCCGTTTAAGGTTGGTCCGTGCGTCTGTGTGTGCGTGAGGAACACAGGGCAGCACGTACAGCTGTGAACCTGTGTAAGCTCAGACCACTAGAGTCAAAACTTGCAAAGCTGCCTGGGGTGAGTCTGGCTTCACCCTCCTGGGAGGGTTTCCTGTTATTGTCCCACTCAGTTGTAGACTCTGCAAGTGCTGGTGAGAGGGAAGGAAGTCTGATAAATCCAATTTAATTACTGGTTAGAAATTCTGAGCCATGGGCAGCGGTAGCGGGGGAAAAGATGCTAGAACCACACTGATCCACAGCTGGAGTGCTGGTGAGAGAGTGACAGAACATTCTGGAGATAGCTGATTGTGACAAGCACGGAGAGAGGTACAAGAATCATTACATCGCTGCTCTGTGCCCGTGATGACAATATAGGAAAGGAGAGAAAGTGAAGCGATTCATTATTTATACCTACGGCACAGAGATTATGATAAACAAGAGTAAATCCCATGAGATTTTCCCCCATAGTGGAATTAAATTTTTCAGGAAACATCAGAGTATCCGATAAAGGAATTCTTGTCTAAGCCGGTAAATGAGATGAGTGGGTTTTTCTAAACCCCTTAGTCTATGTCCCTGGAGCGTCAGCTGTAATGTGGGTAATCTAGCCTGGAGCTTGACCGATATTGTGTCCCACTGGATGGGACAGCGCTGGTATGAAGGGAGATAGTCTCTTCTTAGACTGTTTAGTCTGAGGGAGTTTACTTGACAGGACAGCTGGGACGAAGCAGGAGAAACAGAGGAACAGGAGGTAAATAATCTTACTGTGTCAGGAACTAAAGATTTTCTAAGTCAAACTCAGTTTGTCCAAAATTGACATATTCTGACTTTAATGATTATGACAGTGTAGTACTGTAAGAGGAACGTGAATTCTTCTTCGATCAGCTGTGCCTGCCAGAATTCGCTATTGTCTTGACCCCTGCCAATGTGTTTAGGTATGTATAAAAAAGTACTACAGGGCAGAATGCACACAGTAACGTCTGGCCAGTTTAATGTCTCTGCAGTGACTTCTAGTGTCAAATCCCACAAGGGCTGAACTGGCCATTCAGCATACTTGGCATTTTCTCAGAGGGCTGATGGGAACCAACAGCTCGGCAAAATTTACCATGGGGCGGTGGGGGACCCCAACCAGCCCTAATGCCTACCCTCCTATGCTGTTGCTTGGCATTTGGCATTAGGTCAAGGTTCTTCCCCTTCTCACCAAATGACCCATTCACTTTCATTTTCACGAGGGGCATGTACCGTGTTGCTGATCAGTTCAGTTTCGAGATCCCTCTATTATGGTGTCGCTATTTTCCTCTCTGGGTTGTGTGAAGACAGTCAGGTGAACAAGCAGGATGAGACTGATACCATGTGACTCAACGAAAGCCTATGTAATCATGTGAACTGAAAGCAATCAAACGAAGTTTACCCCTCTCTGGAAGATAAAACCACTTGATAGCAGTTTTTTCTAACTGCCATCTCCCGAAACACACCCAAGCTGCCCACGTGATAAGCAACGGGTAACCCAATCAATGAGTGATCTGCATCATCCTGAGATATGGACACACTGACCAAGAGGCTCCATGAAAAGGGTGGTGCGTACTTAAAAAAAATGAATTCTCCACCACTAAGCCATCCATTATAAGTCATTTTTCACTATTTGTTTAATAAACCGTGACTTCATTATAGAGCAGTTAGCTTTCCTCCAGCTTCCTATTAATATAAGCAGTATGAAATTGCTTACATATTAATATTGCATTCTGAAATATAAAATGGTGTTCTTAGTGCCTTTTAATTTAAATTTTGCTTTGCATAAAAATGCAAATGAATACAAAATGCGTTTTTCAAGCAGCTTGATTTTGTCAAGACATAAATTAATATCCAAATGTATGTTGCAAGAGCAGGTCATCAGAATGCAATGGAGTAGAGATTGTACTCCATTTGACATCACTGAGTCCTCTGAGCAGGAACTGCATAAGGAAGTTTTACATGTAAATAGTCTAGATATTACATCAGGTATGAGAACTTACATTAATGGTAAAGAGAATTTTTTGCATGTTTACAGATACATATCATGTCTGCAGCAGCATGGTCTTCATTGGTATATAGTCTGGATGGGATGCCAATCTAACACAGGGCACAAACACACTTGCGCATACAATCATAGACTATGGGCTATTTAGAGGCACAAGTTAGCCTAATTGCATGATGTTAGACTGTGGTAGGAGTACATGGAGGGAAACTGTGTGACACAAGGAGAGAGCATGCAATGTCCACACACACACACACACACACACACACACACACACACACACAGGGCAGGGATCTGAACTGCCAATGGATTTGAGACAGCAGTACAACCCAGTGAACCACTGTACTACCACAAAGTCTTCCAAAAATAATACAAATAAAAATACATAAATGGATGTGGAGAAAAGAAATACATTTACCTCAAAAGTGAAGAAGTGACAGTGGGTGATGTTTAACCAGCAAAGCTGTACAAAACATGACTCAGTTCATGCTTCAGCTACTCACTCCCTACTCCTCTCTCACTAGTGACAGCTGAGTTTTACATATTTTTGGGAAGTTTGACATTTTGACAGGAGGTAGTAATAGATTGGCCAGCTCAACGGCAGGCTACCGCTCACAGACATTACAGAGGGAAAAAAACGGGTACATGATAGTGGAGAAAGCAAATCTGAAACATTTTTCCATCTCAAGAAGAAGTCTTTGACGTACGCTTTCAGTTTCTAAGGAAAATGGAAGCTTTTGTTATTAGTTGGACGTTGATCCTACTGCAGCTAACAGAAGTTGAATTTTGCAGAACCGGCAGATTTTGCTCGGTGACTCAAAAGCCAGAACAAAATGTTTTCCCTCAAAAAAAAGGTCAAAGACCTTTGACATAGTGGATGGTGGGATGTATGATGAAATTATTTTTGACAGTTTAAAATATTTTTGAACCTTTTTGAACTTGCTGTCGGTTCACCCTGAATTGCTGGGATGTGATTGGTGCTGTGCTGAGTTCTTGCTGCTATAACTGGCAGCAAAATAGCATCCAGGAATAAACAGAATCTGGCTGAAAAAGAGATATGATTTGTTTTTTACTGTATAGCCAAGTTTCTAACATATATACATATATATATATGAATTGATACCTTATATCTTTATTACGCTTTATTTTCATAGTTTTCTTGTACTTAATTATCATGTACTTTTTAAATTAATGTTTTGGTGCCTCATACGAAAATCTAAGTTAATAAATTTCAGTGTTCTGTATATCTGTTTTCATTTATGGCAATAAATATCAGAATATCAGAAATAAAACATGGGGCCCATCACTGAAGTTCAAAAATAGCTACAGACCAGGCAATGTGACAAGATACAGAGTTTCAAGGAGAATGTTGAGGTAGTGTGGGAGAGGAACTATGTCAGTGGCATTTATGTTCAAGCTAACTGGCTAAATAATAAGATGTAGCTAGTTTACAGGTTTTTTGTATAGCATCTCTCCATAGTTATGGTATATTGAACTATGTAAATAAATACAGTATAATATAAATAATAAATCCATTATAGAAGATAAGTAATATGTACTTGTTGTGCATGTTTTCTGAAGTTAAACACTACTATCCGTATTAGCAATAATAGTTATGAATACCACAAAGAATTGTTTTGATATTTATTTCTGAAGTTATGAAACCTGAAGCAATAATCTGAAAAATGAAAAAAGCAACTTAGTTTTTTGATCAAATAGATGCAGGCAATGCTTTCAAGTTGCTTTGCTTATGCTCACATGTAGAAAGCATTCATTCACAACATATTCCCTTCAGGTTTCATGACTTGAGAGAGTTAACGTTGCCAGAGAGTTACATCATTGTGCTGTTTTCATCCTCTACACCTTCACCCAGTAACAACTGGCACACTTACTGCATTATGGGTAATCAAAGAAGAAACAAGTAACGGAGGAACTTTTTTAATGTTAATGAGGTCAAAAAGTTCAGGTACATATTATAGTAACCTTGCCATAATTTGAGTAATTTCTGTTCGTGTTATTTATAAAATACGATTTTCATTTATTAAAGAATTTTCACCTCTTCTGATTGCACATATTTAATCAAGATATTTTGAAAAATTGTTTATGCATGAGTGTGTTTGCCATATGTAACCTTTGTCTGGTTGCAGGGGAAATCTCCATGTCACTGTTGTGGACAAATTTTTACCAAACTTGGTACTATTGGTAAATATTGCCATTTATCCCATTGTTCTGTATGACTCACAACAGTATATATACTGTAGCAGTAATCTGAAAAGCATTGCATCAAAAATTCCATACTTCAGAGGACTTTTTGAGTACAAGTTCTGTGGTATCTCTTTTGGTTAGTTATAATCAACAAATTGCAGTTATTTCCGTTCAGACCTGGTTCTAGACTGTATCAAATGGGGGGTCAATAAGAGATGTTGGTGGGTCGCATCTTTGGCTTTAGTGGGGCATGTGGGCATTGCCCCCCCCCCCTGTGCCCCTGCTAGAACCGGTCCTGTTTCTGTTACATCATCAGGTATTTCCTATCAGGCCCAACCTAATCTGGTCCTTTTTTGAATCATACTAGGTATGGTATTAAGGTGTTGCTCACAATAGTTGGTCGGCAAGTGGATTTTCATTCCACCAGCCGATTGCTTACACAGACACAAAGTACTGTTCAACTGGAAGTTAACAAGTCAAGTTACTACAGGAAAATACATTTTATAGCTAATGTTTTGAGAAGGGAGCGTAGCCTTCGAAACAGCAAGACTGTCCATGTTGTGTAAGAGGATGCCAGCTCTGAGCCCAACCTTCCTGTGTCTCACGCTTGATGCTTCAGCATTCGGGAGTCGGACTCCTCCATGGTCCAGCTGCTCCAACATTCCTTTGGCTTCCACTGTCATTTCCTCAGAAGGAAGATCAAGGTTAAAGGTTTCGCCAAGGGAAGTGGCTACCGTTTCAATTGGAGGAAGTCATGACGATCAAGTAACAATCATCACAGGCATGTGATACAAAATGTATCACCCTGCTACTGGAATTCTTGAGATGATGTTTGAGCATGGGAAGGTGTAAACGTAAGATATCCATAAAATGTGTTATTGACTGACTTATAAAACATTTAGCAATATTTTAAAAGACTGGAGATGGTCTTTTTACAGGACAGGAAAGAAAGTTTCTTAAAGTATCTTAAAGTATTTATAGTTTATGTAATCTCACTTCTCAATACATGGGAGTATCTTTCCTAGCAAATAATCAGTTCTGTTATACTAACCACATCATTCAATTCCTATTTGTCATAATATATTTATGAGATCTTTGTAAGAAATTTTTCCAGCGAGTCTAACTGAATGTTACATCCACTCAATCTGCAAGTAATTTAACAGGAAGTGGAATTATTACACTATTATGGAAAATTGAGATTGAAGCACTCGCTTTACTGGTCTTTATCCCCAAAATGTCACAGGTTTTGTGTGACTCTCATAGGAGGCTTTGGCATAATGTTTGGCTTTAAGACCCAATTCACTGCCCCAGTCATCCAAGCTACGCTGACGTGTGCTCCTCCCATCTGGACTGAGAGGCAGAATGGTCCAGAGTGGTGGGTTTGGCGTCCTCAACCCCATATTGTTTATTAAGTCCTTTATTTTATTTATTAAGTTATTTATAATTATTCAGTCGTTTGGCACATTCCTTCCCTCATATGTGTCCTATGCCCATTTTTTCTCCTGGAAATAAGTAAATAAGGCAGTAATTTAGGCTATGAACTTATTCTTTTGCATCTTCTCTTTGATTATGAACGTGCATCAGCTGACCCACAGATCCGGGAGCTTCACCACGATGCCTCCCTAACCTCTCTGAACCCTTACAGTTTAAACCTATGCCACATACTCACACCCTGACTTGCCCTTTCTCTTGAGGGCTCCTCTGCCATTTTGCAGTATATAGGGAGCGAATTCAGCTTCACACACCCAGCCAGAAATCCATGCTATGTCTGAACTGAACCTCCAAGTGTTTGGAGCCACAGAAGCCCACAGGAGTTATATACTGACTCGAATAAGACATTTAAATTGGATTTTCAGCTCATATTCCACTTCTTGGGAACAAATGATTGGATTATGACAGGATTTCTATGACCAGATTTGAATAGACATGATTGGGTTATTCTTGCATCAGCCCAGCGCTTGACTTCAGTTGAGTCTGAGTTTAGCTTGTTGCAGATTGCAGTTTCTTCTTGATCGGATATCTGCATTTTTTTTAGTGTAAAGTCAAAATATTTTGGCGAGATACATTTATAACCCAAGAACAAGATATAAAGCAGCTTGCCTACAATGCTATGCACTGTTTCTCTGCAGTCCTCTGCAGTTGCTTGCTGAGTGATTTATTTTCAGGCTTCCTTTGAGATCTGTAATGTTTTATTTTTTCCTTTTTCATTAGGTAAATTGAGTTCAAAAGTCAATAGGGATTTTTGTGCATGTTTCTTTTTTCAGTCCTTCAAGGAGAAAATCATGTTTAACATTTAATATTAACCAGTGTACTGTTCACCAAGTTTTCATTATGCAGTAATTAATTAAAGTGATTGTCACTGTTTGTGTGATCTTCTAAAAAACATCTTTGCATTTCAGCCGCTACTTGTATTAATTTATACAGGTAAATTACATTTTGGTTACTAGCCAGCTATATTGTTGCCAGAAATCGAAACCGCTTGCATCAAATCATGAATTTTTACTCTCGTTTTTACATTTAGGCCTAAGTATATGAATATGATTCAATACTACTGATATATTTTGTAGCATGAGATCTAAAGGGTTATTTTATCTTATCAAGTTTTAATTTTGAGGATGAAAAACGTTAGACTTCACTAGCAGCTGGTGTTTGTGAGAGGGAAAGCCATTTTCCGCCAGCAGTTACTGGCGTTCACTAAGTAAACCTGGAATCCAACACATGCTCAAATTCAGTTATTAAGGAATAAATTTTGAAATAGTGCTGCATGCCACATTTAAGCCCCTCGGCACAATCTTTGCCAGAAACCCTCCCATTCTGGTACTGTTAGGGGAATTTCACTTCTCAGGAGTGCAGCCGAAGGCAGACGTGCCATTGACTGCTTCTTAAAAATGTTGTTTCCATTGCCGCTGTAAGGGCTAACCTCGAAATGTGCTGATGGCTATAGGTGCAGAGAACATTGGGCGTAGAATGTAACCTTAATTTAGGTTTAATTTCAATAGATAAACAATGCGTGTGGTTTACCTCTGTACCCTTATAGTTGCCACCTGTCCTGTATTCTACGGGTTCGTCTTGTACTGAAAAATGGACCAATATGGGACGCTATTCGTCCTGTATTTCGCGATTTGCCCCCAGCTTGCCATTCTTTTATTCTCGAGCGCGACCCCCTCCCGGCAAAACTTATCGACGGGGACCCGTATTTATTCTGAATGAAAGTGGCTACCCTACCTGTGCTGCTGGCTAGTCTTAATGGGTAATTTAAAAATAAAGTTTGCTTTTCTTATTCATAGGGTAAGGAGTGCTATAAGTAGGGCGGTGTGTGGCTCAGCGGGTTAGGATGCTGCGACGCCGATTGAAATCCCCTGGGCAGAGCGGTGATTTCGCCGTTGTGGTGGCTTTCTCAAATGTGCGTCGCTTTTAATATAAGTGCCTACTAAAACAAGTAAGCACATACTCAATAAACCTGACAGATTAAACTTGGAATTGAACAGTTGATGCACATTTTAATGTTGAATTGTAATGGTGCTCAGTGTCTATTTATTTAACTCCATGGCCGTGGTCCACAAAAAGCTGAAAAAGCCCAGTGAATCAGAGCTGGTAATGAGATGAGAAAGGCTGTAGCGCAGGCGATAACACAACATTTGTGTGCGTCTCTCTCGTCCTGGCACTTCGAGTCCATTTCCACAGTCACAAAGAAACTGCACATAACACGAGTTCATGCATAATGAACAGCAGAGAGAGGGGGAAAAATCAAATCCATTTTCTGTATGCGCTATGTGTCCTTGTTTCTGGGTGTTAATTATAAAATAGATTTTTAAAAAAGCTACAGAAACGCCTGAAGCAAAACTATAAGAAAATGTCAAAAACAGGCACATTAATAACTTAAGAACATTGGTGGAAAGAGCTAATCTGAACTATAAATCTTATCGTAATGAAGGTAAGTGAAATTTATGTTACAATAGTGATCATGATAATTTTGACTCTTTTAACTGAATTTTCAATTTTTCATCTGGTCTTTGTACAAATTATGTTGGCTTCCATTGGAAACAGGAATCCCATTTCAATTCTCCTTTGTTTTTCATTAATGATCAGCGAGCCACCGGAATAGCAGCTGGATCAGGGACTGATCTACCACATGTATGTAGCCGTTTCACATATTTATCAGCGCTGAGGCTACATTCTGCAAGATTACTTGGTTTCTTGACCTCTCAGAACTACTATTAGTAAACCCAAAATAAGAAGTAAAAAATGCAGAAAATTGTAATACAATGGCCGTTCATTCAGCCCTTGTCTCAACATGCATTATTTGAATGTGACCTCAGAACCTTCCTCTGCGAAAATTTTGATTTTGGGAAACCGCAAGTAACGTCACTAACGGTTATTTCAGGTCATCCTACATTCGTTGCAGACCCATTGCATTTTGGGATTTTCTCTAGTTCCATGCTTAATTCCCCACCCATTAGAGTCCTCTTTATAGAACCGATGATATTAACAACAGGATAAAAACACAAATGTGAAAATCAGGATTATCTTGGTTGGTTAATCTTGTTTTTTAATCTCTTCTCATCTCTTGATTGTTTGACAAAAGCCACTCCACACTTGTCAGCACCTGCACCTTATGAGCAGGTTATCGGTTTTATTCCAGATTACGCACAGATTAACCTTTGGAGAGAGCAGGCGTCACGCTTAAGGTATCTTTATTGTTCCAGCGTACAGTTCCAGTGACATCACACAAGAAATGTCTCTTATACGTAAAAAACACAGGTGCAGCAATACCATGGGAAATGATCTCATAAGGGTTGTCTTAAATTTCGAAATTTGCATTTATTTATAACATTAAATTGCATTTATAATAATATCCATCTATCCATTCAACTCTTTATGCAATACAGGATATTGCATTAATAATAATAATGCCGAAAAAAACTCTACGACAAAATTATATTTTGCATTATAGCATTAGTCACGTGTACAGGAGGATTTATAAAGAGGTCTCTTTCCCCATCTAGTGGCGGAACTTATGTCTTTGCATCCTTTGTGGTAGTCTTTGAACGTGTGAAGGATCTGTGAGACTATAATCCTATTCTACTTGCAAATGAATGATCAAAGTCTTCTTAAGAGAGAGCCATGATTATAATTCAAGAGTCTGATCTTTCTTAATCAATGCGGGAGTTTTCAGCTGCCGTCGGATCTCTGAACCTCGGATTGGAGGTTTTCCAGATGACGGTCGCTGCTTTATTTGAAGAGGCCGTGTACTGCAGTGTGTAATTATCACTGATGCGTTTGTTTTAGTGCCAAGCGGCAAATTGAAAATTGGACAGATTCGCAAGGCTGTTATCGGCAGAAATCCCATGGGAATTAGGAGTCCGCATGGCAGAGTCTGGGATGTGTCGTGTGGTAAGAGGCACACCACAACGATGTTCTTGAAGATTGCTATAGGGCATCGCTAATGAGTATGTCTTGATTTTGAAAACAAAGGGCCTGGATGAGGAAAATCAGATTCACTGCATCCGGGGACAAATTCATAGTTTCAGTTGTAACAAGACCGTGGAGGTGATTGACTGAATGCATATTTTAAATAACAAAATATGCCCCCCCCCACTGCTCTAACACATGGTGTGTTATAAAATGTGTGCTGTAGATTGTGGGTAGACTGGATACTAAGGTATTGTGTTTATTTTTGGGGGTGTGTCAAAAAAGCCTGTAAACTGTGTACCAAAAAAGCCTGTATACTGTGTACCAAAAATGCCTGTATATTGTGTACCAAAAAAGCCTGTATACCGTGTACCAAAAAAGCCTGTATACTCAACCAGTTGAGTGTAAAGAATCACAGTCACAGAGTACTCAGCTGCTTGGTCGAAACGAAACCTTGGTCTGAATATTTATTTCTGGACCTGAACTTTCCACCTCTGTCTGTAACTGATTATTTTTGTGAGTAACTTCCCAAACACTGGGAATAAAAAAATAAGGTTGATACATCTTCTACATTCCAATAATTACCATTTTTAAAATCTAAGATTATGTAATGTATAGAACAAATTAATGCAACCCATTGGAGCAAATATAAGCCCTTTATGATTATGTAATCAGTATGAGCTTTTATGGTGGCACAGAAGCTCAGGGTGTGGTGCTGTGGCCTCATGCCTTCAGGCTGTTAGTTTGAGTTTGGGAGCCCATCTCTGTGTTGGCGTGTCTTTCCTCAGGATACTATGGCATCCTTCTGCAGTCCAAAACCATGCGGTTAGGCTAAGTGGTGTCCCAAAGTCATCCATGCAATGTGTGCGGATTAGCATCCTGTCCAGAGTTTTCCCCCTGTTACCTGCTCTGTGCTTCCTGTGGTGTGCTACAGGCTAACCTGGACTCCATGCTGGGTAAGTGGTTATGGAAATGCATGATAGAACCTTTTAAGTCCTCTGGACTGTTCTGTAGAGCACCTTGGGCTACTGGCATGTGTCCATTGCTTGAGGAGGAGGTAGTGCGTTGCTCTGTAGCTTAGGACTCTGTGCCCGTGATCAAAAGGTTGGCAGTTCAAATCCCATGGTCAGCAGCGTGGTGTCACCATTGGGCCGCTGAGCAAGGCTCTTAACCCAAATTGCTCCAGTGATGGTCTGACCCTGCTCTTTATGTGTTGCTTTGAATAAAAGTATCTGCTAAATACCTTAATGGTGAAAAGTAGTTCAAGATTCCAGAAGTATTCCACACTGTGCTCCTTGCACCACTTTGCTCACTAATAGACTTTGTCAGGTAAGGTCTCCTTAATTTGCATTTCTGATTAATTTCTTTGTTCAAAATTCACTCTGTAATTGCTAGTCCCTCTTTCATCACAGGCATCTACTTACCTCATAGCACGTATGCCAATTATCTGGACCCCCTGATCATGCTTATTAGAGATGTTTGAGCAGCTGAACCCAGATCGGCACTATAGGATTCACTGCTGTCATTTTTCCGGTTAAGAACAGTGATACGATATTGCTCTGCCACCTGTGGGAATTGAATCCAAGACCTTCCAGAGATGGCCACAGATCTATAATCTATCGAACTGCACACCATGCTTGTGACATACAGTACTCGTCTAAAGTCTGTTCAAACCTACGCATAAAAAGGCTTGTTTGTACTATTCTCTACATTTTAGAGTAATTATAGACATAAAAACTATAAAATAATATATATGAAATTATGCACTGAGCAAAACATAATAATCAAAAAAATGTTGGGGGAGAGGTGGCAGCTCAGTGGGTTGGGATTCTGGGATTGCTGGTTCAAATCCCTGGGTTAGCAGAGTGACCCCGTCATTGGCCCTTGAGCAAAGCCCTTAACCTCATTTTCTCCCGTGGTTGGTTGACCCTGCTTTCTTCTCTGCACCAGTTTCATGAGGTGGCCTCCTAGGATGCTTTTCCAGCTGTCCTGAAGGAGTTCCCGTATGCGCTGAATACTCACTAACTGCTGTTCCTTCACTCTCTGGTCAGGCTCTTCCCAAACCATTTCTACTGGGTTTAAGTCAGGTAGCCAGGGCTTGTGATGCAACGTTCTATCACTCTCATTTGTAGGCAGCTTGACGTGTCCAGGCTTTTGAATGGTACTGAATTTCTGTGAAGTTCCTGGAACTCACAGGCTTTAAAGAACTACTGTGGGCTCCTTTTAAAATTATGTGTGTATGTAAGCCTGTGTGTGTATGCTAGAAATGTGTATATAAAATCCCTGAAGGATTAAGACTTAAATAAAATAAATGCACAGTAGGAATCATGAAACATCAGTACTGATTATCTGCTTGTCTTCACTGCTGGGTGAGCCTGTCATTCATTTTCATTCTTCAGAAATTGAAATTTTTAATCACTGATGATTCTTTGCATACAAAAGCTGGCCTCTCTTGCTAGCTGAAGAAGAAACTAGAGGCCCTGGGCTAAGTTATACTTTTCTAAGAATCAGAAATGATTCCTGCCCTAAAAGATGTCAACTAGGTTGTAGTACAAAGCAGATGCCAGTGAGAGATCTAATTAAGTAGAATTGATAAACATAATTAAATCAAAATTACTGTAAAATGATAAGTTTCTGTAAGGAATGCAATATGCATTAAAGTTAACTTACTGAGGTAAAACTCCGTCTAAGCGTAATTAAGGATTGCAAAAGAGCTTGGCTTTGTTAAATCAGTTAAAATTGGAAAACTATATATTTTAGTTCCCTTGATGAAATAAATTTACACAATGTATTTAATACAAATTAAGATATGTTTCAATTACTCTGACTGTCCCTTCTGTGTAGTTTGAAAATCGTAGCTGGGTGTTTTGGTTAATTTTTTGGTCCATTAAATGATTTGTGCCATCTGGCCCAGTAGCTTTCTTCAGGACTATGATGGACAGCTGTATGACATGACAAGTTCAAATATATCTGTCTCTAAGCATTTTGGGCTATGTCTTTGTCTTTGACAACAGAGCTATTATCTGTGGCAAAGGACATATACTCCCCCTACTGATCTACCCTCAAACTGACCCTTTAAATGACCATAATGAGTGAGTAATTAGCCCAAGAAATACGATGGCATCATTAAGTAATTATACTGCTACTGAGGGCATTTTCCCCCCTGCTATGAACAGTAGGGAGTGTTTTTTTGAATTCACTGATTCCATTTATAAATAATTGTATTTACAATATGGTTTACAAAGCGAAATTGTGTTTGGTATTGTATGATAATGTGTGCCAATGTAGCACATGATTTTTTGTTTAAGAAATTGAAATGCTGATGCAAAAACAGAGCAAACCACACAGTAATACAGTTCACCATTTTATATGCAAATTAAATAACAGGTTATAACTGATATACGTCTCACATATTCTAATGGTGGGTGATGATTTGTGTAATTTGGTATCTTATCTCAGATGATATTTTGAGAGTAAATTATGATCAACTATCAAATATTGCGGACTGATTATATACCAAAATGGAACAATGTGTTCTTGACCTGTAATTATCCCCAGAAACATTTTTATAGCAGATCAAGAAAATAAAAACTTATCCAACTATTTCTCATATTTTCAGCATCTATTTATTTGGAACATTGATTACATTTACATTTTATTCACTAAGCTAATGCTTATTCCCGGCGTGATGGGTGTATATGACTAATGTGCCAAAAATATAATGCAAAATGTACCGTGGAACAATTATTTATTTGTATACATTATTTATTTGCCTGGCAGCCACTATTACATAAAGGAACGTGCACAGCTTTTAATTTTATGTTGTGACTAATTTATATACCGAGGTATTTTCCAAAGTAGTTAAAATTTGGCTTGAAGGTGCATAAGGCTGATCCCTTCTTGGCATTTAAACCTTTTTAAGACACATGCCAGTTTCCTTTAGCACTTTCTTAACTTTACAGTGTGAAGAAGTTACAGACTCAGGCAGTGTGCTCTGAAAGTTGCAGCAATACTCATAGTAAAACAGTTTATCCCTGCACTGACAAAAAGAGTTAATTATTATGAAAATGGGATTAATCCATAGCTGTAGACCATGGTCCCCAGATTTTGTTGCCGTCAGCTGTTATTGACATATTGAGGTATTAATTAAGTCTGCAGCTGTGTGTTAAGTATGTGTTCAGCCTTGGGCTCATCTTGCCAAATTTGTGAAGGTTTTTCCATGTGTGTCGAGGAGACTTTTTTCAGCTGAAGAAATTCTGGAGTGAAAGAAAAGACATAGGATTGTTACACTGGATATGGAATGTGCTGCGTCACATTTCCTGTGCCATGATACGTCTGTCTTTGGCCAATCCTACTCACGATGGAGACCAGAGGCTAACTGCACTTCAGAGCAAAGCAAACCAGCTCCATCTGTCAGCTCAGGCTAAAACTCGCTCCCCCAGGTGCCGGTACTAGGACAACAGAATGCAAAATACAGCTT
The DNA here is from genome assembly GCA_011763525.2 of Mormyrus iriodes. NCBI lineage: Eukaryota > Metazoa > Chordata > Actinopteri > Osteoglossiformes > Mormyridae > Mormyrus > Mormyrus iriodes. The sequence continues at coordinate 17,450,468 of JAAGVU020000008.1, forward strand.
GAGACTTAACTGTTCCACATCCAGGGTTACTCGTAGACATCAGATGGATTTCACGAGAGAGGAAAAAAATCCTAATCTTATCAGAGGGTCGGCGTATTACAGGCAAAGTGCAATGGTGGAAACAGGGATTTTGCTGTCTGTCTTCACAGAGGATCAGCGGGTGAAGTAAGCAGTCCGTTAAGAGTGGCCTGTTCGAGAGGGCAAGATGCTGTATGCAGTTAGCAGTGTGACGAGAAGTCAGCTTCTCTGGAATCTTAGAAGCATTTGACACCATGGTGCTCACAGCTACCAATGCTCTGTGACATTTTAATGTGTTTTTTTTTTTTAGTCCCCAAACACTTTTTAGAGAAGTTTCACTATATTTCTGTTCCTTTTGGAATCTACACGGCACTAGGGTATGTTGATAGTGGTACTTGCGGCATGATCTTACAGTCTGTAGAACTAAGAAACGTGCTTCCAGGAGAATCTCTGCTAAGTATTTTGTACCACAGAATGCTTCTCTCCTTTGTTCAAAGGGCACAAAGAGATCTTTTTGCCCAACTCACAATTTCTTTAACTTTCCATAAACACCTTTCTTCAAGAAAACGTTGAGCTACAAGCATTTTATATTCTTTTTTTTTCTTCCAGAGACTTGGGCCCATATTCAAATGGCTGCCAGAGTTCTTTAGGTATTGTCTTGACTGTACACTGCTTTTTAGAACTGAATTCTTGTATTTTGAAGCCTATTGTCTAATCTGGTTCAAAATGCAAAGGCGTTCCTTAAAAGAAGCAGATTCAGCTTGTACATAATAGTCACAAAAAACATTTTCAGTACAAATACAGCAAGCAGTAAATAGTTTGAATAATTGTCATGGCACAATCTGAATGTGCATTATAGGTTTCTAAACAGTAAAAATAAGGCCTTACAAAATTTACATATTTTTATAATTTATACTTTATAATGTCATTTATTTGTGTTGTAAAGTTTAAAAATAAACTGAGTTTGATAAACTGAGTACTTGAAATATCCATCTTTGTACACTAAATGCCCAGCAAGCCACTTCAGCTGCTTTGACTGTGCTGTGACCCCTTGTGGGAAGGACAAGAGTCTTGTGTTACAATGAGAAAGTGCATCGCTGAGTTTTAATGGTATCCGAGCTCACCCTTCTCAATTAGCTGGCCAGACGTTTAATCCGATGAACTCCCGTGGTAGGCGCTTGGCGCCGCCTCTGTCCACGTTCCTCTGGTGGAAATTAAAAGATGGGTAATGAATTTGTGTATGAGTCGGCCTCTTTTCCCGATGGGGCTGTCAGACTTCAGCTAACCAATTTAGGGACTCTATTGCCAGCTAAAAATCATCATAAAGGGCTAAACATGATTCCAAATGTGCACGCCTGTTGGCCAGAGATGTAGATGCATTAACACAATGTAAACAATTTACTTCATACTACATTAAGGGCACAGTAATATGGGTAAACGCCAATGTGTGTCACTGAGGTCTTGATTACAGACTGTGGGTGTTTCAGTCTTGAGTAAAAAGGTTTATTTTTCCTTAATGTTGTCACAGTAGGGTTGATTTCAAGTAATTAGCAGAATGAACTCTTGCTGCTGTGTGTTTGAGACCTGATGAAAGAGCTTCACATGGATAAACATTTCTGTTTGACTGAGGAGTCTGCTTACTTTACAGATACTGCAAAATAAGGCACTGCAGACTGTGTATAGACATATTTTTTCTGTCCACCTCTTCATATGATTAATAGTGAATAGTACTTTATACATCTTTTGAAAGACTTATGCTTTTATTGTCATATAACAAACTCATATCCTTGGCTTCCCTATATTAAGTCTATTTGACGACCAAAGCAATTATGCATTAAGTTAATTCAGCAACAAGCCCTAACAAATATTTAAGCATCAAAGTCATCTTGTGGCATTAACCATGGGTGCAAGTTGTTTGGTAATTGATTTAGGAACAACAAGGCTCAGATATTTCTGCTTTTTTTACTATAATGGAGAAAAAAATCAATACGAGTAATCAGACTTCATACAAATTACTTTCATGCTTTATAACTCCCAGTGGCTGGTATATTAGCTAAAAAGTTACTTATACAGGTTCCTAAGAAATAGGGACTGTTGGTTATAGTGTTATGGTAAAAATCTATAGGATTCCACGGGTCTAGAACAGTTGGTGTTTGCCTTGACTTTAATATGGGCATGAACATTAAATTTTATTGCTTGTTCTTCACTTTCCCCGGAATGATGAGAGTACTGTTCGCTTGCATGGTCGTTCTTGTCAGCAGCTGGTCATTATAAATTAATAACGAGTAACGATGAACCAGGTGTGCATGTGTGTATCCTATGATGGGTTGGCACCCCATCCTGGGGTTTACCCAGCCTTGTGCCCTTAGTTTCTGGGATAGGCTGTAGACCCCCTACAACCCTGAATAGGACAAGCAGTTACAGAAAATGGATGAATGGATGGATAATGATGAACCACCAGCAGGAATGACAAGTTTTCCACTTTGTTAGGCCATCTGGAAGAAGGGTTACTTTGTACCTTGGCACAATCTCCAGTTTAAAGAAAAATTCGAAACCAGAAAAAAAAGAAAAGAAAAACTGAAATCAATTGCCTCATGAAATAAGTCCAGATATGTCATTCCATCTCAGGAGCTGTGGACACTTTCAGTAGATCTCTCATGTGAGAGCAAAGAAGGCCAGTCTCTGGGGGAAATGGGTTCAGGGACGGCCTGGAGTCAAGAGTAAGCCGTGAGTAACCACATGGTGCTGGAGACATTTTGGCCATTGATTTTTATCCTTTAATCATAACTGGACATTTAAAGTTGATCTAGATCTCCAGGTGAGAGTAAGAAAAAGAAAGATTAAAACAGGCCTCAGGCACAACAGTTTTGACATAAACCCCGGAGACTCAATGGGAGCACGAATAAAATGAAAAAATAGTGTTCTGGTGTAGCACAGGGACGGCCAAAGGCAGACCGGAGGCACAGGAGTTGTTACTCAGTGGTTCCAGTTTTATAGATTCTCCTGCTCTCTCATAAACAAAGCAGTTTTTTTCTGAAGTTAGTTCCGGAATCAATTGATAAGTATCAACAACAGAAAATGCCGGATTGCTGTGGTTCTGCTGAAAGTCAAATATCTTGACAGAAATTACCATAAAATTCTCAGTCCTCAACACATACAAATTTTCTGTACTTTACCTCTAAGATTCATCATTCCATTTAAGAGACCATTTATTCCAGGTCTAGATCATTTATATACTTGTGTATGTTTGATGTGCTGTACTTGTTATTATGTTCAGCTAATGCTTCCAGTAAAGAAGCATTAAAGTGCTTAGTTGTCGTTATTGTTATCAGGAAAGCTCAGGGAGATAATACATCACAGGCACTTAGCTGGGGGATCCGTGAAATGAAGTGCCATGGGCTTGTGTATTATGGACACTTAATGGTGCTGAATCTCCCCCTCACATAAGGTTCAGTCTGCATTATACCACAGGATGAAAACTTTAGCAATCGCTTCTCACAAGTACATGGCCATTGATAGCATGGCATCTGTGTAGTGAGAAGAAACCAGGAAATAAAACCAAGTTATCCCCTAGAGTCAGTGAGTATGCCATGTTTTGGTGCCACATCCTCTCTCCATAAGCCAGCTGTATAGAAACCTTGGATATGGCTCAAATTCTTCATGAGGCATTTATTCTGGGTAATTTCTGGTTTTGACAGAGTGGGTTGATTGGTCAGCACTGTTTTGTGTTCACACTTCTGAAAGACTCATCCAATTGCCTGATTGCACTCATATTCTGTCAGAAATTAGTGTCACCTAACATTTATGAAAGGATTCGACGGTATTTGCTCGTTTAAAAGGGAGCACAGCTGGGCACTAAGCCATCTTCAGTGGTGATATCCACCCACCTTAATGAGGGTTAATACATTGAATGTGCTGCAGGAGATGGAGAGGGAGACAGACTATGACCCCTTTCAGGGAACTAGCATTAAAATGCAATTAAGCTCCACGTCCGCAAAAATGGTCCCTGCTGCTCTGCCAGTTTTTCCTGGGTGAACCATCAATCAAGTCCTGTTCGATGGACATGTGTATCATCTGAGGTGCTAGATCCCACAGCCCTGTGATGGCTCCATGCGGGAAAATCACCTCCATCTGCCTGCATCAATCGCATACGATGTGATGGCCGGGACCAATCTGGTACACAAACAATCAAGATCAGGAGATGAGCGCAAGTAGGTGGCCAATAAGAAACAAGCATCCCAGCAGGAATAATTTGTTTTGCTGCCTCAAATTATCAGAAACAGATTGTTAAGTTTTGTCAGACACAATAAAGCATTCATTCCACAGTTAACTCTGTGCATTGAAATGATTTGAAATTTGGGCTCCTTTTCACTGAAACCAATGCAATGCTGTTTCACTAATGGATACGGACAGGTCACTTCATTTGGTTTTCACACAAAATCTTTGGTTCATTTCAGTGACTTAACAAACTGACAGTGTCTCCTGCATGCTGAACAGGGGAACCCTGGGTAAATTTGTCAGACTAATGGACAGGCTTTCTCATATTTGGATGATGCAAAGAAATGTCATGGATGGTTTTGGCTGCGAGGGAAGAGGCAAGGGACTGAACAAGATGCCTTTTACTTGTGTTATCCACCATTTTCATCAGACTTTGTTGGATCTGATCTTTGCAGATTAACAAGTGTTTCTTTATTGACCTGTGTGAGAAAACATGATGTTTGAACAACCTACATCTTAGATGTCATTTCAAATTGCTCACCTGTGATATGCATCGCTGACTTGATTTCTTTGTTCTTCCTTGAATGGACTTTGCTCTAGGCATCCAGGTCCAAAATGTGTCCATAAAACCTTCAAAAAATCTTTCAAGTCAAAAGTCAAACTTGGGCTAAACCATCATGCTATTGATTTATAGGGGGATGCCTGACACGTCGCAAATGATGTGAAAAGCAATTGAAGCCCTCACTGACCCCTCAGTCACTGTGCTTGTCCGTCGCGTGATGTTGTAGATTTCCACAAGTGTGTCTTTGCACGTCTGTACTTTCAGCCTTATATTTTGATCTTCGATTGGATAGAGATCGGGCCGCTCATACCCCACTAGCCATTCCCAAACACGCAGTCCACCCAAACATGTCATTAATGAGCTGTCCCGCTGGCCGTGCCCCTGGGAGACAGAGATGAAAATATTGTGAGGTTTTCTGTCCTGGGGATAGATTAATCATACTGCTTTTTCTTGTATTGTCTGCAGCCTGTTCCCCCACCGGGGGTCACGTTGGGACTCCCCCGACATCATGCAGCTGGACCCATTAAAAGTGGTACCTCTGCTGGGATAGCACTGGTGTCGGCCCACATTCGGTGGCTGCGTCCCCGGTGACTGGTCGTCCGGCCTCTGAGCGCTAATACGGCGTGGGCATGCGCTGGCCGCTTTGATTATGGCTGCTGTAGCTGCCAGGCAAGTAGGGAAAAAGCAAAGAAGCAAAGCTAAACTTTCAAATGCATTTTTAATGCCCAATTTGGACTCGGAGACGGCGATGGGTATATAAATGAAGACGGTGGCAGCCACCGTCTGCCGGCCCTGCTCACTGTGGCACGGTGAGGCTCTCTCGTCCCCTGCGATGGCTGCAGGTGATGGATTTCGGACCAGAACCTACACCACATCCCCCATCCCTCATCCTCAGCTCCCCCATCCTCTGGTGGATTAGGCCGCTGCCCTGATTAGGCGCTCACTCCTGGGGGAGGCTCTCTCTGGCCCGTCAAGCAGACACCCTCCCTCCATTTGGCTGGCAGATCCCTCTTATCAAGCCACCTCGTCTCCCGCCTGGCCGCCTGCCGCAGCGAAGATATTTATGTAGACAAGCAAGCCTCAGTTATTTATTTATAATAAAACGATTCCAGCCGGATGTCCCTCTGAGAAATGTTTTTTTTTTTTAAAAGAAAAAAAACATCCTAATGATATTCAGATTTTCCTGTGAACCAGAGACAGATAGACAAGGTTCAGCCCCAACTCTGTCTCGGATGCCTATCATGGGGAATACGTCACAGAGAACTGTCTTTTGCTGTAAAAAAAAGGCTGATTTATGTAGATGCACAGAAGTTCAAGGAGCGTGTGGATTATTTTCTTTCCTCGACATGCCACGGGAACATTATTCATTATCTCTGCGGGAAGCTCGTTTAAGGTTAGATTGATCGGCAGCGACATGGAGCTGTGTAAATAAGTCAAGAAGAAACCTTGATGTAACTTTTACGGTGACATTTTCAAAGCATTATTTAGGCCCCCGAAAAGAGCATAAGCACAAAGCCAGCGTGAGTTTGCTGGATTACACTGCAGCTCCTAGCACGGGCCTTTTGTTTTCTGACAAGGACCCTGTCTTTCTGAACCCCAGCCCCGAAATCTCACCAGCACACACGCAGAAAATGCATAATTACACTCTCATTGAGTTTTACAAGTTTCTTTTTCCTTTTTTCTCCCCAGACCATAAAAGCATATTGTATTTACCACAAACCCATGACTCCTTTTATAAAAGCAACGAACAGCCTATGTTTCAACTTAAAAGCCACATGATAAGCTTATGGGAGCCTTATAGCAGGAGCAGGTAACCTCTGGGTGTGGCATTGATTAAATGCAGGAAAACGATAAACGTAAATAAACCCATGCAAAATATTTGGTAAATCATAAAAAAAAATTGTCATGTCTTTTTATCAGTGCTTATATAATTTTATTTTAATTATCTAATAAATGAAAAAAATCCCGTACATAAACTTTCTGGATAATTACAGGCTATGCAGTTAACAGGCTACTCTAGGTGGCTAACTGCTAGTGTTTGATTAAGTACATGGATGATGAACCAGTAATTAGTGGGGACCACTCACTCACCTTGTCAGCCTTCCTGTCAGTCAACAGATGGATGAATCCCTTTCTTCCCCCTCACAGCTTGTGGGAACATACACAGTTTCTGCACCCTGCCTAAGCAGTGCAAGTCCCCATTGCTCAGTGAGTACCTCGGTTCTATGGTCTTGAACTTTGTTGAAATCTTTAAACATGCATTGATGAAATGCTTAAGCAGTTTGACATTACTGCCCAATGAGGAGGTGCATCGCTTTCTCATTCCTATTAACAGCTACATGTGATCGCTCATTAATGTTTCTTTGTAAGAAGCTGGTATTGGATTCTCAGGTATCTGGCGGGATTTCTTTACAGCGCTATTCTTATTTTGAGCAAAGTTACTCACGCATTAAATGATGGTAATTTAAGTATCCAGCAACACTTCTGTTTTACTGGGGTTAAGTTACTCATTAAAAGCCTATTATTCTAAAATGAGGCTTTGCTGATTAGCAATTTATTGGAGATGGTATGTATGGATGATACTGACTGATATAGAAGCTAATTTTTAAATGGTTTGAGAGGCTTTGATGAACAATTTCCGTTAATTAAAAAAAGGAGAAAAAGTCAGAGTTTACATTTACATTTATTTTATTCAGCAGACTCTTTTGTTCAAAGCGACGTGCAAGTGAGGCAAATAGTGCGTCAGAAACATACGACTGTCAAGGAGTTCACTAGGCGTAAGTGCAGCTAGGCTGAGGCTCTGGTGAATGCCCAGGTACAGGTGTAAGCAGTTCGATTGTTTGTCTTATAAGGGCAAAGGCATAGAACTGCTACAACTATATGGAGAGCTTTAGGCCATGCTGACTCACAGGAGAGTGGACTATAATCACAATGTACTGTAGATACATGTAGGTATCAGTCATAAATTGAGATATGTGCTGAGGTGGTCTCCTGGCCTGGGATGAAGCATGGGGTGGTGGGGGGGGTGTGTGTGTGCAACCTAGCAGAGATAACACACTGTGTCTGACCAATATGGACTTGTCTGGGCGTAGGACACATAAAACCAGGTGTGGAGATATGCAGTCCCATTTTACAGGGATCTCTTTCCCAGGTATGAGAATTATTTCTGATACCTACAAGGTGCAATGTCTGACCCGGAGAAGGGTCTGTCTGAATACTAAGTACCGTTTTGTCGGTCTGGGGCTATAGGCCGGAGTGTTCTTCTAGCCCTGAATGCAGACACAGTCCTCAGGCTTCAAGAAAAGGGCACGAGACCAACCATGCTTTCGTTTCTCACTCCTTACTTTTTGTTTCTTTTTTCTTGTCTCCAATTCCAACTGCAATGTCTATTGGTAACGTGGCTAAAATATACAGCAGTCTTTGCGATGCTAATCCTCCGCTGTCTAAATCCTGCGGAGTCCTGACATTCTTTTATGGTAAATATGGATTTTTGTGGATAGCTCCCGCCTCTGTGAAATGTGACATTTAAGAACGACAGGAGTTGTCAGGGTTGTGCAGGAGAGCGCCGACTGCGAGGTGTCTGGAAATCGGCGGGGATATGCAAAATTCAACTAACCAGCTGGTGGAGACAATCCTGGACTTCCCCTGTAGGGGGCAGCACACCTCTACGGTTAAACGATTCTGGCCATCCGGTGCCGCGTCTCTCTTTTGTTTTCTCGCTTTTCAGCTTCACCCGCCCGCCCCCTGCTATTGTATGACTGGGGGAAACACTCAGGCATTTATCAGTCTAATCAAAGTTCTGCTCACCAATACTGAGTCGGGCAGGTTTACAGAACTCCCCTCTTTTAGATTCCTGAGTGTAACCCACCCCCAGCCCCCTCCCCTCTCCGCCCCACCCTGCCCTGCCACCAGCACCAGCCAGCAAGCCCTGGCTATAATAGACCTTGAACTACAATTAATCCTCCCCTGCTCGATTTGCCAATAGTGATTCTACCGCTCAACGTGAATAACAGGTTCTGGCTTTGTGGAGGAACCACACACCAGGACTGCATAGCAGGGAACGTGTTAGGGAGACTGAGTGATTTAAGATGATGTACCGTGTCATTAAAGGTAAAAATTACTGCGCCGTTATGGCCTCGGTACAAGACTGGGCTGTTAGTCTTGACATGCTTATTTTTCCTCAGCCGCCATTACCAGGAAAACAAGACTCCTCAGCCACCATAAAGCACTTTTATTGCCGCGACGTTTCCCGGTTTAAGAAAAGGGAATTATTCTCTCTCCTGATATTCCTCTGCATATTTGTTTCCATCTCGGAGCGGGAGGACAGGGCCCAGCTAGCGCGGCCCGGCCCGTAATCCCTTTACGAAGGCACTCCTGCTTAAACGGAGAGTCGGGGCTGGAGACGGCGTCGGATAGCTTGCAGCTGTGAGCCGGGGCCTTGGCAGACTCTGTGTAAGTGCGACGGGGAGGGGGTGGGGGCATGGCAGTATTTAAATTAGGCAGCAAGAGGGATTTCATTAGTTGTTTATCTCGAGCCTTTGAAACCCTTAGCAGCTTATTAAAAAACAACATGCACGAGGCAGCACGGGCCGCGGGGCTTGCAGATCAGGACGTTCAGACGACGCAGTACGACAGCCGCTGCCGTTTCCGCGAGCCTTTATGACGTGCCCCCCCCACCTCTCCACCACGTGGACCCAATGCTCCTCCAGTTCCCCTATGGGCTGCTCCTTCATACAGCAGGGCGGTCGCAGTGTGGCAGCACACATGCCATGCAGCCTGGAGGACAAACACTTAGAGATGCTGACCGCCCCCTCCCACCTCGTAACACAAGGTAATAGGGAGCACAAAGCCACGTTCTCCTGCCCCTCCCTAAGCCCCCGTCCTGACGGGTGTCCTTGCGCCGCTCTCAGCGCTCCGTCGCGCTGTGAGGGGGCCACCCAAGCTCCCCACACAATTAAGGCTTGGACACGAAACACTGGGAATCATCAGCTGTGTGTGTGTGGGGGGTTAGCCAGACAACAGAAGGCCGCGACGTGAAATCAGATTGCGCACGTCGCCCACTCTCTCCGGGCTGGGCAGGGAGGGGAGAGGTGATCCAGGGGATGAGGGGAACTGCTACTCTTTAATTGCGTTCTTTATTGCAGCGGGAAGGGTGAGACAAGACTTTGTCGCATTCTTTGCGCGGAGCTGCGCATTGAATACCTGCCTCCGAGAGATTAATGGCTCTGCATTGTTTTTCATACATATGCATTTACATTTGCCCATCTGTCTCACATCTTGCTTGAAACAGGATCGGCACATACTGTATATATGTGTATCTGTGTACCAAAGTCAGCTGAATTTATTGGTTCCCTGCAAGATGGCTCTCAAAGCGCAGAACCTCAGTCGTAACTCCGTGTGCCTCACTTGAACGAGTCTGTGCTGCATCTGTGCTGGAAACGGGCCCTTAACCTTGGAGCGGAAGGCAGAGAAACTCGGTTCCCCATGTTTAAACAATTCCGTCTCCACTGGGCCAAATTTCTGGGGCTATGTGATGGGGGAGATTTTTTGGGGGTGTGTTCCGGCAGCATACTGAACAGCCCACCTGGATCCCCGGGAAAAGACACTGCGGTCCACTGCCCTGCGACATTAAAATCTACATCAGGGTCCTAGACAGGAGCACAGATGGGTAAATGCTATAGATAAACTAAATCCTGGCCATTACCAGCCTTTAAAAAATCGCTCTGTGAATGCATTAACACACAGGAACGCAATTTTTCGCTACACTCTCTCACAAAGTACTTTAATTAGTGGTAAAGAAACCAAACGCTTGATTTCTCTCCAATGCATTCATTCTACTTCTGTTTTTATACACTTGACCATGCTGTTAAGGTGCCGGAATATTCTGTTTACATTATGTCAGCATTCTGCTCTGCTGAAAGCCCATGGGCGAAGTGTCCTCGGGCTCCGCGTTAGATAAATGGAAGTGATACCAACTGCGTACTGCCTTGCTCTGGAATCAATAACAGCGACAGAAATGTGCTCCATGGCACTGAGTTGTTAATGTGATTCCCCTAAATTTGCCTTATTGGCGTTCATCGGCAGCCCAGGAACACCCTGTGCATTCGACAGCTCTTTCAACTTGGTGCTGCGTCTTTTGTCTCAGGTGTTTGTAATCCATGTGGGTCGCGACGCTGTCATCCTCCCTCTCACTACATTCCAATTTAACAGAAGTTCTTTCATAACTCATCAGGCTGTGAAGGACAATCCACCCCCTGAAGCTACGCAAATCAGCCCACTGTACGTTGTTTTTTTCCCCCGTTATTCTCTCATTTACTGTAAACCCCACCCCCACCCCATTTCCGTATTTCTCCAGGATTTCAAATGCATCCAGTACACACTGTAGCAAGTTTGGGGTGGGGTGGGGTGATAGAGACATACTACCATACACACACACACACACACAGATGCCAGCTTTTCTGTAAAATTTGATAGTGCCCCACCAGGACTACAGGTGTTAAAATAGTTGTTAATGACAGGTGGAAAGACACTTTTGTATTTTTAACCCATCATGAAGCTCTGCTAATATTCCCAGGCAAAGAAATTTGCACTCCTCCCACTACTGAACTAGTACATATGCCACTGCTTGGCCTGAGCTTGCATGCATGCTGTCATTTCAAACAGACCGCGACCTTGCTCATGCTGTGCTGATAAGGCATTTTTATTGCCTCACTGACTGACAGATTAAAGGAACGTATCTGATCTTAAAATAGTATTTATTGTCATTTAAATTCCAAGTGCTGTAGTCAGACTCTGGCAAAAAGTCCTCTAAGATGAGGCGTCAGTCACTACATGTGTCTTGGACCTGTTTTTGCACAGGTGAATAGGGATTCTGTATCTTGTGTCCTTGTTCTTGCCTGACTGTCACCAGGATGGCTAACCTAGCCTAGGATGTACACGGCTGGGTCTTATCCAAACCTCCAGTCCCTCGCTTGCCTTCAATTGGATTCGGCGAGCGTGCAAATCCTGTGCCCTGCATTGGCGGGCGGGATGAAAGCGGAGCAGTGGCCACAGTGAGGCTTCCTCTCCACGGTTTCTGAGTCTCCGAGATAAATGAACGCTTGAGAGATAGCAACCACATTAATGGTAAAAGGAAGGGTCCCCATTTGTGACTACAAAGGGCCGGGGCGGCGTGAGAGTAAAAGCAGGTCTTCCGGGAAAGGGTATGAAAGAGAGTGCCGAGGAGTCGTTGGGTTGTAAATATCCTCCATCTGTGCTAATCGCACGTCGCTAACTGCGGGGTGGGCGACTTGGCGGACGGACGCCTCCGTGTCCTTTGATATAGAAGCTTAGATGGATATAATTGCTGACTGCTGCTTTCTTAAGGCCACTGAACATGGCTTAGAGGAGGTGGGCACATTTCTGCGAGGGCTCCACCCAGTAGGGCCAGTGCCAAAGAACACGGGATGCCCCAAGTGAGAAATACAAGTGTAAGTCACGGTTGGATGGAGCTTCTTCCAAATAACCAGCAATGGATGAAGGTACATTCCTTCTTGAACCATTTCTTCAGCATCACACACGGGTTTTTCTAAACATACCAAACAACTCTTACTTCCTGCTTCCTGTTTTGCCCCTGTTATCCAATCAAATTCTTCCTGATTCATACAGGTGAACTTAAGCATAAATCTTAAGCATTAGATTCTAAACAATAATAATATTTAAATAAACAGATAACATAAGTCAATAAATTAAACCATTGCTACTAAAATAATTGTACACGAGGATGAAACGGCATCTACCAGCCAGAGGACTATTGGACGCGACTGCAGAGATGAAAGTGTCTGCCAGTCGCAGGAGGGAACGAGGCTGAAAAAGGTGATGTAGGGGAACGAGTACCCAAGAGACACAGAGCAAAGATCCTTTAATCTCCAGTGGAGGACGAAGGAGCTGCAGCCAATCTCACAGAGGGAGGGAATGCAGCAACATCACAGGCCAAGGAGGGAGTGTGTGTGGAAAGTGAAGAAAGGTAGGATGATGAGGAGAGGAAGGTGGAATTTCTCAGCTCTAGAACAACAGGGGACAGGAGCAAGTTTAGGATTTTATAAGGTGGGGCCATAATTCATACAGAGGGGCCAACTTTATCATTAGCCAATGAATATATTCTGAGTGATGGGGGAAGGGGCACTCTGGGACCCCGCCCCCATATACAACCCTATTAGAGGACTCTTGTTGTTTAGAAGCACTGCACTTTTATAGATATAACATTCTTCCTTCTCCCCTTGGAATCATAGCATATAATTACTTAGCCAGATTGCTACAGTTTCTTTCCATCCAACCTCCTCCTACACCCCATCCTGTACTTCAGCACAAGTGATGTTTATTGTCGATTCATTGGTTCGTCAAGAAAACTCAACTGCGAGTCATATGTATCATATTTAGTAGAAAGGGTATCCAAAGTTTATAGCTGTACTCATGTCTAAAACCGGATCGGTGCTGAAGCCATTCGGAATCTTCCCTAAAGAATATAATAATCCTCCCACCAGTTACTTTAGCACCTTCTCACATTAATGCTGCTTCTCCATTGTTGTGTGTCACAGATATTAGACTCTTTTTTCCCTGTAACATGGCTAAAAGCATTGCCTGTGTTTCCAGTCTCTAACTATGCTTTCTCATCCCCTTGTTGCCATGGGGCTATGAATAGAGTTCTTTGTCCGGCAGAATGCAGCCATTTAATAGCCCTCCCCTAGACCAATTTACACTGCTCATCACTCTGTAAATACTGTACACACACAAAACTTCCCCCCGCCAATTCCCAGAGCCATTACCTCCCTGCCCCCGCTCTGGTTTGCAATTCATGGGACAGGGATTTCAGGTCAAATGCTTCAATAGGGTTCGTGTTTGTTCTTATTTTCTTAGTGGACACCCTCACAATGCGACAGGCGGCTGTTTTTGTAACCTGCTCATTAAATGAGGCAGGGTGACCCCCCCATGGCTACAGCAGCACAGTGACGTTGGGATGCAAACATAAATGGCCCCCATTTGTCTTCTGATAATCCTGTTTTCTCTGGATTTCATTGTGCGTGTCATAAAACTTTAATAATAATAATGGAATTAAAAAGAATGTAAACAACCAACTTTTCATTGCCATGCCTTTCCATAAAATAATACAAAGATATTTGATACATATTCACGTCACTCTGTAACTCTTGAATTGAACCTGCCTGGTAGACTCACTCTCTGGCCAAACTGCAAAAATAAGCCTACATCCCTTGAATATTGCAGGAAACTAAAAGTAAATGTGGACTGATTTTTATAGGCAAATCCCTAAGGCTTCAGTGTGGTTCTACATAAAGATATGGGCTATGGCTTTATGGGGCTGGTTGTGTATTCTTTCATGATCGATTGCTCTCCGATATTTACATTATGTTTCCTATGTGGCAGGAACTGTGCAGAGACCTAGACAGTTTTTTATAAAATCACCTGTTTTCAGTCAAAGGGCCCTAAGAATCAAAATACACATTGTGTGAAATGCCACCCTCTGGTGGCTGAGAATGGATCTGCGCTCTACTCATTAGCTGTGATGGGGTTCTCTGCCCTTGCAACAAATCCCCTGGCTTCGACTACACATCGCAGAGCCATTCTATCGCTGCCATGTATTCCAGAAAATGCAGTACAAGCACATCTCGACGTCTGCTAGAAGAGGAGATTCTACTGAAGGATAAAGCACAACAGCGAGGCTCACGGTTAATGAAGCTAGCTGAGGGGCGACACTTGTTGTCGTGTTATCAGTATGAGAGACTGAATGTGAGATTTGCACCTGCCTATCAATCTGCAGGATGCATTTATCATAACTGTAAAAAAAACTGGAATCTGTGCTGATCTAGCCCCTGCTCTGGGTGCAGGAAGGAAAAGCTATTAGTCTTGGATGACAGAAAAAATCCTCTGGGGCTTGATTCACTGTTCGCAAGCTGCCGTTCAGAGCATTAGGCCCTCTGGATGTGACTCATTTTGTGTATCGCTGCTGTGTGTTGTAGGTAGGGCTGTGACTCACAATGTGTGTGTCCTTGCTCGTTTGGTAAGGGGTCTGGATGTGGTTCAGTGCCTCTGTACCTCGTGTGGTATATAATCGTCTTTTTTATATGGTTCACTGTTTGTGTCTCTCTGTGATAAAAGACCTAATTTTTCTTTATGACAGAAACATGAGTTAACTCCTAATTAACAATTTCTGCCTCACAGTACAGATAAAGAATTATATTTATATATAGTAATTGTAATCAATGACTTTGTTAAAGAGAAGAACAAGAATATTATAAAATGTTAGTATAAGTCCTCTAAGGAAATATGCCCTCAATTATTTTAAGTAATTCCAAAGCTAATTTATAAAACATAGATCACATTGCATAACAGGCAATTGAATACTACGGTATGTATGTACCTGGGTATATAAAGTAATTGGTAAAGCAGGGTCCCTCTTGACACCTGGTGTCCAGTTCACGGTTATCCCAGGCAACTTTTCCTCCAGCAGTGTTCTGCTCAAAGTGTTCCTGAACCTGGGTGCCTGATGTTCCTTTCCCCGTGACTGAACTTGTCACCCACCAATTTCGAAGCCGTTGTTAGGTCAGTAAGGGCCATCTTTTGGCAAACGTCAACTTTCTCTTTTTTTCGCCATTTTGTTTGTCTGCTGTAAGATGATTGTTCTCCGTCGTGGAAGATGTAAGTGTTTTTTTTCTCCCTCTTGGTGGGTGTCACATGGTGTTGTCAGTTTAATGGCAATAAATTTTTCTCATATGCTGTTTGCTGGAGTAGAAAAACACAAAGACATGAATGCACACATGCATTCTCTGATCATCAGGTCACTTCTTTCTTTCTTTCTTTCTTTCTTTCTTTCTTTCTTTCTTTCTTT
>JAAGVU020000008.1:17475485-17492547 GCA_011763525.2 Mormyrus iriodes
TTTATTGTGTTACTCTTAATTTGCATATGTTCTAATGTTATATTGAATTTTTAATTCTGAGCAAATATACATTTACTCCCCAGATAAATGGCTTTAAACATTTCTTTTCACTGCCTAAGACTTTTGCACAGTACTGTATTTCCATACAGTTCCTTGTTTTGGTACTTTTTTCAGTACCATTTTAATATCCATTTTTGTATCTGGTTTGTAGTAACGTTCTGTATCCCTTGTTTCTAGTATCTCCTAGTGTTTAAGTCTGTAGTGATTGTTAATTACCCTCACCTGTTTCTTGTTAGTCCTAGCTCCTAGTGTTTGGCTAATTGTCATAGCCTTCACCTGTTCCTTGTCCTGTCTTTACTTGTGGATATATGTGCCTGCCCTTGCCCTGTTTCTCTATCAGTCATTGTGTGTTTGTTGCCTGCGCGTTGATGCAGATGTTAGCCGTTGTATGTGCTACTTGTCAGTGCCTGTCTTGTGGTTGTTATGCATTTCCTTGAGTTTAGTTCTAGCCCTTGTTAGTTTTGTTTTACCTACCTGGCCATGTTTTGACCCCTTGTGGTTAGGGCTGCAGGGTATCACATTGCAAGGTAATCGCGATTATGTGGCGCAAGTGCAATAATCACCAGGGGCCAGTTTCACAAAACACCCTAAGTTGTTTGAGTTGTGTTAAGTATGACACTTAAGGTTTAATTTCTCCTTAGCTGACGAATTTATTTAAGGATGCTGCACAGAATCCCTTAAACGGTTTCAGTTAGTTGCTGCCTTGAAAGACATTTTACAGCAGTAAAATTGTACCGTTTCCATGGAGACCACTTGTTTGCTTAGACTCACGCCTGCTTGTGACACGTTTTATAGCCTCCGGTGTTAATTTAGCTGACAAAAATGTTGACGAAAATGTGGCCTAATGAAGGGTTTTTACGTGACGATAACATAAATGAAATCGTAATTATAATGCGCGTTAATGAGAATGACTAAATGAAACATTACTTGTCTGACGAATATAAATAAAATTTTAAAAGCCGGATTTCGTCCCCACTACAGCGTTATCTGATGATCCTGTTCCACCTAGTGTATCGTGTTTACTATGAGTAGGTACATTTCGCTCGACAAGCACCGGTGCTGACTTGGAAGATATATGGAAATACAGGGAAAAGAGAAGGACTGGAGGAAAAATTGAGCAGGTGACATTATTGTTGAATCTCAGTTACATTAATTGCATGTAGTTCCATATTTGTGTATCGGAAAATTTGATCAATAACCGATGTACTTCTGTCTAATTTTGCCAGTGCTCGCAGTGAAACTTGCTAGCACTTATTAGCTGAAAAAAAGTTAACCAACTTTTTATTTTGTGAAACTAAAAGATCCAGATTTAATAATGAATTATTAACATGTCGTGGCCATGTAAATGAAATCATAAATTGACTGTCGGTCAGGAAAAATCAATAATAATCATTAATCATATCTACTGTTTGTTCTCAGTCGCAAAACTCTCTTCTCAGGATGCATTCATTTTCTTCATTTATTACCATTAATTCAGCTGTGTTGCGGTTAAGTTACAGTCAGGGGTACCTTAACCCCTGTGTTATTTTTCGTCAACCGTTAAGGGAACTTTAATGGATTCCTTAAGCACAAGACCAAGAAAAGGAGAACAACTTAGACTTAAATGAACATCTTAAGGAACCTTAGGGAATAGAATTAATGATGTTTTTTGCAACTGTCTTTATTTTAAGGACACCTTAACTTGGACTTAAAGGAAAATCTTAAGTTAAGGTGTTTTGTGCAACCAGCCCCTGGTGATTATTGCACATGCGCAGTATAATTGCGATGTGATATCATGTGACTTGTTTCGTTGTTTAGTTTGTAATAAAGATGCCCTATTTATCTGAAAGCTGCTCTAGGAATCATTATTGACCATGCGCAATTGTCACGATATTGATTTGTAGTTCACAATGTTGTTTTAAAGCTAATTTATTAGTATAATTATCTGTACAGTAATGACTTCACATAGATTATCTTCACGGAGATCACGGTAATCTCTCTCATTGACTTGAAGTTAACAGAGCGCTTTCTTAATTGCAGCGGGATGTGACTCAAAGTGTCATAGCTGGGGATTACAAGCATGTTATTAGGTGCTGTGCACCTTATTTTATTAAGGATTGCAATGGGTGCACTAGTGACCATACATCATAAAATCATAACGATCTTTAGCTGGCTTCATCTAAGGCTCTGGAAAAAAAGTAAGAGACCGCTTTGTAATTTTTAAAAATCTGCATTTTTAAATTCTGGTTTAATCCTGGTTCTGCTGGCAGAAAGCTACACTGCCAGGCAGGCTGCTTCCAGGCTGAAAGTTTCTAAAAAATCACTACATAAAAAGCAGGAGACACTGGCAATAACCAAAATCCAGTCAGGTAGAGGGCAGAAGCAACTTCCTAATGCCAGAGCTGACTGTCAACTTAGCCGGCAGTGCCTCATAAATCGGAGGATGACCTCCAATGACCTTCAAAAAGAATCTGAAACAATAAGTGGTGTAAAGTGCACTGCTAGGACAATTCATAACAAGCTCCTAGAAGCAGTACTGAAGACCCATAAAGCAAGGAAGAAGTTCGTTATCAATGAGAACCAGGGAAGAGCCAGGCTGGAGTTTGCAAAAAAAAGGTATATTTTACACAGGCTCATTCCCATAAACTGAGAAATGAGTAAAACTGAAAATTTGACTGTGGCTCTTAATTTTTTTCCAGAGCTGTATAAGTGACAGGAAAGAAGCACTAGAATTTCTTAGCAACATAATTAATAATGATTTCTTATCTAAGATGAGATAAGATGAACTTTTCTGATCCCAGGGGGAAGTTATGGTGTGTACAGCAGCGAAGTACGTAAAGAGCTGACAAACAAACATATAGTACAAAACAAAACAAGTGCAAAAACAGTACACATAGTGCAAATTTCAGAAAGTACATCTATTTAATAATTAGAAATATTCAGTCATCAAAGTCACAAGCTTTTTTATACTTATCAGACTATGTGCGAATGGGAACCAAAATGCTCGTCGTTCAAAAGTAAAGCATGACCTCGGAAGACCTTGCCAGACCTTTAACGATGTTTTCAACACATGTCTGGAAAGAAGCCTGATCTATCACTTCAGACTACCTCTTCATGATCTCGGCGTGATCATTAAAGGGCCAGTGCACTGCGGCCAGTGTGTCTCCAATGGTGCCCAGTAATTTTGGTGCAAAGTGCTCCCGCTACACGCAGATGGGCGTGTTTATGTTTTTTCGCCCACATCTCTCTCAGCATCCACAATTTCAACATGTCTGGGTTTGTAAATCAGGTTGTTGTGCTTAAGAGATTTGAATCCTGAGACATTACACTTTCACAAGCATAAACCTTGGCAGTGGACAAAAATGATTCCCTTGACCTACAAATAAAGAACTTTTCTGAACATCTGAAGACCCAGGTTGCCAGACCAATTGCCTGGAAGAGAACCAGTACCACTGAGCGATGTACTTAACGTAACGCTTGTCTAAAAATATTCAGCTGTGAATTATGTATCATTAGTAGACTGCCGGATGTGAGAGTCAGCCACGAGATGTTTGTCGGCTGCAGTTTTTGTTAAGTTGTGGGTTTATTCAATAACTTGTCACCTGAGACACAGGTGGCTACGTTGAAATAACTCAACACAGCTGTGCAACTGACATTTATGTTTATAGCATTTTATTAAGTTTTCTGCTGTGCTGTAATTGAAGCTGGTGGTCTGTGGCAATAAGGGACACTTTGCTGACACGGAAACGTTAAGAAAGATTAAATTAATATATGGTGAGGCATGGCTGGGGCAGCTGGATCCTGGGGACTTTCTGCCTCCATGTTGACCAAAATAGCATCCCTGTCTCTTTGCCATTGTTGATTTTGACTAAATTGCATGGAATTACCCAGCAATCATTGCACTTTGAACAATCAAAGCCCAACTCAGAGAAATTGTAGGCTGTTGGGAGCAGCTGGATTGAAGTGTACTTGGATATGTCTGACACTCCTTGTTCAGTTTCCACATGAGTCTTTTTTTTTTTTAAGAAAGTCTCTCTATTTTTGTCTGTTTCATTGGGACGTCTATAACTTGCTTTTTTACTTTTTTTCTTCCATAAAAATTTTTGTTCCAAAATTCTGTGGTACAAACCCTGATGTTGATGCAAAACATGAATTTAATCATATTTGCTCATGGCAGCAAAGCTATATTTTTCCATAAAAAAATTATGACTGACTGTAAGAGTGAATCCGTGCCAGGCTCATTGTAAGATCCTGATGCAATCGGACAGGTATTGATTTAATGTGTAAAAGTTCACGGAATATCCGGTTTAAGTAATCGAATGGCAGCGAGCCAGAGAAACACTACATTACCTCTCCAGATGGCAAGGGACAGGGCTTTTGTCAGCCTCTGCCAATCACAGGCCACTATGAGTTTATCGTGACTCCTGCGCTGTACTCAAAAATTGGGCAAGTTTCTAAATAGTATTTAAGGAAGGTTTATTAATTGGAAACACACACACACACACACACACACACACACACACACACACTTGCAGAGAAGCTGTAAACCATTTCTGTTAATTTGGTTGCCAGAAATATCTGCAGTATACCTGCACTGCACAGGCCTTCTGCTTTTCTGTTTATCGGTTTTGTCCTGTTTTTTGGCTGTATTATTCATAGCCAAGTAATTGTCTCCTAGTCTCGTTCTAAGCCTTTTCCTAGTCCAAAGTATTCAGTGAAATGGGATAATAGGATGAGATTACCACCTGTATTTGAACATCAAGAGAGATGAGTATTGGCATAATGTGTTAAAACCCCAACTTAAATGATCTGGAACAGATTCCTACATGAAGTACGGCTATCATTATCAGGCAGGTTTTCACAGATGGTGAGTCAATCCTTTGCTGTCGCCTTTCTTCCATTTTCTGCTTCACTGTGCATTTTTGTTCCATACTTGAGTTCTGAGGGTGCATATATGTGTTTGCTGAAGGATGTGAGATGCACAGGTCTGTCCGCCTGGCTACAGCCACCCAGCTGTTCTTGTAAATCCTAAGTAGCTGGATCTTATAATTGGTTACTATATTTGTTACTATATCTGTTAATTCTGTAAACCTTTGTAAACTACTGAAGGGACAAGTAATGAATTACATAAGTGAAATACTGTCTCGTCTGTTCATCGTTAATGAATCGTGACGCATCTTTTATCTCAAGTAACGAATATATCTGTTCATCTTTTCATGATTTGTACTTCAGTAGTGACTGAGTTATTACTAAGTATTTGTGCCCCGTCAAGTAAAATGTTACCAGGAGCACCACTGATCCAGCATAATGAGCCTAGGCAATGTCGGAGAGGTACTGAGATGCGCACATTACTTTTCAGTGCACCCCCTTTGAATCCACAGTAGTGCCCTGAGAGTATGATTAAGCCGTTCTGTGTCAGCTTGTGCTTTTGGTTCAAAATTAAATACTGACATTGAAGTGAAGTCTCCCCTTCTATCCCTCTATATCGCTTATCCCGTACCAGGTCGCGGTGAGCCCGGAGACACTCCCAGGGGATACAGCATATGAGGCAGGGGACACCCTGCATGGACAGGATGCCAGTGCATTGAAAGGAAATGCGATTCAAAATCCAATTACAGAAAAGCTGTTAAAGAAATTTCATTGCATGTTCCTTGAATAGAAACCTTATTTTTCGAGAAATGTAACATTGGTATCATCATTCTGTGTTTCGTAATCCTCATCCATAAACCGTATTCATTATAGATGATATGAAAAGTAACGGAAAAGTCAAAATCAAGCCCTCCTGGACCCAAACCTGGGGCCAGGGGCTTTCTCCCAAACCATGCTATGTAGTGTGTTGTCAATGCAACATTTCGTAAGCCTCGTTCTGATGGCACCCACTTTTGGGCTGGGTTTGGGTCCAGCTAAACAAAATTAATCAAAGGTAAATTTAATCATTAATCAATAAGCCATTCAATTTCATACTTGTTCAGGCAGGCCGGCCCTGGGTTTTTGGGCACCCTAGATGAGATTCTGCTGTGCACTCCCCCCCCCCCCAACAGCAGAAGACAAATTTTGCCAATTAATTTATATTAAAAACATTCAGTAGCACAGAGTATCTGGCTGCTAACTAAATAGCCGGCATCTAGTTCACAAGAAAAATTGTGAAATATTAAAATGAATGTACATGACACTAATCTCACTGAATGCAACCAGAGATGTTTTCTGCTGATCCCTGTGTACAAGGCAAAAAAAACTAAGAACTCTTTAATTCATGACTTAATACAGGTGACGTGGTGGCTAGGTTGGGTATGACTTTGGCCTAATGCCTCCAGGGTTATAAATTTGACCGCTGGCCTGGCTTGGCATGCGTCTGCGCTTAGTCTGAATGTATGCCTGGGCCTTTGTGTTGACTTCCTCAGGGTGTTTCCTCCTCCAACCCAGAAATGTACTGTGAGGCCAATGGGTGTCTCTGAACTGTCCATAGTGTATAATTATGACTGAGTTCCCATCAATGGACTGGTGCTCACTGCAACCCTGTAGTTACCATTATTATATAATAACTTTAAGGCAAAGTAAAAAATGAACACCTTACCTTTCATATATATATTACCTTTTTATGAAGCCTATCTCAAAAGAATCTCTCACGAGGTACCCAGAAACGTGAAATGTCAATTTGTGTGCAGGATTTAATAAAGAGCTCAGTCAGGCCTGATTAATTAAGATCTCTTGTGGAACAAAAACGAGTATTCACACTGGGAAATCCTGGCCTACTTTATGTGAAAATGCTTACTGGGAATATAAGAACCGGGAAACTATAAGACTGTGATCCTATAGAAAACCAACAGAACAACGCTTCTTTATTGCTTTAAAGAAATTATACCATAGTATATGTGCGTATCAAATTTTTTCATTGTTTTTGAGTTTTCTCCTTGATAGGAACAACAATTTTTTATGCACAGTACTGTCAAAAGTCTTAGATAGCCAAAGAAAATGTGATAACACTTTGTATGAATGCAGTTTCTATAAGAATCTATGAACACGTTCATAACACATTATAATGCATTTATAAAGCATTATAAACGTTACAGCACAGATCACTTGGGAGGCAAGTAGTGCAGGGTCCACAGATCTTTATTGAGCACCAGGCAAAGAGAGGCAGAATTGCTAGGCAGGTACGTAGTCGGGGGTCACAGAACTTGGGGTGGGTAGTCATGGTCATCTTGCTTCTTCTGATGATCTGAATTCAGCGCCTGCCGGTAAATGACCTGCCGATACGAGGGCGGCCAGTCCAGCCCCGCAGAATCTGTCGTTCTCCTGTTGGAGATCAAGGAAGTGGTCCTTCAGGCTCTGGCTGACAGCGGGATGATCAAACACTGCTCCAAAAGCCTACTGGAAACCGGCCGCCGAATCCAGTACAGAGCTCTTCTCGGTCCACAATGCCATGGCCCAGTCAAGGGCTTCTCTGGTTAATGGGAAGTGTCATGATTGTCCATGAATATCTCTTGGTGATGGTTGATATACAGCCTTCACAGCATTAGAAAGTGGTCAGGGTTCCCATTGTACTGCTCTGGGACAACGATTGGGACCCTGGAGGAAGGTCGTGGAGGAGTCTGTGGCAGTGGAGCTGCAGTGGCAAAACCTTGCTGCAGCTGACCAATCAGAGTGGTGTGTTGATTGAGATGTGCTTGGGCGTATTGTAGTTGGATGTGGAAGTCCACCAGATCCATTTTGATAGAGAGATATTCTGTCACAGCTCAGAGCACTTGGGGAGGCACGTAGTGCATGGTCCATGAATCTTTATTAATCATCAGGCAAACATAAGCAGAATAGCTAGACAGATATGTAGTTGGAGTCATGGAACCTGGGGTTGAGGAAGCTGGAGCGAACTATTCTATGAAGTGAGCATACGATGAAGGGGAGCACATGCAGGGGATCCGAGGAGAAGGGACACAGACTGGAACACCGCAGGTGGGTCGGGTCAGGGCTAGACAGGAGATGAAGAAAAACACTTGGTAAGTCTCATGGGAATCAAGGAAACCTTGCACTGAATGCGAGTCCTCTAGGCTCTTTTAAGGAGCCATCTGCAGGTGTAGCTGATCCCTGAGCTGGCGAGCTCACAAGTGGGGCGTGGCAATAAACATAGCTATAAATATTTATAAAAAGGTATAACAGATTATAGCCTTGTTTATCATGCATCATGAATACTTTACGACGCTCCCATCTATAATGCACGATAGACACCTTCGTAAAGCAGTATAAAGCATCCTTAATTCTTATATTGACCTTTATTATGCCATATGATAAAATGTAACAAATTTTCATCACATAATGTGACATTACATAATGAATTGTTACATATTGTGTCACAATGCATTATGTGACAAATGTGACAAATTTATAGACTACATTCTAATTTTATATTGCAACATTACCCTATTATTATTATTATTATTATTATTATTATTATTATTATCATCATTAAGTAAAGTGTTACTGAAAATGTTTAACACTATTTATCTGGGTAATAAGTGTATTTTTGCTGAGAACAAACAATTTAACGTTAGAGCATATGCAAATTAACAATGCCACAATAACAACTAACACTTTCTTTTGTTCTCCAAAAAGTTACTGATATCTTGTTGGATGGCTAGAAGAACACAAACATATGTGTGTATTGGATGGTTGCTGCAGATACTAGGGAACTTTAGGAGATATTTTGAAATGACTAAGCTGACATAGGGCCTGTTCACGCTAATTGGTGTTTGGAAAGTGTGCTGAGTGTGTGGTCTCGCATACTGCAGTGTGAATGCCATCGAGGTGCATTTGGCTGCGTGTCATGTGGCGAGGGACACATTCAGTTTATGATATAAAGTCAGAACCCTACGGTTAGCTTCTTTACTCTTTCGAAATCTGAAAAGGAGATAAAAAGGGAACCTATTTTAAAGAATTGCGCCACACGTCTGCTTTATCTGGAGACTGAAAGTTGTTGATGTGTATTGCTTTTTATTTTTTTATTTCCTTACCCTTATTTTTAGCTGATGCTCTGAATCGCAATTTGATTCCATGTGTGCGAAATTACAGTAAAATGACTTGACTTGAAAGGTTTTACCGCGCTATGTATTCATATTTCTCTATGAAAGAAATGGGCAGATTTTACCCAGTAGGCCGTTCTCCGGTCACATGACCCATATTGTC
This sequence comes from Mormyrus iriodes, assembly GCA_011763525.2. NCBI lineage: Eukaryota > Metazoa > Chordata > Actinopteri > Osteoglossiformes > Mormyridae > Mormyrus > Mormyrus iriodes. The sequence continues at coordinate 17,484,702 of JAAGVU020000008.1, forward strand.
TCTGCTTTGGAATAGTGGGGAAATCTTTCATCTAAACCAAATGCCACAGTCATTGACAAAAATGAGAATCAGGTACAACTATGGGCAGATGAAATTCCAGAGACTAACATTGCTTTCACCCCCTTATTCCCAGATGAGGTTTTTTACTCACTATAAATTTTGATACAAACAACTGCAATATGACTCTATTATGCTATTAAATACAAATAACAAGCAAAAAAATGTGATCCATTTATGAATAGAAAAGCAATATATGTGAATTGGTTAAAAATGTCCTCAAAGTAAACTGTAAAACCTGTCTGAACAAGAATTATTTACACACCACAGCACAGTAAAACTTTAAAATTAAATCCATCCATCCGTCTTCAAACTGCTTCTGGTGAAGGCAGCGTTTTTAAATAAAACATTATGCTTCATTTTAATTCTTTATTTAGCTATATAATTGGTAATAAAATTGCCATATAACAAAAGTGCCTTGATAAAAATTTTACATGAGGTATTATTATTGTTATTATTTATTTTAAAACACTCTTTAGTTATACTATTGGCAATAAAATAGCCACCATGTGATTAAACCTGAGAAACTCCACAAATTTTGTAACTCACTGTGTTCACCTTTATGACTGTTATTTGTGAGCCTGGTCATGTATCGTATATAGCCAGGAAATCCAGTGTGTCTCAAACCATGTCTTTAACGAGCAGTGAGGGACCCAAACTCACCCCCAGGTTAAGGCATTCAGGCTCCCCCCCAGCCAGATGATGTGGGCAGAGTGGACCTCTGTGGGCTTGGTGTGGTCCCCCCGGGGCCAATCCTAATCAGATCGAGGTAGAGTTACTAGATTAGCTGTGGGTGTGCAATTTCATCCATGACTATTTTAGTTTGGAGGAAAGGATGAGGCAGTTTGAGTGCTAAGCCAAACACTGTTTTATTTTTTAAAAAAAGAAGAAGAATATTTTCCCTGGGTTCTTCTGTGACTCTGTGTGCACCAGGCCATGACCTTTGCGACCCTGTCCGATTAATTACCCCAGGCTGGAACTGTACAGGGGTGAACATGGGGGCAAAGGATCTGATCTGCTTGCACAAACCCACCACCTCTGAGTTGCTGGCTTGTGGATGGGGTGGATCGGACCGCCATCCAATTCAGGTCGATGGGCCTCCTCAGTAGCCGATACCCTGGCTGATCGAGAAGCCACCCTCAAAGGATTTTGTGGATCTTGAACTCAAGGCTATCTTCCTCCTTGAACAGAATGCCACGGATCTCTCCGTCCCCCGGTGGATTGGACATCGGGTGATGAAGCCTCAGATCATATTACAGTAGCTGTTATCCTCTCATCAGTCATTTGCCATCCACGTTTGCCCTGCCGACCAATCACACTGAAGCACTGCCACCCAGAAAAGGCGCCAGCATGCAATAAAGTGTGGCATTTTATTACCCAGCATCCCTTGCGGGGAGCTGTGATATTGACTCCCCGTGGCTGTACCTCCTTGGCAGAATGGTTCTGGGCGGTTTCTGGGAGGAAAAAATGACAGGGATGAAATTGAAAAGGAATTTCTCGGGAGATCACCGGCAGTCTTTGTGTTTTGGGGGGTGGAGGGAAGGGAACGAGAAAGGGTTGTGGGGATGGGAGCATGTGGCAACACTGGAAGGAAAGTCATCCAAGGGGAAAGTGAGCCTAGGTGTAGTTCAGGTGCTCCGTGCCAAATTTGAGCCGACTCTGGTTCCCAGCGCCCGCCAGTGATATTGTGGCGTCGTGACATCGTGCGACACGCGATCTGACAGCTTTCTCCGTGGCCCGAAATTGAAGTTTAGAGGGATGAGTTGTTGTTAGGCAGCTGGAGTGAAAGTTTGATTAGATGAAGGGCTGTCACTTTGAATCGAGACGGCGACTGCAAGTGTTTGTGACTATACTCCCTGACAAGCCTAAAAATACAGTGCCCAGAGCACAGCTTAAGTTCTCCCAATATCCCCCTTCCTCTGAACTGAGTCCATATACACACATATATATATACATACATACATATATATATACATTTATGAAATACATTTTTATGCTATGACTTCTTTACAAAATCCCAGCAAGGGATCTTTTAAAATAAGTTAAAACTCACTCTTTCACTCAGACTTTTCACGCCTACCCCATGACACACAGAAAGAGTTTCTGTGCAATCTTCACCATTTTTTTTTTTTACTTAGAATCATAAGAGGAGCATAAGAGGCGAACTTTATTAAACACAAAGGATTTTTTTTTCCTCTGGAAGCCATATGACTAATGTCAAACAGACCCTGCATTTCCCTGTCCTGCGGAAGCTTCCAAGCTCCATCTTGCCAGTGCAGTGGTTTCTGGTCTCTGCCCCATTCTACATTTACTTGCTATTTTTGGAGTCCGCCCTGGGTGGAAACAGAAGAACGTGCTCCTTTTACTTGCGTTTTACATGCTCGGCTAGCAAAATTGCTCCAGGGAAGCCCGATGAATTCAGCAAAGGGTTAAAATAAAAACAAAAGCCTTTCCAGAAACACAGCACAATTGACACATCCAGACTCCCACTTGGCTCTCCTACTAGCCCTTTTAGTCCCCAAAAATGTTTTTTTCAGCACCTACATTTGAAATAGAATGGAATCTTGAAGCTTCTTTATTTGCTAACAAAGTTATAGTTTGATTTATTTAAATCACTGTGATTCTGTATACAACATTGTAGAATTACAACAAGCTAGCTGATTCTTTTCAAATATTTATTATATTTGCTCTGCATGTGTATGGAAGACTATCATTCTCGGATTAATGGTAAAGTTGTATGAATCTTATGTGCATTCCAAGAGGGGTAGAGAGTGAGAGAATGGCAGTAATCTGTCAAGAAACAGCTGCACTTGCATGCTAATTTAAAATGCTATGATAATTTGTTTCCGCAGTGTATTCAATGTACAGCAATAACATAAAAACGGTGAATCTCGCCGACCGAAGATGCTGATGTTAGAACTGAATGCCAGGGTCACATTATTTTTCAGGAACAATTACTTGTTTTTTTTCCTCCAGTGAGCCTTAAGACAAAGAAGAATAATAATACAGAGAAAGGCAGAGTAATGAGGATGAGGCCAGGAGTGCACACAATGACCTGACCTTTAACTGCAAAACCCGAAGCACTTGCAAGGAAGCCCAAAATGTCACGCGTCTAAAATGTAGTGTGGCCAAGCTCTCGTTAACGACTTGCGTGAAGTGAATATGTCTTGGGGATACTTGTGTTTAACTTTATATGGACGTATTGGGACGTGAGGAAGCGCAAAGCGTGCAGTTTAAGTGATGGCCCAATATACATGAAAATGCTACAGAGAATAATTCATTATAGCAGTAGATGAGAAATTATAGCAATGCATCATTGCCTCTTGGTGGGGGGGTGTTTCAGAAAATTCAATATAGTTTGTGTGGCATATTGAACCCAAGTGTTTTTTCGCTTGAACGCATGCGATCACTATTTGAATAAAACAAACAAGTGTTCATGTTTATATGAAACTAACAAGCAATCACCATTCAACAAACAATCAAATGATCTCCTTTGAATAAAACAAACAAGTAGCACCAGGCGAGCCCCTATTTTTCAACACCGGGTTACATGAATTTCACCCAGCTCTCTCATTTTTTTTGTGCCTGATTATAACATTGTATGTGAGGTTCTGCTCCAGTTTATCGGAACTCTACACGCTGTCATATGGCTAATGCCTTTCTCTCCTTGCTCAGGGTGTTTTTTTTATTTTGTTGCAAGCTCTTTCCTCGCTGCCATTGCAATTTTCACATTTTGACGCGGCCGGATTGTTCAGGGTCTTGCTCTGCACTGTCTCCTCTGCTGGCTTCCTCGTTGTTTATTGCTTTCTTTATGTCAGTGGGATGTCATTTTTTTTTTCTTTTTCCCTGCTAAATATGTGCCCTTGGTGTCTCGGAGTCTTGGCGCCCCGCTGGCGAACTTCAACTCGCTCTGCTCCCACCCCCCACCCCGATCCTGTGGTGAGTCAGCCTGTTTGGCCAGCATTACTCTGTGGTCTGTCCTTCATCCACATTCTCGCCGGGACTGAACGAGTGACGATTTGAGACGTTTTTATATCACCAGTGCTTCCAGCTTGAGCTCCTTAGTCTGTACAGAGCACAACGGGCTTCGCTCGACATCCCATCTGTGTAAACAACATCGGTTTTGTGAGGCCTGATTCTGTAGTCGGCAATGATACCTTCCACTCCCCGAAGATGCCATAACGAATATTATGACTGACCATGAGATTGGACTGGCGCCTCATTGAGGGCCCTCTTAGGAAATAAAAACACAAATGTTTGCCCGCTAGAGATTTCCTCAGCTAGTATGGAGGACCCGCACTGAAGTTTTTGCCAAGCTTAAGTGCCTTTTAAGCTGTAATTAGTAGTTAATTCTTGATTCAGCCTTGATTAAAGTGGGGAGATCTGATCACAAATCTGACTTGTTCCCCTGAAGAACTAGCTGTGTAAACAGCCATAAGGTGAAGGTGACTAACGTTACTTATATTGCAGTCTCATGATCACATCCCCGCGACTCTGTCCAAGATAAGCAGTCGGACGACGGACGGATGGATGATGACTCACTGCTCTCTTGCTAAACTGTCTTGAGTACAGATTCAGAGAAGAACAGATCTTGCTGGGGGCAAATTTCCAAGAATATTGCTTTACTTTTGTCTGGCATACTTGAAGAGTTGGGTTTGCTTTAGAAAAAAGCATTAGAAGTCAGGCAGTCTATGAAAGAATGGAATATGTGAATGGTTGATGTTAAGGTTCAATATAAATTCCAAAGCATTGCGACACATCCATTACATGAACTATTTCCTTAAATTTTAATTTAGGAAAAAAAGCATTTCTCACACTGTACTATATGTTACTACAGAATTTGTAGCTATATTTTTTATATCGTAAATAGCAAATGGGCTGTATGATACATATAAACATTAGAAGCATGATAACATGCTGTATTTGGTTTTTCAAATCCATTCATTATACAGGCCTCTGTTAGCACCTGCTAAAAACCTCTGAATAGTCAGGAACACATTCCCAGAATCCTCCAGAGGGCTATCAGCAGTTACAAGCATTTCAGGTTGACTATACAAACAGTGAACTCTGCTTACGGCCACAGATACCCATGTATATGGAAATTTGCCATTTGGTTCAGTGGAAGAACAAAGTAGAGAAACAAAGAGCATTACAAATTCATGCACTTCAGTACAATCATCGTATGTGATTTATGGTCTTTGAATACACACGTGTGCTGTATTCTGTTCTTAAGAAAAGAATTGCAAATGTATTCATATTGCATCCACTGTAGTTTCACTAGTAGTTCTACTCTCCCTAAATCGCAAAGAGACAACATCCTGTCGCCATTTTTTAAGAGGCTTATTACCTCTAGTTTATTTATCCTGTGTCTATACACATCTAACCTTCTCTTGGAAGGCTGAAAGCTTTAATGTCACATTCATTCTCGCATTATCTGATTTAAAGTCTAGCTCAAGTGACATTGTGAAAATTGAGTCCCTTAAAGGAAGCCTAGGGTGCAACAAACTCAGTTTAGGAAGCGCTATAGAATATCTTTAATCACCCCAAATGCCGCTATAATGAGGATAAACATTCCAGTTCAACCTAAAGACCCGAGTAATAGTTTTTCTTCCACCTGATGTAGTAAAATAACACATCAGCTACATTTAAATGTTGTTCTTCTATAATATGTATTAAGTTTATCCCCATTATGGGCAGAATGAACATCAGCTTGCAATTAGTTGCACAATGATGATGCTTTCAGATAATTAAAGACTATCTATCACAGCTTTGTACAGTAAAGTCATCTCTATTATGGTGAAATGCCATGAACAAATAGACACCAGTGCTGATTATGTTGAGAAGGATGACTCTTCCAGATCTTGTGCAGTAAGTGAATACTAACTCCCTGTATTTGACCATCTGTGCTTTCCTCTGCGGTCAATGTCTCTGATCTAGTTCCTCCGATCTACAGTAAGACTCATTGGTTTTAACCAGACTGTGACGAGTTACTCCAGTGTCAAGTTCATGCAGAATTCATGTAAGTCTTTGCATCTCCCACTCCAGTTCCTCTAATGCCTCCTATAATGCCATAGACAGAGTAAACATGCATTCTTAGATAAATACAATGGTCATTATTAATTCCCATCAACTACACCACTGACATACATTTTCATACTCTGATAATGTGATTTGCTGAAGATGTCCAGTCACTGAAACTTTTTTTTTATTCTGTGCTGTCATAATCAGATGGAGTGTTAATCATTAAAATCAACCATGTCTTCATTTTTGACTCCGAACGATAATACACTGGCTGCAGGAGCGACTCGAGTAGGCCTCTTCACAGAAAGGGCACTCGCTCGGTGTGATTTCAGCACGCATCTCCACCACTCGTAACACGGCAGTGGCACTGCAGAATTTTAAATGAAGGTTAAGTAGAGCAAATTCAGCGCCGTGAATTCTGATGAGCGCTCCCATGGCGATCTCACACTTAACCTTAGTTTCTAAAGGACATCTTTTCCACCAGCGATCCAACAGGACTCCGGATGACATCCAGGCATTTTCCATAAAGTGACCATACTTTGGTATACTCAATTAATGCTGCATTTGCATAAAAAAAAATCTATGGAAACCACAAAAGAATTAAGCACCCTTATTATTTCCATATGGAAGTATGTTTTCTATCATTCGAAAAAGGCTCATTCATGAACTGAAAGAGAAGTCAAATCCTTTAATGATTGATTAATATCTTTAAAATAACTGCGTCAGGAATGGCGGAATTTATATGCCGCGCTCCAACTGCAGTTGTAAAGGTTTGAAGAATAGGCCATCAAGCCAATAAACGGAGGTCAACAAGCAAATTGAGAAACAACACCTAATGCAGAGAAGGTGTGTGTGATTCTGTTCTTTGCAGAAACCTACATCCTCACGCATAAGTCATTGTCACTTCTAGATACCCTTCGGTCTGAGAGCAGAAGATATATTACCAGGAATTGTTGCAGTATAAGTTTCATGCATTAATAATTCCAAAACTGGTCTCTAAAAACCCTAACCAAAAGCATATGTAAAGTGTTTTTCCCCCTTCATATGATACGTCTGTGGGATTCAGAACTGAAACCTTATAGCTTGTTGTGCATATATTAAGCAAAAATACAGGCAAGGCAAATTCTTGATAATGGAACATAGTGGGTTCTTGGTGAAGTTGCTGTAAACCTCTGTGTTTTATATTGATTTATTTTATTAAGAGTTGGTGTAGTCCACGGTAAAGAACTGGTGAACAAGGCTTCTATTCATCAGAAGGTCGCTGGATCAGATCCTTGGTCATCATGCGGATGTCATTTTTGGGCCTTGAGTTTGGCCCAAAAGTTTACAGGTGCTCTGTGCCAAATTTGAGCTGACTTTGGTTTCTAGCGTTTACATTGTATATTATAATATTTATACATTATACTATATAGTGACTACCTTTTTGTACCCAAAGATTTCTATCTATCTATCTATCTATCTATCTATCTATCTATCTATCTATCTATCAAACAAAGTGTTCAATCAAATATAACTATTATACTTTGCTTCCAATTTGAAAGCATCATTAGCTCTTACGACCCTGTTACCCTGCAAAGGACAAGTGTATATAGAAAATGGATGGATGGATGGATAGATCTTACAGTGCTATTTTTTCTTCATTTTTCTAGGTCAAGATGGCATTGGTGACAGCCCTCTTGCCCCCAGCGGGAAGAGTTCTGCTGTAATACCTCCGAGTGATGGCCCACCTTGATCAGGCCATGTTGGCGACCCCACACCTGCCCATCAC
>JAAGVU020000008.1:17492647-17505915 GCA_011763525.2 Mormyrus iriodes
AGAGTTCTGCTGTAATACCTCCGAGTGATGGCCCACCTTGATCAGGCCATGTTGGCGACCCCACACCTGCCCATCACAACACCTGCAAACAGCCGCGTGCAGAATGGCAGTACAAGGACCCATCCTAAGGTTTCTCTTGCCACGGCAGGGAAGCGCTCAACTCTGGGAGTGGCAAGTTGGAGAAAGCAGGCTTTGTTTATGGCTGCTTCTGTGCCCCTTTCCACCTTCCTGTCCCCTCAGGCATGGCCACTGAAGGGTGAAAGCAAGAGATTTCACATCCAATCCACCGTTATGGTGGATGATGGAAGCTTCAGTGCTGCAGTCCGGAAAGTCTCTTGCTTTTCGCGACAACCAGGGTCTTGGTTTTTCACCTGGCCAGAGAAACTCAGACCACATCTCTCAAAATCCAACCTGCGGTCAGGTCTGTGAATGCCTGTTCAAATTCTCTGAGTCTAATCCCCTAGCCTCCTGTGTTCTTGCACTTTTGGGGAGAAAATGAGTGCTAATTAAATGAAAGTTTAGAGCCATTACTCACTAGCACGCTGCACGTTAGCATACTGAATGCTGATTGCTGAGGTAGTTAGCAATAACCTGGCTAAAAAAAACACATAGTTAGCTATACCATGACATTATAATTTATTACAGCATTATTTTGTCTTGTATTGTTTTCTCTGGTTATTTTGTCTTTTTGTTTTAGGCCTTATAGTATTGTTCCATCCTGACAATTTTGAGGGAATTAAATCAGGTTTAACTGATTTTTGTCAACCACGTAAACGCATACTAAAAAAAATTATATTTATAAATTTATATATTTATTTATATTACAGGAAGATCGTAACAGTTTCTTGTTACCGATGCTTTTTTTGCCATGAGTTTGGGTTTGAAATGTGCAAGGGTTACACATTTCTCTTCGAGAGTTATATAAATAAAGAATAGGTCATCTGTTTTTAATATACATAGCTCAACAAAGACATCACAGACATTTTTTTATTGATGCAAGTAAAAATAGTTTTGCCCACGTTGCTCTTTGTTTACAGGTGATGGATTCTCCCAGAAGGTACGTGTACTCATTGTAGTACCGCTGACCCCCCCATTTTCATCCCCCTGACACCCTCCCCATTTTTCCCTGCCCTGCCCGTCTATCCTGGGTCACTCCCAGGCCACATTTGAACACGTGTCCTTGTCACACTGAAAGAGTGCAGCTAGCTGCTGGTTGGCTGTCAGCCTGGATGGCCATGTGCAGGGAGGTGGGACTTAGAAGGTCGTCTCCCGATGCGGGGGTGACCACAGACATAGCCTGACTGAGTGGGGGATGTGCAGTGTGCAGGGAGAGTCGCCATCCTGTCCGGAGCTTGCTCCCAAAACACATACGCAGCAGTAACGGATAACTTGTTAGTAAAGCCAGAAAGACTGACTCTGGGAGACCATGAAAAACAATAGATGTTTTCAAATAAAACGAAAAACAGCTCCAGAAGACGCTGCCATGACTGGATGTGGCCTCACACACCGAATCCCTCTCCTCTGACCTCATAGAGCCCCTAGAACACCCCTGCTGAAGCCCCGCACCCTCCCCCACACACCGGCCCATCCCCGACCACATCAATGATGGGAAAAAAACATGCCCCTTGAACATGTTTGCTTTAGCCGGGATCTGGCTTGGCCATGCTGATCTAGCAGCCTCAGTGTGTACCACACACGCAGCGTACAGATGTTTCCTCAAAGACCCAGGCCCCCACACCCCACCTCCTGCCCACAAGCCCTATCCCGCTTCTGCAGTGCGTGCTCGCTGTTCCTCAGAACACGTGTGCTGCAGGAGGAGGTCCACATATGTTCAGCCAATCTGTATGCTCATATAAAGGAGCATTCATGGAAAATATTCAGGGGAGGGGGTCCATTCTGGATGGTTTTGTTTACACTCTGTCTGTGTGACACATGTTTAATCTCGGAGTGAAATCTTACTATCCTTCTCTTCTTATTTTTAATTCACATGAAAATTTCTGTATGTTTAATGTATAGTTTGACAAAGTAAAGCTTGAGATATATGGTTGTTTGGATGGTTTTGAGAAGGTCACCCTCATTTGAATCAAGCTAAACGTGTAAAAAAGTCTATGTATTCCAGTATCACACTTGAACACCTTATCTTTGATCTCCTCCACAAAGTATAAGCGTTTTGCACAAAAGAAACTGTCATTTCAGTAATTTTACCTGTGTGAACGGTTTGCTTTGCTGAGCCTTAAAACTTGTGTACTGACTTCTTGAAAGTACATCTGTCTGAAGCATTTATACGTGAGCGAAAGTGCTAAAGTTTTTTTTTGTCTTTGATTTATGCTTATGCTTGGCGAGGGAACCACCAGGGATGTAGCTGTGGTGTGAGAGAGGTCAGGCGTGACTTTTGATAGGACCTCGCTGTGCTGAAACACTGAAACATTACACTCAGGTACAACATTGACAAAAAACTCTTTTAGTAGCCTGATCTGACATTTTCTAGTGGAATACGACCTTCTTAACATTTTTTGCGGGGGTAATTAATTAATCCACATGAGTTCAGAACCTCTGCTGCTTCCTGCCAGCAGAGCCTCTATCACCTAGGAGCCGGTGATATATGAGGTGTCTAAGAAAAGCAGACATCTGTCAGCTTCATAGGTCAACAGTAAGGGGCCTGCCTGGCTACACTTGGCTAACAGCTTAATGAGTAGGATTTCTTTTCTGGGAAATTCCATCTGGTTTTCTCTTTAAGGTGAACTATATTTTTTTAACTATAGACAGAAAAATGCATAGTAACTGTAGGCCACCAGACAGATGTAAAGTCATTACCTCTTGTTTTGTGCTGTTATGCTTAAAACTTTTAGTCAAATAAAATCTTTGATTTGGGCTCATTTGTTTGCTCTTTTGGTGAAGATCTCACTCTTAAACATAGCATTTATTTGAATGCTTTTTCCTACTAGAAACTTCTGGTTCTTTCCATCGGTTCTTTTATGTCATTTAGGAATGACAAATATACACATTGGCCATTTTATTAGGTATACCTGTTCAACTGTTCGTTGAAGCAAATATTTAATCCGTCAATCATATGTCCACAGCACAATGTATAAAATCACACAGGTACAGGTAAGGAGTTTCATGTACATATCAAACGCCATAATGGGAAAGCAAGGTGATTTAAGTCACCTTGAACATGGCATGGTTGTTGGTGCCAGTTGGGCTGGTATGCATATTTCAGAAACTGCTGATCATCTGGGATTTTCATGCACAACCATCTCTAGGGTTAACAGAGAATGGGCCAAAAAAGAAAAAACATCCAGTGAGCGGGGGTTGGGCAAAAATGTGTTGTTGATGCAGAGGTTAGAGAAGAATGGCAAGACTGGTTTAAGTTGATAGAAAGGCAACACTAACTTAACCACTTGTTACAACCAAGGTATGTACAAGAGCATCTCTGAACATACACACATCGAACTTTGAAGCAGATGGGCTATAGCAGCAGAAGACCACACCAAGTGCCACTCCTGTCAGCTATGAACAGGAAACTGCAGGTACGGTGGGCACAGGCTCACCAAAATTGGACAATGGAAGATTGGAAAAACATTGCCTGGTCAGATGAGTCTTGATTTCTGCCGCGACATTCAGATGGTTGGGTCAGAATTTGACGTAAACAACATGAAAGCATGGATCCATCCTGCCTTGTATGAACTATTGGCGGTAGTGGTGTAATCGTGTGGGGGATATTTTCTTTGCATACTTTGGGGCCCTTAGTACCAATTGAGCATCGTTTAAATGTCATAGCCTACCTGAGTGTTATTGCTGATTATGTCCATCTCTCTATGACCACAGTATACCCAGCTTCTAATGGCTACTTCCAGTAGGATAACATGCCAGGTCACTAAGCTCATATAATCTCAGACTGGTTTCTTGAACTTAACAATGAGTTCACCGTACTCAAATGGCCTCCACAGTCACCAGTTCTCAATCCAATTGAACATTTATCAGATGTGTTGTATCAGGAGATTCGCATCATGAAGGTGCAACTGACAAATCTGCAGCAACTGTGTGATGTATCATGTCAATATGGACCAAAGTCTCTGAGCAATGTTTCAAGCACCTTGTTGAATCTATTCCACAAAAAATAAGGCAGTTCTGAAAGCAAAAGGGGATCCAACCTTGTACAACACTGTGTACCTAATAAAATGGCCTATAAATGTAAGAGTTCTGTTATGCCTGAAAAGGTCTAATCTTAGTCATATTGCAGAACAATCAACTTTTAATAGACTTTCCCATGTATGATACACTCCTGATGCATGTGTCAGTGTTTGATCGATCTAAACACTTGTATATTTCTCTAACACAACTTTTATTAAACTGGTCTACCAAGAGATCTGCTCATGGTAAGGGCTGCTCTTTGTAAAATCACAGAACCGTAAACTTAAAGACGTCAGGTCACCAATTCGGCTTGCTGCAATATGGGTCCACTTGCTTAGTGTGTTTATTAGCCTGCTGACGATAAACTGCCTGGGCGACAGGCTTAGCCAGACCGGCATTCAGACTAATGTTTCAGTCCCCACTTCAAAACACAAACAGAAATAGCAGCGTCGTGTGCCTGCTAAAGACACCAATAGCTGTTTAAATGTTATTCTTTTCATTTCACGTGCACATGCATGGCGCATGTGTGCGTACAATTTGCTTTCCCTGCTGCTGAAAATGGCTTGCAGAAAACAGAAAGTGTGCAATGTGCATTCCATGTTGCTCCTATGCAAAAATAGCTTCCTGAAAGCTCTCGATATAACACGTTACATTCAAAGTAATGCAGCCTGACTCGGGTATTTTATTGCATACTACAAAAATTAATCTAGCCGTATGAGCGCCGTCTGGATGCTGGAATGACGTAGAGTGCGTGCTTAATAGAGCAGGCGGTCTTCATGGAAGAACTTGTAAAGTTGGGAGTTACCAACTTGTGGCCAGTACCACAAGTCATATATGTCAGTGGTGTTTGCCAAATAAGTAGGAGCGGTTGCAAGATTTTGAATAAAAAAGCTTTTTTTTCCTGGTGGTACCTCCTCTCAGTTCAACAAATGTTATTGGTAGCAATCTATTAGGAAATACATTGAAATTTCATCTTGGCACCCCCCCTCCCAGTTTAACCATATTGGAAGGGCTTTGCAAGATCTGAGCAGTGTTTTTAGGGGGGGGGGTCTTCAGACAATAAATTTCAGAGTCACTGTTATAAGGGGCCCATGTGAAAACACTAAGATGAGAAACACAGCCCTATCATGTTTAGCAAAATGAACTACCAGAGGTGAGAGCAGATATGGCGAAAAGGCCGCCGTGAAGGATTGTGGGCCTTTGTGTGGATAAAGGCCTCAGATCAGAACATCAGTGCCACTGTCCTTCAGTGATAGTTTCCCAGCATCAGCCGTATATCTTCATTTCACAAAACGGCTGCAAATTGCACCCCGGGATAAACAGCCCTGATAAATTGGAGTCATTGTATAAACAGCTGCAGCCATAATGTGAATTGTTACACTGTGCAGAGCTTCATAGACTGATCGATTTAGACACAGACAATTTAATGTACATAAAAACATTGTGCACAGCGCTGTAATTTATGCTTATGAAACTTTACGACAGGAGTTTTACTGAAGTGATTTTACAACAATTCACAACAATTCACAGAGTATTATTACCTGCTCTATCTGAACTAAATAAAAATTAGGAATGCAGAATGAATAAAAGAACTAAATTATTAATGTCGAATGAGGCATGTAGATGATTTTGAGGTGGAACTGAATGAAACAAATCATGAAATAAATTGTAATTATATATTGGTGGTTTCTCAGTGGCACAACAATAGAGCTGCTTGTACAAGCCAATACCAGCAGACTTGATGCGATGTAGAGGTAAAAACTGGAAAAAGACATCCATAGGATGTTTACGTGTCTGTGGTAAAAATCAATATGATTGTATCAGGCGATATTTCATGCTGATGAATGCAGCTATGCCAGGTGGATTGTGTAAGGGATGAGAGTTAAAGTAAAAAAAAAGAGAAAATGCCCGGCGAGTCCCGCAGCCGGCCATTTGGAGGGGAGGGGAAGAGGCATTGTTCTTTGCGAGGGGCATTAGTGTCAGCAAAATAGCGGGTAATTTGGCGGCAAATGGTGAAATGCCGGGGTGACAGGATACTTTCCGAGCAGCCCCCTGAAGGCTGGCTCAATCTCTCCGACAGGTCCTGCTGAAGCTGCAGGAATGCTGGCACTCTCACCGCTACGCATCTCCATAGATAAAAATATATATAAACTAACCGGAGGACATGGATAGTTATATTACCATAATAAATTGCCTACAGACAGAAAATGAGTGTCGCTTTTACATGACGCCGTTTTTTTGTCCCCATGAGTCTTTATTCTGCTGTCACAGGCAGATGTTGCCCGGTTAAAGTGAATATTTTAAAGCTCCTGTCCCCCGCCATCCTGCAACCGGGTGGCCTCTGACTCGGAGCCAGCTGAGAGGTGAAGGGGCATGCCTTGCGAAAAACAACGCCTTCAGCCAAGGGTCCCCATGGGCCGCCGCCTTCGCCCACATTAGCTGCGGTGACGTGACCAGGTGCTGCTAACCACAGGCCTTATCTCCCTGGCCCACAGCTTCGTTATGCATGAGATCTATATAAATAGCCCGTTGCTCCTTTTGACTGACACGCGGCCTGTGCTCGGACTCCTTATTCCATAACTTAGCGTTATATTGTGTGAGAAAGGTGCAGCCGGTCTTAATTTAAATGTCCACGTATTAATGCCTGTCTTCTCCGGAAGGGCGATTTCACATTTTCCAGAAGGGGATGCGCCTATTTTCATTTTCTATCCTGTGCTCCTATAGACACCGAGAGCTACTTCAACGTGACGAATGGGCCTCTTGCTCTTGTTTGTCGACAGTCCCGATTTCAAAATTATTGCTGCTTTAAAATCATTGAAAGTGCCCGCAGACAACAATAAACCACCGGCACTTACCTTATCAGAAGCTGAACTGCCCAGAGAGGGGCTGCTAATCAGAGTGTTATCTTTAATTGCCCCATCATCTTTATGTTATAACGCAGTGATTTAGAGTGATCTATGTGCTTCAGCACCTTCAGTTCTGGGAACTAGGAAACTGTGCCCTCCATTTGCCGGTAACCACGGGTAACATAATAATCCTTTGCACTTTGTAATGATCGTATTTCCTACTAATCTGTTTGAAACAGGACGATATGCACCTTGAAGTGAGGAAGAAATATAAAAGGATTTGCGGTGACTGTTAAATGCTCTTTAAATAGACTTCTGACAATTCTCCTTTTCCTTCACTCATTCACTCACTCACTCTCTCTCTCTCTCACACACACTCCACCTTTCAGTCTGTTCTTGTTTCTGCAGGCAGAATGTAAAAATGTTTACTGTACATTTTAGCACAGACACTCTATTTGATGTAATGCAGCATCATATAGTTGTTTAGAAGATGGCCATGTCTAGAATGATTCAGTTCTATTTCCACGTTTGTTTCACTGATTAATTTCAAACTGTGGTGCTTCAGTAGAACTTATATCAACCCAGCTATGCTGTCGCTTTTTGGTGGCCAGTGCAAATGTCCTCAATGTGAAACTCTTGGGAAAAAAAAAATTCTATGCAGGCATAATGGCTTTGTGGTGCATGACTAATTATAACAAATTAGTGTATGCGCAATCACTGCAGCTGAGGTTAGGCGGGTAGTGAGAGGCCTCCTTGGTGGGGGGTTTGTAAGGGTAGGTGAAATGCCCCCAGAGATGTTGGAGTAACTGAGTATTGTTGGGATCATGTATTTGACTTGTCTCTTCAGTGTTACATGGAAGATAAGTAAGGTGTCTCTAGGTGGGTGAACAGGGGTGGTGTACATCATAATACAAGATGGGGTTTTCAAGAGGTTGTATTCCAGCTACAGTTAGATCACATTTTTCAGTCTTCTTTGGAAAGCCCATGCCAGCGTTCTTGAGTGCCTGATGGTCAAATCTATGAGTTTTGGGGGGAGAATGTAGATTCTGGCCTGGCTATGGCAAAGTGGACCCATTCTTCTCCGTTGCATAATTGTGTTAGGGTTCAGGGAAATATGCTAACACAGCCTACATGCGCTTTGAGGACTTGTGGAATCCCTGTGCCAGTATGTCCCTGCATGTGCTGTAGGAAGGAGGATTATCATACCAAAGCCATTATTGTGTGCTATTCAATACCTATATGAATTTAGTAAGACTGGTGAGCCTCTGCTGCATAAATGGTTGGAAGATGCATGATACAGTGTCTAAGCTAAATAACTAAAACAAAAATGTAGAACTTCATTAAATTAGAATTACAGTTACCGTGTCCCTGCCTGAGTTAGTTATGGAAAATAAATGCATGGATTAATGTTATGGAAGATAGATTGATCTTCTATAACTTTCTTGGATTTTAAGTCTTTTATTTACCAAATGAGCACTGCGAAACTCTGTCCAGTGTTGTCTAAGGCTACCCAAAAGTGTAATATTTTTGCAGATCTGTTTACGATGTCAGTAAAATGTTTATTCTTTACAAACTTTTCAAAAACACAGTTGATAGTACTAGGGTTTTTTTTTTTTAACTTGCAGCAACTTTAGAGGAAGTTAACTACTGAAAAGTGTCTCCTTCAAGAAGCCACTAATCTCCCTTAGATGTTCACATGTTTTATCGAACTCTGCCTTCGGAAAGGAGACAACGCTTAGGTATCCAGACAGTCATTTTTCACAACATTATATAAAATTATTATTTTCTTCCCAGAAACTTCTACTAAAATCACTATAATACATTGAAGGTTAGTACTGTGATTTTTTTGTGACTCTTGTCTCACAAGAGTGTTATATCATTACTAAGGTCATGTATATATATTTTAAAGAAGGACAGTAGACTATAACAGATGAGTTAAGATGAGTTCCAGCCTTATTGGGTGCAGAGTCATGAATTACATGTGAAGGTCTTTGAGTCCATAGTACAGTGACCAAAATTTATGGTCGTAACCTGTTGTGACATCTTTGTGGCTGGCTTGAGGCAATCAGCTATGTAGTTTATTCCACATAAATATGTTCTCTCGCTATTAAGTTTGTTGTGTTTCTTTGAAATAAAACAAAGATGTTAGGCAAATGAAAATGGAAGTAATTTAATTTAAAAAAAAAGCTATGTGCTATGTTGTGGAGGTCAGTGTTATTTTTGAACTGCAAAGAAATACCAGCATCAACCTTAAAGGAAGCAATTAAACTCCATGAAATTTCAGATTAAAAAACTGGTTCATAGGTAATTATTGAAGCTGGATTAATTGCACCAAATTACATCATTCATAAGGGTTTTTTAAAGCTTTTTAGTATTTTTAAGCAAAATGTAATGTTTATCACCTGCTTGCCAATCCGTGCATAAAAAGTAATACTGCAATATCAATTTAGTATGTTGCTACATAACATTTCTTTAACAAGCACATCCAAAGCAACAAACATTTTTGTGAACAGGCCAGCCAGCAATTGAGTTTTAAGAGTCATGCTGAAAGACTCAATGGTGAAATCCCTTTGCCGAACCTGGGATTTGAACCGATAACCTTCTTATCACAGGTACAGCATCCTAACCACATTATGAGTTGATCTTCTCAACAGATGATTATTATTATTATTATTATTATTATTATTATCCATCCTTCCATTTTCTTTTACCCCACACTTGTCCTGTGCAGGGTCGTGGGGGTATGGAGCATATCCAAGAAGCTATGGGTGCAAGGCAGGGAATAACCCAGGATGGGGCTATTATTACTATTATTATTAGTAGTAAGTTGCATGGCAGCTGTTGTGTGCAGCTGGAGGTTTTTCTGAAGAAATTAATCAGCTCTCCTGGAATATGAATGTGTGACCTTTTTGGTAACTTAGCAGCCTTATTGCCGATTTGGCTAATGTGCGTGAGCTCCGCCTCTGCGCTCGCCTTGCCACTCTGGCCCCCAGACGGTGTGGGATGCCTGTCCCGCGCTGGGTCTGAGGAGCGTGGTGAAAGGTCACACTGTGCACCGCCGCTAACGTGTCAGCCGCGGTTGGTGCTGGGCCACCATCGAACGCGAGCGCTGTTGTGGTGTTTGGAAAAGGTCACCTTATTGATTTAGTTTGCCTTTTTGGGTCTTCTGATGAACCAGAATTTTGACATTAGAAAAACCCTCATTAAGGTTTTATTGTGGGTAAACTGACATTCAGTTTTTGTGTTTGTATTCTGCCAGTTCACCTGCTCCTGACTGGGGTCTTCGTAGCGTGATGCTCCGTGTCTGTGTACCCAGTGGTGGACTGGCATCCAATCCGGGGCGTACCCCTTACACGTGTACTGTCCTTTCTGGGGCACAATAGAATCTGCTTATGAACATTACTCAATAAGGATTCTGTTATGTTTAAACAACTGAATTGCAAAATCGGTTTTTGTCAGTTTGAAATACGTGGTGTTTTTCTTGTACGATCCCTGCCATGGTATTGATTGTGC
Organism: Mormyrus iriodes; assembly: GCA_011763525.2. NCBI lineage: Eukaryota > Metazoa > Chordata > Actinopteri > Osteoglossiformes > Mormyridae > Mormyrus > Mormyrus iriodes. Next base: position 17,503,141 of record JAAGVU020000008.1, read on the forward strand.
CGCTTTGACATTGCAAAGTTTGAACCTGTACATTTAGTTCTGCTTTAACATAGTCCCCTATTATGCCGCATTGTAAGGCCAGCTGCTGATTCTTCCATCAAGAGTTAATGTAAATTAAATGGAAATTGAGGTTTGCATGAGGCATTTGAATTTGGAATATGATCATCAGCTGTGAAGCTAATTGGATGTCAGGACTATGATCATGTCTCTCTCCCTGCAGATATGGAAACGTGGAACAAAGATGTCACTATCGCATGTCTGATAACACTGACTGGGCCGCTGATGTGTTCCCTGGCATCTCCCGAATATTATCTCCCCAATTAACGTTTGTGTGGAAAATGCACAATCAGTGGAAAACATCCCAAATTCAGATTTTTACTGTCATCGCAGGATATGTTAATAAAGACATTTTTCTGTGTTGTCATGGAGAGTGATTCAGTTCTGACGTTACTGTAAAGGCGACATATGTGCTTTGCACTAAAAGTATTGCTGTGAGTCATCCGGTCAGACACCCGGTCGACACAGTCCAGATTAAAGTCTTTGTGAAAGTGACCGCTGTAACTGAAGTCTTATTTCAAGAGGAAAGACATGCTTAGTCTCCTTGATTACATAGACAAGGATAGTGATTATGCTCATCTCAACACGATTGTCTCATAAATATTTATACTCCATTTTTAACTTTTTACCGCCGTCTTTGTGGCTCGTTGTCACATGAGCGGATGACCTATGGCAACTAGTGGAAAGCTAGAAAAATTAGAGTTACACCACAAAACTCTTATTCTTTGCACATGGTTTAAGCAAAAATTACTTCCCAGAATGGTTTATGTAGCTATGCTGACCCGAGTCAGTGTGGCCCCTGTATTGCTGGGATATAGGACTGGAAAAATGCTTGAAATGCATTAGGCGGTGGGTTCACAAGGGGGCGATTGGGATTTAGCGTTTATAGCTTCAGAGAGATATGTGCTAAAGACTCTGTCCTCCTCAGAATTGCAAGGTTAAGGTGTGACTGTAATGTTAAAGCTCTAGAAAGGGAGGGCTGGTGAGTTATATATAATTCAGGAATGTATAATGTATGAAAAAGTAAACACAAGGAAAAGACAGAGGCTATTACAAAAGACTGTGCTGTGCTATTTGTGCTGTGAAACTGTAAGATACTGTACATGTAACAAGCTGTAGCCTGGCTGATTAGAACTCCAATATCACGATTAACATCACACAAAATTTGACACATACACTGACATAAAATGGTCATTTTAGATACTGGAACAGTGAAAATAATTGTTGGTTGTAAAAAGTGTATTATTTTGTCAAGTCTGGCTTACGGAACTTTAAGTTCTATTAATTAAATACAAACATTACAGCATAGAGTCAATGTCCTTGAAATATACAATGGGATGTCGAAAGTTGACTAGAAGCTTTATAATCTGGCTTAAAAATCAAATGGGTTTTGAGTAGGCATTGGTGATTTCATTCAAGCTCAACAATAAAATCTGTGACAGTGAACCCGTTTAGCTACTAAGAGAGAACTCACTGATTTGAAAATGCCATTTGTACAAACCAATGAATGCTTGTTGATTTTCTGCTAGATTTTCCTTTTTATTGCCCACCGAACGCTATCTGACCAAGGGGCACTCACTTCTTGATTCATTCCAGATGTGGGGAGGGGTGAATACTCATCTCCGGTGCAGTGAAACTCATTAAGGTGAGCACATTTACATATTCATGAAGCCCAACTAGCAGAAAATTAAAGTTAAGCAGATAATGAGATTGATGTCAAAAAGTTACAGGCTTGAAATATACATTAAATGCTACATACTTAAATTGGCAGAATTAATGTTTAAAATGAGACTTGATGGCATTAACAGCAGTTAATTTGATCATGCTATACCAACAAATATACAACAAATAGATGAAGTTCCACTTCCAAACACTTGCATAATTTGAAGTTCAGAATTCTAACTATGGGATAAAGATTTTTGGTTGCACATAAGGAATAATATGGTGGCTTGATAGGTAATAATGATTTCTCACACCTTCTAACCCCACTGGGGTTAGAATCTCACCTCCTCCCCGGGGTGTGTCTAATTTGCTGGTTCTCCTCATGTCATCCTGGGACCCTTTGGGTGCTCTGGTGTCGAACTGCAGTCCAAAGACATGCAGTTAGTGTAATTGGTTTGCATGTGTGTATCCTATGAAGCAGAGGTATTCCACTGAGGGTATACCCTTGCTTTGTGGCCTGTGTTGCCAGGGCTAATGACTTTGACCAGGGCAAATGGTTGGAAGATGGATGGATAAGGATAAATTAACAATAACTGCTTTGGAAAGGAGAGGTGTGAAGCAGTGTTTTCAAATACTTGGACACCAATGCTCTCAATTGAGACAGCTGAGGACATCCCAGCTGAGACACTGCCCCTCAGATTTACTTACATAGTAGACATCACATGACACTAGGGTCTTGGAGGTAGGTTGGGGTGGGGGAGACTCTGCCGCATACCAGTGGTGGGGTGCCTGTGCCCCGACCACTACCCCTAATGGTGGGGCCCTCACACCCTAACTGCACCCAGAATTTTAACACATCATGGTCCACCCACACACAACTATGTCATGCATGTACATACACACGTCACACTCACTTGGGACGGGGGTGCGACAGGGGCTGAGGGGCCTCTCCCATCTCTCTCTCTCTGCTCCTGCGTGGGTTGCACGGGGGCCCGAGGTGTGGTTGTCATGGGTGGCCATGGCCAGGGTGGGTGGCTTCCTCTTGTGGGTGGTGGG
>JAAGVU020000008.1:17511352-17544204 GCA_011763525.2 Mormyrus iriodes
AAAAAAATTATAAATAGGAATTATATTAACTAAACACTTGAAAAAGGCTGTAATCAGAGATTTGAAAAAAATATGACTGGAGTGTATAGTTCAAGATTAAATGTTTTGTGAGAAAAAAAAACACTTGTGGCACCATGTAAGCAGCTATTGAAAAGATGAAAAATACCAACTATTCTGGCTGCTTTAACATGGAAGGTGAAAAGTGAGAGAATTGAGAAATGCAGTATGCAGGGTTTTTTTAATATGTGAAAGGCTTACTTTTACCTTTTAAGCTCCAAGGATAGAGATGTGGAGTGAGTGACTGGTTTCCCTGCCTGCACATCACCATCTGCCACAAAACCCCAACAACCCACCCTTCAAGTTGGAATCTAGCCGTTTGCATCTCACGTGCAACGCTGACATCTCGTCTGGCAAAACAGACATGAGAGAGATTTTTAAGGAAACACTCTGGAGGGTTATATCATAATAGACATCTGAATATTAGGATCCTCAGTACATGAAGATTCAGTACGTTGAATAACCTTTACACAAGGATTCATGTTTTGCAGAGTTTCCCAACATTAACCACATCTAGCTGTGCTTTTTTTAATCGATGTGACATCTCTGAAGTCTGCTTAAGTGTGGCAGTCATTCTGCATGATGCTTCCCGAGTTTATCACAATCACTGGAATTTCCCACTGCAAACAGAACTACGCGATCACCGCATGCATTCTATAAAGCTGCTCTTGAATGCTATTTTAGTTTTAATAATAGTTTTATACATTGCATTGTAAAAAAAAAAGAGCATGTGATTATTTCTGGGCAAGTCTGGGCTGGAATTGAGGACACATCTGGGGTGGGGGTGGAAAAAGCAGGACAAGTCAACGCAAGCCACACGCAAGGAGTAATTGAGTTTTTCTACCCAGGATGTACGCACTTGCGAATATAACCGAAAGTAGACGGGACGGGCTGTTTAATTGAAATCAAAGTAAAAAGCATCAGTCATTTGGAGCCTGTATAATTTAAAGCTGGCTGAATTTTTAATGGAGCTGGCAGACTAGGGCCCCATGACTCGGGATTTGTCAGAGTAATCTATCACCTGTGAGTCTGTCACTTCAGTTTTTTTCTTTTTCCCAGCAGAGGGGTGGGCTGGTTGGGAATAGTAATGGAATACAGCTCCTTCAAGCAAGCCAGAGCGGTCTAATCGCAAGAGCGGCTCTTCGCCAGAGGTTTTCACTGGATGCAAGGCAGCAGTTACAAAAAACGTGGCAGGAAGGAAGCCTGGCTTTCGAATTTTCCATCATTAAAGAGCTACTGCTAGGTGAAAGTGTTATGCGATAGCTTGTAGAAAATGGCTATGCTAATTAAATTGGTCTTATTGATTGATCTATTTGAATGATAAATTGAAAGGACAGGAAGTTACTTTCAACATCCAATTAAGACTCGTCTGCTTTGTTCAGTAAAGCTCGTTGCAGGACAACCACTTTCTACATTATGATTCAGTGCGAGTAATACCTCTCTTTAGGTTAATAGATCGTGTCCTACTATTGCAGGCTCTGTCTTCAAATGAAACTAAACATAAATTGTACATGTTGTGCTGCATACCCTATCTTCCTGAACACCATGCTAATGCACTATTATTACAGAGCTCTAATAGCACTAATACAACTTCTGTTTTTCAACAACAATGGAAGAGAAGGTCAAGGCAACATTTTTATCGGAGACCGTAGATCTCTCTTAAAAATATGCAAAATCTGCATTTGATGAGCTCAAAAGTAGTTCATCATTCAATGTTCTATTGTTTTTGTTCCTAAACTTATAAATAGGAACCAACAATGCTCCATTAAATCAGTAAAGCTTCAACATAATAACACAGACTTCAAATGCATTAATATTTGAACCATATGACAATAGTTAAGGAGCCTGTCGTGGCAACACTTGAGTTTCATTTATCAAGAGGGATTCAATTACACAAAAGTAAAACACATTTGTTGTCCTGTCATATGACTTTGGGATGGATTTTCTTGCCCCCTCATAAGGCGCTAGTGCCCGAGATAACAAATTAAGGCCGTTAAAGCCAGTCAATATTCCACAATGCGCCTCTCGATTACAAAAGTCACAGAGTTGATTCATCCATAGTGAGGCGCTATGTAACACCTGAATGTAGATGATATAAATAGATAAAAACCCATTGCCAGTGCTGTTACCTTGTTTGTTTGTTTTCTGTTTTCCATTTTTATTATTATTATTTTTAAAGCTCAGTCTAAGTGAGTCAGACAGGCTGCAGGAATCCAATCTGCACTTTAATGAATAGCGCCAATCCTGAAATTATGGATTCTTTAGGATTCCATCAGTGGCTGGTCGAGCCCTCAACCTAGGTGTCTTGGACCTGATCGGTGGTACCACCCTCCCCACTGGCTGCACTGAGCGATGGCCTATCACCAGTCTCAGCACGGCGCCGCGGCTGATTGGGAAGCTGTCACACTCCGGTGGGCCCTGTCTCCCGGGGTGCACGCACACACACACAGCCACGCACACACACACCTTTCACGTACAGATATAAATACCCATAAATGTATGGCCACTCAATGCAGATTCTATCATACACATAAGATATACACAACCAAACATCCATGCAAATATTTATATAACGAAATGTGAATATGAAGATGTGCAAAGACATATAGATGTAACATTCTCCACCTTGGGAAAGCACAAAATCCTTAAATGCTGTATTATTTAAACTGTACATGACCATTAAAATATGGGATCTGAGGGCTCTTTAACCTATCAATGAGCATAATGCGCTGTTCTAAGACGAGATTATCTATTGTCTAATAAATTAGTCAAACTGATTTATTCAAATGAATAAACCAATTAGTTCTTTAAAGCACTAGTTAAACCTGTTGCGGTAATGAGAATTTCTTGCGAGGTTTCCGGCGCATGCTTTGGTAAATATTTAATGTGCGTCTTACACGTGGTGCTGAAAGTAATCATGCCTTTAAACATGTTCACTATATAGTTCCAAGCCAGTTTCAGGCTTAGTCATACATCAGCCATAAGTAGTATCAATCAAGTAATTAACTGCTTTCAATCACATGCGCAAATACAAAACAATGCCAGCGGACTTCCTTAAAAATAATGCAACTAGAAGCGGATATTATACACATTACAGGCTGACGCTTTCATAAAACTGCGATCGTGCTGCCGAAGCAGACCCCATACTGCGGCCATCTCCGTTAACCTTGCAAATGGAGCCCACGCCCGCTAACAGCGCAGCGCTGCCTGCTACCTTCCCCAATCCTGACCGTCCCACGTAAGGGCACCGGAGTCAAGTGCCGGAGGTTTAAAACACGCACGGCTGTCATCGGAGGTGATTTACAGGCGACTGGCGATGAACATTTACCTCTTTCGGCGACTCCTTCCAGCAAACCATATGCATTACTACTTACCGCTGTGTCCAGGCAGGAATAACCGCAAAACCTACATCGCCCCAGTACCGTCAATTAAGGGATTGGCTGTTTCACCGTACGTAATAATGTTAATACATTAATTGCGGTGTAATAATTATGAAAGCATTAAATCTTTTGTCGTACTCGAGCTTGACAATTACACTCACACGGTACAGTACTGAACCGTTGGAATTGAGGTGTCAGAATAAGAGTAGTGACGCTATGTTGGGGGAAAAAAAAGCTTATATATAAAAAGTCTATTACAGGCCATCTCCCCTCCTGTTAATACCAGGCTAATGGAGGCATAAGTCAAAAGCTGACACTGAGTGCAAAGCAAGAGAAATGAAGTGATAATTGGAACGAGTCACTGTGCTCCATCTCTCCCAGCAGAACTTATCAGCTGCACCTGAACTCCTGATCTGGGGCTGATGGAGCTGTTATAGGTATACTCTTAACCCAGGTGATTAAACCACTGGGGAATGGAGGGCCTCCCCAATCGGGCTTGTTTTATGTTTTTATCGCCGCCAAAGGTAGTGCTTGTTGTAAAGCATTAAAGCTCTTTATCCACCAATTAGTGGTGTCATTATGCTGTTATAACCTTCACTAAATACTTTGCACAGGGTTGTAACAGCAGGGCTGCCAGCTGAGACTTGACTCAGTTTCAGTGGAGCGATCACTCTGCGTTTATGGCCACCAAGGAACGATGAATATAGCACACTTAACGAGATAATAAAACAACAACATGAGAAGTATTTTATGTTACTGTACTACAAGTCAGGAGAAGCGAATGCACAGTGATACACTCAAGATGTGTCAATACCTCCCCACTAATAGGAGCGATTGTGAATATATTTCAGGTCGCCGGAGATATTTTTTGACATATTATTGCATGTTGCATGTTTTTTTTTTTTTCTGGGAATATTCAGATGACATGCAGTTAGGTAAATGTTGCTTAATTGCCTATAATGTGTGTAATGGTGTGAAAGAAAGTATGCGTGCGTGCAGTGCTAGTCAGCCCTTCTCACGACATAGATGGCCGCCTACGGCGCCGTCGTCTGAGGGTGCGCTGAATTAGCAAACTGCCAGTGCCGCTGAGGCAATGTTCACCACCCAACTACAGTTTACCTAGGGCTCCACAAGGGCTTTCAGTGGTACAACGCATGTGTCCTAGGATGGACTACCATTCCAGCCAGGATCTTCATCTCTGCTGCCCCCCAGAAGAGTTTGGAATGAGAGTTTTGATGATGGATGGATGGACCATCATGTAAGTTATGTATGTAAAAAAATGTAAATGTAAATAATATATATACATAACAATGTGATATTATTAGGGTTACTAATAGACTTGAATGGTGTAGTTCTCTTTTTCCATAGCTTTATGTTGATCACAAATTTAATTCAACTAATAGTTGTTCATTTAACTATAGAAATTCAGCCAAGTTGAATAGGACAGTACAGGTACATAGTGCTTTCAAACGCTAATATAAAATTCTTATGTTTGAAAAAAAATCACTTTCAGAATGTGTGTGTGTGTGTGTGTGTGTATGTGTATATATATATATATATATATATATATATCTCCATCCGTCCACACACACACATACATAAAGTGTGATTTTTTTCAAGCAAAAGAATTTGATATTAGCATACACACATACATATATAATCATAGTGCCTGTCATAGTGTTTTTATGAAATTAAGGACTTAGAACATGTCATTGTAGCCATCAGGTTAGGGTTAGATAACACGGTCATCTGCTTTTGCTATGCCTTTTTCTTTCATCATCAGCATCAGTCACATCAGTTTCATTGGAAACTGAAACACTGTGATGTCACAAACGTATTTGAAAGTGTTTTCTTTTTAAATTAAACCTGATCACATTTGCCCTTGATATTTCTCAGCGGAAAAAAGCCTAACATATTCTAATTCAAACATGAAAGGGCTTCCAACTAAGTATAACATTCATTATTGAAACCCCAAGTATAAGGTTATGTACTAGCAAGTCTTTATATTCTGGGAATAAATGCATATGTTATTCTTTGTAATAACATGTTAACATTTTGTGAAATAAAGTAGCAGATATTATGCATTTTACAATGTGAGTGCTGGAAGAGAATTAACTGCAAGTCAGTAATCCATCTTCTGTGTGTGCTGGGGGAGGATGAAGGAACATGCTATTTATAAAAGTTGGTACTGGAGTTGTGCGCTGTATGTGTGTGAGAATGACAGTGACTCTGGTGCAGTTTACAGGGAGTAAAACCTGAAGAGATGTCTACCTTTTCTCTTTTGTGAATGCCTTCATTTCCAAATTCACAGCATGCCTGAATCCTGTGGAATTTATTCAAGCCGTCTTTTAGTATTGCCACTATGCTGAGCTAACAGGGGCAGGGCTACAGGGGCACCGACACCAGCTGATAGCTGATTGGCCCCCAGAGCGCCCCCTCCATTATCACTCACTGATTCAAAACATATCTTGGTTGGCCCCTCTGTATGAATTATGGCCCCTCTTATGCACCCCACCTTAAAAAAATCCTAGAATCGCCCCTGCGAGGTGAAGCTTAAGGCTTATTTTTAAAGTCCTATTAACAACAGTGAAAGGTGTTTATCAGCTGAAATCAATGAGTCCTGTAGTTCAGGTCAAGTCTATAAAAGCTGAATACGATTTAACATCCATATCAGAGGTGCTTATGGACAGTTCTGGCTCATTGAAATTCCGGTTAAGTACTTTCGCTCAAGGGATTTCAACTCGTAACCTTTTGGTCACCAGCTCATTAAGCACACCTGCTGCTGGCCTGAATCATACACCGGCGAGCCTCTTAGATTTGTCAGGGACCTACTGTACCTAGAGGGTGTGCGCTGAGGCACGCCTGTGACATTGCTCACCCTCTGCTACTTGCTGTCAGCTACCGTTGTGGGTCAGAGGGCAGGCCTGGACCGAACAAGTTCGCTTAGAGCAGACAGAAACGTGGTCTGCAGTAACGCTGAGCTCATTGCATAATGTGTTGGCATATCTATGTTAAATATCTATGTTTTAAAAACACAGTAGAAGCCTGGGCAACATAGCATTGTCGTAGACACAGAAACTCCGCAGAGTTGCGTTACTCTGATTGTTCTCAAGGCTGTGATCTTCCTCTGGAATTGAAATCGCACAACTTTTGTATTATCCCTGAAATTCATTTACCCTGTGCTCTTGGGCAAAAGTTGAGCCTGGAGACAAATAAGTTGTTTATTACTTGCTTAAATGCATCAGTTTTGAAATAACAAGTGTGCTTTTTCCTTTCTGAATTTTGTTAAATAAAAAATTGGGAAGGAATATCATGCAGAACAGCCAGTCCCCAGGTTACGAAAGAGATCCATTCCCGAAGTCTGTCTTTACGTCGAATTAGTAGGTCGGAAAAATTGTTAGAAAAACAATAATACAGTACACAATGATAATAATAATGATGATACAGTAATAGTAAAAATAAATGCATATGTTACAGGACTACCCATTGGGCAGATGAATTGCTGAAGCCGTGCAAATTTTTCATGAGCGTCACAAAGTCATGCATGCATTTGTTATTACGAACCGTTGTATTTCACTCAAATTTATTATATAATATACATTATGGTAGTCTGTTCATAAGTACGAGTTTTCCGTAAGTCAGACGATCTTAACGTGGGGACTGCCTGAATTCTGTGGCTGCCGATGGATAAGCATGCGTTTGACGCGCAGATGTTTATGTCGCTGGATGCTCTATTATGCCCTTATGGCTGTGCTCTTCTGCTGTTTAAGTCATAAGGGAGACCCTCCGTTTCAGACTGAAGGGCCTGGATGGCACCTAAAAAAAATCCTGTGGCACTGGAGTGTACAAGTACTCTGCGGAACAAGACAAAAGTTAGTGGTCTTTGAAAAGAAGAGTCACTAATGGAGTTTTATGTATACATTCTTATTTTTATACACAGGCACATAAATAGACGACATTTGCGAGGGAATGCTTATTGTTGGACCCGGTCTGTTATTTGCTTTTATAAGTGGAAAGAAGGACAAGAGAAAATCCACGGCCTCACTTTGTTCCATCATGGTGCGGATGTAAAGATTAATAATGCATATCATTTTATGTCCCCCTTCATTTTTTACAAAAGAAAAAATCCACAAAAAGCCACCAACGTCCCCATTTGGCCGGGTTCTTGTCCCCGACCAGACGGACTCTCCTCACGCAGCAGATTCGAAGTGCCATTTTGTCCTTTTTTACTATTACATTCATATATAATGAAATGACTACAGTCCTCTTTGTCCCCCAAGGGAGGTTATGCCTGGTCCCATTTTTATCAAATATTTAATCTGTTTACCGTGTTGTCACAACAGCCGTGAGGATTCGCATGCACTGGCCTCCGGCGTAGATCCCTCCCCCACTTCCCACACACACACTCACACACACACACTCACATACACACACCGCGGCTCCCTGGCTGTGCTTCGCGAGATGGCAATCGGAGTGCTGCTGTACTTGTTACCATTCAATCAAGCCGGGCAGGGAAAGAGGGTCCTCACACTGGAAAAGACGAGGCTTTACAGGGTCCTCTTCAACAACAAACCAAAGGCCTCATGCTTAATTCATCATCTCCTCGATGCCACCGATAACTATGCTTCAGAAAACACCCTGTGACATTTCGGATCCTGCATCCTGTGCACTGAAGCCGCTACCCACACGATATTCATCACTTCACGCCCCCTCTTCACCTACTCCTAACTCCTCCCGTCCGGGGTGCCTGTGTATTGACCCCCTGGAACCAGCAATGGGAGGTTGACCTTTTCATATCCTGTATATCCGGTGTCTCTGTTCTGCAAAGATAATACTTAGGCAGAAGTAGTTTAAGGTTGTGGGCAAATGACAAAAGGGAACATGATAATGTCCCCTGGGATATTAGGTGTTTATTAATCAAGTCTCGGTTTTGTCATGTTAGGAGAAGAATGGAGAGATTGCATCGAAATAATATACACATGCCGCATTAATGTCACGATAGCTAAGCTTTCCCATCCAGCTGATATCGGGCAGCACAAAGCCTTTTGGATTCTACTTCAGCACATGCAAAAGTAGGCATTCATCAAGACACAAACAGGAAGCCAAACACATTAGAAAACTCCTTAGAATACAAAAGATAAGCTTTACCAAAAATAAACATAAAAAATTAGCTTGCAGGCTGGTAATTATGGAGGCCATTTACTTAAGATGTGTAACATGGAAGAAATAGGAAAAAGAGTGAGACCTCTTGTGAGATCCATAGAATAGGTATCCATACAACACCATCCAGCAGGAAAAATCGTCATGTCCTAGGCTGGTGTAATGGCTCTATTTATGAGCTACAACTTAAACTCACGTCCTTAAAAAAAACTTTCTTGAAGCAGTATCTCCCTTGATAAAAACTTATAGCCATTAAATGTTAGAAAAACATTAAATGCATGACTCACTCCCAACACTGAAGTTGTCAGTAAAACACACATTGGGAGTAGCCAGTGATGTAAAGAGGCTAGCAAATTGAATCACCAGCTATCTGCCCAGATGTCTCCCTGTCCCACTGTTACTGTACCTATGTATTAATTAGGGGACAGGAGACATATGGAAAAAGGGGTTAATGAGTTTGAGAAAGAGATGGGTCTTATTAATCAGGCTGAGCTTTGAATCTGATCTCACTGTCTAGGCAAGTGTACTTAGGACTGTACTTAGAATTTCATTTCATGGAGCTGACTCCAGCTGATTGCTGATTGGTAACCCCTGCCCTGTCATTCACCAACTCGGAACATATTATTGGCTAATGATAAGGTTGACCCTTCTGTATGAATTATGGCCCCTGTTATGCACCCCACCATAAAATAATGGCCCTGCCATTGGCTGCTAGCTTTTGTGAGATGATCTTTTTGAAAATGTGTTCCATGGTTAATATCAGAACGTTTTATTAAATAAGATTTATTTTAGCTGTTTAGCAGAATCTTGAATCTCAATTTCACACTTTAGCCATATCTACAATTAGGTCTCTTTGTTGGATTCTGTGGGTGGGTGAGGGGAACATTTATTATGGTCATTAAATATCATTAAATACAGAAAAAATGCATGAGTTTTTAAAAAATAGCTCACATGTCTGAGAGATTGGCAGCATGGCGAGTTCTCGGCGAGATGTGAGTCATGGAGCGCAGCGCCTTCTGCAGGTCGCTGTAGCAGGTCCCTCACACGTCAGGTACAAAACAGCAGAGGCAAAATAAACGAGAAGCAAATTAACAGCTGTGGTGACGGAAGTGAAAAAGGAGCAGCTTACGAGCACCTCTCCTGCGCCAGCTGTTGGGAATGACATGATGCTTATGTGTACCTCTGAAATCTGTCCGCCCTACATATACTCACTGAGATATATACTGAGATCCCCCAACAGATACTCACACTAGGATTCCCCCAGCAAATACTCACACTGAAATTGCCAAACAAATACTCACACTGAGATCGCCCAACAAAAACTCACACTGAGATCGCCCAGCAAATACTCACACTGAAATCGCCAAACAAATACTCACACTGAGATCGCCCAACAAATACTCACACTTAGATCCCCCAGCAAATACTAAAACTGTGATCTCCAACTCACTCTGAGTTCCTCAAAATATACCCCAATTGAGTTCCCTTTACAAATACTCAAACTGTGTTCCCCTAACAAATAGAAAAACTGAGTTGACCTGAGTAGAATACTGTAACACCCTGACAAGCATAATATAAAACAGCAAAAACAGGGCACATCAAAATTAAAAAATGGTTTAAGTTTTAAATGAAGCTTTATTTGCCATTTGTGTGTATGGGAACAGGTACCATGGAATGTTTTTCGTTTTCACATATCCCATCTTACTCTCCTTTTTGAAGATATTTATAAACACACTGTGGTTAGAACTAAGCTTGGGGTCCAAATACAGGGCCAGCTGTTCATGCAGCACCCCTGGAGCATTTTTTAGGGGATTAAGGACCTTGCTCAAGGGCCCAATGGTGATGTGGCTACTCTACTGAACACAGAATTTGATCTGGTGACCTTCTGGGCACAGGGACAGAGGCGTAACCTGCTGAGACACACACCACCCCTGAACTGAAGAACATAACCGGATACTTAAGCTTATGAACATTCCCTCTTTCCAGCCCAGTGGGTCAGTGTGCCCATGCTAAGACCTGGCTTCTTGGCACGTACAGGTGCTTACCACCAAAGGGTGAACAGCTGTGTAGGGCAGGTTTGGGAGTCCCTGAGTACAGCCGTCCACTCTGGCTGAAAGCGAAACTCCTGGTTGAGTGACCTGCTTCTAATGGAGTTTAAGAAGTATCTGAATGTCTTGCCAGCTGCTCTGGGCAAGCTGCGTCTTTTGCTGAAATCCCCATGGGCACTGATATGTCCGGTCCTGGTCTCCTCCACCGTATAGACCCTTCTGCCTCCACCAGTGGTATTCCATTATTCCAGGTGTTTTATCACACCCCTGTTCCCTCCCTTCTTCATACATTTTTATCTTTCTGTCCCACTCCATCTCTCTTTCACAAAATTCGTCTCTTTCTCTCTCTTTCCCACACGCTCTATCTTTCTCTTCCTTTTCCCTTCAGGCTCATGCCCCTCTTTCTTTCACACTCTGTCACTCTCTCTCTCCCTCCCTTCTTCTATCTCTATTTCTATCTCATTCATCGCCCATCCCTCTCTCTCTCTCTCTGTCTCTCTCTCTCTCTCTCTCTCTCTCTCTACCTCATACTCCATTTTGCTATTTATATCAAGAGGCTTTCTTGGGATGACAAATAGTATGCATTGCAGAAGCGCTTTAATGTGCATCTCGCATTATGTTAAGAGGACATTATAATAATGGGCCAATGCATTAAGAAGTAGAAGGGGAAATATGAAAGGCATTCACCTTGTTGCTTGCAGCCTAGGCTTTGGCATTCAGTGAGCTACTGACCTGTCATTGCTAGACTAGCCTTTTCCTCACCAAGAAGAATTGGTCATTTGTCAGTGTCTGAAATGTTTTGGAAATTTGGCTTCCATTTCTCTTCCTTGCTTCCACAATCCCACCCCCCCCCCCAAAAAAAAACTCAATTTCTCTACAACCCCTAAAAATAAATGACACCTTAACAAAATAATATGTGCATTTTACCAAAAGCACAAATACCTGCAATTATTCCCCCACCTTTTAGATACACCCCTCCCTGTCATCGCCTAATTACATTGCTGCTTTCATCCTGTTGATCTGACTGCTGCCTCCACTTCACCCACCCACACTTTACAGCTACCTGTGAAACTATTGATGTTCAGTAAGATGCATGTAGTAAGGATACCATCTTCCATAAGGGACTGAAAGATAGCTAATGCCCCTGAAGCAGAATATTTAGTACCTTGCTTTAGTTCCTTAGATAATGTTAGCTTGACTTCTGTTATCCTTTATGGCTTTCTTACTTCATGGCTATTTATTATTTAAATTAAATTCCAGAAGATGAACAGAATAGCATATTGCAAATAAACAAAGTAGACATGCCAGAAATAGTTCTAAGAAAACCATCCAGTGTGTCCTTTGATATCATTGGCTGGTGATGCCTTGTCGGTAGTACCACTGATGCGTACGGTTGGTGCATCTATGCTGGCTGTGCTTCAATTGTTATGTTGCAATAAAAAACAAGAAATCGTACATATTTAGACATCTGGAAGTCCTGCATGCCCAAAGAGCTCTTCACTATCTGCCCACTTACATTTATCTCAACAACAAACCCCACTGCTTCTGAATACTGAACATGCATGTGGAAAAAAACGACAGCCCACAAGTGTCAAGTGTCTGTAACATTATTATTTTACAGAGGATATATTTTTCCATGCTCTTCCCAGCATATTTTTCCACTTTTTCTCCTGCCACCCAAAATGCATTCTTCCATCCAGATCCTGAAGATGGAGGAACCTGACAAGCTGTGAGGTAAGACAAGCCTCCAACAAACTGAGGGCAGTCAGGTTTATTGGAATATTAATTAAAAAACAGCCTGACGTTTCATTTACAAATAATACAATATTACAAATAATATTAATAATACAAATATATAAAGAGAGAAAATATATAATTTATCATGTCTTTTTTGTCATACTGTTTAAAATTATGCTTGAGGTCCTTGGGATCCTGAAAAAGTTATTTCCCATAAGAAGTACAATAGACAAAGCTGAGCATGACCTGGAGTATTGTTGCGGTCTAATTATCTGAAGTACATCCACCTCCTTCTTACAAAAGGGCATTTTCCACCCATTCATAGCACTATACTGTTCAAAGTGTACAACGATGCTTTTTCCATCCATGAGACATTCTTCAGCAGCTGTTTTGATACATGCGTCCAAAAGTGCTTTTTAAACTATGAAATGAACAAAAGCCAACAAAGCTCCTGCCAAATTATAAGTAACAACGTTTCCACTACTAACCCTAAATATCTAGTGATTGCAAACGATAAACTTTACAGCTAAATGCTACCAACAAGCTGCGATATTTAAGTACAAAATGAGAAAATGATTTGCACTATAATGAATGTGTGGTGCAGCAACTAAGATTGAGAAGTGCCCATGTGAGAAATCACTCACGACAGGGACTAGTGCATGAATTGGAGGGATAGACTCTGAATGAGTTTATTGTGGGAATTTTGTTTCATCAACTATGAGGTGGGCGTGAATGGGATCATTACAAAAAAATTATTATAATAATTCCAGAATGTCATCTGGCATTGGCCAAAAGTCCTGAAATCAACCCCAGACTAACAGAATTAAGACTGGCATTAATACTTAGTTTTACATTTTCATAGATCAAAGAACAGGTGGGATCAATCTGTACAACTAATCCATGACCATCCCTTGCTATGGCTTTGTGGGGGGCTGGAGTGAGGCACGCTGAAAGACTTCTCTCATTTCATGCTATAGGCAGATCATTACTTTGAGATATCTCTACACGTTCGATCACATGTGTGCATGGATTCCTGGCTTGCCATATGACATAATACATTTTAAGCCAATGCAGATGCCACGAGCCTTAACTAAATGAGATAATCGCTACCAGTTTCCATTGAGTGAAACAGGGAGCAAATTAAGTCATTAAATACTCAACAGGCACAAAGGATCCTATGATTAAAACACGCTTGACCCCATTGCAACTGCTGGAATGATTCACGTTTCAAAGGTCTGATATAGTGGGAATTAATTAGTCTGTAAGTTTTTATTGGAGTGTAATGCTTGTGAAACACAAAAGCCATGCCATGGTTCCAGGCAAGGTTTACGCCGAAACTTTAAACAGAATGATTAAGTTATTTTGGGACTTTGTTCTTCTGGTGATGGATGGCTGGAACGGTGCAGAAAGGGGACTTGAGCTGGAACTGTGTTCACATTCAGTACATCACTATCGCCACTCATCCCCTTGCCAGTCAAGGTCCTGTTCAAACTCTTTGTTATTTGCCATTCTTGGCCCTTGTTCATACTTCACAGCTCACACTTTCGAGCGGCACAGTGGAAAATTCTGTACTGTTTTGGACTGGAGGTGTTAGAAATTGCCAGTTGAGTTTTTGACCTTGTAAATGGTGTGTTTGTGATCTTTAACCCTTTTTAAAGGGACACAAACGATAACCAAAATTACTTGTATTTACCTTACGGTGTACCACTTTAAACATGGATTGTACAGATAAGGCAGAGTAGTGATGGGCATTACTGGTCTTATTACTTATTCAGGAACTTACAAGAAAGAAAGCCAGGTTAGACAGTCAGGAGAATTGGGGGTTAACAGCCTTGCTCAAGGGTACATCGTGACATCACTTTGCTAACCCTAGGATATAAACCAACAACCTTCTGATCACAGGCACAGCATAATACCCCACTGAGCCACACACACACACACCACCTCTCCTTCATTCCAGCCATATTCCGTTTGGTAACTAGGCGTGTATAAATCGGCCTTAACGTGTGATTGTTATGAACTGGCTTCCTACTCAGAGTATCTCCTGTCATGTACCTTTTTTTCTCAGACCACCATAGCCCAGTACTGGTTAAGGTGTTATGGAGAATGACTGGAATGGCGGCATTCTAGTTTTCTCTTTGAATTTAAGAGTAAGCTCTCTGAGGCTATGTCATTCTTCCGCTACACACTAACTTTATTGTGACAGCATCTTTAGTGCATTGATAGAGAGAGTTTTCTTCTATGGCTATGTGGACAAGTGCCACATAACTACTAACAAAGTGGACAGTCCCTTGTGGCTGTCATGTGATGACATGGGACCGGCTGGCTCCCAGTGGGACCACAGGTTTCCAGCATCTGATTTTGTGTGCACCAGTCCCACAATGACAGCAGGATGTCCAGTGCATCAATAACCACATGGAACGGTGCAGAGAAGAATGGGGCTGTGCATGCTGCTGTAAGAGATGATTAATTGGATGAGATCCTCCAAGATCCACTGGGTGATGATGTAGAATGCTAACCGACTCCAGCGATATTTTTACTTGATGAATGCAGTTGGGAGGAAAGATGACAGTTGCAGAAGAGACAACACACTGGGCCCCACCCAGGTCTATCCCTATTGGTTAAGCACCTCACTCACACCTACAATCAGGCACCATTCTTTATATTTTATTTATTTGTTTGACCGACACCTACATTCTCAGCCACATGCATACCAGTGTTTTTGACTCATTTATACCTTTGGAGGATTTTTTTCACTGAAGCAATTTTGTATAATTTATGAAGAATACAACAACTTCTCACAAGACAGGAAGCGGGAGCCTTTTAGTGTACTCTGCTACACGGTATGGGGGAGAGGAGGCCGGTTGTATGGAGGGGTAGAAGGAACATGGCCCTGAAACCTGGCTCAATCTGTTCAAGGGAGGAGATAAACATAGTACAAGGGGGATCCGCATAAACTGTGTGTTATTCAATCAGGCAAATGGTCCTGTTTAGACAGAAATGGAACACTCGGCATGGGTAAAGAAGTGAAGAATATACAGTAATGAGGTATAGAGTGGGAGGACAGCACATGCATTCTCAGACAGTCTTCCTACATGCCGAGGAACAGCTCATGCTCAGCTTCATCTCTTAGACAAATCACTTGGCCGAACTTAACACATTTGTCTTTTTATACATGGCCTTTCATTCATCTTCTATTTACCATTTGATTTTCATCCTACTACCCCCCCCCCATTTTCACTTTTATTTAATTTATCTATACTCTCTTTTTAGTGCAATCCTGAGCCTGATTTTCACTGCAAGTTGAAAATAAAATCTCAAATCTTGAATCCTCATCTTCATAGAATCTGGTATCTCAGGAATGTAGTGGAAGCAGACTGCAGTATTTGGCCTTCTGTAAAAGCTCTGCCTTTGATCTATTCATGTGCTCACCTCCGGTTAATTTTATGTGCGTTATTGACATCGAATGCTGAGTATATATTAGGGGGTATCCCTCTTCCTTTAAGCAAAGGCACACATGCACCTTTTTTGATTATATTCTCTGGGAAAACTTATAAACACTAAAGCAGAAATGAATTGGAGCAAACTGCAGCGAGGCAATATCCTAGCAAGTTACGCTAGTGACCAACTAGCTGGCTCTTTTAATTTTTAAAAAAACTTAATACCTTTAATGCACTTTGCCCTGGTGCAATGCTATACGCTCATGGAAATTGATGGAAAAGCGTTGTGATGTGGCATGTGTGTTGTTTGCACGGTTATGTGGCTACGGAGAGAGTTCAAACGAACTAACAGCAAATTAGCTTTCAAAGCTGACAGAACCTTTTCAAGCGTTTGTTTGTTGAGATGAGTGGTGGCTTGAAGAAGACTTAAGATGATACCCAAAGGCTACTGTCACTTGGGCTGTTTGTGGAGAATAGTTCCAGCTGGCTTTTGAATACTAGTGTAGCTGGAGCAAAGTTTTCTCATGGGAACGTGTCAATGTGCATGGTTCTGTGTGACAACAGATAAACCAATAAACCAACCACTGAGAAAATCTGACAGAAAGTATCACGTATCATAAAGGAGTGGGGCAGAGCAAGGCCATCATTCTTAAAAGCATTAATGTTCTTATTGTGAAAAATACCAATAAATTTCCAGCTAAATAAATAAATATGTGGACAGTATAGGTTTGCCTGTTAACCAAATTAAAAATCATGACATCACATATTACGTCCGTTATGGTATTCAGTTTATCATTAACTGGCATACGTCATTAATTTCTTTTATGTTCATGGACCTGGATGTCGCTGGTTTTTGAGTTGGAGTTTTATGTGGGCGTGCTCAAGGGTAATTTCACTGACAGTTTCTCTCTCCGTTCAAACAGCCGCCTCTTTTCTCGACAGACTTCCGCTATAGAATTACCAATCAGCTAAGTTCCTGATATGAAGATTTCTTCCTCCCTAAAATTTATTAACAAGGATTCATTGGTTTCTTTGAAAGGTATGAAAGTCCTGTTGTAGGCAGAGGAATTAATCTATGACACTGATTAACAATGAAAGGAATATAAAAGACAAATATAACAACTCTTAGTCATTTCTTGGAGGTAATTATAGCTACCCTGATGTTATATAGAACAATGCAATGCGCTAATATGCAGGAGAATGGGCGCTGTATTTCAGTAAGAATCTTAGAATCTTAACTTTTTTTTATCTTTGCCACGGGCAGGCGAAGGAAAAAACAATGAAGTTTCTGGAATAGGCATCTGAGTCATGGTGAACAGAGCCTATATTCCACAGATGTATCTGATGGAAGAGGGGTAATTTCCCCGTTTTGGCAATTGTATTTGTATCTGTAGGCCGAGCGATGGAGAGGAGACAGTCTATAATTTGTCAAGCCCCTCGGTGAGTAAACAGGCTGAAAATGAAACCCTCGCCATGGATGTGTCCTGTTTACTGTGATGTCCGTGAAAGTGGTAATTAGTTGCACCTAAGGTGGTCTTGTCCCACACTGCAATTTAAAAGTTGCAGAGGATGTGTGTTCAAATACAGCCATCGATTAAATGAAGCCTATTAAACTTAGATTAATTAATCTTTTAATCAACTCCTCGGAGCATAACTGAAAAAGTAGCAAATGCTTGTATGTGTAGAAATATCTGCTGGGTGAACACTTGTAAAGTTTCTTTAAAACCACTCACCGTGCTCAGTGAAGATAAAAACAACTCCATTGCAATGTCTGATTATTTTGGCCTTGGCTTCTTTGTTGTGATGTTCTTTTCCCCATTCTCAAAATGCTGCCAAGTATTGAATTTTGGCAATTATTGATGTAGATTCGGTAATGAGTGTATTAGAGGTTTCAATCCCGTTTCTGCATTAAGCCTTGAAAGAAATGGCAGTATCTGGACAAGGAATATTAAAGTGGAAATAAAGAGTATGGATGTAGGAAAAGGGGAAGTAACCAACGAAACAATACTACAGTGGGGAGGTAGATGATGGGGGATCTAATGCTTCTAAAGCAGTGGGAGGTGGAACTAAACAAGGTCCAATATCTTTTACATTTAAGTGGCAATGCCTTGCTGCACATTTTGGAAGGTCTTGGAACAAGCTTACAGAATTAAAGGAAATTCAGTTCTTCATCCAGTCAGTCTCTGATTAAGAAAACTTCTTACAAAGCTTACTAAACTAATTTTCAGATAATACAAAAATAAACAGTGCACTTTTAATTATTTACATACTGTTTATAATGGATGCTTGGGAAATATTTCAACTTGATTTTGCATGATTATTAGCCATCTGAGGAGTTTCAGAATACAAGGTTTAATGTGCAAACTTTGTCATCAATATTATCAATATGATTATGAAATTAGTTTCGGTCTACTGTAAAAAAATTGCTTCTGATACATCTATAGCACACATTAGATTTATTGGCTTAATAAACTTTCTGTGCTTTTGTGATTATGAAGTAATTTTGTAGTCTCTTTTGGTGGGTGTTATCAATCTTAGAATTGCTCATTTTTCAGTGTACATAAAATCAGTTTTACGTATTACCAGCAGTAGCTGTAAAAGCATGGAATGCTTTACAATAAAACTGTATAATTATAAAAACATTTTCCATATTTAATGTAATTGGTTCTCTGTCTATGTGGAATACAATTAATGTCTGAAATATTTATTTGTTTCTGTGACAGCATTCTTTTTCATAATGATTAATTATCTAGATGCAATAATTATTGTGCTGCAATATGTCTTGTTGCAATTTCTAATTTGTCGTTTATATATCAGGAACGCTTCAGAATCTGAATACATGTTTATTAGAGGTGGCTCAGTGGATAGCAGGTAGAGGGTTCGAATCCTTGCTTTGTGTGTGTGGAATATGCATATTATATGGGTTTCAAACCAACACTCTAAAACTCTAAATTCTCATTCCTAAATTCCAATTGTTTGTGTGTGACTTTTGATAGACTGGCATCCTGTCCAAGATGTTCATCTAGCTTGTGCCCTGTGCTGACTGGGATAGATTCAAGCTCCCAGTGACCCTGTACTGGATAAGCTTCTGGGGATGGATGTATATTATTAGAGGAAGATATGCAGTTTTAAAATGGTCCCTTTGAATCCGTGATCCCTTGTTTTCCCCTCCCTGAGTTATGAGATTTGATGTTTTATGATTCACCACTAGTTGTA
Source organism: Mormyrus iriodes (assembly GCA_011763525.2). Lineage (NCBI taxonomy): Eukaryota > Metazoa > Chordata > Actinopteri > Osteoglossiformes > Mormyridae > Mormyrus > Mormyrus iriodes. The sequence continues at coordinate 17,530,391 of JAAGVU020000008.1, forward strand.
TTGACAGCAGGAAGTGATCAAGGGAGAAGTCAGCATTTTTATTCCTTCTTAGCACTGAACCAAAGTACTTGACTCCGCCAATTGACTTATAGACTTAGAAGAGTATTATGCTGTAGGAGGAATGTGCCTTATACAGTCGCAAGTGCAGTTTAACCTTTTAGCTCTGACCAGTCAAAGGGATCCTCAAGGAAAACCACAATGCGGGCTTTCCACTGTCATCCTTGACATCTTGAACAATTAATTCCATCAATGATGCATTCATAGGTTTTAAACCACACCTGTGTTGTAGACTTGGGCACGTGTGGCAATCAGCCATGTTCTTTATTACTGTATAAATATGCAGAGAATCTGGACATGGCAATTTGGCAGTTCAGTTACTTATTAAAGCACTATCCCTATCTATCTATCTATCTATCTATCTATCTATCTATCTATCTATCTGTCTGTCTGTCTGTCTGTCTGTATCATTTGTTTGTTTGCTTATTTCGTGCAAAAGCCTTGGAATTTAAAGGTGAGAAGGTCAGATAATGGTGGAGTCCAAGAAAAACAGAATTTGCAGAGAAGAGATTCAGAGGTTGATACTCAGCGATGGGTACCGGTGCCTCTAGGTCAGATCTGGAACAGTAGACCATGGGGCTCAGATCTGTGTGATCCGTGTACGTGCAGATTGTCCTACTGATCTCATTTATATGTTGATCAAGATTTATTAAAACAGAAGTGGGCTTTTCTTGGAAGAAAAAGCACAGTGCAGATTACACGGTACAGTCTGGTCTATATGATCCACTGGAACATGAAGCATGGCTGATTTTTTTAAATAACGGTATTCACATAAGGATTATGCAGTAACCCTTTCACCTTATAATCAAAATATGCCATATTCATTCAAGGAATAGCCATTAACATTTAGCAATATACAGAAAGTACAAACAAAATGAAAAATTGTTAACGTCCTTAGACATTAGAAAGTATTTTTCAGAGTCCTCGTCCACTTCTGATTCCCTTTATACTGGCTCCAAGCAATTCTGTTTTTTTCTCCCACAGAGTTAAAAGGAGTTGGGGTTGAGGACGAGGTTGCTAGATGTATTTCACAATAGTCAGGCTGTTAAGTTTATTATTTATCGGGAAAATATCTATTGGGGTGGCGGGGTGACTGTGGTGGTAAGAAAATGGGCTATATACAGTGTTTTCCCCTTTTCGGAGGTCATGTGGGTAGAGGGTGTGGGTGCTAGGATAACCTGACACAAACCAAATCCAAAGGAACAAGGCAAGGAACAAAAAAACATTGCTGATAAAGGAGCCGAGTACACGAGAAAAGAACATGAACGAGAGAACAGACAAGGGAATCGATTAAAAGGGGAGATACTTCAGGTCTCGGGACTGACTTCAAACGCATGTCCAGGTCACTCATGTCTAGTATGAGGGGCAGGTGCAGCAAATCGATGCACAAATCCGGTCACCTAACTCTCCCCTGTGAGACTGCTGGTGGCCACGCCCCCTTCCCTCCTTTACACACATTTTATCTAAACCACTTAATTAACTGCCGTGCCAAATGCTAAAGATAAAAATTAGGTAAACAGAGCACAGACCTGGGCCTGCAGGCGATAGAGGTGTTGGTATTAATTTGCATGACAGCCAGTGCTGATGAGCTCTGTGGACTTGAAAGACAACAACATTTAAAATCCGGTCACCTGTCTATAAGGGAAGCAGCCTCACGCCAAAACATAGTGAATATGGCTGCTGCAAGTCTTCAGCATCCTGGCAGAAATAAAGTGTTCTGACTTTCACATTCGTATTTTTTTTTATCCCTCTAACTTTGTTATTAGCTTGCTGTTTATTATTCTGTTGATGTCGCTCTCAAAAGATCCTACAAGGGTGTCGCTTCTTGTTTTAATTTTTCAAAACGCCCCAGTGGGTTTCGCACATTAAAAGCACATTCTGAGTGTATGTACGATGCTTCATCTTGGGCCAAGGGGATAAAATTATCCCATATAACCTTATGTCCTTGCATCAAAACATGGACAGTCTGACCTCCTTCCTGACCCATATTTGAATCCAGACAGGGCCCAGTTTCTCCACGCCGAATTTCAGATGCAAATGGTTCTGTTTGCAATTGGCAGTGTGGTGAATGACTGGACGTTGGCCCTGTTATGCTGCAAGGCAATCCAGTTCAATCCCCATCCATCGCAGTGTGGTGCTTATACTAGTACAGAGACTGCGCAATGAGTTCCATTGTTTCTGTGTATATTCTAGAATTCTTTAGGGACGGGCATAAGAGGGACAGTAATTCATACAGAGGGGCCAACCTTATCATTAGCGAATGATATCTTTTGAATCAGTGAGTGACTGGGCAGGGGGCATTCTGGAGGCCAATCAGTTTTCAGCTGGGGCCAGTGGCCATGTGGCCCTGCCCATGTACATTCCCCTACCTCTGATTCCTGTCTGGTCTTGGGGGTGGAGGCTTGATGCCAATGACTGAAGTGGTATAAAACATTCCTGTTAATGATCTTTTTTTAGCAAAATAAATATTTCTGTCAAAATTAACCCACAGATCGTAGGGCATGATATCGCTCCATGGTGCTAAAAAAGTTTAACTTTTGTTTGTTTATAAGTTTGTAAAGGTTACAGTGCATTGGAAACTTGATAGTTTTCTATCGAAATGTATTTATTATAAATGATTTTATTTGGCTGAGCTATTTAGCTGCTGACATGAGACGTCAACAAAGGGAATCGGTGACACAGATTGGAAATAAAACATGGCAGTGTTAAATAAACTACCTTGTTTGCTGTGAAAAATGCTTCCCGTGTCCATTTCACACAGCTAACGGGAGCACATAGCGAGGTGAACTGTGAGCGAACTGCGGCTAATATCCCGAGCAATAACAACCTGGCCCATCGCTCCATCTGAGGCAGGGAGGCCCATCTGATTCCTGTCTGGTCTTGGGGGTGGAGCCTCAGTCAAAACCTTACGCACATGATATCGAGATTCAAGATTTTGTTTGTCACATGCACAGTTATACAGGGACAACATGCAGTGAAATGTATATCTGACCCTCTCTTGAGACTGAAGAGAGAATTCAGATAAATAAAGATTTAATTAATTTCAATAAATTAAAATAATGGGGAAGTAGGCTAAAAACAAAGGGTAAATAGAAGTTAAATAAAATGGTATATATAAAAATACTCTTTCAAATGGCATTATATACAGTGTGCATGGTAGGCGGTGTGCGAATGGCAGTATATACAGACATAAAACAATGGTGTGGGCCGTTCACACATGATGCAGAAAAAAAGTCATAAACACTTAACAGTGACTTACAAAAACAGTCAGTTATATTCCACCATACTGGTTCCTTATCCTCTGATAGCCCACTCTGCCTTACTTCCCTATTAGACTGAGATCCCAATATCAGAAAAAGCCTTGGCATGAGAGGGTTATTTACATGTGTAAGGAGAGAACTGACATGACCACATGTGATGTTAAGGAAAGCTTTAACTGCGAAACAGCTCTGTTGTCTACTTTTTAAACTCCGAACACTCATTGACCCACAGCTTACTGGCATTAGTGTTATAATTATTTATCTATTTATTTTGCAAGTGCTTTTATGTAATGTGAGGTACAGGATTACACAGTCCCTGGAGCAAGAGGGGGGTGTCATGCTCAGGGACCCCAATGGTGAACGCTGACCGTGGGATTTGCACTAGCAACTGTCTGATCACAGGCACAGCATCTGAACCCTGTTGAGCTGCACAATCCCCCCATGGTGGCTTGATGCCAATGACTGAAGTGGTATAAAACATTCCTGTTAATGATCTTTTTTTAGCAAAATAAATATTTCTGTCAAAATTAACCCACAGATCGTAGGGCATGATATCGCTCCATGGTGCTAAAAAAGTTTAACTTTTGTTTGTTTATAAGTTTGTAAAGGTTACAGTGCATTGGAAACTTGATAGTTTTCTATCGAAATGTATTTATTATAAATGATTTTATTTGGCTGAGCTATTTAGCTGCTGACATGAGACGTCAACAAAGGGAATCGGTGACACAGATTGGAAATAAAACATGGCAGTGTTAAATAAACTACCTTGTTTGCTGTGAAAAATGCTTCCCGTGTCCATTTCACACAGCTAACGGGAGCACATAGCGAGGTGAACTGTGAGCGAACTGCGGCTAATATCCCGAGCAATAACAACCTGGCCCATCGCTCCATCTGAGGCAGGGAGGCCCATGTGACTCGGCCATGCAGCCAGGACTGGGGTCATTAGAGCTGGACGGCAGTGTCTCAGTTCAGCAGGCTCCAAGGGGACTTGGGAGCTGGCAGCTTGTCAGGAAGGCCAGCTGAATCGCACCTGGCGGGGAAGGCCATCCAGCATATTCGTGTCCCTTCTGTGGAAGGTGGGGGCGGGGGTGGCATTAAGGGCTGAGTCTGGGATCACTAGGTCTAGTAATGCACTGAAGACATCAGGGGATTCACAGGTCCTTGGCAGCCTTTAATTGCCTTTGTGCCCTTTCTTTCTGTATATTTTTTTCCATGAAAACCCATGGATGCTTTTAGATGATGATGATGATGATGATAATAATAACAACAACAACAACAAAATAATAATAATAATAATTAATTATTATTATTATTATTATTATTATTATTATTATTATTATTATCACGATAAATAGTAAGCTTTTGCCACTAAAGAGGTTACCCTTGTGAAGCTGATCAGGAGGTTAAGGGGTTGGAAAATGCTGGATAGATAAATGCCCCCCTCTCCCCACCCTCCCATGATGAATAGCATGTTGTTTCTCTTTAGTATTTGGTGCCACAGCGATGGAGAGGCTGGCACTGTGTCATTATTCCTGACTGTAACATGTGAGGGCGTTCATGGTCCCTGGAGTCTCTTAAGAACCAAATGCTCTTTATACCTTGACTTAGTCTGAAAGATTGAAATGACATATATGACAAAGCTATACCGTCGCCCAGAGTACTGAATGTTTTACGTTATGTCGAAAGGACTCTGGCTGACTTTACGACTTACATCATAGACAACATCACCCTTTTTATGAATTTTCGTAGAAGTCAGAAGGTTTGCATCAACACTTGTGATTGTCATTTGCATTACCTGAATTATGGAAGGTAATATTACACCTAAAATATCCCTGCACACAACATTAACACTTACTCTGGGTTATTATTAAATAACAAACTGCAGAGTAATCTACAAGGTGAGAAATGTTATCTCATTCGGTTGTACTAAAAGTTCATTGTATTCAAGGCCTTAGTCAAATGAATGAGGCACTTTATAGCTGAAGGACAGCAAAAGGTACGTCTTCTAATTTGAATTTTTTTGTTAAGTTCTTCAGATAATTACAGTCTTTAATATAGATTTTACTTTACTCATATGGTCTTTATCAGATACCATGTCAAGCTATGATGAAATAATTTCCTGACACAGCAGATGGCTCAGCTATGAGTGGGCAGGACTGCTCATTTGTTGCCTTGTGCTGTGTTATACGCACTGGCTGCGGCGGTCACAGTGAAGGTACGCCTCACATAGGCCTGTACAAACGTTGGGTACCTGTAACACTACTCAAACCTCAGCTGCTCCCACCAATCAGACAAACAGAATATCCCCACCTGACCCCAAAGCCGGTGGCCACATCCAAGGGTTCAGAAGTCACCATTTCCCAAAAAACAGGAAAAGCAAACAAGGTCCCCCAGGATGCATCTACCAGAGACAGCTCCAAGAGCCTTCTCCAGGAAGAGAGCACGGGGCCTCGCGGAGCATGACAAGACCTCCGCTCGTGTCCTTTCATCCCACTCTCTGGCCCAGTGTGCTGCTGCTCATCAGCTCAGCCGCCGTAATGTAATAGGCGGGAAAGATGCCGATGATCCACAAACCCGCGGGAGCTCTGATCCGATAGAGCTGGCCATGGAGACTGTAATGTAGACTCCTCAAATCAGCCAGGCCTGTGATTCTGGAATTAGCCTCTGCTGCTCCTGTACATAAGACCTTGTGTGACACATAGTTCTCTACTATCAAGGAATCCATCCATCCATCTTTTAACTGCTTCTCCTAGTCAAGGAGAACCTGGAGCTCATCTCAGGGAGCATAAACCACAAGGCTTGGGTCCATCCCGGTCGGCAAGGATCCTGTCATCTCTATAGATGAGATATATGTTAATTAAATACTTGTATGTCTAATTACCTAGATATTTGTAATTATATAAAAAGTTAAAATAGTTTTCAAGCTTGGTCACTACAAGCAGTACCATGTTCAACCATATCATGTTTTCTCCATTTGAACTAAAGAAGACGGCAAGATAATTAAATTCAATTACTAAATGTGATTTATTTGCCTTTTTATCCCTTTATCTGACTGTCAATATATGTACATATTTGATTGGCTTGTTTAGATCCTCACTGGGTTCTTAATCCTTTTATTGTGACTTTTAAATAAACATGAGACTCGCTTAAGTTAATCCCTTTCTGATAAAACTTGTATCCTTTTGCTATGTTGCACTCTGTATGATGCGTTTCTGCACTGAAATGCTATATGGAGTTCAGAACCTCACACAAAGTGGCTCCTTTGAGTAACTGAAGAAAATCGGGTATAGTTGAGTGATTTGAAAAGAAAGAGAAAAAAACTGATGGATGTGTTGGAACCGACCATGCAACCATGGCATGGAAAAAAAGAAGCAAAGTCTTTTGTGTTTAGTGATGAATGTTTTTACTGTCCTTGCAATCTATGGTGTAATGCAGTATAATACAAAAGTGTTTTAATTCCATTCAGGTATAGTTTTGTTTTATATATCCACAGGGGATATGGCCTCATCCTTATGGAAAGGAGAAAAATTATCATATGGTATTATTGCATTAATATGTGACCTACACACATTTATAGCCCTGTGGTACAGGGTCCTACTGGGATATGTAGGTATGGTATTCAGGTTCGGATTTTCCTTTCTCCAATTAGTGCTCACAAAGCCTAGTTTTTTCCATTTTTTTCTGTTTCTATTCTTTTATTTTATATCAGTTTAATTGTGTAAATGTGGTACTTGTTCTAACATAGAACAATCTAGCCCAAAAAAGCAACATGCATATTTTAACTTCTATTCATATACTACCTATAAAGGGCTGTGCTAAAATATTCTGTGCCTATTTTACAAGTATATAGCAATTGATCATGAAGTTTTATTTAATGTTTCTGATGTTTGTAGAGATCAATGTTTCAATGTATGCTTTATGATTGTGTCATCGTTTCTACATCTAATCTACACAGAAATGTCTTTTTTCAGTTTATTTTTGTGCAATTTGAGAATAATTCAAATGTTCTTTAATTAAATATAATTATGTTTTTAAATAGTTTTCTTGATGAAGGCATTTAACTGAAGCCTTTGAATACAAATAATGGATAGTATTATGGATGAGTCAATTTAAAGAATTAAAAAAAATCTCAAAAGAGTGCTTTTTAGAAGAGAAAAATTCAATTCAAATTCAAAGGCAAAAATGGAGAGAAGGTTCTGGAACAGCAGGTGTTCAGTCATGCACTAGAGTGTTAAATGTATGCTGTCTCAATTGTTTAACAAGAGGCAGCCAGTACAGTAAACGTATGGGATCACATAAATATTGTGTGAAACAGGAAATTCAGCCTGAACATAGAGTATAACTCTGAATATACTGGAACCTGTTTCTGACTCCACTTATATTAATGGAAATGTAGATGGCAGCAAACCAGTTTATTGTGTCAAAGCCCCAATGATTATTTACTTAGGAATAAGGGTGACATTTTCCCTTTAGAAAACACAGAGACGTTGGTGTGTAAGGAACTGCAGTTTTTTGGCATAATCATTTAATGTGGTGCATTATGGGACACCTTAAAGATGTCAGGGCATCCTCGAGAGACAATGAGGTACCTACACAAAGAGGTACACTCTGTGGTGATAATAGGGCACACTGTGCAGAGGTTAGGTTGCACCATAAGCACATCTGGAACATGGACATTGTGTGCTGTATGAACATCAGTTAGGAAAGGCTTCTTGACCAGAGATCATTTACTGTTCATGATTTAAATTATTCTCTCGCATTTATAATTATACCTTTGATATATTTAAAATCCAGGAATGAAATGCTCAGTATATTGAGTATACAATACGGGTCATCTTTCACATTATTGGTGGTTGCCTACTCTGCCACAGCATTTCTGCTAAAATTTGAATGAAAATCAGCTGATAAATTTTAAGAGATAGAGACACATTTATTTTTCAGTTCTCTTTTGTGCCACAAAACACTTTTTATTGCTAAAATAGCAGACTTTTTTGCCCAGTTGACTAGAACTTCTGAACAGTTATAATGAAGGTCTTTGAAAAAGTAAGAAAAATCATTTTTGGCTCTGTGCTAGACAGTTTGCAATGGAAATTCGAAATAGGCTCCTAACCTTCCTGGCTGTATGGAACATTATAATTCTTTTTTCACAGTTTGGCCACATTAATAACTGCTCAGCGTTATTGCTTTGGCTTTAATCTTTTAATTATTATAAGTACACAAGGGACCTTTAGACAGTCGCAGCCAGAGAACTCAGATAAACACATTTGTTTATTTAGTAGTATATTTTATTTGTCCCAAATAGTAAGGTAGGGTCTCTAATTGTGGTTAGTTAGACAAAAATGACATATAATACATAAATATATATGATTGACAGCTTTTATCCACTTATATTATCAGTTTAAGTTTACTTTCTAGCAACAAAACTTATATAAAAGATAACAATCCATGTCTGTGATGATCTATGAAAGTTTTGCATGGTTTATTAACGTACCTGGGAGCAGAAAATTACTTTTCCTGTATTCTAAATGAATGCTCGCTTTGTAACTTCCCTCATTAATACTGCAGCATGACTTTCAAAGGACTATAAATCTGGAACACATTAGATAGTAATCCATTTATGTCACTGTCCAAGAATACAATTTTACAACTCTAATGCAAAAATAGGTCTTGTTACCTATGGAAATTAATATAGTTTTATTTCTGTATGTAATGTGCCCCATGTTAAAACTCAAAGAAATCTGGGGGAGTGCTGAGAAATTAACTTTGAATTGCATTTATTTTACTGAAACATTATTTTAATATTCCAGCCCTCCCCATTCATTTCCAGTGATATCATCCGGTGGCTTTGACAGTTAATGAGTCCCTCCGCCAAAGGGAACCTGACACAGGATGCCTCAATTTTCGTTTAGCTAAGGTGTCACAACCCGAACACACGTGTTCATTATTGACTCTTTGTTCAGGAATTAGTTGCAATATAATTTGTTCTAGAATTAGTTCAGATGTGATTAGATTAATGTAGTGCAAACAGAAGGGGTGTTTAATTGTAACAGGAACATGGGTGTGGTCGCGACCCGGGGCCAGCTTGCGGTCATATCCATTTCAGCACCCTGCACTCTGCCCATCTGGCGGGGCGCGTCGGCCGCAGTGCATGTCGGCGTGGGAAACGGCGCCATATGCGGTGGTGCTAAAACTGGAAAAACGCAACATCTTCCTGGCCGTCACAGGTAGAGGATGCTTCGCCTGCAGACCCGCCTTTGAAGTAAAGCCTGATTAGCCCGACGTTAGCGGGGATTGTGTTCATGTGACAGCTGTCTTGCCTATTGTAATTACCGCTCGTCACTCGCGCCGGCGTTCGCGTGTTAAATACGTGGTTAAATACGACAGGGACTCGCTCCCCTCCAGTAAGCGTGGCAATAAATAAAACAAGCATCGTCATTATGCAGAATCGCTGTGTTGCTGTTGCATCACCTTATTATTAATTTTGAATGATGCGGTAAGAATAGCACCGCTCTTGGTTTATGACAAATTAACTGTCAATGTTAGTATTTCGCTAAATTCTTCCATTTCGCCTGGAAGTAAACAGGGATCTGAGGTCACAAGGCTCCCCTTTAGAGTAACGTGTTACCCAGTTTGCTCAGGCACAGTTGCGATCGATGCCAGGGAAGCCTTGCCAGTTGCTCCTCTGCGCTTCAGCAAATGAGGAGCGCGGCCACCGCGAGAAACGTTTTAACAATTAATGCAAAATATGTTAATAATGTATAAGGAAAAAAGGTGGATTATGCAAATCGACGCCGAAAGCCCTGACGCCGACAAAAAGAAGCATGGATGCGGATCGCACTTTAAAGACAACGCGTTGACTTTGGATGAGAGCGAAAAACAATTACGGGCACATTAATTAGTGATTACTATTCAGAAGGCGGAACGAGGCATCCGCAGATGCCTCCTGCCTGGCAGAGGTAGTCAGAAATTAATTTTACAGTGGAATGTTGAAGGCTTAGTAAGTTGGAGTTTCGCGTGTGCTAATAATGTATCAGTGTGGCGGTGCTGGATGTGCACAGCTCTGTTTGCGGAAGGGGAGAGTAACTACACTACGTTCTGATTAATGCCCTCCGACATCAAGCTCGCACACGTCTGACCTTATGGCACCTTGAGCCAATTCTAATAACCTCCCCAGTAAAGGTGTCAAGCTTTTACCTGGAGGGATGACTTTTTCATTTCCTTTTCCGTTGGCATTTATCTGCATGCTGCGCTGTTATTTTGAGGTCTGGCTCATTTCGAGTGGGACAGAGTGTAACGGCAGAGCCGGATCGCTGGCTGCGGATTTTTGGATCAGGATTTATTGGGAGTCTTCGATTTCTGAATGAAAATAGCGATCCAGTATACCTGTGCAACAAGCCAAGGTGGTGATATGGCAGTATGACTTATGTTTAATGTACAAAAATAGTATGGATTTATATAATTTTCATTATTTTATTTCTAATAGCCTTTCTGCTAATTCTCACCAAAGTGTGAGGCAGACAACAAGTCAGAGTGATTTCCTGTTCCCACTGGTTTTTCACTTTTGCTACATCACTGTTTACTTAATACTCTGGCTGGAGAAAACAAAACTAAAAATGAAAGGGAAATATGTTAAAATAAATTAACTTGAATTGGAAGCCTGATGATGTGCGCTGCTCTTGCTGAAGTGCTGCTGAGTGTTAGATGACATGGCTGTGAAGACATCCCTGCCTGTCTTCATCACTCCACAGGAAAATCAATGTTTACTCAATTTTTAGAAAGTTTTAATAGGGTGCAGTAGAAATGGCTGAGGGATATGAGTATTACTGAAATAGATTAAGAAAATATAAAGAAGTATGAAATGTTTAATGAAGCAAGCTGTCACCCTGTGGTTTAGTTTGTTCTCCCAACAAGTTGAAAGACTGGACATTTTGGTGTATTTTATATAGAACGGTTCTGCTCAGCCTCAGCCGTTGACGAATCCACTTTACCGCGGTAATTCCCATGTCCGTGTGCTGACCAGACATACTGCCTCAGCAACAACTCAAATAACACAATGTATCTTTTTCTGTTTTGCCAAAAAACTAAAAGTTCACCTCAATGCTAACTTTCTTTATTTCTGTGCAGTTCTTTTCCAAACAAAGTTACCCCAGAGCCCTAGCACTGCAAAGGGCTTAGCACCTCTCAAAAAACGTCAATTTTTCAAAACTTTATAATCAACATGAAAAATGACAGCACTTGTTGGTGGAGTGCAAGCAAAAATGACTTTGGTGGGTTTGGGAGAAACAATTTGGGTAAAATACTTTGCTCAAGGGTGCAAAAGCATACCCCACCTGACTCATGAGTTGGAAACCTTTGGATGACAGTCTTTTAATAACCCTGCTGGGCAGTGCTGCATTTTAGCCGCATGTTATATGAATCTCCTTTGTGTAGCTATCGTCCATGTACAATGCTGAAAATGATTCTGCAAATCGGCACGGCGTTAACTGGTTGATTATGCAGTTGATAATCCTCACGGCTCTGCACATTTGCTTTAAGATCATGTATCATATATTTCTCTGTACAAGCAATTCATTTTTGCTTGGATGGTGGAAGCCGACTCAAATTTCTGTCCATAAGCTGCGATTAATTCCTGACATCACAAACGATGATGCAACTGGCCTGCATTTTCACTCAAGCTTAATTTTCAAAGTATCCCCAGGCTGCTACGTATTAAGCCCTCATCTCCTTATGCATGGCTGGTGATTTGTCTGCCTTGCATCATTATTGTGCTACTTTCAGGTGGACTTGGCTGGTTGTAATCCCTATGGCCCGGTCTGTTATGTGCCCCTTTGATTTGCCAGAGCTTTTCCATGCTGAATCGAATGAGGGAGTGTAAAACATAATGACCATGGTAATACTCCAGTTGGGCCAAATTACACGGCAAAGAGAGATTGCATTTGGTGGCAGTGATTTCCTCCCTTAATTCGTGTTTCATTTAGATTCTAAGAAGTGTTTGGGTGATGTCTGGTCGAGGATGTTACGGCGGTAAATAGGGAATTTTAAGCTGAGGTGCCAGGGTTTGTCAGCGGAAATGAATAACTTCACATAGAGGCAGGCAACACTGGAAGTGACAGGAGCGATCTGAGGAATCAGAGAGCGCCCAATGGAGGGACCGTGTTGACAGCCGCTTCTGTTGAGGCGACGTTGTTAACACGTAAAGCGGGCCGGTTTGTTTACCTGCTGGCTCAAGAAAACACAGCGAATGATGTGCTACTATATCCTACACAGGCAAGTAGAATATCACACAGAAAAATGCAACTGGTCGCTAAAAATTATTCTGCCACTATAAAAAAGCTTTTTTGACGTTTAATATTCAAGTGACCACAGCTAAGGATCCAGCGAAATCCCTATTCATGCAGGCTTGTTAAATCTTCTTTTTGAGACTCTGGCTGGGGGGAGATTTATCCATCTTGCTTCCAGCGTGTTTTGTCTTGCTGAGGTTGCGATGATGTACAAGGTACCCTCGTTACAGATGAGAGACTGGAGTTGAGAAGGTGATTGTGAGTAGGAAGGCAGCGGAGGAGAAGCTTGTGATGATCCCATGCACTGTGCCACAGTAACGGATAACCCAGAACTGCTGTGAATGGGGAAATGCCAATCTTGGGACAGGGGTGTCGGTTAGGGGGGTTAAGGGGCAAGCAGGTGGCAGGCTACTCACCCCTCTCTGCTTCTGCGATAGGCATGCATGTACTGGGCCTTCTGGAAAGCGACGCACTGCTGACGTTCCCACCTCTAGCCCTGCCTTAATCCTCAGCCACTGGAATGGGATGGGATTAGACAGACTGACAGCTCCCCCCCGGCTCCCTCTCTTCGAGAGTTCACACCGCAGTGACACCTGCGAGATAAGCCTGGAACCACCTCTCCCTCTCCCAGCAGGGGGATATCACTCGTAACTGACAGCCGGCTCCATTTCCCCTGTGCGCAGACCAATATTAAAAACAGAAAGTTCTAAATAATTGATTTTTATCCCACCGGATGTGAACCATCTGCCAGATCCTCACCTTTGGTTGTGATGAGGGCTCGCCGAGATGTAAGAAACATAAAGTGCAATTTTAGAACGTCCAGTTAACTTCGTAGCAGGCCTGCCACGGTGCAGCAGCACCTCCAGCCAAATGTATTTGCTCTTTTTTTAATATCCGCTGCATGGTACCAGAATATTCCAAAGCATAACCCAAAACACACAAGTGGTATAAATGGAAATCAGGTCTCTCTATGGAGAGATTTTCTGAGGATGTAAGTCATACTGGATGGATTATAATTTACATTGCATTATTCTAAACATGATGCAGAACATTGTAGCTGGAAGGCAAATTATGTTACCTCATAATAGCTGTTATAGAATATTGAATAAGGGAATTTAGTTTATTAGGTTGCACTATTAATTTTACATAGACGTGTTCCCTAGCTGTGTGTGTGTGTGTGTGTGTATATATATATATATATATATATATATATATA
>JAAGVU020000008.1:17556396-17568443 GCA_011763525.2 Mormyrus iriodes
TATATTTAGATATGCTTGCATATAAAATCCGCGATAGAGTGAAGCCGCGAAAGTCGAAGCGCGATATAGCGAGGGATTACTGTATATCGTGGTATTAATTTTAGAAATACAGTTGGCAGTAAATAACTGACATGAGAAAAAGTAGTTTATTAAATTTGTGTACTTAATTACATTGTGCACTTTATTACATTTAGTGTACTTTATTACATTTGTCAACTGTCACCATTTTGCTAGTGTCACCTGTTGATGCACTATTTAAGGTCGTATGTGCCATACCCATCCATCAGTCCATTCATCCATCCATACACCCATCAATCCATCACCCCATGTGTTTGGGGGAAGGGCCGGCACCTATCCTAAGCAGCATTGGTAGAGGATCAAGGTGGATGGGATGGCAGTCCATCACCAGGCATGAATACGCACAAACATGATTGCATATCAGAGAAATTTGTAGATGCCAGCTACCGTAGCTGCATGCCATATGAAAAGTAGCCCAGATACCATGCAAACTCCACCACATGGAGCGGGCTGGGTGTGAAGCAGCAGAACTGCCCACTGAGTCACTGTGCCACTCTGTGCTAAATCTACATTTAATGTAATTGACCATGCTAGTTAGAGAGATAATCGAGTGTCCACAGATGCAAGAAAAGACAATGTCTGCGTTACATGCAGGCTGCTGCTTTGAGCTATAAATTTCATCCACTTCCCTATTCAAAGAATTAGATTTTTACCTAAAATAAAGCAACCTACGTGCAGAATGTCCAGAGTGATTTGCATCTATAATGGGTGCTTGGCCAATATGTCTGACAGCTGAGCATATTGGACCACAGAGGATAACTCTCCTCAGAGATTTAATTCAAATCTCTAATGGTTTTCAATGTTTTGAGTCGAGATGTAAGTATACAGAAGGATGATATTTTTCTTATTTCAAATTTTTAATTATAACTGTAACAGTTACACCAACAAGAATGGATTAAATAGAAAACAACACAGTCCATTTTCAATTTGAAATTTTAATTTGTTAAAAGACCCTCCAAAGTCACAGGAATGTTGATAAAGAATATATTCTAGCTGCTTTTTAATTTCAGTTTAATAGTCTCAGTAGTTAACACACCGAAGGAAATGATGGGTTTTTATAATAATGTGAGCTTTAGCTGCATTTTATCCGGCTCCATAAGGGATTCTATGCCAGAACTGCTGTGTCTGTCACTCTCCCCCCTAATGGGGCCATTCGCTTTCTGTTTGTTTTTTCTCTACATTTTGACTCTGCAGTTCTCGGCGGCGATTCATTGCAAAAGGGTGCGATAACAAACAAAGATTGATTGATTCAGTACATACAGAGACCAAGTGCCCAGACCAATGCTTCAAGCTCCGCATTTAAATGCTAATACCTTTTCAGGGAGTTGAAACACTGCATATCTGCTAAAATAAAGTTCTAGTGACAAGATGAATTGGGATTTTATAGTTTTGTTTGGCGTATAAAACATGGTGAAGGACAGAGTTGAGCTCTGCATCTCAAAAGGCAAAGATGGACAAAATGAAGGGCTTTGCTTTTTGATATTAAAGCTTTTATGCAACCATTTAAGCCTATCCTGCTTATTGTTTTCAAGAATTTATGAGGTAAGGTGTTTATTTTCATCAAGAGTCTAGGTGGATTTTTTGCACTACAGTCTTACAGATGCAGATTTTGGCAAGCGGAATGATCTCTGAAGACCAGCTGCCCACCTCTCTGTGATGTTTGTGCTGAACTGGCAATCGCAAAGTCAACACCTTCAAGAGAAAAGCAAAGTTAGGAAGATGGAAAAAGTATCACAAAGAAACACCCTGCAGTTCTGTATTATTCACGTGAAATGGCATTAACATAAACAGGCTTGCACGACTGGTGATGAACTTGTCAGACTCAAGAATCACAATATGCGCTGTTTCCTTGAGATTAGTTGGCCAAGGTAATGTCTCCCATTTTTTATAAACAGAGACAACACTGTGGTTGTCTTCTCAAGATTACTAATATACCACTGTTGTAGGAGAGATCAGGGACAATTGTTGAACAGGGTCAGTTGTTTGATGGGATAGCGTACTGTTCCCTCAAAAACCACTGATGTTTAGCAAACTAATACAACTTTATTTTGAAAGGGAAATGTTTTTTTCGTTATCATTTTTCTACATTTGATTAAAAAAAATAATAAAAAAATTGAACAAATTTCACTGTTCTCCCATCCTCTTCTCCCTTTTAAAACCTAGCTAATTTACTAGTTTCATTCTGCAGAACTGGAGTTGAATGGCGTAGATTGAACACTGCTGGACTGGATTTTGATTCTGCATCCACAAAAATCCCAACATGAGTTTTTAGGCAAAGCAGCTACTCACACGCTTGTCTTGAGTCTCTGCTTTACTAAAATCATCACTACAGCATTGCAGAAATACTAATGATTCATAATATAACCTGTTGTATGGCTCCAGATGGAAGCCCTAGTTGGTGTTACTGCCCTGACCATACTGCTGTTGTATGAGAACCGGTGTTGCCTAGCAGATCAAGATGTAGCTGTGACACAGTGAAACATTGTACATATGGGAAGCAGGCTGAGGTATAACAATCAGCAGATTTGCATACATTATACCTTTTAATTAGATGAAAGGATTTGGACCTCGCCCTTTGTGGTCAAGCATGTGCACAATTAATCATGATCACATTTTGCTTTGAACTTTCGAACAAAAACTAACAAAAAAAAAAAAAGACAAATGAGAAAATATGCTGTTATGACTTCTATGCTTTATGAATGAGTCACCAAATCTGAATAATTTTATATTTATAAATATGGTTTTAGCAGAAAATAAGGTAACAGTTTACTTAAGGCCATGTTTTTAGTCATTTATAAATAAATTCATACAGCAATATAAACATAGCTATAAATATTTATAAAAAGGCATAACACATCATAACCATGTTTATTATTCATTATGAATGCTCAATGAAGCTCTCATCTATAATGCACTAGATACCTTTATAATGCAGTACAAAGCATCCTTAATGCCTTTTTCCAACCATTATAATGCATAGAAAAAGTCTTCTTGAAAACCTCAGGAACTGATTGCTCTGCTAAAGCCGCCTGCATTGTCACTATGTTATAAATACTGCAATCCCCTCTCTGACTAGTGATCCCAGGCACATATATTGACTGACGCAGCTTGGGGAACAGGTGATGCTGCGTCTGTCTCTTTTGGCCAGTAATTCTCCATCCTCATCCCTCTCTATGTGAACCACGCCAACACCACCCAATAAACGGCAGGCTGCCCCCGGAGGAGCTCTCTGACTCTCTGTCGCGCTAAAAGCATTGATTAGTGAGGCTGGTACACTGTCTCCAATGTGGGGGTAGCACATACGGAAATCTAAAATTAATTAGAAACTAGCAACAGAATAAGACCTGCTGAACTCTATTTTTCTATTGACAGAAATAAATGAAGGAATGAGACAGGGATATTTGGACATAAGTCATGGTAATTACTATGCCTTTTTTGTGTTTAACCTCTTTTCTGCAAAAGCAATCGCTAATCAATGGCTCACGGACTTTGTGACCTTCGGTGACTTGCTGATTGACATAGCTAGATAATTACTTTGACGGTCTTTTGACTCCAACCTGGACTGTTTAATAGTTAAGGGCCACCATTCAAACCTTGATCTACAAATTGCTGTTTCTTGGTTTCTGTGAGCACCTCTCTTTCACACGGTCAGGCCCAACATGGAGGAGAACATTGTTTACATTGTTTTTTTGCTACAAAGAGACATCCGCAAACCATGTCAGTTTGTTTTCTCCCTTAATTTTCTAAAACGTGTAGTATACCCTGCTCATGTCCTACTTTGAACCAGTATGAGATTTTTATGTACATTTTACAATGGCCTTTTTTTCCAAATTTGGATGAGGAAAAAAATTAATCGCACTATAAAGAGTTGCATTAGGTCTGCGGTTTTTGCTCACACTAAATCCATAAGGAAAACTAAACCCCTGGAATGTAATATATCTAACAGAACATATGGGAATATATTTATATTTTCATTTGCAGTGCTATTGGAATATTATCAGTGGGCCTCCGTTTTGTTTCTCTCTGATATGGAGATACATGCAGCTGCAGTTTCAGATATGTCTCTAATACATTTTGCACCATTATGAGCAGAACATGTGTCAGAACATAAGATAAGGGAGAAATTCCCATGTACAATTCAGCAGCAGTTACTGATATGTCTTTGTAGAAAGCCTGTTGTATACAAGAATTACATGTTCGGGGATAAGAAAGGCCAATAATTAAAAAGAGAAAAAATCCTTAGGCATTTATTGCAACAGAAGAGCACTAATGTTGAGCGTAATAATCTTGTGCATTACATCAGTCCTAATAGCATTGATCTGAGTGACAGTTTCAGAAGCTCATTGCAAGGAACTGGGCTTGATCATAAAAAAAGACTATAAAACTGAGACATTTAGATTCATATGGGAGGACATGATTGGTGCATTAGAGTGGATGGCTTTTTGAGAGAGAGCGGATAGCGGTTTGCGAAAACAGTGCGCATTCTCCTCCCAGAGCAATGAGAAAAAAAGCCACACCGTAATGCAGACTTGCCTTCCAGAATGGTGATTATAGGGAGCTGTGCCTTTAAGTTCAGCAGCGGAGATGCCTGTTGTTTTGTAATTATAACCCAAGAAAAAAGTAGTTTAGTGCTGCAGCTGTAACAAAAAAAAAACCTTTGCCAAGCAAGTCACCCACATCAGGCACCTTAGAAGCAGAATCCAAGTTTGCCTTCCTATTATGTAACCTAATGATTTGTGTTTCTGCACAGTAAGGTACATTTGCATTCAGCACATGCTTTTATCCAAAGCATCAAACATTTTTTGTAAATGCAGAGTCAGTCAGTCCCTGGAGTTATTGGGGGTTATGGGCCATGCTCAAGGGCCCTATGGCAAAATAACCCCAATGATCCTGGGATTTGAACCAGCAACCTTCCACTCACAATTATGGTGCCCTAACCCACTGAGCTGCACACTGCCCCCTATGTTGCTGCTCTGTTTGTATTGCACTGATGATGATTTGATGCTCTAGCTAACAGCTTCCTGTAGAATCGGCATGTGGGCCAGCAGTGGCCAGTGTGCAGCCCGTAGTTTCCCACTCAGGGAGCCGTGGGCTGCGAGGAGCTCACTGTCTGTGTTCACCGCCCATCGTGCCGCTCTTGGTAATTGGCCCTACAATCTGATGCATTTAAAATTTCTCGCTTCACTTGCCCACTGATATCATTCTTTTATTAATCACTCGCGCAGTGGCATTGCCTTGACCTTTTTATGGAGATCCTCTCCACATATTTTATAAGAACTCTGCAGGGAATATGAGACGACAGATGCAAATCTGAATCTCTATGAGTTTGGTATGACCCAAGAAAAGGCTTTTGGGGCTGTGGTGTATGGGTCAGAGGGCTTGCTTCTGTGCCGTGAATGGAAGATTGTCAGTTTGAATCCTGTGCTTGACTGGTACATTGCTGTTGGAGCCTTCAATAATGCCGTTAATGCCAGAAAAGGCGGGGCTGTGATTGGATGCTGTGACTGTGATAGGAAGGTGTGTCCATCCATTCTCTGCTTCCTCAATGCAGGGTTGTGGGGGTCCAGAACCTATGGGCACAAGGCAGGGAACAACCCAGGACAGGGCACCAACCCATTGCAAGGCAGACTTGCTCACACCTACAGGTAATTCAGAATGTCCAATTAACTTTAGTATCTTTTTGGACTATGGGGGAAACTGGAGTATCCAGAGGAAACCCCACGATGGCATGAGGAGAATATGCAAAACACACGGAGTCAGGGTGGAGACTCAAATCTAGGTCCCAGCGGCATCAGGCGACAGTGCTAAGCATTGTACCGCCCTAGTGGTTAGAAGGTCAATGCTTCAAATCCCAGGGCTGGCAGAGTGATGGCCTTTAACCCCCAGTTGCTCCAGGGATTGTCTGCTGTCTCAAAAAATATGTCACTTTGGATAAAAGCATTTGCTAAAAAAAATAACAAGTAAATGCAAAAAGTGCTTGAGGTCGGTAGATAAATGGCTGACCCTGTGCTCTGACCCAAACCCTCATTCTCACCTGTGTATGTCTCAAAGGAGAGCAGGATGGGATATGCAGGAACTAAAGAATTCTGGACTTGTACAAATGGCAAATACAGCATCATTTCATTCAAAACATGAACATTGATAAGAACCTTAGTCAAACTAGCCAAATCATAAAAAAAGGGTATTAAATAAGTATAAGTATCTGATATTATTATAATGTACATTACATAACTATGTAAAAATGTAATTTGAGATTGTTTTGCTATTCCTTGTCTCAACCACAAATAGTTAAATGACTGACTGAAAATAAGTCCAGCTGTACAGAATCTTTTGTGTGTATTAAAGTCTTTTTGCCATTAGTGGCTGGTTGATCGTTTCACACGGTAAAGCTAAACCGTCCAAGGCATCCATCTGTTTTCTTAACCCATTTCCATTCATCAAGATCAAGATGACTGGTGTAGCTGAAATTGTGCAGTTGCATATTTTTCATATTTTAGATTTGAAGACCCATAGAAATTTTTCTGACAGGCAATCTGAACCTTCTTAACATCTCATGAGTTTAGATCATATCTGATTATTGTGCAGTCTGCTAATATTAGCATATTCCACCAGTCAGACATTGTTTGTTTAGGGTATCAACAGTACTTGCATGTAAATGCCTTCAAGATTTTGGGTTTCTGTCATGAATGATATTACCCTGGATGTCATGAACAGACATAAAGGTTTTTTTTGTGGGTTTGTGCTAAAAAGCGGGGTAAATTCTACTGTATGCAGACTGACTTGCATTTGGCTTGGAATAGCTATTTATTGCATTATCTAGCTATTGACTTGTCTGTCTGAAATGTTTATAAGTTATGTGGTATATCCATGTTTTGAATTAAGACCAACTGAATTTGTTTATTTTTTATTATTATTTTTGAAGGGTTAGTAGCTGAACTGGTAGAAATACATATGGTCAAATAAACCATAATCTATCCAAAATATTATCAATAGAAGGTTGCTTCTCTCTCCTGTGAAATACGTTATTTTAAAAAATCGGAGGTAAAACACAGAAGATCCAGACAGAGTAATCAAAAAAAGAAACTGCTGAATCCTCAGGAAGATGAAGATGTTCCACAGGTTCAACATTGTGTAACAGAGTAGTCAATGGTGCACTGCTGTAAGCAGGTGGAGTAGAACCCCCAAAATGACCAACTACATCACCCTAGGACTTTCACCTATAGATATTCAGGCAGTGGTTCTCCACCTAGCCTAACACTAGAGGCACACAGGTTTGGTTCACCAAAAACAAGAGCAAAGACATGATTCCAATACAAAAATATTTATTTTTAAAAGTAGTACAACAAACAGACAAGACTATGGTAGTGTGGTAAACCACACTTCCTTATACAAATCAACAAGACCCAGATTCTGCCCCAACAGCACACCTTAGCCAGGTTAATACATATTCGTGGGGAGGCACCAGCAGGGGAAAAACCCCAAAAGGCAAATTAATCAAACAAAACCAAACCCCCCGCACACACACACACACACACACACACACACACACACACACTAACATTGCATTTAAAGGAATCGCTTTACAATCGCGACCGCTTCTACAGGGTAATCCCACGACATAGCAGAAACGGTAAGTTGGCACGGCAACATAGACAACATAATCTCCAGCCTAAGAAGCGCCCAAAATGAGGGATGGATCCGTACCACCAAATAAGTCCTGGCCACTCCAACGATAAAGCTTAACAGAAATGAATTCTCCTGAAAGGTATAAAACACCGGCATCAATACTGAATATACCAGGAAGTGGCCGAGAACTAAAAAAAATACGAAGCCACCTCTGTTTCTCCTGTGACTATGATGGTCCTGTATTTCCTTTCAGTCCGATTAGGCAATATAACACATGACACACACCATGTCAATAACAAACATGCCTGAACAGTGTGACGATCGCCTGTACTACTGCCACCATGCCAGCTGAGATGTCCTGAACCCACAACAATTAATTTATAAGAACTTTTAGACAACAGTAATGCTAACTTGGTCAGGTTTAGATAGGGGACGTAGCACATACCTGTAAGAACTGTGGAAGTATTACCAGCAAAAAAACCCCAGACAGTAGGTGGAGTTTCCCAAACGCTACGCTGTACGTCCTCCACATTCCACCTTTTATATGATGGAATACCCTTCCATAACCAATTGGTGATGTGTGGGTAGGCATGCCCAATCAACCATCCTCACTTCACCATACTTGTAACCTTCGACTATGATCCTGCAAGACCCATAGGCAGTTTCTGGAGGCATGGCACAGAGTCTCAATCTCGTCTGTGTCTCTGTTAAGCCTCCCAGTCTCTGGACCATTGCATGTAGCTAGACCAGGTTCCGTGCCATCTCAGAAAGCAGCCAGCTCATACCTGAACCCAGCTCAGCTGTCGTAGCAGGCAGGACACATACTGGGTAGTAGAAGTAAGGGTGTTCTCTCCTCTAGCTTTGAAATCTGGCATGCTGGAGAACCAGTATCATCATGCATTATATAACATTTTTCTCTGCAAACAGCCAATGCATTGTGGGTATTCATTCATACAAGAGCTGTTTGTCAAACCAGGGCATAAGCGTTTGTCACCTTGTTTTATGTCAGCAGCAGTTTTTAAGACCTCGAAGGGAGTTTCTATGTGGAGGTGGCAGGAGCGAGATTTTCTTGATTACTGTTTTATTGTCAGAGTTACCTTATCAAAAAAAAGAAGCTTGGTTTTGTGTTTGAATAAAGCAGAGGTGACCTCGTCGCTGCCGGGGGGACAGACGACTGTGCATTCACCCGCCTGAAGAATGAGGGCTCTTTCCTGCAATTGGCCCTGATTTCACGGTAGCTTACAACAGAGAGTAGAAGCTGCACTGGGTCTTGGGTTCATAGTAATGGAAGGAACAAAGACGATGGAAATTGCTGGAGGTTTTCAGTTTTTAATGTGTGCCTGTGGAGGAAGCTGGCGATGACATGTGTTGCATCCTTGGACATCTTTGGTGTGTCTATGTGCTGAAAGGCAGCAGTGGAATTGTGGGTAACCAGCTGGGGAACCTCAGTGAGTTGCCTTCTGCACCACAAATGCACTTTTGCATATTTAATATAGCATGACAATAAACAGACAGATGGGGTCCCAAATCAAATATGCTTTTCATATCTGATTGTAAAGTTCGTCACCCCCTCTGTGAGACAGGTCGTTTCTGACATTTCAAGGAAGACTATAATTATGATAGTGAGCCACAGAATGTGTTCATTTCAGAAAGTTATACATCATTAATGCATTTGGAAGCTCATTTGAGTTCAGTTGAAAATGTAAGAGAAGAGACGGTCATAAACAGAGCCGCCTGCCAGGAAAATTATAGGCCAGTTTATTTGGCTGTGCCAGATGCTATTCTGGCTTCAACGTGCACATTGAAAATTTGCTGGTAATAGACCATTTGTAACAAGTCGTGGGTTACGTCATTCAAAAGAATGTATATGGATACATCTTCACTTTCTGCATCTCATTTGACCTGTAGATATGAACAAAAAGCTGTTCGACTGCAACATGTAACTTAGGAAACTTCTAGAACAGACTTCGTAATGTGCATGTGCAAGTATGTTTTTGATAACGGCTTCTCAAAGACCAGTGAATAAGTCTGCCTTCATTTTTCTATGACCAGCTGAAGAACTTTTTAAAACTTTGTAAAATTCTTATATATTTATTTAATTGCTGGGGGTGGTGTGCGTACTTGCAATCTGAAGGTGGTTGGTTCTCATCCAGGGGTCGGCAGAGTAATTTCCCTATTGGTCCCCTGAGCAAGGCCCTTAATCCAAGCTGCTCCAGGGACTGTCTGACCTTACTTTCTCCATTGTATGTCACTTTGGATATAACTGACAGCAACCACGTTGGCCAATTTCCCCGAAATGATGCAGTGCCTCAGCCCACCAAGCACCACCCACCCAGGACACCATCTTATATTTTTATATATTTTTTAAATTTAATTTCTTAATAACGGTGTTCATCCTTAAAAAAAAAACCTGATCTCTCCCAGGGGCGTGGCTACGGATTGTCTCTGGCGCAAAAGGTTTAAGTATGAATTGTGTGTCTTTGACTGATCAGCAGTTTTGCTGGCTGATGAGATGTAGCCCAGCTCATTGTGATGCAGGAAGTATAATGACCTGCACTGGGGTCGCAATGTTGCATCTTTATTAACGCCATCATCTCAGCCCAGCAATGACACGTACCTGAGAAAGTACATCCCTGTGCCCTTTTTAATCTGCCTCTGCGCATGTCAACGTTCTCTGTAAATTGATAGTTTATGATGTGCTAGTTGACAGTGCCACGCTTCAAAGTGAACTTTGTGAGTTTGATGGACTCAACCTTTCTCAACATCCCACATGCACATGCAAAATCACTGTTAAATATTCTGAAATATTTGTTTTGCTGTGAATGATCGGGAAAATACTATCGACCGACAGGCATTCCGTGCGACACACTTTGTGACATTTGAAGGATGAGCCTGAAGAATGAGGATAGTGTTCAGACGGATAAAATGGGTGTCTGTAGGACCGGCTGATGTTCTCACAGTCTCTGGAATGTAAAGATGTGAAAAGAAGGTCTCTGTTGGATGGATGAATCATATCCGATTCTGAAAGACTGGGTCTAATTCCTGCAGTTTGGCGAGGAAGATGATTAATTGTCCCATCGCACATCTGTGAGTGCAGAATATTGGAAAATTGTCAGGGGGAGTTTGTGAACAGTCAATAAACAAGATGTAAAAAGGTCTATTTCCCATCCCTTACCTTTGACTTCGCAAGCTGTGAAGTATCCAGGTATGCTTTAAAACAATTACACACTGCCAGCTGCAATTATACCCTACTATCACAGAATAATGAGAAGATTTGGTGTTTCTGCAGATTCTCCTGGGTATAAAATAAATAGTTTCCCCCACTATTATTGGCACTCCATGTAAAAAAATCACTGTTTACAGAAGTACCTTCATCCTGCACTAAAAAAATGTGAAAAATCTGACTTTTAATTGAAGCAAGTTTATTCAAAGAACAACAAATCCCTCACCAAGACATAAGTATTCTTAACAAAAACACGTGCCACAATTGTTGGCACCCCTGCATTTAATACTTTGCACAACCTCCCTTTGCCAATATAACAGCACAGAGTCTTCTCTTGTAACCTTTTATGAGGTTGCAGAATACAGAGCATGGCATCTGAGACCATTCTTCTTTACATAATCTCTCCAGATCATCCAGGGTCCTAGGCCCTCTACTGTGTACTCTCCTCTTCAGCTCACTCCACAGGTTTTCAATAGGGTTCAGGTCAGGGGACTGAGATGGCCATGGCAGAACCTTGATTTTGTGGTCAATTAACCATTGCAGGGTTGATTTGGACATGTGTTTCAGATCATTATCCTGCTGGAAGATCCATTGATGACCCAGTTTTAGTTTCCTGGCGGAGAAAGCCAGGTTTTGATATAAATTCTCCTGATATTTTATGGAATCCATGATGCCGTGTACCCTAACAATCTTTCCAGGGCCTTTGGAGAAAAACATCACAGAACCTCCACCATATTTGACAGTTGGGATAAGGCTCTTTTCATCATAGCCGTCCTTTTTACACCAAACCTACTTTGAGTGTTTATTGCCAAAAAGTTCAATTTTTGTTTTATCAGACCATACAACATGGTTCCAATCAAAGTTGTAGTGACATTTTACTAACTCCGGTGCTTTTTTCTGGCATACCTTCCAAATATCCTGTTGGCATGGAGATGCCATCTGATGGTGGTTTTGGAGACTTGATAACACCAGGATTTTACTTTTTCTTGCAATTCCCCAACAGTGATCCTTAGAGATATTTTTGCCTCTCTTACCATCCTTCTCACTGTACGTGGGGGTAAAATAAACTTGGGTTCTCTTCCAGGCAAGTTTATCACAGTTCCAGTTGATGCCCACTCTT
>JAAGVU020000008.1:17568543-17596371 GCA_011763525.2 Mormyrus iriodes
TGATGATGGTTGGCTAAGGGAATTTGGTTCTGTGTCTCCTCACATTTGTATCCCAGTTAATCAGGAAGTCATTGATTAAAGCTGGTAAGATCCTATACACTCCAATCAACTTAACAATATCCAATTTCAGTGGGAAGCATATTGTTTCACATTAATTTCCAAGGGTATCAACAATTATGGCACATGTGTTTTTCTTAAAAATATTTATTTCTTGATGAGGGATTTAGTTTTCTTTGAATAAGCTTGTTTCAATTAAAAGACAGATTTTTCTATTTTTTTCATTGCAAGGTGAAAGTACTTCAGCAAACAGTGATTTTTTTCTAACCCTTTTTACTAATTTTTACAAGAGGTGCCAATAATAGTGTAAATATTGGACGTGTCATGTCAACTGGATTGGATTTTTGTGTTATCATTTGATTTTGTATATTTATAAAATTGGCACAGATGTCTTGATTCGATTCGATTCAATCTGGTTCAATTCGATTCTGATTCAATATCAAGTCAAAAGAAATTAAATATGAAGTAATATATGGCAGCTTTCCATATTTGGAGATGTTTAAAAAGCTCTAAATGGATCACAAATTTGCAAATTCAGAGTCACTGGAACCTAATCGTGAAAACCAATAAAGAAAAGGTCAAACGCTTGTATAACAAAATCTTTTTATTTGAGCAACATAAGGGTATAGTTCCTTATTAAAAAAATCAACCTGTCGCTTTCAAAACACAAGACTAAAAATAATAGATGAAAATATAAACTGTGCAGGTCTAACATTCACATGCCATGTTTCAGAAGGACTTTAACTTGAAGATGTGGCAAGACATAAATTAGTTTTTTGCAATAAAAAACAGTTCCACATGCTCTGACAGAATGGTTGGCTCCAGCACATTCGGGTGATGTCTTGTCAAATGATTCCGTAGGTTTGTCATGTTAACTATGTAACTTAACACCTTAAATATATTAATATAGATAAATACAAAATACTTAACAAATTTACATAACAACGTCCCGAAATTGTAATCCTTTCGACTGTTTAGCTTTAGACATTTCAACTGATTCATTAAGGTAGCTACTAGCTAACGTCAGGCGTCTGCTGATATCAGAGCAAGTGTAGCGTTACCTAGCGATGGCCCCGTGAGGTGCAGTGACGCTTCTGTTGCCTGAGCACTAGAGGGCAAATATTCCAATCGTCAGATCAGACAATTAAGTGGCACTGAAATATGCCTTGCAGTACGGTCTGGTACAACCCTATGTTTAATCATCTTGAAAATGGACCTAGAAAGCCAGAAAAGATGCATATTAACGTAAAAGATAGATCCACAGACTTTACAGGTTGATATTGAATCGGACAATTTTTTTAAAATGATTCATTGAAAAATATATTTTTCACACCCCAAATAAAAACAAACTTCACTACTACGTTGCAGTTTTACCATAACAAAATGATTTGTATAATTTATATTTCATAAATTCTGCTGTACCAGAAGTGTACTTTACGAAACAGTTTTGATGTTTATTTTGCTTTTGCAGGTATTTGCTGGAGTATGTGCTTTGAAAGTTTTTAAAAAGGTTTTATTCAACATCATGTCCAGTCCTTCTCAGTTAAATTATACAAACGTAAGAGTGGACTGTTCCATGTCTTTCTGACAAACACCACTGAAAGCAAATGTAAAATTTGGCCCAAATATATAAATATGTATATATTTTACAATGAATACATGCTAACTACAAGCAGTGTGTGGCTCAGTGGGTGAGGACACACTGCCTGGGATTGGAAGGTTGCTAGTTCAAATCCCAGGGTTGGCAGAATTATTTCACAGTAGAGCCTCAGAGCAAGGCCCTTTGCCCCTAATTACTCTAGGGACTGTTTGGCCCTACATTCTCAAAATAAAAAAAAAGTGTTTGGCTAAAAGTGACTGCTTAATAAATAAAAATAAAGTGGGGTGTGTCTTCATTGGCTGGTAGCCGCTCGTCCTTGAAGTGAGTGAAGCACTGTGGGGAGCCACGCGTAGGGACGACTGGAGGTGAATGACTCGATATCACTGTCAGCTTAAAGAGGGCTTTACTGTCTATGGGAAAGAAGCAGATGGCAAAACACTAATACCATATCAGAGTGAGTGCTTTCATGTTAAATGATCAATGTACGCAGATCGATTTCAGTTCGGCTGCTGCGGACGTAGAATCCTAGTCCTCCACTTGGAGTTTTTTCATGTTTGTGGTTTCTCTTCGGTTTACTGGCCTGGTTTACTTGCATTTAGTTTTATGGAAGTTTTACTTGCACAAAAATGTTCAGAGAGATTACCAATCAGATTGTCAAACAGGTGGGTCCAATCAACTAGAGGAGGTGGGACCAAGACATCTGATTGGCTGGTCCCACCTGCTCTAGTTGCTTGGACTCACTTCCTCTAAAATCTGATTGGTTATCTCTCTGAACCGATCATTTTTCACTCTGCGATCAGACCATTTTTGCGTAAGTAAAACTCCCATGAGCTGCATCCAGTGGCGGGTCATGGCAAGAGCATGATAGGCAATTGCCCAGGGCAACATCTTCTGAGGGGGCACTGACTTAACAAACCACCGGCCCCACCCCACACCTCCTACCCTGGCCGAAAACTAACCTAGGACGCCACATGGGCTTGTATGCCACTGAATCCTTTCAGAGCAGATCTGTCAGCATTAACCAGCTCATACTGGCACCGACATGCTGTTACGCTCACCTTGTTTAACAACATTAAGTAACTTAATATTTCATTCATTATGGTGTTTATTTAGAGCGATGTCTTAACTTCGAAGAGCTCATTAGGGATGGAGGGAAGTGGGAACTCTTATTACATCATGCTGCTAATGTTCCGAGTGAAATGAAATGGCATGAAATCCCAAGAAATTCCGTCTGAGGCACAAGGCGATGTGTGGGGACGGAGAGTGCCGAACAGCACAGGATGTATCTTAAATGTGCTGCGTATGACTAAAATAACAGCATGGGGAGGAATGGACAGCCTGCCAACCAAAATTTGTAAAAAAAAAAATGCCTATCATTCTTATTATTCAGCCAATATGTCTTGGGACAAACAACATAATGTTAGTGTAAAAGTCAGCATTAAGTTGTGTGAAAACACTTTGGAAAACAAAAGCCATATCTGCAGGCCAGTGGGATTATGGAATCACAGGAGAGCCCACGCTGTTACTGACTGGTTTAGGGCACTTAACCTGTATATGCCTGGCCATATAAATGGGTAAAAGTGAAGTTATTTGTGGTGCTTTTATGTAAAACTGAGCATTATATAATGTAATGCAGGTATAGTTTCTTGAAGCAAAACTGGCAAGGGTTTGCATTTGTGTCCGCATTGTGAATTGGAGTGCCTCTAGCACTTTAGCTTGGGGGCTAAAATGGTTATCACCAGAGGTGCCTGCTAAGGTTGGTGGAGGACATGGTGAGGGCCTTATTTCCCAAAGCGTATTCACACTGTGTTCCTCTTCAGGACAACAGTTTATCTTGGCATCTGTGGGCAGGAGGTGTGTAGCATTCTGTCTGGCACCCCACTCTGCCATGGAGGGGGGAATGTCTATGGTTTTAGAAATGGCTCAGATTGACTCTGGGTTCCTCTTGCTCCTCGTTTATCTGCTTTCTTTTTTTTAAATGTTCTTTCACATGGCGGCACCTGCATGTGAAATGACCTGGGAATAGGAGCTCCTCGTAGCATTTTGCACCTTCCCCGTCTTACATGACTCTGGTGCTTGTTTATTGTGCCAGCTGTTTGTTATAAATATTCTCGTAGGTGAGTCATCGAAATAGGCTCTAAAACACATAGAGTTATCTTTTTTGAATTAGAAAATGAAGTGGGGGGCATAACATGCTCTGTACAACGTTAGAGTGTGCTGAAAGCTCATTTAATGATAGAGATGAGGCCTACCAAACTGCTTATTGGGATAAAAGTGGCCTCCAGTAAATGATACTGGCACTAACAAGACGATCATACTTGTCCTGTAAACTGGAATAAAGACAAGGCCCGTCTCCGCTGGGAGGCTTGTGAGCAGGTTTGTCTTCATTTGCGCAGATGCGCCCCCCTTTGTCTTGACATTCTTTACAGGCACGTCTCTGCACTCCTCGCATACGGCCGTTTAAACTGCTAAGCACTTTTTAACGGGCTAGTTGTTAGCAGATTAGATGAGGAGCAACGGTCCCTGTTTATAATGCCTTTGGCGCATGTTCAGTTGAAGATGAACATGTTTCCATGCCCCTTAATGAGTTGAACGTGAGCTTCGTTAAAGCGGCCTGCTTTTGCACAAGCTGCCGTGAATGTAGCGTAAATCTGGGATTATTAAGACCGACTGTCTCTTAGGCGTCTCCTAGGACTCAAATTGGTTGTAATGGACAGTACATGGCAACCACACTTGCATGAAGTGTCATTTTCCGGTACCATTAAAAGAAAATCTTTCCAGACGTTTCAATCCAAACAGTTTCAGCAACCTACCAAGTAGGGATATGATTTGCAGTAAGTCACAAGAAGCACATGGTTACTGGCAACTCATCACGAGGATTTTATTTATACTAGAGCATCATAAACGAGGTTACACCATGTGATATGGGACTACCTGAAGGAGACCCACACAAATGGGGGAGAACATGTCAACTGTACAGATGTGAGGCAACAACGCAACAAAACCTACACCTAACACAAATTAAATTAAAGAAATTAAAGAATCCACATTTAATGCGCACTATAAGTATTTGAAATCACATTCACCGATGAACCAAAACATTATGACCACCAGTACATGATGTGAATAATGTTGACCATGCAGCCAATGCACTGGGTGTCATGACACATGACTCATCTGATCATTAAAATTATATGCCATTTGTGCTAAAGTATGCCCTCTGTTGGTTTGAACCAGATGGGATAGCTTTCGTTCAATCCCACGTTGATGAGTCCTGGCTGCCCAACGTCCTATCGGAGGATTGTGGTTTTCCCTTCCTCGGATCACTCTCAGTAGGCACTCACCACGGATGACCATGAGCACGCCACAGACCTTGCTGTTTTAGAAATGCCATAACCCAGTCGTCTGGCCATATCGATTTAGCCCTTATCAAACTCACTCAAGTCTTTACCCCTGCCCATTTTTTCTGCATTCAACTTGTCAGCTATGAGTACCGAATGTTTCGTTATCGTCAAACATATCTCAAAACCTTGACACACACTGTTTTTGCAAGATAGTCAATATTATTTGCTTCTCGTGGGGGTGGCGATAATGTTCGGCTGGTTGGCGTATATAGATGTTGCATTATATTTACTTAGCAGATGCTTTTATCTAAAGTGACATAAATTTTGAGAAAGTTGGTCAGTCCATATTTGGGGGTGGAGGACCTTGGTCAAGGACCCAATGCTGAAACCACACTGCTGACCCTAGGATCAAAACTAACTACCTTCCCATCCCATGCATGGTGTCCTAACCTGCTGAGACTCACACCACCCCCAAAAGATGAAGACACCAAAGAAGGCATCAGGTACTGCCAAACACATTTATTTTGACTTAGATATTACACATACTAGGTTTATTACATAAGTATCGATGCATCATATTAATGTAAAGAACAGCAATGCCATCCATCCTATAATCATGTTTTCAGTCCAGGGTCCCTGGAATACATTATTCTTCATTTTCATATTGTTCCTCTCACATCCCTGAGAAAGCGTTGCCCCACACCTCACCAGCAGCTGAAGGACCTCTCACTTATGTGCCCTTAGAAGTGTCTCACACCACAGGGGATGTGGCCTAGTCATTCTTAGTCCTGTCACTATCGATTTGCCTGCGCGCCGTGCACAGGCATCCCAGAGGAAACAGAAAATTGCGGCAAGATCTCAGTATTTTTCCCATTTCGTATCAATGATAAAAATGAGACTACAACACAAAGATTAGTCATACAGCTTAAACTCAGATTTCCTAGTGGTATCTTTTGTGTCTGTTTGCATCTTGGAAAACACCTTATCTCTGATCCAAGTGTGATATGGCATTTCTGGATCCACTAATTTTCTCCTCACCAACAGAGTATGTATTTTAATATAAACCTCTTTTTCAAAAATGTAAATGTCTCAGGTGACTCAGTGATACCTAATTAAATCTTTTCTTTCCCCTGCTGTTTATTGCTTAATTTTTCGGAATAAGAAAACACGCAGCAAAGATTCCTTGCTGCGCTGAAAATTAAATAATGTCCTCCTCCTGATAAACAGAAAAGGCCGCTTTGAGAAGTAAAATTTTCCCACGGGATACACTTCCTTGCTGCCTTGCGCCCTTGCTCTCTGTGACCGAAATGGCAGCCCTCCCCTCCACATTCTTATCCTGTCCTTCACTTAATGATACAAATATCAGACGGTGCGGCTCCCCCTGGTGAAAGAATGATTCAGGGCTGAAATTATTAGCCCGACACTCAAGGGTAACACTGACATCCAATCTTCCTCCTTATGAAATGCTTGAGAGGAGGAGGAATTGTTTACATTTAAATATGATAACCCTTAAATATGAAATGTAATGTGAAATGGCCAAACTCACAAAAAATAACTGCTAAAATAACCAGCATAAATAAACAATAAACTGTTTATGTAGATTCAGTGTTGACATCCTAGGGGATGTAGAGCTCTGCAAGCGATAAGATAAGACAAGCTAAAAGATCAGATAAGATAAGATTAAGATAAGATAAGATAAGATAAGATGAGATGAGATGAGATGAGATAAGATAAGACTTTGCTGTTCCCTGTGAGGGGAAATTTCTTTGTCCAGTATCACAGAAAGGATAAATACAACAAAGGATACTTTAAGCAGAAATAAATAAAATAAAGAAACTTAAAAATAGACAAATATGGTATGATATGGTATGATACCGTATCTGTATCGAGTGTTTACTCTGTGTTCTTTTGTCTAGCCCTTTAAATGGGTCTTCTCCTTTCGTATAACTTAACAGGTTGAAATGCATTATTGGTATTTTGAAACTAAATTGAAAATGGGAGCACTGTTCGCATTTTCTCATGCATGCTTTCATGTAAATGTGGGGCTGTACATATGGTGTGAGTATGTGAGTTGAGCGCAGTAAGATTGCCTTCATCAGAGCTGGAACCCGAACTGCCATGCATCGAGGATTCCCTGGCCTACAGATTTAGAGGTACACTTGTTCCCAACAATAAACATACTTCTATCTGAAAGTCTCAACTGCATGTTCAGCTGCAATAAGAGGGTTCCTGGGGACTGCTGAGCAGCGGAGTAGGAATTGATTGAAAGAACCTCCTTTTTTTCTCATCCGTCATGACGCCGATCATAGCAAACCAAGGGGGAGACAGCCACTAATGCTGATTAACATGTGAAACGAAAAGGATAAATACGTCAAGAACAAATTATGTATAAAATATCCATGATTAATATACCATGTTTGATTAGACATGCTATGTTTTCAAGTGCCAGATACTATGCTTTAAAGCATTTTCTGAAATTCTGAATTTGGCTTAATTTCTGTATTAACCTTGTTGAATAGATGAGGTGGGCTTCTCCTATATTAACCCGTCAGCTTATATATATATATATATATATATATAATAACATGTATGGCTCTGCTGTCATAGCTGGCCTTATGCTAAAGAAGAACGGTTAGCCAGCATTGACATATTAGTGGGAATGAGGCCTGCGTGGGACTGTCGTGAGTATACTCCCTCTCCACTGCTAGGAAAGCACAGGCTCTGCCACGGGCACGATAAACAATTCTGCATGCACGACGGGATTGATTCATTTGCACATTAATCAAAGGGATTTCAATAAGATTACATTTCATAGGATTTAATTAAATGTGTACAGCATCCTCTGTTAGTGTTGCGACGATTAAAAAAAAAAAAAATACTGTTTTGGATTCATTAGAAGGGATAGCGCTTAGCATGCTGTTAGCCTTAGCATATGTATGATGTAATGTCCAGCTCTGTATTAAAAGTGTTTCGAAAAGAAGTGGCGGTTCTTTCTCGAGCCTCACCAGGCAGAAATAACCGCTCGCCGGTTGCGGGCTTGTGTCGGATCCGTACTCAATATGGTTCCCCTGTGACAGAGGCGATTCGTAGTCTAATTAAAGTGCGCTCCAGCCGCCAGATTCAAGGGTATTTCGGTAAACATGAGAAAAGGTCAGGGAGGAGAGAAAGAGGGTCTCTGGAGTAGGGGAAAGGCTGGCGGGGCTGCGGTGGTGAGCCTGCGGGCAGACTTTCTTTTTTTTTCTGGCTTAGTGGGTCAGGCTGGTGTGGAGTTTCGTGGAGCACCGCCTGTTGCTGGCGGTTTCAGACATCAATCGTCAGCGGGGGGATAAGCAGTCCTAAGGCTAAGCGGTATGTCAGCAGACAGGGCCAGACGGACAGCCAAAAGTGGGGATATGCTGGGGACAGTTTTGGATGTGACTTGGGCTCGCAGGATGATATGAGACGACTGGCAGGCTGAGCTCCAGCACAAACGGATTGTAATATCAGCGAGATCACGTGCGCAACTCAGTAAAGAGGTCTGAGTGTGGCACAGGGTATGCGTATATGGGAGTGCCAGGATGCAAATGTATCTTACATTTAATTTATTTCAGTCCCTGAAGCAAATGGGGGTTAAGGGCTTTGCTTAGGGGCCCAAAGGTGAAATCACTCTGCAGACTCTGGGATTTGAACTGATGCCTGTGTGGTCATAGACACAGCCTCCTAACCACCACACCACCCCTGGACGTTTAAGTTTTATAAATTTGGCTGACGCATTCATCTAAAACAGAATACTTTTTTTTGTTTAGGAAAGCAGGGTCAGCCAGTCCCTGGAGCATCTGGGGGTTAAGGACCTTGCTCAAGGGCCTCACAGTGACAGCACTCTGCCAGCCCTGGGATTTGACCTGGTGACCTTATGAGCCCAGGCACAGCGTGATAACCTACTGATGGATTCAACAGAAGAAATTCATCCATCTGTTTCCTATACCTGCTTGTCCTATGCAGGGTCGCGGGAGTCCAGAGCCTATCCCAGAAGCTACGGGCGAATGGCAGGAAATAACCCAGGATGGGGCATCAAACCATCGCAGGGCACACACACAGCTATGGGCAATTTGGTATTTCCAATTCACCTTTGCATGTTTTTGGATTGTGGGGGAAACTGGAGAACCTGAAGGAAATCCTATGACAATACAGGGAGAACATGCAAGCTCCACATTAATGGCGCCATGGCAGAGACGGCAACCCTGGTGTCAGAGGTCAGAGGCAACAGTGCCAACCATTGCGCCATTGCACCGCTACAGAGGAAATAATACAAAAAATTAGGTTTAGTAAATGAATTTAAAGGTAAGTAAAGTAGGGGAGTTTCATTTTCTCCTTTCTGGAGTAAATGTGGCTGGACCAGGATCCAAAACAGCTCCCAGTTACAGTCATCTCCATGGTCTGATGCACAGTTGCTCTCCACATGCTCATGTTTTCCCCAGGAGAATGCTGGGATAGCTCACCCTCCTGTCTCGTTCCTCATCATTTCAGTGAAAATGCTTTGAGTCGGAATGGCATGCAGTTTTGAAACCTAAGGGTCTTATGCCTGTAACGAAGAACTCTAGTCTACCTGCAATTATGGTACATGATAAGTCACTAGTCTAGTCTGTAAAACCTGAGACATTGCAATATGTTGTAGAACGATAAAACGTTTCATATGGAGCAGTTCATGTAAACAATAATCAATATTCTGTCAGATGCCTGCTTAGGATTTAACTGTTTGTGTAAGTTGCGTATGGTACGGTGTGTGTGCGTGTGGACCTGCGTATGTGTGAGATTGTATGAGCCAGGGAGATAGCAGTCCCCGGAGGCAGCTGTCCACCTCAGGGGAAGAGAACAGGTCCTCGGACACGAGGCTGTAACGAGTGACACAAGTGCCCCAGATGGGATATTAGGAGCTAAGCTGTAGATAATAATGGTGTCTCTAGTAGCAGGGTTGTTTTCGCCAATTATCTCAGGCCAGTGGCAGTCTCACGTAGCCTTATCTGGTCATATGGTGTCAGCCAGGAAATGTGTCTTATTACACAGTCAGGGTGGGGTGGGTGACAAGCCCACTGTCTAGTCGTACACGACTCTGGTAAAGTTGCGATGCTGAATTAATGAGAGACGCGGGTCCTCTCGGCCTACATGCCCCATCTGCCTGTAGC
This sequence comes from Mormyrus iriodes, assembly GCA_011763525.2. Taxonomy (NCBI): domain Eukaryota; kingdom Metazoa; phylum Chordata; class Actinopteri; order Osteoglossiformes; family Mormyridae; genus Mormyrus; species Mormyrus iriodes. The sequence goes on from JAAGVU020000008.1 coordinate 17,578,707, forward strand.
GCCGAGGACTTCCCTTCATGTTCCAGATGCCAGAGCTAATCTGGAAATTTTGCAGGGTGGTAAGGCTGGAGTTTGGGGGGGGTGGCGGGGGGAAAGAAGGGCCCCTGTCCTATTTATCTGTGATAAGCTGTAGTATCAGGCCGACAACATTTTTCATATCATCATGCACTTTTTATGTGCAGGCTGTGTGTAGCGCAATGTGTTAGGATGTTGTGCTTGTGATTGGAAGGTCAGTAGTTCAAATCCTGTTCTTGGCTGGGTGACATCACCAATGGGCAACGCCTTTAATCCACCAGTTGCTGGCTGGCGCTGCTTTTTCAATTGTGTGCTGCTAGATGAAAGTATCTGCTAAATGTGTAAATGTATGTTTCTCCAAAGGACATAAAATTCCAAATGTTATCTCAGTGATTGTCATAGTAGCATTTTTCTTATTCCTTAAAATTTTCACTATGTAACACCTTCATACATATTTCTTGTTGCTCTGGTAACATGAACCAAAATGGGCATCATCAGCACTGCATTCTGTATCTATCTAGAAATGTTTCCTGGACTAAACTTTCAGTCGAAGACAGAAAAGGTGAAAAGGAGAAAAGTCCTGATACAAAGATCTGTGCAGCTGATATAGCTGTTTAGGATTTAATAGCAGAATTATCAATGAAAATACACATGAGTCTTGATCAACTTATAATATACAATAAATTTAAATTTATTTACACTATAACACTGACCAGGTTAAGTGGCTGAACCGATGGATAAATTTGACTACACAGTGTTCTCCCTGTTGCCGGACTGGATGTAGTTTACTACAATAACATAAAATATCAAATCCAGATTTCAATAAAACATACAAGTTTTAAAGTTCCTGATGCCCCTTTTCATATCTGCTTGGATATGATGACAGAAAGTCAGGGGGATATGTAGTGTTGCTCCTTAAGCTTCCCAGCATCCTTTGTGCCATGGGCGTTACTCTCCGCAAATAAAAAAATCAATAGCGACATAAACAAGCAACTATGATCTTAATTTAAACATCCACACTGCATTTTGTCAGAAGAGAAAACCTCCCACACGAGTCAAATAGGTGCAATGCCCCAGAGGAACAGAGACATGATGGGACGTCTGTAGATTGACTTTACGGGGGAGCCGTTAATGGTATTCCACCACCGAAAGAAATTAGATCAGCACTAAATTTATCCTCTTTTTCCAGGAGTGGCTGCAATCCTGCTGATAATATTGCACAATGGTGCAAGTTTTGTTACTTCACAAGCTGTCAGGTATATTGAGACGGCCCTTTGATACAGATAATGAAGATTTCATGTTCACTGATAATATTGGTACAAGCTAATAATACAGTGGATTAGATCTGCTATCTGTTTGTGTTGCAATCAGCCATTAAAATGCAAAATAGAAAGGATGAGGGTAGCATGAAAAGTATTTCACAAACCTGAACTCTTAAAACTCCTGATACTGAAATGATACCACTTCTGTAGATGTAGTCCCCAAATTTATGCAGCACGTTTTACCTCTTTGAGCTGGGCTTGTGCAGCTCCAAGGTAAGGTAAGAAAATTAGCACTTATTTATTGCTGAATTTCCATCCCTGACTTCTGCTGTACCTTGGGAGCCAGGACTTGGCTGTGGAGTCTGAACTCACCAGGCCACTCCAGATCAGTGGTTCCCTTGCTGCAAATAGCTGTTTGGAAGACTTTTTGCCCCTGAAGACATCAGTCAACATCAGGCAGCATGTGTGAGTTACACTGACTCCCGATGTGGCTTTGGGGTGTATTAGGAAAATTAATGCACGTTTGTTGTTAAATATTTGACTCTTTTACAGGGCCTTGTTTGTTTATGGTGTCTGGCTTGCTAGACAAATATAATTTATCAAGTTTTTATTTTTCAAATAAGGTGAATTTGTAAAATAGTTGCGGGAGTGTTCCTATCATGTCTATTAAAGGAAAAAGGAGAGGCTTATTCCAAGGTCCTAAATTAGTCAGTTCCTGTTAGAGGCATTTTTATTGCTGCATACAAATACTGTGCTTTTGCTTGATAGCAGATCTGATAGTGTGCTGTGCAGACTATGGTACATAGCCTGAAATAAAGTTTAAAAATGTACTTCCAAAACCAATACAGGGAGCCGAATATATATTTTTTCTTATTAGCTGAGCAAAAATTTGTGACCAATCCCAGCTTCACCTGATTTGAAAGGCAGAATGTGTTTCTATGCAGATATAGGTGTAATGACTGCAGATAGCTACTCACACCTAGCTGCAAGTGCTAAAATCTTACAGGTTATTATTTAGCTACATGACAGCAGTGTGCATCCCTCTGTGTTCACAACTAATCTCCTTTGTATTTATGTCACTTTACGTCAGGTCAGAATGTTTTTGTGGAGAAATAAAAATAGACATGGAAATAGGCATATTTTCAACACAGTGTGTGTGATGCTTATGAAGAGTACTGGTTTGTTCCCCCCACCCCCCATTCTGGCTTGTCAGATGTGAATCTGTAATTGAACAGTCTTGGTGATGTCTATTTAGATGGCCAGTTCTTTAGCAAAAAAAAAATGTTTGGCAATTAAGGAAAATTTTGATAGGGCGTGTCTCTGAAACCTGTAATGTCCCTATCACCGAGACTCCTGAAAAACCAACTCCATGATCGACACAGGTATGAGCAGCAGTGAAAGAAAAATACTGGTACCATCTGAAAGAAGACCTGGGTCCCGCGGCGTATCAGTGGGTGGCACTGCAGCCTCACCCCTGTGCCGTTAGGGGTGTAATTCCCATCGGTGGGGGTTTGAGCCGCTCCCCCCAGCTCTTTTTGCGTTTGCTTTCCCATGTCTCCCCATGTCTGTATAAATGATCAATTCTGTTAATTTAATCGAAGCAATTAAATTGTTGTTTTTACTAAATCTAAACAATTGGATGCAGGCAGCAATGGTGTTTGCCCCTGCTCACACCATGTATCTGTGTGTGGCCCTGAGGTTTGGGGGTCACCTATTGGCCACAATCAGTCACTACTGGGGGCCGCACCTTTGCCCGCAAACCTACCCTTATTTTTTATGAACAATTTTTTAATATGTACTATTGATGTACAGATTTTTAAATCAAAATTTAGCTGATAGTCCTCTCTAAACTGTGATTGTGTGCATGTGTTAAACTGACATCCAGTTCATGGATATACCCCTGTCTTATGCCATGTACTGCCTAGGCTGGGCTCCAGACCCCTCCTGGAGGGGAGATGTTTCCATGACCACAGTTTCAGAAAATGACATTCTCTCTAGTTTGCCTCTCAGCTCATTATGTCACAATTACATAAAAAGAATCAAATATCCTGCCATCTTTTATATATGGTGTGGACTTCTTTGTCTCAACAACGTTAACAGAATCTTCACCTAAAGTAAATCACGATGGGCTTGTGGGTACACAGTATGACTGTGAAAACAGGTCCCAAACCACAGTGCGTGACCCTGTGCTTGCCATGTGGCTCTGTTTGTGTGGCTCCTCTTTGATGATGCTGGATTGGCTGATCAAAGGCGGCGCTCATTCGAAAATAATGGAAACTGGAGCGCAATTGAGCACAGAACATGGCCTTTGGACGTTCCCCAACGGTCACTGATTGTCTCCTATAAATATTTACATGGATTACGCAGGGAAAGGAATGTGACACGTCAAACGCTAAATGGCTAGTGGTGTGTGGGAGGGGATCAAAGCTCCCACATGGTGAATTTTTTCCCTGTTTGGATCCTAAACTGGATATATTCACGGCTTCGCTTAAGTAATGCGAGAGAACACTAGTGCGGCTGGTTGAGAGACATGGATTTGCGGAGCAGAAGGCAACCCGTAGAGAGACACTCATGTCCTGGCACAGTGCTATCCATGGGGATTTGGGCTCTGCTTCCATGGAGAAAGCGGGATGTTGGCTGACAGCCAAGGTCACACCACCTGTCCCCGAGCCCATATTCAGAATTCCTTCTTAGTCTTCCATGCGGGATAGTGCTGACATGCTTGCCCCATCTCTGCATGCCACCACGTCCTCTCGAATCCCTAAACAATTCTGAAAAGCCCATGTTTCTCTCTAAACAAAGGTGACATTGTCCTGGACTGTTTGATTTTTATTATGTCACTTGTGGCTCCAAGGCCGTGCTTAACATTTTTTTTTGTCAATGTCCAAGTACTTCCTGCACGTTTAGGAACTGAAAGGTCCTCCAGGAAACACGCCATTCTTCGCTTAACAAGACCCTTTGCTATGAGGCTGCTTCCCATCAACGGCACATTTTTTGTAACAACAATTCTTATTGCGGAATCGTGGTTCTTGCACAATGACCTGACCATATCATTAATATAACGCCGTTCTCACTATGCGTAATAGTACTAAGTAAGTCTTATAATGAGAAAAAAAAGTGAAGAGCAACTCAAGGGTCACTTAGCCCCACTGCGACATTGCCAGATTATACGTATTTCAGGAGTTCTTTCAAGCTTTGTGGCCAAGCTCCTTCCTTCCTTCTTGCTCTCTCTTCTTTCAGCTCCGTTGGGCAAGTCTTTTATTATTTCAGAGTTTATAATAGTGCCCATGGACTAAAAAATATGGGGCTTGTTTGCACAGCTGAAATTCAGTGGTTGAATTTCACTATGCAAACAAAAATATAATTTCTTTCTCTTTCTTGGGAAAAAGAGAGCGGCATATACTATTAAGGTATATTTTGGGAAAGTGATTGGGGTTCAGTGATGATGCATTAATATGCATAAGCACACAGATGCAGACACACAAGTGCCTTCTTCCTATTCTTCAGACCACTAAACCCTCAAAGTTTCCTGCTTTGATTGTGATTGTTTACCCACTGATTGCATCTCTAGAATCCTGGTCATTGCCAGTAGTCATCACCCCCGCTTAATCAAGCAAAGGTATATGTATTGTGCTAATATGTTAATACAAACAGATCCATTTTAAAAAATTACGTTTATTTATACGTACCAGCTGCTGGTATATGTTCCGGAACTCACTTTGACCACTAATGGAATACAGCATGGATGACTTCCTCTTTATCTTGAGTTGTGTTAGGATTATTGATCTTTACATTAAAATGAGCATCGCATTTGGACCCACTGCCCACACTCCACATCTTTAATGCCCCTGGATGTTTTCATATGAAAACGATTTTGCTGAGACTAAAAAGTGTAGGTTAAGCATTCCATGTGTAAGATGGCACCCTAGGAAAAAAAAAGTGGGTCGTTTGAAAAGCACACCAGCACTGCATGCTTAGACCGCCCCCCCCACCCCCCCGCCCTTCCTCCGGCATTTTAACCGGGGAAGGCGCACTGTGTCTGGTTTCACGTCGGCTTTCGGCATTTGAATGAGATTTGCTGTGACTCGTGGCCAGATGGGAGAGGGCCGTGGATTATTGATTCAACACAGTCGCGCCGACACGCTCTCAGCAGGGGTGGCAGTGGTGCACACGCACATGCGAGTACGTACGCATACGGAGTCGTGCTCGCTTACAGTTGCGGACGCTAAAACACACCCCCATGCCCTGGCAGATTATTGTACTCGCTACCCCAAAGCTGTCACAGATCAGCTACGACACACATGCGCCAAAGCTTATGCATATATGACATGCACAGGCATACATACATTATTCATGCATTTAAAAAATATTCAAAAACTGTAGAACCCTTCATGGGCAGTACTAAATCTAGGTACAAACCCTTTCAGAAACAATCTGGCCTGGACAATTAATATCCACCTGTGAGGATTGCAGTGCTTATCCAGAGTACCAGCTGCAGGGAAAAAATGCATTCGACTTGGGCAAAGAGAATGTTGTGGACAGCCTGCCCTGGGGAACCAGCATATGCTCAATACACAGTGCAAAAATAAAGGTGGGTGCCATTAAACTGGCTGCCCAGGGAATGCCTGCCTTGCCCCTCTGATACGCAGCTCTTCCTGTCATCGGCACCTCTTCCTGGCTGTTACTGTATGTACAATGAAACCCTAATTAGCCTCATCAACACTTAATCAACCTGACAGATTGATTTTCTATAAAACGAACTTCCAGTACATCAGCACACTGCAGTCATCAGGATTAATTTGCCACGAATGTGCAGGGCTTTATTTATTGAGAAGCGGCCATATCTCATAGCAGAAACTTTACACAATTTACGTGATTATATACATTATGAAGAATAAAAGAACATTCAATAGTAACCAGCATAAACACTACAAGCATCAATTTATTACTTTCATCCAGGGCCACCGACATTGTATCCAGCGAAACATTTTGCCGTCACGATTTTGGTTAAGTACCATGCTGAATATTATAGGGTACAGCAGGTGAGGCCTTTATGGGAAGTGACCTTGGAATATTCTGTTTACGATGCTATATCCTGAACCGCCTTTTGACCTGTGAGTAATAACCAATAAAATTCTTACTTTGGTTACAGCCAAACACTTATGCGTACATGTTAGAAAACTGAAAATATGTACTACAAACCAACTCTGACATCACAGTAAAATTTCATGGCTGTTCCTTTTTCTAAGACAAAGGACCTGTGGTAACCTGTGCAGGTTACACACCCCATTACACCCCAGTTCACAGTGACTCTGTCAATATGCTGCAGTTTCACACACCCAGCCTCTGACACTACCTGCCTCTAATCTATGCCATACACACCTCCAATTCTAGCTTCAGACAAGCGTAACACCATCAGCAGCCTACCTCTGCATGGTCTCAGTGTGTCGGTAGACTATACAGCCTCACAGTGTTCATGCTACCAGCTTTGTTCACACCACTATCAGCATCGCGTGCCACTCATTATGCTTACTGTGCCGGTGTGTGACTCTGAGGATTACGACTCTATGCCCGTGATTGGAAGGTCACCGTTTCAAATCCCGTGGCTAACAGAGTGCTTTCACTATAGGATCCAAAAAGCAAGGGCCTTAACCCCCAATCAGTCTAGGGACTGTTTGATCCAGCTTTCTCAATTATACCTCGTTTTGGATAAAAGAGTCTGTTAAATAAATGTACTGTAAATGTACTTAAGTTTGCACCCCAATGTTTTACTGAGATTTATCTTAGTGCCTAACCCTTATATGATTTTTTTAAAGTGCTTAGTTGGAAGCTTCCAGTGTTTCAACCCTGATCATGGCAAGAATGTTGCTAGACCTCTGCTACGTGGACTTTGGGCAGCCACAAGCTTCCTCTTTTCCTTAAGTTGCTCACTTGCTCTGGAAGTCGTTCTTAAAGCCTTAAACTCCGATTCGGGCCCTTCAGAAATTGTTTCTTGGTTTTAAGTGGGCCCCTCCGGCACGATGAAGGACGAGGGCTGCGTTTCAATGGCGATAAGGATCAGTAAATCATCAGTTACTGCGACATCTGCAGATGTGCTCTCGACACACGTCATAAGATCGATCGAGAAGCGCGGAGCAGCTGAATCACTCTGATGTTTGATGAGTCTGATGTTTAGCCTGTAATATGCCATCAAAGTGCGGGTATTATTATTTTTTTTTCCGCGACCCTCAGAACCTACGGCCTTGATCAGCTGTGCCTGCATATCTGGCGTTTAGAGGAACATCAGAGTAAAGAAGAGATCAACACCGCAAGTGCTAATTGCCACTTCCCTCCATCCCGCCACACGCCCCCCCGCCCCCCTCCCTCGCCTTTGCGAGCTGCAGATGGCTCGTGTCGTCGATGCTAAGGCTGTTTTCCAGAACGACAGAGCCATCTGTATCTGGAGTGGCCCCTTGGTGTGCTGACGTGTCGACTTCCCCTGCCCCCCTCCCCTTTTTTTATGGGATTAATTTTATTCTCTGGTAGTTCACTCCAAAGAAGTGCAAAGTGTTACAGATGCTGCGGTCCCTATGGATAAAACTGGGGGATGTTGGAACAGGCCTGTGTCTGCTGTCACCTGGATACCGGTTGCTGATGAGTCCCAGAATCCCTCGGTGAGCTATTTTCAAACTAATCCTCATATTCAGGGGCGTATACATGGGCAAGGCCTCACGGGCATTGGCCCCAGCTGAAAGCTGATTGGCTCCCAGAGTGCCCCCTACCCTATCACTCACCAATTCAAAACATACCATTGGCTAATGATATGGTCGGCCCCACTGTATGAATTATGGCACCTCTCAAGCCCCCATTTTACAAAAAAAAAATAAATCTAGAATGGCCCTTGCTCATATTACTGGTGAGATAGCATGTTGTGGTGCTGAATAACTGCTTTTCCCATCCAGAGCAGAACAGTGTTATTTGTCAAAAGGGAGAATTAACTCAGGCATTAGAGGTGTCCCTAGCACTGTTTTTCTTTTTAACTGCGGGTTGCGATTGCTGTGAAAGTGGAAAGCAGTAAAATCCTTGTTTGTTAACGGTCCAGTCCACAAAAGCACCAGTGAGGGAGGCCACTAATGCTAATTTCACATAGGCCTGCTTATCAGACTAAATTAAAACGTGTTCATTCTCTGATTTTAACGCCAATGCTAATTACATCGCACCTGCTTCCTCGGTTCCTGAAGGAAGTTACCTGGGCTGTAGGCCGAACATGCTGACAATCAGATTATAATTAAGATGCCGGTTTAAAATGAGCGACGTTGCATCATTGTTAAATACTGCAAAGAGAGCACCATGGTTTGGTTTAAAAAAATAAAAAAATCTCTCTCGGTTTAAAGTAATTATGGAGTATCTGGTATCGTTCTAATTAAGCCGCCATGTTTATCAGGGCATCTCAAGCAGCAAGTCTCCATCCCATTTGAATTGTCTCCTTAGCAAACTGTAGTGCATTGGAACCATTGTGTCCACTCCTCAGAATTTATCTTAGTCAAGGATGCTACATTATGGCTAGAAACTGTTCTTTCTTATAGAGCTAAGTGATAGATCCTGGAACATCCAAAAAAAAAAGTTCCAAAAATATTTTTCTCACATGGTGACTTAGTACGAAAGCATGGTTAGCATGTAACTCCTTGCAAATTCCCACTACCGTATTTACTATAGTTGCACATGCATTTCTAATCTAATGATTTAAATCAGGGCCCTAGAACTTGTTTACAGTGATAGTTACTTCCACAAAGAAAATATTCTTGGGAGCTGTGTGTTTGATACAAGATAATCTTTGGCCTAGTGGCAATGGTAAAAATTTTTGACCCTTCATTGGCGACTCAGAAAGTGCCCAGATTCTATACAGATGATTAGCAACATGCTAAAGCTTTAGCATGGACCATTAAATTGAGCTAGACATTACCTGACATAATCCAAGGGATATGCCATAAAAATATCTCTCCTTAAAATGAATAAGCCTACTGACTCTTCCTGTTCTGGAACCAACATCAGGGTTGTTAAAAAATTGGATTTTTGTGAATACAGTTTTAAAATGTCTGATACTGTACGTCTTTGGTATGTCCTCCATGTGCTGCAAATATACACATACAGCTAGCATGTTTTAAAATACTGACCTCACATGGGCTGGCTTTATTAAACAAAGGCAAAGCTTAGGGGGCCCTTGTGGGATGGGACGTGTCTCAACAACCGAGCAGAGCATTGACGTGGCACACCAACGCCGGATTCCTCGACAAAGAAAGCAAAGCCTCGCCAAGGAAATCATTTGCTTCGCCTCCCTTCTGTGCTCTTGAAAGGTGAAATTAAGGGGAATTGCTGCAACCGTCAGCATTTTGACAGATACAAGTAATTTATATTATGGGAATCGGGGCAGGAAAAAAAAACAATAGTTCATCGGCTAAGAGAAGGCATCTGTGGTTTCGGATTGTCGTGCGGACTGATCTGGGTTAAACGTTCAAACGTAACGCTCAGCAGGGGAATTCTGCATTACGGTTCATTCCCAGTTCTGCTTTAATGGGCAGCTGTGTAAGTTGCTATTTTTACTCGTCAAAATATAAACATCTTAAGGCTATTTGCCCTGCCCTTTTTCATCAGATTCCAACGGCGAGATGTAAATCACACAGCCGTAGGTATGGACTTGTGTAGGTTAGCCTTTCAGGAGCAGCTCTGTCCCGTTAAATAACTGTTCATTTCTGAAACTGGAAACCAGCAAGCTCTGCTCATATACGCCAACCTGTCGCCCACATTCTACTCTATTTAGTCTGCGCACAACAGTTAAAAAGTGTAGAATAACAATCTGTAAATCTCCCAAAGTAAAAATAAACAGTTCAGGACGCCCCCCCACCCCCTCCCCGAGCTTTTTCTTGTCTTCAGGACTGACAGATTGGGTTGTTTTACTTGGAAAACGTCCGGGAGGAGTCACATTCTGCTCGCATTGGCCAGGAAGCGACGGCAGCTGACTTCTATTAAGGGGAAACGGTGAAGAGTTTCGAATGAACAATCTCGTATTGTCAGCTTACAATTATGCATTGAGCCAGACGTCCTGGCCAGCAAAGTAAAATAATAAAACGCACGGCCTCATGCCATTCATTACTGCTGCTGGGCTTCACTCACAGATCTTTCAGGAAGTTCAGCCGAAGATCACATGGCAGCCCGTGAGGCTGAGCCTATGAAAAAGCTCTGAAACTCAAACGGACGACACAATAAGCCTTTTTATACATTGCGGGTTAGCATTCGCCATATAAGCTAGCTCTGATTCACTGCATATTCCCTCTGCTCTCGTAATTTATAAAAGCTTGACTAAACGTTTCTTTCAAAATCTAGGCTAATGGATTTCCACTCACTTAAAATTTTTTATTTATTTGTCACCTGGCCGAAACTTTAATCCAAAATAATTTATAGTAAAATCTGATACAGTTATACAACTGAGTGTTTAATAGTCAAGTCAAGTCAAATGGGCATTGTTGTGATACAATCCATATACAGTGGCACAAAATTACTTTCCTCCATGACCACGGTGCACCACAGACAGCAAGTGACAAGGTGAGGGTTTCCAAGATGCTTAAACTGTGAATAAGAACTATCCGGATAGAACACCTTTCTCAGAAGGAGAGTGGAGCCCTTATGGAGGCTCGGCCTGTTGGTGGCTACAGCGACGCTCATTGCACTTCAGGGCATTCCCAGTGTCTCCCACTGCGGCTTTGTGGCCGTTGTTTTAAGGTGTGCTGCCACTGTACACTGTAGGCCGCTAAATAAAAGTGTCACTGCAGCTCTCCTCTGAAAACGTGTCGTTTTAAATCCTGTGCAGCATCATTATGCAGGCAAGGCAAGTAAGATAAGCACCTCTCCTTCTCCATTAGGCACCCAGACCCATGAACATGGAAATACGAGACAAATCGGAAATAAAATAACTCACGGCTATTCAATTAATTCAGCTCACGTGATTCCTTTCGTACAAGTTTCTCAGAGGTGCAGGTGTGACTGTATTGTCCCCCACCCCCACCCCCACCCCCACCCATATCTGCTCTTGCAAGCAAGGCACTATGATTAGCTTGCAGCCCAGCATGATGGAGTGCGCCAGTTCAGTTCGGTGACATCCCCCACCCCTCCATAGCTGTATTTGTACCATTAAAATATGTCTTTCATGTAATTACATTTTCGTAATCTGTCGCGGCCGCACGTCTTCGTTTGAGGAAAGCTTCGGTTCTTCAAAGCGAATCATCGCGGCCCCCCTAATTTGCATGCTAATTAACGTGATATGAAAGGTAAGCAGACAGAGCAATTAGAGGTGGATCTTAAGGGGTACATTTTACAAAGATGTTATAAAGGGAGAGCTCTGAGTATTTGATGTCCAGGAGGAGGAAAGCTAAAATCTCTTCCTGTCCTTATTCATGAGGCACTTTTGTACCGAAAATAGGGAACAGAGAGCCTTTGCTCTCGTGAGCGACATGTGTCATGTGAAAGCGGCTCACCATTGGGTGATGCTGAGAGCAGGAGGTGAAAGGGGCTACCTGGGCGTAATGGTAGATGATTTATCGAATGGTGTCACCGTGCACTTGGCCCAGAGCCCGCTTCCTAATCGAGCACCTGGTGCTGCTTGGGAAACTTAATGTGATATAAATTGATACTCTGGCAGAGGAGGAGCAGGACCTGGGAGGCGACGGATGGCTGGGGCCAGGCCCGCTGAGGAGAGGGGCCAGATGCTTCAGGAGACGGGGGGGATGGGTCTGAGGGTGGGGGCAGGCTAGCGGGAGTGTGGACTCTGGCAAAGATAGGAGGCCCCCACCAGACGCTCGAGGTGGGTCCAGACCCGGGTCTGATGATCACAGCTGCTAAGTATGATCTCCTGCCGTTGGCAAGGGTAGGCAGTGGTGCGGAAAGGCGAAGCCAAACTCTGGCCCTGGATGGAGGCTGAATCACAGTCCACCTGATCCTGCTGAGTGTTGTATCCAGCTGAGTCAAAGCTGGTTATTTTTGCCCCCCCTCCAAACTTCACATCTGAGTTAGCACTTCTAACAGAGAAAAATGTGAACAGGCCTCTAAATTCTGCCCTAAACTTATTATCCTTGTGATTCTGTCTTGTAGCTATGGTCATATTAACACATTTCAGACAGAGAACTGCTACATATCTCCTTTGGGAGTAATTGAAACATCTTATAGCACATTAGACGACATCAGGCAATGTGCCGAAATAGATCTGATCACCAATATCGTTGCAGGCTGGCTGCCAGGTAAGACTTAAAAATGAAAAAACCCGAATTTCTGCCCCAGACCTGAACTGCATTCTTGTCTTTGCCTTGCATATAACACAAAGGGATCCAGTTTTCCGATTTGTCCGGCAGGCTTGAAGAAAAGAATGTCCCCAATGCAGACATGACTAATTGGATTTTTTTTTTTTGGAAATATGTGTGCATTTTTCGCAGAAGAAGTCACAGTTTAAATCCTTTTTGCCTGCATCGTTCCAGGACGAAATTAGAATTTACTGCACCGATTTTTGCACAAATATGGTTTGAAGAGGCCGACCCGTCTGACTCCGCTTCAACTAAAAGGCCACTTAAAAAAAACGGCAGGGAACAGAAAGGGACAATTCTCTGCGCATCACCATGGATTCCTCTTGTCTTGACAGCTCATTCTCACAAACAAGGAGGTCTGCCTGGTCCATTAAGATCTGTCCCCCCGAGGGTGACCCCCCTTAGAATCAGATACTGAATATACAAAACCTCTGTAGGCTCCGAGCTACACTCTGGTGAAACTCAGGTCCAAAAAAGAGCATCCTCTTCCCCCTGCTTTGTCCTGCCTGGGCGAGTCAGAGGACCCAGCCTAAGCTGGAGTAACCTTTTTCAGGAATGTCACTAGCTGACCCTCCATGCTGCTCTGAAGAGAATGAAGACTGTTGGGTTTTTCAACTAATCCAGTCCGGCCTTCAGTCATAATGTATGTTAGACTAACATGACACTGATCATTACACAACACTTAAAGCAAAGACTCTGCCGGTGTTAATGTTAGTGGTTGTTTGAAGTTAAAAGAAAAATAAGCACCGACTTGGTTGCCTATTATAATTTATTTCGCAGTAATTCAGCTTTGGTTTATTGCATACTACATCTTATCACTTCAGCTCTGTGGAAAAGAATTATTCTCTATCAAAGAAAAAAGCTTCCCTTTTGATTTACAGTCTTCGCATACAGCTTGTCCACATCTACACTACATTTAAGCATTTAACTCTTGCAGGTTACAGACATTCTGCTCTGTCTACTCTGTAATGCTTATTATAACGGTCTAAGAATGGTCTCATGCTAACAGCAGAAGATAAATGTAACAGTGTTATTCCTTCTTAACATATCACTCCTTAATAAAATCAGCAAAATCTGGGAAGGATTATCTTCTGCATGGGGCTAAAATGGTTAAAGTTTGTGTTGCCTTAGTCAGTCTAATGCTCCTTTTATTAAAGATGTCTGGCTTTGGCTATTTATAATATTAATTTAAAATCTGAAAAGAAACATACTTTGATGATATTTAAACAATTTAAACAAGCCAAATATTACTATTTTCTTCTTCCACTAAATGAAATCTGAACAGCTTCCTATAAATGTGAGTCAGTGTTCAGTCTGTCTTCAGCTGCTGCGCACCGTTGGCCCCCACAGCGCACACGTATGGGTTAAACACAGACTCTAATGATCTGCCACAACTGTATAAGGAAGCCCTCACACCTTAGCAGCTGACCTTGTTGAAAATCTAGTAAAAGATGAGTGATTGTTGTCACTCTCAGGTGCAAGTCTAGGATTTTTTTTAAGGTGGGAGGCAAAAGATGGGCCACAATTCATACAGAGGGGCCAACCATATCAATAGCCAATGACATGCTTTGAATCAGTGAGTGACAAAGGAGGAGGCATGCCAGGGTCCAATCAGCTTTCAGCTCAGGTCAGTACCCTTGCAGCCCTGCCCCTGTATACGCCCCTGGTCACTCTGCTTCAATTTCCATCATTGGATTGAAATAACGATCATATTGAGGAAAGGCCTTCCACCTGAGTCCCAGCCCATTGCTCTAGTTGTAGTACCTGATGTAGGCTGACAGTCCCCCCACCATGGGCCAGCGAACTGTCTTAGTGCACTTCTCTGTAACCGGTTTCATTCAAGGAGAAGTGATCCTCTGGGTCTTGCTTCACAGTAAAGGTTTCAATGACATCACGGCTCAGCAGATCACTGCCATGGAAATTATTAATGCCGGGGTAAAAATTAAACCCTCTCCAAAGCGGCTTCAGACACAAGTGGACGACGAGGACATATTTGCATCTACCCTGCACCCACAATGTTCCCAAAGTAGCTTTTTAAATGTTGAAATGGAATTAGGCCAAATTTGTGTAAAAAATAATTTAAACTGTCCCTTGGATTCCAAGCATACAAATGTACCCATTTCTGCTTATTAAACAGTGCAGAGAAGACAAACAGCCTCGATAAATCACAATTAAAACAGCAGGATGCTAGTCTGAAGTGACACCACTCTTTACATGCTGGTGGTGTAACTCAGTGCCAATTTGAAGGTCTTGGGTGAATCCTACTAAAGGCTCTCTCTATAAACAGAAAACAAGCTCAATAAATTGACACCATGCTCCTTGCTGATGTAAATCTTCAGGTTCCATCAACCTCTGACTAAAGGAGCTGGATGTTTTTTATATGTCTCTAGCAATGTAAGCTTCCCCGGAAGCAATCGGAGCCTCAGTTATCCACCAAATCTAATTAACGTTCCCCATGCATATACATGGGAAAGCTTTTCACCCTTCAAATGCCACTATGTACTTCATGTGTTTAAAATGGCCGTAATCATTTCAGAGGAAGAACTATCTAAGAGGAAAGATTTTGAAAATGTAGCACAGAGCTCAACAGTTCTTCTGCTCCCTCTAAATCACAGTAACAAGTCGAAATACCTCTTCCAGGAGGAGGAACCTATGAATAGTCAGATAGCCGGAGGAATTAGCCAGCCCACGGATGCCTTGCTCCTTACCTATTCCCACGCCCACTGACGTCGACCTGTAAGGCTTCCAGATTGCTAGCTCTCTGCTCCTTCCCACAGGACTTTTGCCAAGGTTCAAACCCCCTCAATGCTTTGGCTGTTTCCATTAATACGCTTGTGTTTCTGCTGGTATAACAGTAGAGAGAAATAAGAGAGAAATCACGTGAATCCTGTCAGGCTCCAGGGTATATTGAATGCTAGCGTCAATGAGGGACCTATCGGAAAAGAAATCTATTATTTATAAACTTTATTTTATGAAGGCAGTCCAAGTATAGCCTTTATTGAGGGATTAATCTCTGTGATGTATCAGTTTTCATGTTGTATCACAGGGTGACAATTGTGAGAGTTCTTTTCTCAAAAATAATAAAAAGTTTTAGTTATACGTACTAAAAATCATAATGCAGAAACCACAACGTAGTTGAATATTAGAAGATATGGAATTCGGGGCAATAGGTGGGCTGATTCAGAGTCTGCTTGCAGCTTCAGGTATTTGGAAAGCGGCTGTTTTCCTTCATTTTATTGCTCAAATCTATCTTGAGGGATAGGGTGTAGACAACAAAAGCAGCCCCTTGTTAGTCAGGCATAGTGCTAAAATGGTGGATTGTTTTCAGTTCAGAGTTCAGTCAGAACCGAAGTATTTTGTGGGTCTCGGTAGGATATCAGAAAGACAAATAAGCGCATATTTTCTGGTTAGCGGCCCCCTAACCTTTTAGTGCACTTACTTCAGCCAAGTAGAAGGCTTATAAGTGCTAACAGACCCTTGCCAAAGGGCAACTGTTTCTGAAATTATTTCCAGAGTGAAAAAAATAACAACCAAAACGGCACTCAATTACAGGCGTGGGTATTGGACAGCCATTGACCCTGTGGAAAATTTTCAGTTTCAACAGTTTTTAAGCAGGAAATACCAACTGTGAAGCCTGTCAGTGTCAATACCCACCGCTAAGAATAACGCTGGAAATTGCTGAAAAAAATGGAAGTAAACTTTGTGTCCATGTGTCACCTATAAACATATTCCAATTCCCCACTTGTGATTTGATGAGATTTTTCAACATGAGGCAAGTGCACGCGATCCACCATTTAAGATGTATAAATACAACCAGAAGTTATCCATGACCAAAGTCCTATTTCTGGTATTCCGCACAAAACATCGTACTTATTATGATCTTCAGTTGCCCAGTTTCTGAGAAAAAAAATTAACCATCTGCCTGTTTTTGGTTTCATTTCTCTGTAATTACACGCCGCCTGTAATGAAAGTGTCCCTCCGTCTGTTCCCTAAGCACCACGGAAGGACCATTTTTATTCCAAGCGAGCAGAACCCAGCGAGTCCGATTCTGTGCGGCAGTCCCGTGACGAGCAGATGCCCGGTCTGCCTCGCAGACTTCCTGCCTGACAGTGATTGAGAGGAAGTCCAGCATCTGACCTCACTCCAGTATAAGCATCAGATTAGATGGAACCACTTTAGAGTCCTGTCCCTGCTGGGCAGGGGAAATCCCTGTACATGCTAGCCATGCATTGTAGAGATATATATTTCCTGATCATATTACATGCACATTACACATACATTAGGGGAGTCAAATGTTATATGTGCTGTTTTTTTTCTTGGAGGTCACAGGTTGCAGAAATCTTTTCAGATTAAAAAAGAAGAAATTCCAAATTGTTGTTTGACTAATCATCCCTTTAAATTATTATGCTTTGTATTTTTTAGGCTATTTTTGTCTGTAATATATAAGCAGTATTTGGTATGATATGATGCAAGTTTTATGATGTTATATTTAATAGCTCAATTACGATCCACAATTGTTTCCAACTTCAAAAATATGACACTAATCAATGGATTCTAATGATGCAATCTTACTAATGCATTGTAATTTATTGCAAAGACTATGGACATTTCTGTTCATAGCAGCACATGTTTTATTGCTTTTTTAAAAAAAAAGCCCTTGGAAATCATTGTGCTGTGCATGTGTGTCTCCTCCATGTGATCACGCTCCACATCATTTTGCAAACCTCTGACGTGTCACAATTCATTATTACAGGCTTGGTGATTTATGTTAAAAATCTTCCAGTTGGGGCACTTTAGTTGACTGCTGGACCATCCTGCTGCCACTGGTGCGCTCTCTCTCTTCAACTGAGGGACAAAGGACCCTTGTTTCCGTGCTCTGTTTGTGTGTAGTGGCTGCGTTTCATAGTTAGCTTGGCGAGATGTGCAAGTTCAGCCTCTTAACTGCTTGGGGGGGGGGGGGGGGGGCACCCTCGGGATTTAAAGTAATTGCCCATGCGCCCTTCCAGACTAGAAAAAAAAAATGGACAACAATGAGAACGCGGAAGCCCCTGGTGGTGGGGG
>JAAGVU020000008.1:17596471-17613694 GCA_011763525.2 Mormyrus iriodes
TTTTTTTTTTGTTGTGTGTGTTTGGTGTGTCGGCGTTTGGTTTCGTGGGGGCTGGGTGTTTGGTTGCGCTGGTGTGTGGGTGGGGGGGGGGGGGGGGGGGGGGGCACTCTCGTGATATCATGTAATTGCCCATGCAGCCTTCCAGACTAGAAAATAAAAATGGCCAACAATGAGTATGCTGAATGCCCTGATGCTGGAGAGTTGAAGCAGTTTGACAGAGGATGTTACCTTGATCTGGGAAGGCAGATACATTTTTATTATTAAGGTGAAATACTGTTATGTTCCTGTGACCTTTTCTGGGCATCTGTGATGACGCTAGTGAACGACACAAACTACTTCCTGGCTCTCCAATGCTTGTCGCCTTATCTTTCATTTTCTTTCTCCTTTATTGATCGCCTTGTCAGTTCTGCATCACGTCAACATCCACGGGCATCTTTGCCATCCAGAACAAGGCAAATATAAGTAACCATATTTATCAATCAAAGTATAGGAAAGCTTCAGGAACAAAACAGCAAACGTAAGTCCTTGGCAACAATTAGAGTTTGTTATGGCGCATTACAACTGTTTTGTCTTTCTACACGGTTTGTTTTCTTGCCACGATGCTTTTTGTGAGGAGTACGTGGAGCACCATCGGATGGCAGAAGAGTCGAGGATTCGAATGTTTTCTTTAACGGCTCCGATGGAACATCCTGTGTTTGGTTCCACTTGACAGATTCTAAACAATATTAACTTGCTTCTCTGGGACCAGCATCTGGGAGCCAGGGCATAGCCGGGAATGCAAATGAGGCACACTTCGATAGAGTGGGCTCCACGTTAAGCAAATAACGGAAAAACCTTGAGTAACACTTGGAAGTTCTGTTTGACCTTTTGAGTTACTGGGAGAGCGGCCCGCGGGACGTGCTTCAAGACAGATGCCAGTAATGTTTACCGAAAGGCTGCGTTTTACAATTAGATCCCTAGCATGTTTTTTTATTTGTCTTGGACGCTCGCCCCCCCGCCTACCTACGTACTACCTACTTAATTTCATAAAGAAGAAAGGGGGATGGCCAGACAGAGGGAAATTAAATGACAAATTGTACTTTTAGTTATCTATGCACAAACAAAAAATAAACAAACATTAGAACATACAAATGAAATATACAATTGAGCATACAAATGCCTGCCAGAAAGACCAAGGTTCTACGGGTCTGCTTTTAAAACTTTATTTTGATTGATATTAATCCAAATTGTAATAGTCTAATATGGTTTCAGCCAAGATTTTTAAGCTTTAATTAAATTAGGCAGACAGATGTCTATGTCCAAATTATGTATCAATTTCACATAGAGAGAGGCTGGATGAGGCACTGATTTCACACCAATCAAAATAATTACAATAAAACTCGTTATTCTCCATGTGTAACTTCCATTCCTCCCTCACTTATCACAAAGGCAAGCTATTTAAGAGTGTTCAGCCACATTCCCTGTTGCTCATTTTGGAAAAATATAGATATTTTACAAAACATTTAGCAGTTTTTATTTTATTTTGTTTCTTGTAACAGATCAGTTCCTTTGTTAACACGGCTCTCTGCATACTAACCACAGTCCGCAGCAGCTCCTGGTACTATACACCATTTCACATCTCTCCTTTTTTGTGACCATGAAGCTGAAGCAGACGCTGAGGAGAAGTAATCTTCTCCTCCATTTACAGCCTCGATAATGTGCCGAGATGCTGTGAATATTAATGCTCCCACTTCGTCGGGTCTTGACGTGTGCCAGGAATAGCAAACGAGGGTAGAGTCTAATAAGGGCTGATTGTCAACATGACACTTTGTTGTTTCGACTGCAATTAAAGTCACGGTTCCCAAAATGATGAAAATGACCGCATCATTCCTGTGTATGGCTATGAAGGTCAAATGGCTTGTGGAAGAAAATGCTATTAGCGGGTGCTTTGGGGGCCAAGGTGGAGCAATGTCGCTGTGTCTGTGCATTTTTATGTCCTTTGTTGACTCCGAGGAAAATAATGAAGTAAATTTTTAATGTTTGTCTGTAAAATTAACAGATAAAAAATGCATCTTGTTAGCTTACACCAGAAGAGATGAATCCCTTAAGATCAGCGTTTACAATGAACGAATGCCCTTCAAAATCGCATCTATCAGAAATGTATCCACTGTTAGTATAACAAAGGGCTTTCAAATTTGGTTATGGAATTGATTTCTCTCAGATTGCTTTGCTCCCTCTGTGCAAATCTATTTACATGCTTTCCGAAAAGAAGCCTAAACACTGTGTTATGTCACACATAAGGTAGTCATGTCATTTTCCAGATATTACACATCATCAGTAGTCAGAGTGCCAGTACTTTTCCTTCAGCTTAATTAAGATTTCTCCATTCTAAGATGCAATTGTACCTTATATGCTTGACAGTATTATACCCGTGAAAATACAGTACCACATTTTTTTTCAAATAATTCCCAGCTCTTATTATAAATCAATAAACATCGTGCATGCATAAGTTTTAATATGATTTTGGAATTTAAATGTAGGCCAAGAAAATAAATATGATCATAAATAATAATAATTCTACAAATATGTAAATAGGAAATGTAATAATTGTTGGGAGATGCACGGCAGGCAATATGAAAAGATGCATAGTGAGCAGTGAGATGCTACTTGCAGCCAGGGTATGCAGGGTAGTTAAATTTCCAAATTCCAAATTAATCATATAACCCCCCCCCCCCTTTCAAAAAGTGATATTTTCTTTTGCTGGGCCCAAAATAACCTAGGTCTCACACTCATCAAACCTGCAAATTGGTTTAAGGAAGGGATTGTTCCCTATCTTTTGATGAGATAGGACAGGGTGTAAGAAAGGACACCATTTAGCCTCTTGTATGAGACCTCCTGTGCAGTTTTTGAAAACTCACTTATCTTTCTGATGGGCTTTTTGCTTCATGGCATGCAATCATGCAGAACAAACAACAAGTAAATTGGACATAAATAGAAGTGGCTTTATTCGACATTTTCTTAATTTATTTCTGTAAAAAGACAATAAATCAGTTGTCTCAACTTTCATTCTGAATTAATCCTTTTTCTAATCATGATCAGATTCAATTTGAAAAATCTGGAGAATGAGTAAGATTTGTTATTGCTGGAGATATTATTATGCATCGTATTATGTAACAATCCACAAAACATAAAGTAATAAAAATGTGAGATATTTTGACGAATGACTAAACAAGCTAGTAAAAGTTATTGAAATGCGCTGCCTTTGTGTTTCATGCACCTTATTTAGCAAATAGCTTCAAATAAGGAAATTAACAGTAATTCCCAAATTCAGAATGCAGTTAAGGCTATGAGTATCGGTTCATAGCAAAAGCATTTAACGGTCCACTGTGAACTTGCTGAAATGCCAGCAGTATGGGTTAAGGTTGCGACTTATATGAAATACAAATAACTAAATCAACACCCTAATAACCCTGATGATGTGTTGACCATGGGAGGCAAAAATGTATTGACCATAGGAGGCAAAAATGTATGGAAAGTTAATTGCTTCTAAATAATTTTTAATCCAATTTAATAAAGCAATACAAATGACAGCATTGTTCCCTAACAAGGTCTTCGAATGATATCCTATTTTTTAGTCTTTCTCAGTCGACTGAAGTCATTTTCTCTTTGTCTACATTTTGCCACGATGGAGGGCACTCTCCATCCTCCTTTGAGCTTTATGGGTTCTGAGCCATAGGAAAGCCTTGAGCTGTTCACTCTATGTGTCTGTACAGAGGCCTACGCCCATTGCAGGACAACCATAATGCCTCCATCTTGATAGGGTGGCAGCTTTCACAGTTGTTGCGCCTGAGATCAGGCAGAAATCAAAGGAAACGGATCACGAGAGAAATCCTAAGAGACAAAACTGACAGAAGGAGTTTCTCTGAGGAAACACCACGATACCACACAGAGATCCTCCGCTCACAGCTTGTGTGGATCGTCAGGTATGGTTGTTCTGTCTGTCTCTACCAGGCTGAAAAGCTCAGTTCAAAGTTAAAAAGCATCAGGAGAATACTCAACGCAGTCCTCAACATCCACTCGACATCTATAAATATCTACAGGCCCTGATTCAATTAAGCAGGCAAAAGTTTCTGTGCTAACTTCAAACAGCACATTTTTGCAAGTTCCCATTTATTCTCACCTTCACAAGATTTCATTTGATTCAATGACTTCTGGATTTGGTATGTAATAAAAAGTAACATTTGCCTTTTACATGTAGATAAGCACTGTGACATGCGTGAGAAGCGTCACCACCTCCGGATTTATAACTTGTTTTAACTTTACATTCTCCTTTTACATTAATAACCAAATAACAGACAATACGAGGAAGGAATGTATGCATGTATTATATCACATTATTACCCACGACTAGATAGAAAAATGGCAACGACATAAACATTGGAACAAAGCATACACATACGGTCAATTGCAATAAGGAACTAAAACAAACATTTTTAGTCCCTGTATTTCCACCACTTATGGCTTCTAATTAAAACTGATATCTGATCTTAGATCATTGTTTCTAAATTATAGTTTGGGAATTTCATATAACTGCACTGTGGTGTACATTACAAAACATATAGTTCACATTGTTTATTAAAATGTTAATATATTGTGTCAGTGCTAATGATACCATTTCACAGCTGTCATTATAGCAGATTAAAAACTGTATAACTGAAGAAATGCCCCTGAGGCCTGCAGTTTATAGAGAATGATACAGAGAGGATATCTGATTTTATCTACATCTTCAAATAGGTATTTAGTTCTGGCAGATGCCCATTTTTGATATGGAATTAATATGCCTCTAAATGTTCCCCTAAGAAAAATGAAATTTATTAGACAGATAGGTAAAGCAATAAGCGTTAGAGTTATATTCTCTGCAGTCACACAGAGGCTAAGGTGCAGAACACTTTTCATTCACAGACTTGGAAATCTTTGGCTGATCGTTCCAGCGTGACAGAGGCATGTTTGCCCCAGTGCACAGAGTTAATTTTTTTTTCCAATTGGTCATCAACACTTGCATGCTACGTTAGCATCCCTGCCGATCAGTCCTAATACTAATCCTGATCTAGCATTTTTAACACTGCCTCAAAGAAACAGCAAAACACATTAACATCAAATACGTTTATAATATTTTTTCTTATTATGTTGAATGACTATCTATCTATCTATCTATCTATCTATCCAATCTTTCTGCCAGACAATAGAGAGAGGGGAATATGATACTCAGACTGCACTGTAATATATTTAAACTAATAAAATATTAAGGTCTGACACCATCTTAATGATGTGGTGTTATTCTGCTGAATAGTTTGCTGCCGGATATAATTTTGAGTAAATGTCCTTGAAGGTGTGGAGGAAAAAATGGCCTGCGAATGGGCTCAGTTCCGTTAATTCTGCCACTACGCCTTGGGCAAAGACCTGGAGAGACTCCATAATAATCTCACCCTCCACATTGGTACATCAAATGGATTGCAACGGCGCTGATCCTAGCATATTTAATTCCGTCGTCGGATGCAATTCCCAGTTCTTGTCATGCACGTTTTGCCTCTGTAAGGGGAATAAGAGGGAGATTTACTCCTTATGTGGAATCTGTTTTGAGGTCAAACTTCTGTTGTATTTTCTGATTGGCTGCCAGTAGCTACAGTGAACTATCAACAGTTGAAAGTGATTTCGGGATGGTTCCATCTTTTAATCCACAAGAACACAGCATCTTGCCCCAAGATAAATAAACTCATTGCAAAAAAGATACAGTGTTCTAGCAGTAAATGTTTTCTTTGCATTTCGGCAATACATGCAATCTCTGAAGATCACACTTCAATGTGATCAATGGCTATTTCAGCTCTTAATGTTGTTCATGCTATTATCTGACATTGGCGATAACTCTTTGAGAGGAACATTCAGAGGAAAATTTACTGTGTGAGGTTCTGCTCGGTGATTTCTTAAGAATGGGTGGTTTTTATTGATTCCAAAAGATGGAAGAAATTCTATATATGAAATAAACTCATGTTTCTGAATCAGTTGAATTGTCCTACAAATGTAAAAAACACCCTTAACACAGACAAAAATAAATTCCATCTAGATTGAGTCGAATGAACCAGAAAAGAGTGAACTCTACTTTGAATGTCTACTGTTGCTGTTTTTTCCACTATTAATATTCAACAGAAGCACAACGCAAGCAAAATCACAGAGGAGGTTAAAGATGTCACCTGGTTGTGTGGAGCTGGGAGGTGCTGTTGAAAAGTTTTGAGACACTGTCCTGTCTACTGCCTTACTTCATTTAGAAGCTTAGTCTAGACACATGCATGGTCTTCAAAATCCTTATGTCATTTTTACACATTATAGCCCACCCCCTAAAATATATTATTACCTTAATTATATGAATTAAATCATGAAATGGAACAATTTGCTGCTTATGTGCAGAACATAAGCTGTTAAAATTCCGTAAATAGGATCTCTGTGCTTATAAATGGCTTATTTGTGCTTAAGAAAGATGTGGTAGAACTTGCAACAACAATATGAGCGGAAGCCAAATGCAATAATCTGCAATAAATCCAACCGACCGTGTCAGTTTCAGTTAAAAATAAGACACAACTTTATAACAAACAAAAAAGCAGAACATAGTCAATTACAAATTTCAACCACAAAAAAAAAACAATTACTACTTTGGTACATTAAACAGATAAGATTTTGGAGGTAGATAGAGTTGTCACTATGTACTTGTAAATGTAACAAGGCTTTTTCAGCCTGGCTGTGTATAATGGGCTCTTTTTGTTATGCTTACACTTATTTAATTTAAGTGGTTAAACTATTGGCATCCTTGGAGCAATATAGTTCACACCGAAAATGCCACAATACCTCAGAAAATGGTATTATCCTTATTTCTGGACTTTTCTGAATAAGCCTGTGGTTTATAGATTAAAAGATAGTGATACAGCAAAGGGCCTTAGCAAAACAGTAGGAACAGTATTTTAAGTGCATCATCTGTGTCAGTTAACAGGATCAAATAGTACTGATGAAAACAGTTGACTGCTCTTTCTTGATCCTATAAAACGTTGCTTTGGCCTGTTTTTTGGGATGGGTGGTGTACTAGCAAAGGCATCCTTTTGCGTTCCTGTAGTCATGCACAGTTACATTTGCATGAAGCATGTAACTCAGCATTAATGTGAGCCATATACCAATTGCCAGCTTAGCATTGTTAAGAAATTAAATAATTAAAAACAAGGGAAGGGAAATAAACAAATGGGAGATGAGTGGTATTATACTGTGAAACATTATGCCCTGTGGCAAAGCAGGAAACTGATGGAATTCGTCTTATTTGTGGTAGAGATAAGGGAAAAAATCCTGTGATTCCTGTACAGACATGAAAGAAATGAAGGACCGACACAGCATGCTTAAATCAAAGTTGGGAAATGAGAAATTTTGCCTTCCTATGTCAGGATAAGTAACACTCTGCACATCTGCCTCAATAAATCCTGAAATCTGAAATCTCTGCCCAAACCCCAATCTCAAACAGATTGTTCGAACGTTGAAAATGCAGTAAATGAATCCACACTTAATGCCATTTTTTCCTTTTGTAACAAAACAAGCAGTTTTGCCCTTGTGTATTGTATCCTAGGTGCCCATTTATATAGACGCCAGTCTTGTTTCGTTATATGGAAGCATTGTCCCCAAGAGCCACCAGGCTGTTCTGAGACAAGTGCTTCTCGTTCCTCTGATTGGCCCTCTGATAGGAGCTACAACTATTGGAACCCTGAGGAAAGCTCATTTTCAAAAGCAATCCGGTCAGGACCCCCAACAGTTTGAGTGTGATCTAAACAAAAACACGGGCCCACACGAGACAGCAGAGCGTGATTCTCCTTCCCTGTCTACCATGTTCTTGTTTACCCTGCTGATATTACGACGTAAGGGCTTTCCAGGATGAAAGCTGACTCGGTTGTTGGATTTGCTTTTAAAAATAATTTTTAAAAACCGTAAAAAGACCCACCACGTCAGACAAGTAATATAATATGTCACTGATCTAAAGCTTATAGCTAAAAGTAAAAACAAACAATTAAACAAATAGATAAACAAAAATAATGCAAAATGAACCGGGGAGTGAAATGGAGACAGACAGAGGCTCACACCATATGTACTGTAATCTAGGATGTTGTATAGCAAAGTTCTTTTTAAATTTAAATGACAGCAAGCCATGAAGAAGAAATCCATTTAAACCTCATTAAGTAATTAGAAGATCAGGCACTGGGAGATGTAATATGAACTGCCTTTAGATTTTAAAGCCACTAATTAATTCGCTGCCAATTATCTAAATTGAGTAACAAATTAGGATCATACAACACTAATGGACTTATGTTGCTGATAGAGTTATAAGAAAAGGCTTGAATTGTGTACTCGGATTTTGCAGCAATCCCTTTTACTCCAAAAATGATTGGGTCATTAACACTAAATCAATCCAAGAGTAACAGTGTGAGAGGTAAAATCAGTTCCTCTTATATCAAATCACATGCAAATTTACTGAAAAGTACATCAATTGTATAATGGTATACTTCTCATTATTCGGTTTGCATAAACAATTTGTTAAATGAATAAACAGTAATTCTAATTCTAATGATGATTCCTTGTTGTCAACATACTTCTAATAATTTAACACTGCTACAGCATTGATAACATTAATGACATGTCTGGCAGTAAGATTAGATAGACAGACAGATAGATAGATAGATAGATAGATAGATCATTGATTAATCATAAATCAGTATAATCTTGTGCCTGAAAATTCTTGGATTTTGTTGACCCCCCCCCCCACCAAAACACATAAACTTGACCCCCATCCATGCTATTAAACTGTAACAAGACAAGAACAGACTCAGAGAGAAGGGTCTGAAGGGTCACGTCTGAATTAACATTCACATAACAAATAATTCACATAACACGTATGTGTGTGTGTGTGTGGGGGGGAGCTTACATATATATTGCATTGTGGGGACCAAATGTTGTTTGGTTACTTATGGTTAAGGTTAGGGCTGGGGCCAATCTTATCTGCAAAGGACCGGTGTGTAGGCAGGTTTTTGGGATAACCTTTAGGTCAGCTGTTCAAACCCAGGTGTGAGGACTCTTCAGCCAATCAGTCCACTAATTAGTAATCTAATTAGGGAGTTGCAGCGAAAACCCGCATACACACCGACCCTTTGTGGATAAGACTGGCCACCCCTGGATTAGGGTTTTTCCTCATAGGAATGAATGGAGAGTCCCGACAAAGATATGTGTGCAAACATGTGTGTGTTTTGCCCCAAGCCTGGCATTTTGACACGAGTGGAGAAACAGCATAATTTCAATTAGCAGATAGACCTGAATTACACAGCTGATTTCAGACGAGAGTCGCTGTTAGAGTGCAATTAGCCAGCCATATAGGGCAAGAACCAACATACGGATTAATAGCAAGTCTGACTGCTCTTTATGAAAGAACAAACTGCTGCAATTTCCCCTGCTATAATTACAATGTCTTTGAAGTATTAACTAATGAATAGCATTTGCTCCCATGCAAAGCCACGTTTCTGCTGCAGCGTCAACTGCCAGCTTGCATATTTGTCCACGAGTGATTTGGGATGTTCATGTATATCCCAGCGGTTTCCCCAAAAGCTGCAAATTACTGGAACACTTGCTAATGCTATTTTTACTAAATCACATTTTTCCCAGTAGGTTCCTGTGATACCCATAAAAACGAAAGTACATGTTGGGGGTGGGAAAAAAAAAAGTGTGAGTTCAGCGGATGTTGAAGAAATTGCCTCTCCTGAAATATTTATAATTCATCACACATTTTTTCCAGATTGCCATTCAAATGATTTTCAGCAGTATTGTCTTTTAAAAAGTGTCACCCATCTTGTGGTTTGTTAAGGCGACTTTCGGAATAGGGCCTAAACTTTTTCTTTTATGCTGTACCCCAACAATGAGTGATTCAAAACAGAGGTGCACAAAGTGAGTTGAAATAAAACACCTTTTGCTTGAGGTAAAATTTAATAATAAATGTAATATATATTAGTAATACTGATATTGTGCACCCTAAGAAGGTATAATGAAGAAGTGAGATCAATAGGCAGACTTTTCAACTTATGCTGTGTTTTTAGCTGGTTTGGAAATTCAGGTGCAGCCACTTCAGATAATATGGGAATATAGCCATTAATTACCTGATTCTTCCAATATATTCAACGCCAACCTCTCTCACTAAGCACCATACACTAAGAATAGTGCAGAGTAAATATTATTTAATGTGTTTCAAAAACCAATATTGAAAGAGAAACATCCACTTGATCTTCAGATGAAATTCCTGGAGGGATGTACGTATGCCAGAATTCTTTCTAAGTTCTTCCATTACTTAGTTAACCCAGCATTTGTAATATATTTGCTCAACTTATGAAGTATGTAGTATGTCCTTCGTTTTAAATATTTTTACTGAAGGATTTTATGGAGCATTAATGACAAAAATGGTAGAGATAATAAATGACACGTTGTGCCAATTAAGCTAAGGGAGTAGGTCAGGATGAACAACCGGAGAACGCTGCAATACATTCATCTGTTAATGAACAGCGACGATGTGATGATCTTTGAGACGTGATGGGCCCTGTGCTCAGGCTGCTAATCAGCAGAAATGTAGGAGAGGTTCAAGCTAAGGGGCTTGAAGAGAACATTATGGCGAGCAGGCATTGATTGGCTTCATGCCTAAGCTATAGGAAGCATTACATTACATTCAGCTGATGCTCTTATCGAAAGTAATGTCCATATTTTAGAAAGCCAGTCCCTGGAGCAAATGGGCGTTGAGGGCCAAGCTCAGGGGCACAACAGTGACATAACTCTGCCAAAAGTAGGATTTGAACCAGCAACCTTCACAACCACAAGAACAGCATCCTAACCCACACACCACCTCCAGCTGGTTGTTTCCATTTCTGCCCCACGAGTTAAGACTAGAGAGGCCAGAGACTTAACCTCTGCTGATGTCAAATTTTCATCTATTTAAAACTTAAAAGGACTT
The DNA here is from genome assembly GCA_011763525.2 of Mormyrus iriodes. NCBI lineage: Eukaryota > Metazoa > Chordata > Actinopteri > Osteoglossiformes > Mormyridae > Mormyrus > Mormyrus iriodes. Next base: position 17,607,516 of record JAAGVU020000008.1, read on the forward strand.
GAAAGCCTTTTGGCAACAACAATAATAATAAATAAATACATAGATAAGTAAATCATTTTAAGCAGTATATGGCTTTTTATTAGTATTATTATTAATAATAATAATAATAATAATAATAATAATAATAATAATAATAATAATAATAATACAGGCATTATGACTAGCTGGAATTCAGTCGGAACCATTGTAAGTCTCGGAGCTGGTAAAACATAAGAACAGGCAGATGTGTAATTTTTATTACACAGTGATGGGAAGCATCAGGGTGCCTGGGAACAGGCTGAGATGAAGGCAGTCAGGTCTCAGGGTTGTAACAGGCGTAGCGGGAGGATGCCAAGCCCCGATTCACACAAGATGTGAGAAGTTTTAAGCAGCGCCGCTTGCAACTTGCAAGAGGCAGATTCCCATTCCCCCCCGGTCAGCCCCACTCCTGTCCTCATGCCTTGGCTTTGATGTCCTCCATCTGTGGATCTCATGATAGGAATGTAATAATGTATGACTATGGCTATTCAGAGTAATATCAAGTGACTGCCAGAAATTAGATAAGAATAATCCCTCATGTTCCAAAGGAGCATGTTCAATTTAAGCAACCCATGGCCTAATTTCATTCTCTTAAATAGGGGTCTCTGGGGTAGCAGGGGTCAGTATCACCTTCAAATAAATACGAGGGACCTATAACACATGGCACAAAGTACATTTGATCGCATCGATCTCATGCTTTAGTCTTGTTAGTCGCGCTTGTTTTCTGAAATTGCGTACCAACGTTTTTTTCAGATATCTCATGATGAGAGAACATCATTTAACTTAAGGTTAACAGCAGGGTATTCGTTCTGTTGATTCAAAAACAAGTAGCTAATTTGATTAAATGGTGGGATTAGAGTAACCAATGTTTATCCTTTGAAATGTAAAACTTATCTTGGGGAAACAAAAACACAAGCCCTTCATCGTTTGATTACAGCTGTTTGTACACTTCAATGTCGTTTCATCAATTAAAAAGAAAAAGAATGACATCATGTGATGTGTGAAAATGTCCTCTGCTCCATTTTGTTTTACTATTTATAAATGTAACATTCATTATATTATATATAAATAAACACACACACACACACACACTTTAACACGATAATGAACATAAGAAAGGTGTGTTACTAAAGATATTAAAAAAATTAACAAGTAGAGCAATACAAATAATTCGTCTTCATCCTGCTTCCTCAAACCACCCCCATCTTAATCAATGTTTATTACATTACACAACGCAGACCAGAGACTTTGGTTTTCATGGTGAATTATACCTGTGATGCTTTAATGTATATAAATTATACACATATGCAGCTCTTTTAATCATTTGTGATCTTCACAAAGCAAAAAAAAAAAAAAAAACACCAAACATTTGTCTTCATGCAGAATAATCAAATATGAGCAGCCATGATTTTCAACAAAAAAAAGAACCCCTGAAAAATGTTCCTTTAGAAACTGTGATTTTTAAGAACTCCGGTCGAGGATTCAGTACCGTGCCCCGTGTTGTCGAATTAATTTGGTACTTGGTTAGCTGACATGAGTGGAGACACGAGGCCCCCCCCAGGGCCAAGCCTTGGTGGCACCTGAGTAGAAAAGTCACCCTGCAGCAAAGTAACATTTCAAAAGCCTTCCCTGTCTCCAAATGTCATCAGAACGATAGCCCTTGTGCTTCTTATGAAGAGACCAGGGAATACCGAACCTTCCTACTTTCACTAAAACTGTTTGATATTGATACTCAACCCACAGACCAGCCAGTGTGTGCCAGCTGTGGTCCCTGGCTGCAGCACTGATCCCAGATCAGTGCATCACCATGCTGTCCGATCACAGTGATCGTACGAGCTGGTGACATCTGCTAGTACGCAAGCACTGCCCGATGCTGTGTAAATGTGACTGCTCCTAGTTTTCCTCTTCTGTAGCAGACCTACGCTATTGTTCAGAATGGCTTTTATAAAAATCCCACACAGTGACATGAGCTCTTCACAACGCTGCGGATAAAAATGTGATGAGATGTGCATTTAAATGGGAGGCGACAGATGCCCAGATGTCAATGCTGTTATCAGTGATGATGATTTTTACATGATTTTATTCAGCATATTACTGAAATGACACTGTTTATGATGGAAAATTGAGACCTTTAATTAAATTTTACATTTCATTCTGCTTTTTTTTTGATAGCTTGTCTACTTAATATATTTTCCCAGTGTTGTAACATTAGTCCTCAAAACAAACAAATACTCCTATTCTCCATACCAAATTCAAAAGATCATGTTTTTTTTCAACACAGTTTTTAGTGTTTCATTTACCTTTCAGCTCTTACAGTTTGTTTGGTAATTTTCAATCATCACCATCATCATCATCATCATTATTTTTATTATTATTATTTTTATTATTTTAATTCTGGGATATCCCAGTGGCTATTTCCTATTATTATTATTATTATTATTATTATTATTATTATTATTATTATTATTAGACTAGCACTGGGAACAATGAATTACATTGGCATTACACTTTATTTCCAACACTAAAACTCCCTTAGGACTGGTACATCTTCAGGTTTTTGTTTCAGCTGAACACTTAAGCACTTGATTTAACCATTTATTTAATTGAATTAATTATGCTCTCTCTTCCAGAACTTATCCACTCTAGTCTCGGCTGAGACGTCACATGAATTTCAGAAATCATATTCTTTCAGAACCTGAATTTTCAAATTCCATTTAGAGTGCCCTGGAAATAGACCTTTTGACTAAAGTTTTCCTAACCTGAATTACGACAGTAACATTATCTAGCTGAATATGAAGCCATAATTATGATAATAACCATATACTGCTATATTCTATTAGAAGAAAAGAATGTTTCTTGTCTTTCGATTGTGGTCAGTGTAATGGCTGATATCTGCGGATATGACTGATTTTGCATATTTTTTTTTGTATCTGGGTCTCTCTCCTTCACATCGCACCACATCTCCATAATTTTCTATTAGGACCTGTTAATATCAGGGAGCACTGTATCAATTACATGTAAACAGAAACCTCTGGCAGTTGGCAAATACCGTATAAATGGGCTGGATGTGTCTCATCTGGATGACTTTGAAAATTTGCCTTTATCTTAAAAGTTACCGACATTAAATAAAGGTTGAGGGGCGGCAGGTTTAGGTTTACACAAGACAGAACTCTGAACATGAATACGAGTGCCAAACATGATCTCGAATGGCGTTTCTGTGTTTGTTTAGCTGTTCTGTGTAAATTGAGCTAAAAGAGGCTAAGCATAAATGTCAAAGGGAACTTTATTTAATCACGACTTCCTTGAATACCATGAGAGTGAACATTATACCGGTGACATTTATCACTCTGAACGGTGTCTCAGTTTCACCATTTTATGGGCGTCCAACTGAGTCCTTGTCATGCGCTTAAAAAAAAGCAAAGTTCTTGGGTTACAGTTTAACTTAATGCGTTTTAATTCTTGATTATCGTGTTGTTATTTGAAGGCAGGCTCCCTTCACGCCATCTCTGTCAGGGGTCAACTATAGACTGCTTTAGCCCACTACAAATTTATGGTCGTTCACTTTGAAGACAAAATCAGAGCAGAAGATTAGCCCTGACAATGTTCCGGTCAGAACCGAATCCCAGAGATTTAAACCTCAGACTTACAAACTAATCAGACTCTGTGCCTGAAATGAAAAGTACTCAACCATGCATGTGTAAGTAGAATACTGTATATAAGCAGTAGAACAGGAGAACAGAACTAATAACTGATAAAAAAGATAAGAAGGTATTTAAATGTACATTAATAGTCAATGGCAATTGACAAAAAGAAATGATAACCTATTTGGTAACTGGTCAGCATGGTGGCTCAGTCGGCAGAACTGTCACCTCAGATCTCCAGTTTTGGGGGTTTTAATTGTCCTTCTGTTCTGAATATGTGGAATATTTTCCCTATCATGTGTACAAGGGCATAGGAGAGAGTTTGATATTGGGTGGGGGTTACATGTGTATTATTATTATTATTATTATTACTTTCCAAAAGGTGCATAGATGAAGTTATTAATGAAATTGTAAGAACAAGTTCACAACAAATCATAAATCAATTGTTACAAATAATAATTAATTGCTATGGACTCTTCCCCCCGAATAAGAAAAAAAAACAGGTGTAAAGCAAAGGGCAGCATTTTTGTCATGCATTAACATACAGAAACGCAGCCATTACACAGAAGAACAACAGAAATAGCATGCTCTGATGCTAGCAGCATGAGTTTTCACTGGCCTCCAGTTGATCTCCGACCCAGCTCAGGGCTCCCCGCCATTAGTCTGACATGCTGTTTTTCTTATAAGTAAAGCTCCACCCACTCAAATAACCCACCAGCCAATTAGACGTAATATGTTCCAAGCACTTGTTGAAACAAGCCGGTAACAGCACATAGCATTTACTTATAAAAATGATCGTGCTCAGTTTTGGCCCTTAATGATCCATGTTGTTACGTGTGGTCTGCAGCGTCCATAAATTACTGATGGTATTTAAGCATCAGCCATAACAGAGGCTTTCAGTACACAATCATTAAACTAATGATGCTTATCTTTGTCAAACTTTTAATCATGGCAGCACTGTAAAGCTGTTGGCAGAAACTTCATGTGAGCTTTGTGGTTCTTTTCTTTTAGCAGTGGCTTCTTTATTACCTCCTGGGTCTTTTTTTTGGTATATATTTTGAATATTGTTGACTGACACATTTTCTTCTCATATCAACCTCACAAAGAATTTTCTGCCTTTTAGTCTTGTTCTTCAACAAGTGTTCCCTTGCTTTCAGTGGCTACCTTCGAAATAGTACTTCAGTAAATCTCAATGGTTAGATGGTCAGAGCAAAGATATGGCTCCCAACACAACAGTCATGGCCTTTCACCTCCCGTCTGCCTGCCCCTGTCAATGAGCACACAACCTTCACTCCATCGTCTGCTCCCCTTCAAAGAGCAAGAGGCTTGCAAGCTGTAAAGCAAGCAGTCAGAATTGATCGGGTCTTACCTGCTACACTGAAGCTGACCATTATACTACACTGAAGCTGTTTTACTATACTGTACTGCACTGAAACTGACTATTATACTGCACTGAAACTGACTATTATACTGTACTAAACTGAAGCTAACCATTATGCTATACTGAAGCTGACACCTGTCCCAGGATTCTCTGAACTGAACCAGGTCCACAAGCAGTGCACATAGTCTCTGTAAACCATCCATCATTGCTGTTTTGTCCTCAAGAAAGGCAAAACATTCTGCCTCAATGACCACAGACATGCCGCACATCTGTCAACAAGAAAACCTCTCAATGATTGATTGATTCCATAGCAGACTCATTCCTTGATCCCCTGTAGTATACAAACAGTGGATTGGTTGTGAAGGATGTGAAGATGGGATGCCTTTTTGCTTTGAAAAATCTGGATTCTCAAGAACCACATCTGACAATTTGATTGCTGAACCTCGGGTTGGTGTTCTACATAACAGCAGAACTCTGACACATAAAACTGCCCTAGTTCAATATTTCCCCTGTGTCAGTGGTCCACTACCTTCCTGACAAACAGAAGGTGATATGTGCAGGTGGACACTCATCTTCTGGATTCCCCTTCTGCAAGGATGAGCACCCACTTCTGTTCTCCAGCTATAGAAATGGTTATAACATTATAGTGTCCTATCAGCAGAGGGAATGCTAAAGGAAGCAGCCTTCCTGACAATCAGCCATGCAAATATGTCATAAAGTCACTCAGCATCTTCATCTAGCACCAAAGCTTCAACACCAAAGACATTAAAATAACATTATTGCCACTACAAAGAAGGCATGGAAATGAATACAATTTTTGCACCTGAAAAACTCTAAGTTACCTTATCCATACTAATTCACCACTACAGAGCTACCATTGATGGCATCCTCACACTTCCTGTCACTGTCTGGTTTGGAACTTTGGCATAGTGGCTATCTCCTCCAGTTGAACTGAGTCGCAATTTGCCCTCCGTTGAAAACCTGCACAGCTCCGGGGCAATGAAGCAAGCAGGAAAGATTGTCGCAGATCCCTCCCATCCAGACCACCATCTGTTCAACGAACTAACCTCAAGGAAAGGCGACCGCAGCCACCTGGCACCTGAGCAACTTCTCTCTGCCTGCTCAGCCAAGGTTGTGTG
>JAAGVU020000008.1:17613794-17649828 GCA_011763525.2 Mormyrus iriodes
ATATGAATATCATTCAGTCCTGAATCCTACTGAGAATTCATAGATCTCAACGTATACAGTGTGTGTACATATATATATACACATATATATATATATACACACACACACACACACACACACACACACACACACACCATTGTGCAAAAATTTTTGGCACTTCTGAAAAAAGCTGTAATGTCAGTATGTTTTCAAAAATAGTGCCATTAATGTTTAACATAGAGACAGGTTTAGAAATCTCCTCGAAATACTGTAGAATGCACAATGTGTAATGTAGCAGGTGCTTTTAGTGCAATTAATATCTATTTGTTTAACAGCATACAAATTGTGCAAATGGAAAAAAAATAACCTAAATAGGTATATCGTGTGACCACCCTTTGCCTTTAGAACAACATCAATTCTCCTAGGTACACTGGCGGAATTTGAAAAACACTGCCCTGGTCTCAGAGGAACCGATACAAATGAAATTTACAAATTCTCAGAGGGATTTTTCTTTTTCTTGAATAATGATAATAAAACTGCTTCGTTTGCCAAAGTGCAGGGAGTTGCAGTCCTCTTTGGCTGTTTTTTTTCTTTGCTGTCAGTTTCCTGGCTGCGAGCTAATCCCACAGTGTCCAGTATGAGACGCAGGCTTAAATTGGAGTCCGTTACACACAGGTGCTCATTAGCCTCTCTCACCGTGAACTGTCCTAAGCTCCGAAGGAGAGAAACTGGAGACAGGAGTTAGCCGCTTTCCCGCAATTCCCAGGCCGATCATTGTCGCTTCAGTCGACCGACACTCATCCCCTCGTTCGTGTCAACATGAATGGGAGAAGCTCTGCATGAGGCCTTTACACTTACACCTCTGGGCAATAAGAAAACCTTTCATTCTACTGATGCAGAGAGATGCAAATAAAGAAACATTACTGGCAAAAAATATTTCCTGGTTGCCTTTGGAGAATTCAGTCTTGTCACATCAGAAAACCAGTGTGTTGCATGATATCTGTGTAGCTTTGCATTGCAGACCTGATAAGAAATGACCTGAGTGAACACTGGTGTGGTTATCTAGTGTAAGAGGAGCCAGCAGGGGGCTAAACTGCTTGTACAAACATGATTCCCCCTCTGGACTCATCCTGAAGTTGTTCTTTTTGCCCGAGCTGTATTTAAATTGTTCTACAGGCATGTCAGCAGAGACCTTGTATCCCCTTGATTCTTGCACATTTTATTTCAATGATATGGGTACTCATACCAGGATGGTGTGTTGGTGCAGTGGTTAGCACTGTTGCCTTGCACCAGGGTTCAAGTTTCGGCCCTGGCTTCATATGTGTGGTTTCCTCTGGGTACTCCAGTTCTATCCCCCACAGTCCAAAAACATGCTACAGTGAATCGGAGTTACCAAATTGCCTGTGGGTGTGAATGGTGTGTGTGCTCTGCGGTGGGTTGGTGCCCCATCCTGGGTTATTCCCTGCTTTGCACTCATAGGTTTCAGACCCCCACAACCCTGCATAGGACAAGCAGGTATAGAAAATGGATTAATGTATAATCATATATATAATCGTATGTCACTATATCATGGTAAGACTTCACAATATTTATATGTAAAGTATTCTGTCACTGGAAACTGCACATTTATCTCTGACACGTAGTGACATGTAATTTCATTTGGTTTTTCACTTTTTTTTTTCAGATGCACGGTGGAATCTAAGGGAGCCATCATCCCGCTGAGCATCACGGCTAAAACTGCAGTATTGTTCAGTGTTGACTGTAACCTACAAAGGAGTAGAGGCAGCCAAAAGCTGGAAAAATGTGTAAAGGAGACGGCAGGACCAATACTGCTTTCTGAAGAAGGCAGCTGGAAGAAAAGCAGTGAAAATGTTGCTAAAGGCCCTGCTGTTATGACACGAAAGTGGTGTGTACCTCCTCTCGGCAGACCAATAGCAACTCCCCGGCAGATAAGACCCGATTCAGTTTAATCAGGAAAGCCGGCTCCATATCGGCCTTCTTTCAAGTAGGTCAGGAGCTGTTTTTCTCAAGACACAGAACATAAGCCTTGGCCCTTTCATAGTGCCAACCTGCTAACCTTAAAAAAATAAATATAGAAAATGCTTTTAAAAATGTAATGTTGCCAAGAGGTTATTTGAGTCCTGGAAGTTAAATGACAGACAAAAGAGCAAAGTAAACCTGTTTACTAGCTGAACATACTATGATGCTTGATTTTCCATTGGTGAAAGTATATTAGAAATCTTTTCTTGCTCACCTTTTAATCATACAGGTAAGAGTGAAGCTTGGGAACTGAACACAAGGTCAGCACCTTGCTCGAGGACTCAATAGCAATGTAATTATTCTGCCAAGCAGGGGATTCAAACTGACAACCCTCCGATCACAGGCACAGAGGCCTAACCCACGGAGTTGCACTCCCACCATGACTAGAAGATTGAGAAATCGACAGTGGGTTACAGTATATGCAGTGGGTTTTAGGTTCTGTACCCACCTTGGCGTAAATGTAGTTTGCATGGACTGGTGTTTCTCTGTTGGCACATACATGTATGCTACATTGTGATTGTGCATGTATGTGCCGTGATGATGGATTGACATCCAAGATGTACCATGCACTAAACTCCATATATTCAAGGATGGATTTCAACCTCACTTCCACCCTGCCCTGGAGAAGAATGTATGGAAAAATGGCAGCTACATGTACTGTTGTGGTAGGCACAATGACCCTGTGTCTGCTTGTTGTATTTGAGATATAATACAATTAACACTTTATAATAGCCACAAACTGAAAGAGACATTACTGTGGTCAGCTTCAAAAGCATTATTTTGCTGCTGGCCTGTGTCCCTCCTCCAGACAAGACACAATTTCGTTCATTTATACAGCTGGATATTTTAATGAAGCAATTCAGGTCAAGTACTTTGCTCGAAGCTCGTACAGCAGGACACCTCTTGGGACTTGAGCTGCCTTTACATTAGACGTTAACATCCTTAACTGTGGCAGAACCCACTTCCGTTTAAACAGACTCACATTTCCGTAAATACATCTTATTGACTTCATTGTCCCGCAAGCTGATTGACTCTCTGAATGAAAAGTGGGGAGACATGCAGTACTTCTTGTTGGAAGAAAAAAAAACTTTTAATTAATACCCAAACAGCAGAAGGAATTGTAAGTCTTTGTAAATTAGATTTGTGCTGAATGGAGTCTTGGCGGTGGAATAGACCAAGGAAGCCAATTTGTTTTGCAGACAAAAGACGGCCCGGGGGTGATGACCCTCTCCTCTCTGAACACATCCAGGGAAATTGAAAGACAGAAAGCAGGCATCCATTAATTCTCAGCCCTGTCATTATTATCAATCAGCAGCCATGCTTGTTGTTAGTCTCGCACATACATCGTCGATCGAGCAGCTCTGCCCATTGGTTTGACATGCCATAAAATGTGGAATCACGGTCATCCTGTTGAGCTACACCTTGTGTATAGTTTGAGAAATAGAAATAGGTAGAGAGATCTCCTCGAAATATTGTAAAATGCACAATGTGTAATGTAGCAGGTGCTTTTTGCCTTGAAGGTCATTACAGAGTAAGCTAACTGCAGCCTGAGCCTTCTCCCGGCACATTGATTTTCTATACATCTAGCGCCCATTCTGAAACTCCAGCTGTGGCTGTCATAGATGTTGTATTATAGGAATTGATTGGCCCGTGTACCTGTTTGTAAGCCTCTCTCTCCTTGACCCAGAAAGGTAGCATGAAACTTTCAGACAATAACACACTGGGCTGGTTTAATTCTGCATTATGAAAGACTCATTAAAATGCCCTGAAATGTTCTATTTGAGTATAAACATGCTATACTAGTGCTTTGTTGAATGGTAAGTTTAGGTTTTATTCGTAAGACACTTTATTTTGTGATCGAAAATGGTTGATAGTAATGTACTCTAATGCAGTTCTTTATTTAAATTTTCTTCTGAGTGATATCTTTATTGGATTATTTAATCCTTAATGCTAAAATGGTCTGATGGAGACCCATCGGTCACCACAAATATGAGTTTAGTTATTATATAATCCATCCCTATTCTGTCCAGTTCTCTTAGTCAGGGCTTGAGGGGACTACAGCTGATAGCTGATCTCAGGCAGCACTGGACACGAGGCTGGGTTACGCCCAGACCAGAATGCCAGTCTGTGAACATATGATAATAGATACTTTATTCTAGCATACATTTCTATCTCCATGGGGAAATTCTTTTTATGCCTCCCCCAACTTGCTCTCTGTAGGTGAGAGCAAGCTGGCTGTGAAGGGCAGCCACTCATAGCAGTGGTCAGGGAGCTGGTGGTTAAGGGCCACGCTCAAGGACCTGCAGATGTGCTGCGGCTGGGCTTAAACCAGCAACATATCATATAATATCATATACACACACACACACACACACACACACACACACACACACACATTATATTATTTAGCACTTGTGTAAAGACCCATTTTGTTCATTTAGCTAATTCTGGAGAACCAGCAAAAGCTCATGAGATAGTCTTTGAAAATTTCATGCATCCTGTCTGTGTGTTTCTTCAGCTTTTTGCCCACATTGTTAATCAGGGGACTATGTGTCAAGCACTTGTCCACTGGAGTGTGGTCTATATTCCACATAAACTCTGTGTGAACAACTAGTATCGACAAGTTGAAATGAGCACAGGACCGCAATAAAAGCCTCGACAGAAACGGATCGTGTTTCGCTTTAAAGAGCTACGGGGAACCAACGCGTTGTCATCGGCGGGAACGATCGCCGTGAAATTCCGGGAAAGGCGGAATTGAAGGGAAGGCTAACGGGCAGGGCGGCCAATCTCATCCATCACCAATGATGCCTACAGGAAAAGGAGGTCGTTGCTAATCGGGTTAGCCTGCTGCTGTCCACTCCATATCTCACGGAAGAATCCTCATAGCCATCCAGCCGCTGGCTGATGGAAAGGTAATGTGTTCTTAAGTGAGTTACTCCGCTTTACAAATCTGATATTATCGTTAAACATTACATCACTTTTTATTTCATGTTATTAATTAGCCAGGCTTGCAGGCCGAGGCATTAGCCTATTGGTTATGCTCCAAAGTTGTTCTGGAACCCCATACCTCTTGGTGGCTTATAAGATTAATGCATTTGTATCAGCAAAACTGCAAGATGAACATGGAAAGTAACATTTTTGGACAATTATGTACAGTGCTTAATATGTTTCTTATACCAAAATTATGCAAAGGAATTTATGGTGGTGGTTGTGTGTAGCTCAGGGGGCTGGCACAGGCAGAAGGTCACTGGGTGAATCCCATTGCTGGCAGACTGATGCCATTGTAGGGCCCTTGAGCAAGGCCCTTAACCACAGTTGCTCCAGGTGTGCTGGACAAGCCAGCACTGCAATCCCCAAAACTTGCTCTCATCTACCTCTGTGTCTCAGAGAGCAAAAAGGGAAAGGCTAAAAGACAACTTTGCCTGGTAATTAATGAAGTATCAATATTCCATTCTATGAGCAATATGGTAGATAAATGCCTCTATATGTACAAAGCAAGGTAGCACATACAGGTGTTTGTTATAAATAGGACAGAGAAATCCACTGACTGCATTCTCATTTGAACCAAAAGCATTGATTTGTGCTGAAAATTGAATCCTAGTTTGCATCTCTGCAAATAATCTCTGTATTAAAAAAGTCAATACCTATGTACAGTTTTTATAGTATGATTTGTAACACCCTATCATTGCAATCTCTGAACTATTCAGGCTGCGAAGATAATTTAATAGCTGGACTTAGAGGTATCAGAGTCTACAAACAACTGAATGTCATCTGATCTGTATGGGATATTGTCATGGTGGAGAATAAATGAGCAGTGAGACCAAGGCATAAGCAGGTACACTCACGCACACAAATGTACACATCCAGTGAAAGTTGTATTCCCACAGAGGAAATCCGAAACCTTTTTTCCTACAGCCTAATGTCAGTCCTGGGTTCCTCTGCATTACCATAAATGGAAAGAAACACTCTTCCATGCGGTTGGAAAAGTTGACTTGTTCCAAACTGGCATTTTCTTTGCTCCTTTCCTGAATCATTTGCTAAAGGCCATCATGATCCATCACAGTTTGCCAAAGTCTAAGTATAAGACATGGCACAGATTAACAGCTATTATGGCAGACAGGTGAAAAGGATGCTTGAGTGGTTCTTTGGAAACAGGGTTTTGGAATTGACCTATCTGAAAGTTATTCTTGTTGCATCAGGAATGTCAATAGATGATCTGGTTTTCTTTGCTGAGGAATATTCTTATAAGTATATACATTACTCTGTGAAGAAGCATAATTATCTGTTTTTAAGCCCCTCTGTCTTTGCATAACCTGCACATTTCCTATGGGATTTGAAAGCTGCAATTTATGTTGGTCTTTGTTTTTCATTGTCAGTCATTATTAACTTTAATCAGCCTGGTTGCCAAAATTTTCTGTTTAAGACAAGAAAAATATGTTTCAGCTTTGAGAACCACAATACTTCAATTTCAGTTAATCCATTTTTTCAAGGTTAATTGTTTTTTTTTAAACAATTTTATTTAGTGTCTTCCTCCTGCTTAATAAAAACACTACTACCAGTGTAAGTGCAATGATTTCTTTGTAACCTTATAGTCATGCTATTGATGTGTGAATCCACTAAAATGAGCATTTCAATTCTTTTCAGATTGCATATTCAAGGTATCACACTACCAACTCCAAATTTGCACTGCATTAAATGGCTTTTTTCTCAGTTGACATCATTCAGTTCTATTTGAGAATACAAAGTATTTGGGAATAATAATTGACTGTGTATGAAGGGGAGGAGCCAGTGTACATCAGCTGCACGAGTTGTGCCACAAACCTAGTTAAATCCAGGACAAAAGCACTTTGATGGAGAGGGCAGATGTATCAGTCCTATTGCAACATCAGACAACTGCATTAAATCATTACTGGATTTGTGCTTACTTTATTTATTGACTTCTTTATATTTGAAATGACTCTCCCAATGAGCCCTATATATTGTTAATTCATATGTGTCGCTCTTTTCAGTGAGAAATCTGTGGTTAGGAATCAGGACCTCAATGTCAAAACCTCTCTGATATCCAGCATCACAAAGGTGAATGTCAAGCAACAATTGGGAAACTGCAAATTGAAACTTGAAAGCAAAACGTACCAAAGACCATCAAGGTTAAAAGAGGAACAAAGTGAACCTGTCAGATATTCACCATGCTCTGTGATAAATTTGGAATGGTAATATTTTGCATGTATTTTTGAAAACCAATATTCACTCTTGAGTGTCCTACCTGTTTTTGGAAGTTCACAGATTATATTTACTCTATTTATACATTAACCTAGTTATCAAGTTGATGCTTTTATTCCAGTGTTTAAACACATTTGACTGTATTGTGTGTCAGTAAGGGGGCAATATTGTGTTTTGGTCTTTTGTTTATTCGTATGGGGTTAATGGAGTAATTAGTAACTGTTTTGAATGAACTTGGGTAGGTGTCCTTTAATCAATGCAGAGAAACAGTATACTTCACTATTTTATACTTCAGTAGACTAGGAAACAAATGTGCTTTAATAGGTATGTTCAAATCTAATGGCCAGTTTATTAGGTACATTCATGTATTAAGGCAAAGACCCTAACGGGGTCAAGAGGTTCACTCACTGTGCAGATAAGCATGACACGTTATAATATCAGTCCCATTCACAGGATTTTCATGCACAACACTAACTAGAGTTCACAGCTGCGATAAATACTAAACATCCAGTCAGGGGCTGAAAACACCTTTTTAATGAGAGAGGATAGAGGAGAGTGGCCAGACTATAAGGGCTAACAGGAAGACCGCAAGGCCGAAAATAACAACTCAGGACCACAGTGGTTTGCAGGTGCACTTCTCTGAATATGTAGCTTGTCTGCCCTCAAAGTGGTTTTGGAGACAAAAAAGGGATCCTATCCTAGCCTCCTTCGATAATTCTGTGACCTTCCCAACATTTCAAAACTGGAGCATACGAGAGAAAACTACATAGGGGTACCTAATAAATTATTGTTAAAGCAAATTATTGTTTAATTTTTATATATGATTATTTTGTTTGTATGTGAGAGCCAGGCAATCAGCTGGCATCCAGTCTGTGGTGTAGTCAGTCCCTCTCCCCATGCTTACCAGGGTATGCTTCGGATCATAACACCACAAATTAGATAAGCAATCATCTAAAATTTGAGGACGGATTTTTTTATTTTGAGTTATTTAAGTAAATGCCTATAACATCCCCCAACAAGCGAATACAATCAAATTTCTGTTCCTGTCCGTACTGAATTCCCAAGAGCATACCCTCGTGGAACGATGACAGGTGATGTAGCCAGCCAAATTATATAGCCAGCTTCGCCATTTTTAACCTGCAAAATGATTATTCCAGCTGGCAATCAGTGAGCAGGAGTAGGCCTGGGCGGGGGCATGAGAAAGTAATGGTATTTGGGGAGAACCCATTAGGTGCAATTAAAGAAGCAGTGTTGGAGTTGCTTGCCCACTGAACTTCCTGGTATTCAGCCATTCGTGGCAAAAAAATTAAAAATAATAATAAAATACAATAATGACATAACTGGTGGCATGGGAGGCGAACCACATCACATATCCCTCTCCATTAGTTGTGTGCTTTTATAATGGGCAGATTGAATTAAACAAAGAGCAATAAAAATGCATGCTCCCACTTTGCTGCTGAATAGAATCAGAGCGTGGGGGGGCGGGGGGGGGGGGGGTTACCTTGGCTCACTGCGACAAGCTTGATGAATGAATGAAAGAAACAGGCAAGACAGCTCACCTTCCCAGAGTTGCATTTCAAGGAGACTTTTGATGATTGTTGTCAACATCAGCTAACCAGATTAAATGAGTGCCTCGGTTTTAAGGTTGGCTCTGCCCGTCCAGGCCCACATTACAGCTGTCTCACATTAAGATTAAGGCTAGCTAGCGATAGGGCAATAATGGATGTGTCGTGGGAAGTTTCTGGAGCAGTGTTAGAGAGGGGAAAGTGGACAATCACCTCTAATTGGTCACCAGCTGTATACGCTGTATGTGTGCATGCTTTTATTTTATTTGTTATTGTTTACTTGCGCTGGTTCAGGTTTACAGCAGATCGATCGCAAAAAAATACTGACATAAGGAATGGCATGTAGGACATTAAAAAGAAACTGCAAAAGAAGAGTAAAAAAACATAGATTCAACAGAGATCTTTACAAGTATACCACAGGGACACAGCAGAACCTCTGTCTGTTGTTTGATGCAAGATGGACAAAAGATAAAAGTTTATTCTTCAACTTAGGCTAAACAGAATACAGTACAAATGTAAAATCTCCTTTTAGAAACAGCATGCTGTTTTTGAATGGAATTCTTTGCATTTAAATTGCCTCCTAGTCATAGAGTATTGGCACTAATTCACTTCAATGCTAGCTTTGATCATTATATTTTTGCCTGTACTGAGCAGATGCCCTCATCCAGAGTGACTTCCGCATCTCCTGTTTTACTGATATAGTTATTTATCTATTGGGCTGCAGCTGAAATCTGAGTGTATAGGTTTCTGTTTCATAACAACAAAAGGAAAATGAATTGGGATTTAAACATTTTCCTCTTTATGTCCTTATTTAAAAGAATAAAGTGGTTGAGCAAAAAAAAAAAAACAAAAACATTACAGATATGTCAAGTTGGGAGCTAAAGTATCTCTCGTCTCCTTGGAGTTCTGTTTTATGCTCAGCAGGTGGGTGGCATTTTAATTCGCAGTGCACTCCCGTCTCCTTCAAACATTCGAGGATCAGAGACTCGCTGTCACCATACAACAAGTGGAAGACAATCCCGTCCTGCCTCGCCACCCCCCGCATCCAGGTCTAGCTGATGTCACCCGTACTGAGTGTGGTCTTACAGCAGTACCTGCCAGACACCGTTGTTCAAATAAAGCCAGCATCTAGCTAAATAGCACCCTTACTTTGTCAGCAGAAACAAAGTACGTTAGAATCTACTTTGTGTATTAGCGTTTATAGTAAAGATTATGTATGCGTATCGCAGTCTCGCTATCACACACATCCAGACCCACACATGGCAGTAGAAATTAGCGGCCACCTTGTGCCACAGGTGTGATATCTTACTCCTGTTGCCAGATCTGAATGACCAAAATCATCAAGAGGGGACTGTCTCTGAGGGAGTTTTTCCTCGCCGTCGGTCATTTTATTTGTTATTTATTTATATATTAAATATTTCCCCTCCCCTGGGTTTGTGTTTTTTTAGCACTGATTGAAATAGGCCACAGAAAAATTGTGCCACGTGGAAGCAATGCTCATTCCATGCTAGCTTTCATATTTTAAGAAGTGGTGATAGCATGTGCATGATTGGAAATATATCTTAATATCCAATCATTTAATGCAGAGCTCTAATTCACGCTGAGAACAAGTGTGATAGGATTTTGATTGGAAGTTAACGAAGACCCACATCCCACGAGAAGCTTCTGACAAGTAATTTATTTTCTTAAGAGTCTGCAGAGTGTTAAACAGCATTATGACATTTTACAGATTGTAAAACATGGTCCATGGGAAAAATTCCTCACTTCTCAAATTATACGGCAATACTATTGTTTTTCCATATTTATTATCATAATTCTGTCAAAAATATTAACATGAGGATTCATATTGCATTGCTTTTGGAGATCATTTATAAACATCTCACCACTGTCATTCCATGAAGGATTAATTAAGCATACAGACTTCTTTTTAATGAATCAATTCCAAGAAAATATTCAAACTGGTTCCAGATTATGCCGGAATTCTTTTTTAATACTTCTTTTCCAGAACGTTTCAGGCTGAGTTGGATAAAATTAGGTCAGATGATGCCCCCCCCAACCCCCCCACACACACACACATAATAGAAGAATGTTAACGAGAAACATATTGATGTTGAGGTAGTTTCTCTGACACATACTGATTGCTTTCTTCTTTTTTTTTTCCCTGTCCTTATTATTGTCTGCAACTCGCCATGTCCGATGTCTGCTGGCGAAATGAATCGTGTCCCAGCCCTGTTCTCAATCTTGGCATGTGTGCATATGTGTATTCCACAAATGTCATTTCTGGTGACATGAAGGGGAAAAAGATCCAATAAAGAAGTAACTTTAAACTGATTCAAAGGCTGTAAGAATAGCAGACCCCCCTTTTGCAAAATAAAAGGGAAAAACAGTGGAAACTCACACTTTATCATTTGAGGGGGTTTTAATGGCTTGCATTAATTTTTCGGCTTTACATGAAGGAGATAAGTTTCAAAGTAACTGATAGGCTGTCATGACAAAATTAAAATGTGTGTAAATAATGATGACAGGAGTGATCATTAGACATTAATTATTTGCAGCTTATGTTGTGTTCTGTTTCGTAACTGATGTCTAGAGCTTAATTCATTCAGGTTTGGAATGAAAGGTACAAATGGGGGATCTCCAATGGCTTTGTGGCATTCGTGCAGTTCCCTAGCACAGTGCCGCTTTCTGTACAATAGCATGATATCCCAGTGAATCTTACAGCATTACACTTATTTCTTCGCTGCACTCTCTAGGTGCTGTTATTTTCATAGGAGTTGTGCTGGAGCATTTACAGATAAAAAATTGCCAAAATCATGGGTGGAATACGGGATCAAAGGGCAAGGGCCCACTGCAACTGTGTATTGCACTTCATAAATGATTTATTTAAGCAAAGCCATTCAGTATATTTATTATCAGTCAATCACAATTCCCTCAATAACTGTAGTTGCTTCAAAAATGTTTTGCTCATTTTCATTTTCACTTCGCGCATGCATGCTCTATCTGACCAGAGCTGTGTTCTGATCATGAGTGTCAATTTAGTAGCTAACAGTGATACTCATCACAATCATACACTTATGCCAAAGAACAATTGGTTTGGTCCATCTTTCAGATCGCTTACAAGGATGACTTGGTTAAAACACCTTCCCAATTGTTAAATTGCTTGACTTCCACAATATCCTAAAAAAGCTGCCACTTT
The DNA here is from genome assembly GCA_011763525.2 of Mormyrus iriodes. Taxonomy (NCBI): domain Eukaryota; kingdom Metazoa; phylum Chordata; class Actinopteri; order Osteoglossiformes; family Mormyridae; genus Mormyrus; species Mormyrus iriodes. Next base: position 17,625,795 of record JAAGVU020000008.1, read on the forward strand.
CACTTCCATTGATTGAAATTGACCCTGATACTTTAGATACAAGTAGAAACTGTAATGTAAACAAAATAAATGATTACAATTTCAATATTTTTGAAAAATGTTTGGAGTAAGGCTTTAAACTGTGCTGTTGGCTGCCCTTTAATATAGCTGAGATTATTAAATAGTTTCATATTTATTTATATTTACTGAAATTGTTGTTGATACAATGATAGTTGCACACTGCAGAAGCTAAATTGCATCATATCATGAATGGCATCGCTATCATCATTGGCTAAAGCATTGATTGCATCTTCTGAGATTATTCTTTCTTTGCTTACTTTGTGCGTTTTGTAATAAAATGCTGAAATTTACAATGGTTTACAAAATTTTGTGATTTTCCACCAACACCCTAAAAAAGCATCCAAGTCAATTAACCCCCAAAAAATGAATAAATGCACAAATTCTTGCAGCTACAATTTGGTATCACTAAGAAATGCATTTCAAAGTTACAGTAGAACTATCTTTAAAATGATGATGATGTAATCTGGCAATATTTCTCTCCACCGACCTACACAAAGAAGGAAGAGTAAGGCAAAAAAAGAGGGATATAGGTTTATAGGTGCAGCTGTTTTAGAAGGTAAAAAAAAACAGTTGGCAATACCATAGGAGTCTGGCTGCTTTTTCTGGCTGCACAGCAGGGGGGGAAAGTCCTGTCTGTGAGGTAAAATCATCATAACACCTTTTCTCCACTGTTTACATGTGTGAGCTGTCTTCACCTTCCATTGAAGGGTGGGCAAAGGACACAGGAGTATAGGTGTGAAATATTAAAATATTGCTTTTATTTTTATATGCAACACCATAATGTTGAGTAAGGCAGATATATTTGCTTACTGTATATGTGTATTTATTTATGGTCTTTTATTTTCATGGAGCACCATCCAAAACATTAGAAGGGGAATTAAAGACTCCGAAAAATGTAGTTACTGTACACGCAAGAGGCTGAAACAAGGAAAAATGGAAAAATTGGTGAATGAGGTTAATGGGCTGTGATGGTGGAAAACAGGCTGCCTGGTGGTAACGATTCCAAATGCAGCACAACCACCCAGGGGCACTGCTAGAGATTTTGGGTCCCATGAAACATATTATATTGGACCCCCAACCCAGACCAATCTAGTTATGTTCCAAATTTTTTAGGGCCCCTGTGTTGGAATTGTCCTAACTTTCCCCCCCTATATCCTTAGCCTGGAAGTAGGCCTGGATGTCTTCGAAGTCTAGGAGGAAAGCAGCCTTACAAAGGGAGAACACAGAAACCCCCACACTCAGAGCAGAGATGGGAAATGAACCCCATCCCTCGAGGTGTGAGGCGCTGTGCCATCCCAAAAACATTATAAATGCTTGTAAAAGAAAGTGGGCTAGTATTCTTAGTTTTTCTAAGACAAGAAAGTATGTGAGCGTGTGTGTGCGCGTGTGTGTGTGTGTGTGTGTGTGTGTGTGTTGGGGGGTGAGTTGGGTACAAATAGTATCCTCTGCTTTATTTCGAAATGTTTTCCAGGAAGCATAGTCAACCCCCCGCCCCATGTGTTGATTAATTTATTCCTCCAGATGTGCTTATTCTGCCTGACAGTGAGGGTGATGTCTCAGCTCCTACCACCCTTTGGTCAGCTGCAGAATCAAAGGCTTCTGGGAAGGCTCACCTAAAATATCATTACCTTCTGCTGATGTGAGAATAGAAGTGTTGTATCCGACCCCCAGCACAGTAAACCAGTTTCACAATGTATCTGCTCTTTGACTTGGAATTTAGTTCCCTGCTTTTTTTGTGTATAACATGTACATATAAAGAGCACAAGAACAATTACGTAGCTGTCTCTCTTATCTGTGCTAAGGAGGAGATGTAATGTGGCTGATGAATACAACTGTTGGTATTTGATTAATAGTCACAAGTGAGATGAATCCCATTGTTTTAATAATGTTTTATAACTAGTAAAATTGTATGTGTGTGTGTGTATGTGTGTGTGTGTGTGTGTGTGTGTGTGTGTGTGTGGGCCTGCTGGAAAACAGCACATCACTCTTTTGGTGTCGTTTAGTTGCTTGGCCGTCCAAAGGAAACAATGAATCTAGAGGTCAGACATCTTTAGTGTATTGGTCTCCCTCAATTGTGGACCACTAACAGGGCCAGAACAATAGGTCTAGGGGCAATTTAAAGGAAATGCATGGGAGTGTTACCCCCCTCCAGCCTTCCTTAGAGGAATGCAAGGTTATGCATATTAACTAAGGCTCCACATGAAGATGGAGCACGAGAGGGAGGCACAGGCTCAGAGGGGGTAAGTCTAATATGGACTCACAAACACATACAAGTATTTTTCTAGTGAGCTGCTGCAAAACACAACACAACAAAGAGTCATGCTGACCGGATGGTAGATTTCCAAATACAATGAATGTCTGTATTTTTTTTACATCATCAACACTCTTTCATTATGACCAAAGCAGATATTCCTGTAACCACGTGGCAAAGCATTATTAGTACATGTGTTTTCACTACTGCATGCACCAAATGAATGTCTGAATTCTGAGACTTTTCAAAAATATCTTTATTTGTCTGAAAGACGTGAATATTACTGTAGGAATAACTATGAGCTGTAAGGTAACTTGCAGACCTTTTATCAATAAGAAAAAAATTGGTTCTTTTAATCTGGAATAAGGATTATACATGAATAATTCATTTTAAAGTGTAGGCTAAAGTATTGTTTCCATTTAATTTGTTATATCGAGATTTTTTTCTTTTAAACTGATTTTTGGAATTGTACACTTTCAAAGTGAATACATGTGTGTATAATTTACACTATAGAAGAATTGCAGTATTTATGAAATGACATCAGGAGGAAAAGAGAGAGTAATAAAAAATGAATGAATGAATCAGTCAAATGACAAAAAAACACATGTTGCAATTAATGTCTACAACAATCAAAACGAAATTTAATAAATAAATACATTACAAAATACCAATTTGAAATGAAATGTTTGCGCTATTGGGGACATAAAGGAAGTTATGCAGAGTCAAAGCCAAGCCAGATAAGAAACTTCACTGTGCAATTACTGAATCCCCAAGGCAGTAAGAAATTGAAAAATTGCTTCTTATGTAGAAGTCAAGATTCTTAGCAAAAATGTTTGCGTAGTGTGGAGTGTGTATTTGTATGCATGTGTGTTTGCGTGTGTGTGTGCGGGTGCTGGGGTGGCAAGGGATACATTTTAGATGTTTTCTTCCAGAAAATTCCAAAGGCATGTGCTATTCAGATCCAGTCTATTGGAGAGAAGTAGAATCTTTATAGTGGACATGTATTTATGGAGCTCATTGTGCTGACCAGAGAACTTGAAAAGCCTTGGCTTTGATTTTAACTTAAGTACTGAAGGACTATTTTCATGGTTTACACTCAAAAACATGGAGACCAAAGAAAAAAATCCATTTATACAACTGTGATAGAATGAGAAGAATATCGTAAGCTTAATTAAACAAAATTAAAGGAATGGTGGATAGAATGAATGTTCTTCATTTATTTGATTGCCCACACATTTTTAAAGTCTCGTGCTGTAGCTCTGTGTGACAGCTTGTGACTTTACCTGGGATGCATAAAAACAGGCCATAAAAGCTCAGGAAGGTGAGAGCATGAAGATTGTACCCCAGGACCACATTAATGTCAGTTTCGGGAATTAAACACAGACAGGAAGGGGTGAAAGTTGTACATTTTGTTAGGGGTTTCTTTTCTAACTGCCAGAGATTTCATGAAAAAAAATGCATACCAATCGCTTAATGAGGCGAATCATTCAGCTACTTAATTATAATATTAGACGAGCGAACGAGACATGAATGAGGCTCAGTTTAACTGTTGAGTGTCTTAGATTTCACATTTCAATTCTCAGTGGCTGCCTAGGAACCTTTGTTTCTCTCACTTTGGTCATATATCTGTTTATATCGTAAACCTAGGAACTGTCTGTTTCATTTCTCCAAAGCACGCAGCTCATTAAACAGCTCTACCAATAAAAAAAAATATATATTTGATACACATCAAAATTAGATTGGCTTCCTTTGAACCTGTCAGGCTTATTTGACTATTGTGTTTCAGCTTTCCTTGTCTTTATTCTGAAAGTAAAAGAACACTCATGCTTCAGCTTAACTAGAGTGCAGTTTTGGGTGATGAATGCTAATTAGCTGTTTGTGTTTACTGCCGATAGCACGATTTCCACTTGACTTCCTCGGTCTTTGGGGATCGCAAGGAGTTGGCACTGCAAGCAATAAGCGACTGCTTCAAAGTTCCTGAGGAATCATTTAATCAAAACTAGAATTCTTACATTATCACCCCAATCATGAAAATGTAGATGACTGCTCTCGTGCCTTCTCCTTTCATTATTCCTGGCTCTCGTATCTATTTATTTTTCTGTGATTGTAAACGTATAATTAACTCGTTAAGCTTAATCATTTCTGGAATATTTTGCATTGCCTGAATACATTTTCAAATTACATTTTAGGATTCATTACCTTCCTGGAATCTGACTCAAAATTAAATTTACCTTCAAATAACAATCTTCTCAAGGAGAACTTTTTAAATTCCATCTCATTGTATTTTGTGTAATAAATAATGGATTACATCTTTTCCTGTTCCTTTCATAAGAGTAAATGGGTATTGCAGTCAGAACTCAGTTGTAGGTTATAATAATGTTTATTCCTAATCGCGCAACTTCACTGAAATTTGGTATGTACTCGAAATGATTACGTATTATAAATGTTTAACTAGTAATTGTTACGCCTAGGAATAACTCAACTGCTATTTGTCAATACATGTTTATTACATAAAAATTCAGTTTAAAAGTATGTCCGACTAAAAAACTGTATCAAACATGTAACATCAAATCACATATTACCAAATAAGTGTAGAAACATATAGAATTAATCACATGCATAATTTTAATTACAATATTTATACATTACATTCCACTCACTTCATAATTCATACAGAGAAAATGCCAGGTTCCCATACTAAAAATCTCCAATAAACATATTGCACTGTATAATTTATTTTGATTCGTTGCAGTGAATGTGCATTTTTAATTTATCGTGGCAATAATAAAAGAGGAGTTACTGTGCAGGTAAACCATTTCCAAATGTTAATGTACATACAGTATGTATATGGGATGTACTAATATTACTGTGTTTATTTGGCTGCAATGGACTGGCATCGCATGCTGTGTGTACCTTATTCTTAATACGTCTCCAGATAGCTTCAGGTGACCTTAACCCTCATTTTTCAAGCAAGTTATTGAAAATGGATGGAGAGATGGATCATTTATTTGAGCAGACGAAATCCCTATTTCACGGTGTGGAATAGGATGCCATATGACTATTCAGTAAAGCCTCATGTTAACTCAGCCAGATTTTCCAGAAACATCCATTTTTGGGCAGATGGCACCTTTATTACTGAAATACGACCCTCAGTCATCGTCACTCATATCTGGGAAGCTTCTCTCGGTGTGTATAAAACTTGATGAAGGCCCAAATCACGAGTGTGGAGAAGTTTATACGGTTCTCTCAAGGAGGTTTATATAAAGTGTTCTCCAGGTAATTCTGCTTAAGAATATTTTAAATAGGCCTGGCTCACTGTGTAATATTATTGCTTCACACCTATAGGATTGGGTGATTCCATGTCCTCCCATTGTCTGTGGGTTTCCTAGATACATACAATTAGGCTTACTGGAGTCCATGCAGTATGACTGCCCATGTGCTCTGCGCTGTGTGGGATAAACTCAGTCGGTGGTAAAGGTTCCCATACATTGCTTGATTATTATGTAATACAGTGCGGGTTAAAATCAAAAATCAGATGTATTTCTTTTTTGATGCTAAGTTGACTTAAGAGCTTTAGGCAAGAAATATCATCAGCATTAATGTTCCAAAAAGCCTTTAGGGAGGCAAAGTGTTTCTTACGCAGGATATATGAATAATATTTTGAAAAGTATAAAATGGAAGCTCACAGGCTGTATCCTATAAGGTACTGAAATTCTTACCAGTAAGTTGAACTGAAGTGCTGAATCCATGCAATTTTTAATTTATCTATTAATTTATGTTTGCTGGGAAAAAGGTGAAGTTATAATTAATATAGCCAAAGATGATTTATATTAGCATTTAGGAAAGCTGATGTCCAGACTCCCATCTCAAATGTTCTGATGTGACCTCAGTGATATCTTTCTTTGAGTCTTAGAGGTTGGAATCCTATAGTGCCACCTGCACAGGCCCGCTTGATGGACGTATGGGGTGACACCTAATGTCACGAGGCTTCCTTGACGTCTCAGTGGATGTCCTGTGCACTTCTCTGATGTCACACAACATGTTTTGGCAGCTGTGTGGATGCTGTCGAGAGTGCCCGCTGACACAGTCCTATGGTCATGTAGCGACCTCTTCAATGCAGACAGGGTGCACATTGTTTCTGAGCGAGTGTTTAAGCCCAGCTGTACTGCAGGCATGTGCTAGCCTGTAGGCTTTTCTCGGCCAAAAAAGAAAAAAAATACATGGAAAGGAAGGAACCGCTGACTGAGGAAATGTTGCTCTCAACCAGCGCTGAGTGGGCTGGGAGGATGCAAATGGAAATAGCATTAAAGTATCATGCTGATAATGTGAAATACTCATCTCGGTGACTATAAAGCAAATAAATAAATGCATAAACAAACTCACAAGCAGATTTAGGTCCTGAGACGTCAGCCAGCTAGGAAGGCAAAAAAGAGGGAACAGGGAATATATCTGGGGAGGGGTAAGAAAGACAAAGGCTTTGGCTTCAGTACAAGGGAAAAATGTAGGGAAATAAGATGGACACTGAGCCTACAAGTCAGCACTGGATTAGGCACTGAGGTCTGGACAGCTGGTTTACAACCACTAGAAAAGAGAAAAAAACAGAAGGTTCAAGTATAACTGCTAATTAGGTACAGATGACTGAATGGGTTTGTCACCTGACCCACAGCCTCGCATAGATATATTACAAAAATAACACGTACCATAAAAGCACGCAATAAATATATTAAAATACCCAAAAAGCTGTTTATGTCACTCATGGGTTGCTGGGTTTGGAGTAGATGCTGTCTAGAAAGAAAGCTTTGAAAAAGCTTTGAAAAAGTCCTAATATACTGAAGGGTAACAGCCACATGGTCCACAACATGATATGCAGATTAAATACAATGTTTACGTCGGGCTCTGATTATGGGTAGGATACAACTGGCAAGTGGCTAATGAACCCTGAACTGGGTACCCCCACACATATTGCTACAAAGATTCATTTTGCCTGAAATAGTATAGCATATGTTCATATATTCCTTAAGGATTAAATTAACAATAAGAACAACAATAAATAGATATTAACAAATAAAAAAGAAACACATTCAGAGCTATCATTACAACTGACTTGATTCCCATAGATTAAAATGATGAAAAGATCACTTACAAGAATCTCACTTACATGTTTTAAAAATTCCAATCTCAGAAGGGACTAAGCACTATAACCCATTTCTGAATTTTTCTGATTTTAGTCTATTGCTACTTCACCTTGTGTAAGGTACTGGTTCAGACAGTGTTTGTAGTGTCCTTCTGGGGATCGGAGTAGAGGTGCCCTGCTGAGATTTCATGTGATGCTGTGAGAGTATTAAGAAGCGGACGCTTGTTATGTCTTCTTCAGTTCTTTGGAAAAATGGTGACTGAAAAACTGAAAAAGAAAGTTTGTCAGGCCTGAATCCTCCACACAAGAATCATATATGGAGGAACAAATAGTTTCATGCACATAGTATTAAAATAAATCTTTCCATTTTACTGTCTTTGCATGTGATTTGAAAGCAATTTTTTCATGTAGTGATTGAATGGCATTTTCTACAAGCAGCAATAAAAGTGGGTTTAGTAGTTTTGCCCAATTATACTGCTACTCTTACAGAAACTTTATTTAGTGCCGGCTCCACAGGGGCCACCATAAATTATTTTATGAGATCAGGAAACTCCCATGCATGATGCTGCTCCACCAGCTGGACCAGCACACAACCGAAAATGGAAGGGTTCAAATCCGAAACGTCAATTTTATTCCCCTATTTTTTTTTTTTGCATGGTCCAAAATTCTTCTGCAAAGGCCTGCTATTTATGAACACATGTTAGTCGGGTGGTCAATATGAGGTGGTTTCTCTGAAAGGAAAACATATGGCTGACCTTTTTTTTCCATGCAAAAACACAGAGGCCAGTTCATGACTCCTGCTGAGTTTTATTAGAGAAATAAGAACTCGAATGGAGGAAGTTACATAAACAATTGGGTTAATGTGATTTAATGGACACACATTTCCATAGGGTCCTTGCAGTATAATATGATTGTATGAGTCATGGCATCAGTACGGCTTCCAGCTACAAGTGTACTTCCAACTAGATGTATACTTTTATGGAAGAAAAAAATACGTCCAAGGGCAGTGAAGAGAAGCTCCTTTAGGGTGGCTTTGTTCCTCCAGCGTGAGACCTTCAGAAGAAACCGCAGCGTTCTGGCAGCAGCCAGTATGAAATACTGTGGCGTGGCCTCACCCTGGCTGTGTTAGCGGCCTCCTCGCAAACAGCTATTCAGCACAAATCAGAAAACCGACACTGCAATTCGCCAGATTACACCCCAGCCACAAAACGGGCAATGGAATTTCCAGATGACCCGCCTCGACACACTGCACACAGCTATTTCCAGACATTCGCTGCCACTTGGAAAACTTTCTATCACCGTATCCTTTTTGCTTTTTACTTTATGTGATTGGACCAAACATTACAAAATGTATTTGTCGGACATAATACATTGAAGGGTGAAGACTATAGTTATTTCCCAGCGATCAGTAGCACCTAGGCATTATCTGGATTTTTTATCAGCTGCACAAATACACAGAGAATTTCTTTTTTCGTATAACACATACAGGTACGGTTACCATCTACTAACCTTCTCTGATTGTGTAACGACCATTTAAAATACCCACGCTTAAACATCACCTTCTTTACCGGGGTGAAGCTGCTGTGCTGGATTTTGCAGCACATGGCACATTTTTTGCTATATGTGTTTTCCTCTGTATGTATCCACAAACAGCCTAATTACATCCCTCTGCAGATGTTTTCAAGTCTGGCATCAATCTACCGGCATTGCGGGATTAAGATGAGGATAAACCCTCTCATTGCTCTCACTGTAATTGCCTTCAGCAGTGTCATGCCAAACCAATTAACTTCCCTTTAGACACGAATGCAGTGTCACCAGCCCAGAGAGGGCACTCTGCCCGGCCTGCATGTCACGTGAGGCCTGCGGGAGGCGCCGGTGGCACCGCAACAGCCTGCTTCAAACCGGCCAGAGGTAGGCGAGGGACCTACGCCTTTTCTGTCTTAAAGGAGCCACAAGGAGGCTGGCCACAGCCTGGCTGGGACCGAAATAGATTTATAGGCTTTCATAAACGATAGCTTGCGGTTAAAATTCTAGGCGGGAAATCTCAGTGTTTGGGAGAGTGGTGGTGTCTGGGCTTTTCCGGATCCCCCCACATCTCCGTGTTGCCATAAGTACGTTTTCTTCGTGTTTTTGCTGTCTGGCGCCTGAAATGATTTCGTTCCGCATCCTGGTCACGGCACAGGCAATCACTAATAAGTTCTAATAAGTACAAAAAAAATCTGATGTGGAATTTTGGTGTGATATATGCATATCAATCAACCCAAGACTCATTAGTTTGATCTAATTTAGTCTGATGGGTCTAATGAGGGCTCTTCTACATTTGAGGATCTTTATGGAACTGATACGCGGCTGTCACACTTGCCCAGTTATGGAAAATGAATCTTCGGAAGGTACTGGAGTTTGGAAGCATCAGGTGTTTTTTTTTTGTTTGTCCGTTGTTCTTATTAAATGCTTACAATTATTAAAGATGTTAAGGTTTTAGTTCTTCTTGACTACTTTTTGCACATGGTGTTTCCAAACAAATTGGGGTCATCGGTTGCCGTCAGACTCCCAGTTTCTCTGCAGAACCTTTCAACGCCTGCAATCTGTGCTTCACATACAATTGAACCTTTCTTCCCATTTAGGTTGGGTTTCGTTGTGCCCCTGGGAATTTTACCAAAAAAAAAAAAAAAAAAAACGCGAGCCAGAATGCAGGAAGCTGGAGCGTAGATGGCCTCCAGCGTGAACCTCAGCCCAGCTGGTACCCCATTGGAGGACCTCTGCACTATTTACCTTTGTGGGTAAATAGGACTGGAGGAGATTACGAGGCAAAAAGGGCACCCAGCTGCTCCTGGTTTAATCCCGCCACCTGTAATGGGAATCAGACCAGGAGAACTTGCCTCTTTATGTTTATTGCGTCTTACCGGACTGTTTATTAAGCTCTTGCCTGACTTCCTTCACTACGCACCACTCATGCATCGCTAAAAGAAGCCATTAGTCATTTTTGTAATTCGAATCCAAAGAGAGAGAGAGAAGAAAAATCTGTGGCGTGAGCGGTCGGAAAAGGGCACTTGTCTTGTCAGACATTAGATCAATGGCGTGCAGATGTGTGCATGTGGCAGGGGACGAAGGTGTGAGTGCTATTATCATCATTATGTGCATAACTGTGGGTGAAATAATTTAATATTTACATTTGCCCACATCTAAGTGATTTACATTTTATTCACTTAGGTTCATTTTAATTCATCTTCTCTTTCTTTGGGTGAGAATAATGGTAACAGTGTAAAAAACAGTTGTCACAGCCAAAAAAAATATTGACTGCATCTCCCTTTATGTATGCTTATATAAGTGCAAAAACGGTGCTTGACAGATGATTCCCTGGGGATCCACAAAAAGGAAAAATTAGTCTCTGCCATACTGTCATTATGTCATAATGATGTATTTGATAATTGAATGTTATCACTATAATTCTTTATTTTCAGCCTTTCAGAAAACCTATACAGTAATCCATCCTTCCATCTTCCAAGGGCTTATCCTGGTTGGGGTTGCGGGGTGCCCCAATCCCTGGCAGCATTGGGTATGAGGTTTCAGTGCACCCTGGACAGTTATAAGAATTCATTTCACTGAAAATGTGATTATCCAGTGTCCTGAAATGCTTTCAGTGAGTTGGTTGTGCCTCCTAGAAACCTCATGTAACATTGGAACATTGGGAAAAAAATGTGTGACATTTTTATTAACTGCTACAAATCCTGCCTCAGTCTTGTTTATAAAATGCTAACCACATGAGAATGACAGTATTATGAAGACGGCTAAGGTTAACTGTGAGACATATTCCAAATGGCCCTTTATATGAAGCATTTACAATCGTATGGAAATGCATGAGATTCTGGAGACAGCAGGTTAAGCAGAAACGCACAGGAATTCGGTACTAACAGGTTTCTTTTAATGATTATTGTTCCTGGGACAGATGGAAATGGGGCGGGAAAGGGGCCAACATGAATCACAGGTAAACAAAAAATCCACAAACATGCAAACAAAATGAAAAACAAAGAACATTGGGTCTAATTTATGGGGGCCAAACAAGCAATCAAAGCACAGGAGCTGATCTTGACACCTGCTTGTCACCCACGGCGTGGGGTTTCTGGCTGAAACTGAAAATGACTGGTTAATTTATACATTGGTCAGGAGATGAAGGGTGGGTGTTCTGGTCACCTAACGCTCCCTCATGGGATGGCCAGAAAGGGCGCCACACATCCCCTCTCATCAGGGGTGCTTTCTGAGTTATTTTATGCTAAACATTGCATTATTCAAAAATTCTCTTTAACAATTGTTGTTATTATTATTATTTTTAACTCCTGTGGTGCTTGATGCGCGGGTGGGACAGCTGTGATTTACAAATCAACATGAATAGCACATGACAACTCAAGCAGTAGGGCATGAAATTGCCCACTTTATCATATTGCAGTGCATAATTGTTTTGGTGAGGGGCTCTGTGTATTCGCAAAAGCCCATGGTCAATATTAATATATATTAAGGTGCATTATCTATGTAGCTTTTTTTTTTCTCAAATGTAGCAACACGGACTATTCTATTTTGTGTTTACTTTCTTTTTGTGTTTACAACTAGCTATATTAATCTGGAGGATTTAGCTCAGGGTGACTTGTGCTGTGCCGTGCCTGTAGCAGACTTAGGAATTAGTGTTAAGAGATCCAGCTCCTGCTGCTTCGGTGAGGACATCAACCCATCTGCCGATGCTACCAGCAAGTGAGCTACACATGCATGGAAAATAAAGGTATATATTTGTACATTGAAGCATGGATGTGAATGCATGTGCTTACATGAATAAAAAGATGGCCACCTTTGATTTATATAGATTCATTTTGTTTGGTTGTTTCCTAGCGCCAATTACAAATTTTTGGTTGGATTATCTACTACAAAGAAGGTTCTGTATTGTAATCTCACAGGGGTCACGTTACTTCAGCAAACTACTTAACCTAAATTACTCCAGTAAATATCCAGATGTAAAACTGTAGGTCACGTTGATTCCTCTGGACAATAATAATGCAATAATAATTTGTGTGATTCATAGTATTTCAATCATATTTTTGCAGCAGTGGCCAAGGCATCAAAGTAAAAAAAAAATCCCGATTGAAAGGCGCTAACCTTGGGTTTTCCCGAGAGCGTATATTTTACTTTCTTCAAGATGCTTAGTCTTTTCTGAAAGTTTAAATCCACTCATCCTGAAAAAAGAACAATGTCGTCTAATAAAATCTAATGGGAAGCCGTTTAAGCAAATACTTCCATTAAGACCAAGCAGCTGTTTAAATACTAGGGCTTTCAGTTTCCCAGCATGAATGAAGCACAATTCATGTGCAAACGTATACATGACATCGACATGTATTTCCTGATGATGCATGCTAATGAGGTGGGACAATGCTCTCGCAGTAAGGAAGTCGCCCATAAGAATGCATGCTTTAGATGAGATGTTTCTCTTGCAACCGCTGGGAAGGTGACTCTTCTTCTCCACAACTCACAGGCTCCCACCATTTTTACGTCCACATTAGCTCGCTGCACACTCATTTTATTTTCCCAGAATGCACCAGTGCAAGGAAATGGAAAATAGTATTTATAGGAAATCTGTTACCTAGCCATCGTGCTCAACCCCGGTGTTCTTCCTCTGAAGCATCACGGACACAATAACCCGCCGCCCCCTCCCCCACCAAGGTTCCGAAATGTATGGCAGGAACAACAGGCCTCCACACAGAGCAGACAAGGTGACACACTGAGAGGGTCCTAATTGAATGGAAATGAGTCTCACAATTTATATACAAGGCAATCTTTCATCAGCTGGAGCTCCCTGCCTAAGCTGTCATTGTGGCTATTATGCCCTGGTGTGATGGCGTGCTTCTCCGTTGTGAAGAGTTCATACTGACATGCCATGTTAGGTTTCGTTTTGTATAACGTGTGGCGCAGCACGGCTCAGCTCGGTGGTGATCTACCAGCTGGATGTTACCCTGTTGGTGTTTTCCCAATAGGAAGTCTGAGTCCATGTGCTACCTCCTCTGCCAGTGTTTTCAAAGAAATATATATATTTTATGCATTATTTTTACAGATATTTCTTCTTTATTTGGTTACTAATTGACTGTAAATTGTCTTAGGAAGTGCTGCTGGGGCTCTTTGGACTGACGAATAAAGTTATTCTTTATGTAACCGCACGTTTGTGTGCCATCTAAGTAAACCATTATGAGCAAAATTACAAAGATGGGCTAGCTATAAATTCTTCCTTTGGTAGACGACTCCCACATTTTTGGCTCTGGAGCAGACGACCAAATACAAAGCCCAAAGCGAGCAAGCCTCCTCTGTCTCCTGTGGAACTCGCTGGTGGCTTTTATGGTAGCCTCACCACACGGCGCTGGCAGGAAGAAAGCCGTTTATTTGACTTTTGAAGGCAGCCGAGGCATCTGCTTGTTGTGCTCTGGCCTTGCCCCGATGCTGGGTTGAGGGGGTGGGATTATGGGTAATGGACTTCAGATGTTTTCTCGTGCCACGTCACTCCGCGCTGCTCCCATTTTTTCCCCCCACATCTTTATCTTTTCAAACGCTTTGCAAAGAAGCGGGGGCTTGGAAAATGTAGCGGGAAGCGTTTGAAAATTCTGATCATTCTCAGGTCACAAGTTTGCTGCTTATTACTGTTTTTCCTCAATTTAATGACAAATCTCTACAGAAGTTTACATGAAAAAGTCCTGCTAAGAAAAGACTAACATGAATTAGCTGACTTATTTAACAGATCTGCATGTGGGATGTTTGTTTAGAAAATTAACAACTATATATATATATAGCAGCGTTACGTCACTGGGAGGTTGCGCCTTAGTCAACTTCATATTCCTGTCATTCTCAGGTGGTTAGCATTTCATAGACAAGATGGAGGCAAGATTTGTAGAAGTTAGTAAAAATGATTATGTGAATGTTAACAAGCTCTCAGGCTTCTCTGCACTTCCTATATGTTAAATGTGCAAAGTCATTTTCCAAAGTACGTTAAAGAGAAAGAACTTATCTTGTGGTCAGAAGGTTCAAGGCTGATGAGAGTTTGCTCTCCAGATGCTTACCTGCCAGGCAATACATTTTTAATTACTTATATTGCTTGTTTGTTTGAAAATACATTTGCAAAAGTAATTGGTAGGTTATATGCCTTTCATGACTTATAGTCAGTATAGTGGTGCACCTGCCTTCACCTAAGATCAAAGAGGGACCACTGAAAACTATCCAAGCCAGCTCTTTAGGGTGCAAACTAAATGAAACGTGTCTTAGCCAGACAAGGTTTCAATAAATACTTTGATTAAGACTAAGCAACTCTTTAAAGACTCAAACTTCCTCCAGCCGTTGACAAACTTGTCACTTTATTTCAAGCAATTCAGTCGCTATTCACAGGGGCAACTGCACAAAGGAAGCATTGATGTTCAAAATAGAAACGTTAAAGAGGTTAAAACCTTCAGAAATAAATATGAATTCCTGCTTCAAACAGAAATTATTCCAGGCATAAGAGGGCTCATCATTCATACAGAGGGGTCATCCTTATCATTATCCAAGGATATACAATGACTCTGTATACTCTGTACCCCTGTATACGCCCCCCTGATATTGTTTATATATTCATCAGTCTTTAAACTGATTATGAGGCACAGATGTTTTTTTTGTGGACGGGTCAGGCTTTATTTAATTTTATTTTAGTATAGGACACAAGACACTGGATGACCCTGAACAGGAAGCGAGTCCATTACTGGACACGGTCACACACTATGGGTGAATATCTGAAATTAAAATTTGTGAAATTTATGAAAGTAAAATCAACAAAACACTTTCTCTCTGTTCAAGAGCTGCAAATGTTCTGGAATGAAACTGGCAAAGTAAAGGTTTGGTAAATGTGCCTGTGCATGAGTGCTTGTAATTCACACAGATTGTGATCACCGGGAGGACTCTGAACAGAACGGAACTAACATGGCACTGTGCCTTATGGAGACAGTGCGTCCGTGTCTTTAATTTTTAATGGGCGTCTGCCATTTTCTTTCACCTGGCTGGAGGCGAGCAGGGATCTGAAGAATTCCTTAGAGACCGACATATCTATCCATACAGCTGACCCAAAGAGACAAAAAGATATCCCACCTATACGTATTGATAAATAAAAGACTTGGCTAACAATCAGCCAGATTCGATAATTGTACATTTGTATCACATTGCTAGCCCAAATAATAAAAAAATAGATAGGCAAACAAACAAATAAATTAAGTTTATCAGAAAAAAGGAGATTAGATACATCTATTGCCCCTCGGTAAAACTATTTTGATCCCCAAATATGGATCACAAGGTTGCCGATTTTAAGTAATCTGTTTCTCCATTGAATGAACTGGTGATCCGGATTTGGTGAGGTACAGTAGCTGACACCTCAGCACATCGGGCATCGCCTGGCTCAGAATCTCAACAACCAGAAAGCAAAGATTCCGGAACTTAAACGTATCCCCCATTCCAATTCCATCACAGCCCAATCTCCTGGCTCCCCACAGGCGTACGCGTCCCTTGGCCGTCTGCGCTCATCATCTGAAGGTTTCTGGTCAAGGTACAGACAAAGCCAGCCCAAAGAATGTAACGTTAAGCCATTCGTGGGGTCGTCTGATGTTAAACTGCATGGTCTGATAGGTAGAGGAGCTAGACTGGATCCCGCAGAGCTGTCCTGGTCCAATGATGAGAGAAAATGGTCTATCTGTCTCCTGGCATATTCTCCCTGTGGTGCGACACAGGCCTTTTCCAGGTGTAGGATACCCTATTTTCACCTCCCCGTCTGTTTATTTTACATTCTCTGTGCACGTGTTTAACATTCAGGACAGCCGTCAGTGGGTAGTTCACAGCAGATCCCTGCTTGGAGCCAGATATCTGCTCAGAGGGAAATGGATACATCCATGTTGACGAAACGTTGATTCAAAAATTGCAGCTCAACTGTTAATGCTGCTTTTGCAATAAATCATTGCAAAAGAGGGCAGTGCATGTGCTGCCCAATTGCCTCAGGGGTGCACATGGCTTGTTAAATGTTTTCTCAAAAGCAAAAGGCGACTTTCGGTGTCTTTCATGCAATAAATATAAGTTGGTGGTTTTACACTAATCCTTTATTCTGCACTTTCAATTTCTAGTTTGCTTTGGAATATAGCAAAGTCTCTGTATCTAAATGGAAAAATTAACTCACTTAATTGACATTTATAAAAAATAAATTAGCTGGTACGTTGTTTCAGCAGAAGCCATAAAATATTTATGGGGTATTTCTGATTGAGTCGGAGATGGCTTAATTGTCAGAGTTACTGCTGCATCTGTTTTAAATTCTCTGAAAAGCTCAAGGTGTAATACTTAGATTCAAGCTGAGAGTAAAGTGTAATTCACAGCATGGCTTTCTGACAGTGGGAGGGAAAATAGTAATTTTATGTTACCATCGCAAATTTATCGCTGCCTCAAGTTACTTACATTTTAAGCAGAGGTAATCAGGGTTGTGTGTGTGCGTGTGAATATGTATATATTACATTGTAGGGACCAAATGTCCTATTATTTTGACGTTGTGGGGACCACCTTTTTGGTCCCAACAAGGGGAAACTCAGTTTTATAAAAATCTGTCACTTCAATCAAAAAACTAAAAATGCCAAAAGTCTTGTATTTTGTTTAGTTACTTATGGTTAAGGTTAGGGCTGGGGAGGGGTAATGGTTCTCATTGCTGGGATAAGGGTTATGCCTATAGAAATGAATGGAGATTCTCCACAAAGATATGAATACAAATGTGTGTCTGTGCGTGTTCCAACAATTATTTATATCTAAAAGGTTGCCAGTTCAAGTGCATGGAGTTTTTAATTTATTTTTTTCTACCTACCAGCAAGGTGCTTAACCTGAATTGCTTCAGTAAAATTGTTTTAAATTTTAAATCTGTGTCACAAAGTGCCTTCAAAGAACATACACCAATAATTAAAATAACGATGTATAATACTTGACTGATTTCCTTTGTCACAAAGAAGGGCCTCGACACAAATTTTATGGTACGGTTGCTAACCCGGCTATGCCTGTGGCATGTAACACAATGCAAATGCAGACAACAATGAACAGGATTCTCTCTCTTTCTCTCTCATCTTTTGTAAAATGCTTTGGAATATAGAGAACACAAAAGTGATCTCTCTTGAGGGGATGAATGCTTACTTCACTGTTGCTGTAAATTATTCAAGGTCACCTTTTAAGTTCACTTCAAATGTGTTGGATCTGCTCAGTGGCAAAACAGCTTGTGAGGTTTGTAATGATGCCACCAAATGGATGTTTGTTTGTGGAAAGCTTCCAATGGGTCTCGAAGTTCACTTTGTCATCAGGCTCTTTATTGTGTTGTATCTGGGATTTCTTGTGAATACATCATCTTCATATAAAGGGATACGGAGAGCTAAGATGAGAAGTGCAGTGGCTAGTTATGGGGTAAATGGAGCAATAGAAATAACTGATGACAGAATCCTTGCTTTAGATATTCAGAAACTCTTTCCCTGTATTTTTAACAAGACATTCTGTAACAATGTCCACATTAGAATCAAAATCTTTATTGTCACATGACCAAGGCCAGTGGAAATTTCCACTGGGTCAGCCTCTTACTGTTAGGGACATGACAATAGACAATTAACAATAACAGACAAATAATACAAATAAATACACAGAGTGGAGAGGATAAGCAGGTTTACAAAAATGGATGGATGGATGATGGATGGATGGATGGATGGATGATGGAGAGGAGTACAGGTATTGCAAGGTATGAAATCAATGCCGTGGTTTGTGCAAATTTAAGTAGTGCAATGCTGAAATTTGAAACAGGTACAATATAGACAACATACATCCATTCATATGCCATGCAATGTGCACCTATAATTTGCAAACAGAATGTCAGAGGCCTGTACTGATGCACATATAAACATTTAAATGGTGCAAATGTTGCGTTGTTGGTGATCACAAGCAGGGGGTACTGTCCAGTCTATTCCTCTCATGTTCAAGGTAACAAGCTTGAAATTAAGGGCACATTCAAATGAATAATTGAATTTATCAGCTGGGCTACTGGCATATTGAATTAAATATATCATAGGATATATATTTGGATAGTTAAGAAATTCACGTAAATTATTTGGAAGGGATTCAAATGCAGGGCTGCTCTTGGGACTTGTACTGGCAATGTTTCGGTAACGAAACCAAAGACCATGCTGCCTGCTGGTTGAAAAACCTGCCAGGAAATCTGTTATATTGGTTATTAATTAAACACGCCTGAGCCAGCGCATCAAACTAAGTGCAGGACTGTGAAAGAGAGCAGTACCCACAGCGTAAACATTTCGGTTGCTACTTAAAATGATCATAAAATATCTATATAAAATGCATTCATTACTGAATGCCTGTAAGCTTTATGTCATACTGGACAAAGTTGGCACAATCTCTAATATTTGGTGTGATTAATGAACAGATTATGAAATACATGAAAGTCAATAAGATACCAGGACCAGATTCTGACTGCGTGAATCAGCTATATACAATACCGTCCTAAAACAGGATCAAATATAGGGACACATCATATGTTATTTATGAAAAACAAATGATGTTTACATCCCAGTTACTAATTCTTGAATGGGAGCCAAACAAAAGCGAAGAAAACCATGTAAAACTTGTTTGATATGCCAAGTACTGCAACGAAATAGTTCTTTTTTCCATTGACACATTTATGCTTTTTTAACCAGTCCAAATGAAAAATCTGGATCAACTCAAATTTCTGTATACTTCAAGCCAGCTCACCCTCATCAGGCGTAATTAAACGATATGCCTTTCCCGCAGCTTGGATATCTCCTGTTGTTTTGTTTTCATGGGGCTTTTGGCTATTTAAGTGTTGTTGTCCTGAATTTGTTAAGTTAAGCCAAAAATTCTTTAGTTTTTTTCTTTCCCTCAAAATAAACATAAAGACATATGTACGAGTCCACCCATCTTCTAACCACTTGGTCAAGGTTGTGTGTGTGTGTGTGCGTGTGTGTGTGTGTGTGTGTGTGTGTGGTGGGGGGGTTGGAGCCTATCCCAGACAGCATAGGGCACAAAGCTGGGTTATTCCATGGATGGGATGCCAATTCATTGCAGGGCATGTATGAACACATATCATGCACAATTTAGAGACACTAATTAGCTTAACTGCATGATTTTGGACTGTGGATGGAAATTGAAACACCTGGAAGAAACACAGGGACAACATGCAAACTCCAAACACACCCTCCCCCCCCCCCCCCAAGGCACAGAGGCGCAATTCAACTGTCTGGCCTCAGAAATGTGAGGCAACGGAGCTACCCAGTTAGCCATTGTGCTACCCCATATGTAACAGTAACTGACAGAATTGAGCTTTTACCTTCTCATCCATCAGGTTTATCAAAGTAACCAGGAGGGAAGAGGTAGCCAGGGCGTGAAACAAATGTACCACAGGCAAGAAAATTACGAGAAAGATCCAATATGGCTGGTAGGCTTTATTCAAATCGCCTGTTGGGAACAAGGCTCCTGTAGTCTCGTTACTCCGGTGGAGTGGTAGCGATAGTAGAGTGGTTAAAGGACTGGCCGTGTAAACAGAAAGGTTGCTGGTTTAATATAGGCCTCAGGAGATACATGCCTCAGCAGAACACTTGGACTGCTTCATTAATAATTGCTAACTGTTTAAATGCATATGGCAGAAAACAGTAAGCTATGCTGGATTAAAGGGATTTGCTGAGACATTAAACGATGCTGGGAATGAAATGCATGTAAAATAAAAAAGAGACCTTGTCTTGTCCCTTTCTGGGATTTTATTTAAGTGGACACGCTTCCTCCTGTCTCAGGGTGGTGAGACGGTCCAGCCGGGCGGTGTGAATAACAAGACAGACCGTTGAATGTGGCAGAGACCGAGGGTGCTGGCAGAGACTGTCTGCAGAGTCAGACAAAGAGAACATATCAATCACGGAAAGTGAACGATTCACTGACAACGCAGACCTTGAGATGCAGGAAACTCACGCTGCCACGGATCACAGTGCCACTTAATATGAAGCGTAGCAAAATGTGCCTACACTTTCCAAAGGATGTTTTTTACCCTTTTTATTTTTAAATTCTCTATTCTGTCTGCAATAGTCTGCTCTTACAAAGCATTTAGCCACTTCCTTTTTATGCATTATAACTCAGTCCACATCTTCTCCCTTATTTAATCAAAGAGATATATAAGCATTCCTTTATATTACTGAAATAAGATTTTAATGAGCTGTTTAATTAAAGGCTAATTGAGGTGAATCTATCATGGTTTCTAACATTTGTAATAAAGGGCATGTCTGGACTGTTGGAAATAAATTTATTCTCTTGCTCTGGTTCTAAAATACACCAGTAAGAGCTGGCAGGCGGCTTTGCCATCCTATGGCCAGATGGTCAATTCTAATCTCACCTCAGCTGTATTTGCACAAGGATGCTTTGTCAATAAGTAATGAAGGACCAGAGATTCTTTATCGGCTTCTGCCCAGCCTGCCTTTGATGGTGAATATGGAGTAATATGTCTAGGCCAAGTATTATGTCTCTTTACTTAGTGACTTGAATTATTAGCTGGATCTGTTTCCTATTCAAAAGGGTACTAGGCACTCTATATTAGTGTGGATCATACCAAGTAGCTCCAAAAAGAAATGGAACTAATGGCCACAATTCAAGCTTGATTACGCCACCCCAGGAATTACACCCAGGGAAAGTTCGATTGCCCTATCACCAGGCCAAGGCACACTGGTTCGTTTACTATAAAAGCGGGGAGACATTGTTCCAAACAGATTTTATTAAATCTACAACCATAAAAAGATTGGGTCAACTGAAACACCTAGGCTTAGAGTACCGCCCAGATACCAGCAGCCACTTCTTGCCGGTCTCAGACTTGGCGCTGGAACCTAAGACGATACGGAGAAACCCAAGAGGTACACCGTCACACAAATACAAAATAACTGCAAACCAAAAAGTGTGATGAGCACACCAAAACCAAAATAAGAAAACACTGCACTCTAAACAACCGAAGTTAACCAATAAAGAACAAAATAAAATAACATACATCACAATAGAACCAACAAAGGAAGATTCACATTAATGGACACAGGGAGAATACATATTACCCATCCACAACATGAAACAAAATATACCAAACAAAAATAAGCGTGATACCATTAAACAGAAGAAAACACACGAGCCTCGGAAAAGCGGGGGACTAATCAACCCCTCTAACCCACCGGCATACACACACGCACTCTGACACGCACCCCCCAGCCAAACAGTCATTCCCCAGGCTAAGAACCTGACAATGAAATCACCTGGCCACCAGGCCAGCGACAGACTGGACAGAGTACAACAAAACCAACGTGAAACAATCGAAGCGCGAAGCAGCACCCGCAACCCTAGACAGCCGCAGTAGACAGAGCAGAGTCACCATAGGCAGGGCAGCGTCGGAGTAGGCAGAGCAAAATCACCGTAGGCGGAGCAAAGCCCCCACAGAGGCCAAGCACAGCCGGAGTAGGCAGGGCAGCGTCGGAGTAAGCAGAGCAAAGTCACCGTAGGCAGAGCAGTGTCAGAATAGGTAGAGCAAAGTCACCATAGGCAGAGCAGTGTCAGAATAGGTAGAGCAAAGTCACCGTAGGCGGAGCAGAGTAGTTCTCAGTACGATGAAACAGCGATCATCGTCACACCACAGCACCCTGGACCACCAATGCAGAGCGTTCCAACCATTACTCTGCGGGCAAACCGGAAGTCCGACGATGAATGTAGCCGTCGAACAAGAGCGTGGGAGAATTTCTGTGGTAACCCCATAACCCTTATAGTAGGAGCACCCTCTCCTATTGGCTACTCACCGCCGGGAAATTAATGGTACATACACCTCCAATTTTCCTCCTGCTACATTAGTATTCTTCAACCCAATCCTTGGGGATTGCCAGACAGTCCATATTTTTGTTACCTCCCAGCTCCCAATACTTCTGTACCAGGTATTCGGTGCTCTTGATTGGCTAGGGCCTGGGAGGGAACAAAAATGTGGACTGTCTTGGTGTCCCCGAGAATTGGGTTGAGGATCACTGTT
Source organism: Mormyrus iriodes (assembly GCA_011763525.2). Lineage (NCBI taxonomy): Eukaryota > Metazoa > Chordata > Actinopteri > Osteoglossiformes > Mormyridae > Mormyrus > Mormyrus iriodes. The sequence goes on from JAAGVU020000008.1 coordinate 17,648,352, forward strand.
CTAGAGAATTAAAAACCCATCCAAAACTAACCAAAAGGAGCACCTGAAAGGCCCATCTGTGCGACCGTGGGAGTGATCTGCAATTATCCAGAGATGCTTCAGGGTTTTCATTACTGTGCACCTCAGAGGATTGGCCATTCAGCCCCCTGCACGCTGGCCGTGATTGCAGCTCTGTTTTGCAACTTGCCCTCCTGCCTAATAACCATACATTCCCTAGTAGAGCATCATGATCACCGTTGTGATGCTTTCTGCTTCGGACTCTCTCTAAGCTAGTGTCTGAATGTTCTCATTAGCAGTCACAAAATGAACTATCAGCTCATCTGCAAAGACCCAAAAGCCTGAACTTCCCACCAAAACAGCTGCAGCCCTGGTCTCATAGCAGCCTGGGTATATGCAGAATAAATCATTGGGCAAGAGGTCATATAAAGGTCATTTCCCATCACCAAAAGGCATCAAATATCTTTTCCTAATGATTATACTTTTCCAGAAAGAGAGCTCAACCATTGCTTTAAATACCCAAGTTTGGTTAGGGAACAACTGAGATATTACTGCTATAATTTTCTCAAACATGTTCAATAAACTATGACACATCATAAGATATGATACAGGCATAAGTATTACAAGAAATTTTAAAAAGTGTTTCTTTTATCCTGGAAACATAGTGATCATTATCAAACACTGTTTTCTTAATTCCGTCAATTATGGAATAATTCAGTCTTACTCATTTGACTTTACAACCTGCCAGGTGATTATATTTTACAGTTTTGAGAACCCAACTAATACAACTAATCACCTTTTCAATTAATCCAACCATGCATTTTCTGTAGCCACTTATCCCGTTCAGGGTCGGGGGCCTTGTCAATTAATGTTGCAGGTAATCAATCAACTATCCCAGAGTTTATGTGTAACATTAAAAGATGTCCATTTTAACATTTTTCTTCTGTTATTCTTAGAAATGCTCTCAGAAACCAAATCAACCCCACCGTCGGCCTTGTGCAGTGGTGGACTAACTTCTCAGGGAGCAGTAGCCTGACATGTCTGGGTGGGGGGGGGGGGGGGGGGGGGAGAGGAGCTTTTTTTTTGGGGCAAAAGGGGAAAGGAGGGAACAAAAAACGTTGGAATATCAAAACTATGCTAATCAAAGGGCAAGGTGCCAGTGGCAAAACCTACCGATCAGGGTGGGGGCAGGAGTACTGTTGGTAAAATTTGCTGAATGGGTGGATGGAGGTATTGCCCCAGAGGACCGATTGGCCAAATTTAAGAAACATTATATTATTATAGATTATAATATTTGGTGACGCTTTACATTAACTGCACCTTCATAATGCACTCATAGAACATTCATAAGCAGCCAGTATACCATAACATCCTGACATACCTTAACAACTTTAATTTGCATTAATAACACAATGTAACACAATTTTTGTTCCTGGCTTCCAAGTGTTATATTTCAACTGCTTATGTCTAAAGCCTATCG